>CM053616.1:30217607-30277057 GCA_028646535.1 Procyon lotor
GGCTCTGCGGCTGCTGGGAGCCGGCCCCTCCCCCTGGGGTCTCTCTTCCCGTCGCTTTAAATTCACTTTTTCCACACGTCCTACCTTCTGAAAGTGGTCGATTTTCTGCTCCTAGAATTGCTGTTCTTATTCTCTTCTCTCTGCTGTTGTGTTTGCCGGCTTTTAGACTGGTTTTCAGCCTCTTTCTGGATCCCAGTGCTTTCCATGCCTCCTACACCTCCGCCATCTTGCCTTGGGTCTCCTCATTGTTTCTTGAAATAACTTTGAACATGGTTGTCCAGAATGAAAATAATGATTGCATCTTTGTGACTGATTTATTCCAAAACTGGAAGTTTGTACCTAGTAATCCACTTGATCTACTTCATCCATTGCCTTACCCACCTCCCCTCACCCATCTCCCTCTGGCAACCTCTGAAACATAGTTTGTTTTCTGTTTTTAAGAGTCTGGCTTTTCGTTTGCTTGTTTTTGTTTTGCTGTTAGCTTGTTTTGTTTTTTAGATTCCACATATAAGTAAGTCACAGAGATGAAAGGTACAGCATAGGGAATATAGTCAATAATACTGTAATAACATTATAGGACAGTGACTACATTTATGGTAAGCAATGAGTAATGTACAGAACTGCTGAATCAATATGTGGTACACCTGAAACTAATATTACACTTTATGTTAATTTTACTTTAATAAAAAAAGAATGATCATAATAATTGTATATTGAAAACTGAAATGCTTTTCCTAGAAACTGTGATTGGAATATTGACCTAAAGTTTATTATAATTATGAATCTTTTCCATGCTTAAGACAAGATTATCCTACTTTATGAGCAAATGCTGTCTTTCAGCTCTTTATAAATATATACATATATAATTAATGCCAATTGTTTTGTTTTATTAACAATAACGCTAACTTTGATTTTTATGATCATTCAAAAATTTCCCACTATTCACTATCTTCATCTTGTTACAATCAGTTTTTTGAGTTTTTACTCTGTGGTGCTATAGAAAATAAGACAACATTCTTCTCCTCTCACATCTTATAATTCAATGGGAAAAAAGAACATGTACACAATTACTTAAAAATCTCTATGATAACTACAATATGACACTTAAGTAATAATAAAGTATAGGGAAGAGTAAGTAAATTTGTTTTGTGGTGAGAAGTAAAGGAGACATGATATTAGATACCTAAGGAAAGGAAGAATAAAAAGAATGTAGAAAGGAATGGCAGCACAGAAGTGTATGTCTTATTTTGATGACTGGTATAACTAGAATATGGAATGTGTGGTAAAGAGGCCATATATATATAGGCTATATATATAGAGAGGTGGCAGGAATATACCAAGGAATATTTTTTTTTTAAGATTTTTAATTTATTTAACAGAGAGAGAGATATCACAAGTAGGCAGAGAGACAGGCAGAGAGAGAGGGGGAAGCAGGCTCCATGCTGAGCAGAGGGCCCCAAATGGGGCTCGATCCCAGGACCTTGAGATCATGACCTGGGCTGAAAGCATAGGCTTAACCCACTGAGCCACCCAGGTGCCCCCCAAAGAATATTTTTATTGTCTCATGGACATGTAATTTTTAGACCTTGTGTTAAAATTCCTTGATGTTACTAAAAAATATATAATATACATCAAATTGGTGAGTACCTTGAAGGCACAGAATGTCTTATTCTTTTGTATCCTAAACAAGTAGCACAGTGACAAAATATAAGCTAAAAACTACTAAAGGAATCAGTAAATGGCTAAAGTGAAATGATTCAAGCATTACCAAATATTAAAGTGGATCTTAGAAGATAACTCAGTCCAGTCTCTTAGATTTTCCAAATCCTTCCTATATAACACTTAATAAACTATTTTATAGTTTCTCTACAATCACTTTTATTGATAAAATGCTTTCTACCTCACAGCAGCTTTGTTCACTGTTGGAAAAACTAGAATTGTCAGAAACATTTCTGTACGATTGCCAAAATATTCTTCCATGCAGAACCACACCCTGTTAGTCAGCCTGCCATTTTTGGAATAAAGCCTCTGGGGATATCTGATTAGACTTATTTCCCTATCTTTTCCCCTATTTCACCATTGGCAACATTATAGTGAGGACAGCTTATGGTAACAGATAGTAGCCTCACCCCTAGCCTTAACTTGGGCAGAAATAGAGAACAGACTTAAGCTAGTACAATAATATCGTGACTTCCCAGCAATGACTGAAAAGGCCAAATAGGCACTTGGTCCAAGTAAGGAGAATTAAAATACCCCAAGAGATAACTAGAATCAAATTTGAGAAAGAGTCAGCATCACTTTGATGGCTGAAGCTCTATAATATAAATCTCAGGAGGTGACAGCAGAGAAGATTTCTGAAATGCAGAAAAAGGTTGTAGAAAGAAAACTAGAATGAGTATGAAAAGACTGCTTGAGGCCAAGACAGAGAGAATGTTGATGGCACCTAAGTCTTTGTATTCCTGCTTCTGTTATGACTGGACTACAGGTATTTCCTACTAATTCACCAGTTTCTTTCCCATATATACTCCATTTTATGTTGTATTCTTTTTTTGTGCATTTTTTTTTATTTGTTTGGTTTTGTTTTTGCTTAAACTGAGTTTTCTTATCTGTAACAAAGACGAACCAATATAACTGGCAATCTGGTTTAGACATTTTAGATCTTTAGTCCCAGTCATGGTTGGTCTTCCTCTGCTCTGTTAAGATCAGATCTCTGATTACTGACCTTGGCCAGGATGCTGACTCTGATTCCTATTTGCTGCCTTACTTGATGGTCTGCATTTGTATTCTGTGCTCTTTATTAGTTATGTTTAACCTGTTTAGGGTTTGGAAGCTATCTAGATAGAATATGACATAATTTGTATTTGAATCATAACTTTAAGTTTGAAATCTCAGTTATATTATGGGGTGAAAAATTGGGAAAAGTAAGTAATTATTTTTTAATATTCCAACAGCTTATTAAGTATTTCCCATTGTCAGACCTTTTAAAATCTTTGTAAAAAGAATGCAGACTTCTATTCTTGAGCATATTTAAATAATGATAAAATAAATCAGTCGAACTATGGATAAAGCCAATAAGAATAAACAAATAAATATGTTTTCTACAATTATTGGAAGACTATCAGTATGTTTACACTGATTACTGAAAAGAATGTTCAGACATTCTCATGGCTACTGAGATGACTTAAGATAGCCTAAAGTTGCTTAATATTTTCATGAGGATGTGAAAGAACAGGAAAGTGGTACATTAATTTCATAGCCTTATCAAAGCCATGAAAAACACAGATAAAAAGAAACAGCATCTTGAGGCACACAGGTGGGCTCAGTGGGTTAAGCCTCTCCCTTCTGCCCAAGTCATGACCTCCAAGGAGTTTGTTTCTCTCTCTCCTTCTGCCCCTCCCCCCTCATTACTGCTCTCTCTTACATTCTCTAAAAAAGAAAAAAGAAAAAAAAAGAAAGAAAAAGAGCACCTACAGAGATGAAGTATATAAATACAATTTATTAGGTTTTAGAATAGTCTATGGTACTATCATTGACTTTAAAAGCTTTAGTTTTTGTGGTAATGCGGATGAGTTTCTAAACTGTCTAAATATTGACTTTTGATATTTCTGGGTTCGGGAAATGGATAATCCAAAGTGATTTATATGCTTATTTCCATTTAAAATAAATACATTTTCAAATAAGAACACTGAAATAAACTGCGAGAAGATCCTTATAATGCATTAATAACAAAGGACTCTATCTAGAACTATTGAAGATTAAAAAAAAAAAAACCCAAACCACAACAAAGAATGTACTTTACCTTGTATATATACTAGAGATACTCTAGTATGATACACAAAAGTATGTAAGAGACTTTATAGTAGACTTAGTTACCACAGCAAAAATATTTGAAAACAACTGAAATGTTCATCAATAGAAAAATGGTGTACTAAAACACTGGAATTTTATACAGCAATGAAAGAATGAAAAAGCTATTTATAAAACCACAGATAAATCTCAAAAGTGTACTAAATAAAATATCTATAGAATGATTTGTAGAGTACAGTATTTTAAGTTGTAAAACTCTGAGTCAATTCTATATAGTATATTATTTTGAGATATATAATAAAAATAAACCACAGGGATTATAATTTTGATGGTTATAACTTTTGGTGAGAGAGGAAGTGAAATGTGATCATTGAATAATACAATGAAATTTGAATGTTATTGTTAACCACTTATTTCTCAGTCTGTATTGTAGAATACAAGGTGTTTTATTTTATGGTGCTATGTAATATTTGACAATAAGAATATTTAAAACAATTACAAATAAAATCATGAGGGGAAATGGGTAAAGTGAGAGGGTTTTCTGTCTAGAAGGATAAATAGCTCAGAAATTTTGTTTTAGTAATGGAGAAATAAAATTTGAGGAATGTAGTGATTTGCTGAGATAATATCTTAATGTGGTGAAATAAAAGGAATTCTATGTGTTACATGCTATTCAAGTATGGAAACAAGTAAAAATTGTAAACAAAAACTTAGTTTTTGCCAGAAAATGCCAGAAAGCTTGAGTAGTTGGAAGGTGACTCCTGTGCCAAATCTATAAACTATAAACTGACTGCAGGTATTCCATTCTTTATACATTTTTTTTTATTCATGACTTTTTTCATTTTGAACAAGATGTGACCTGCTGAACCCCTCCAATGTGACAGGCACTTTGGTAGATCTATGCTGTCCAGTCCTGCAGCACCTAGCCATATGTGATTATTTAAATTTAAATTAATTAAAATAAAACAAAAAAAATTCATTCCTGGGTTAAATTATTCAGATTTCAAATGACCAATAGTGATACCAAGTGATCATGTGGCGAATATAATGCCTACTGTTTTGGACAGCATAGATTTAGAAGATTTTCATCACTGTAGAAACTCCTATTTAATGTTACTGTTGCAGATGATAAGACTATAGCAGTGAACAACATAGTTTTTGACATCTGAGGAAAGAGAAAACAAAGGAAAAGATTATAAAAATCCATTACCATGTTAAGTAGTAATGAGTCTAGAAAAAACAAAGCATCTTAAGTGGACAGAGAGTGAAAGGTATGCTCTGATGAAGTGGCTTTCATAAAGAATTGCAACTATGGAAAGAAAGGCATTTCTGTTTTTTTTTGGGGGGGGGAGGGGATTGAACCAAGAAATGTGTGACTTCATGAATGCCAAGATAAACAATTGTTTTTAGAAGACAGCATAAAGGAGAGTTCTAGTAAGATAAGAATTTTGATTGCAATTGGAAGTAATAAATCAAGAGGGAGGATGTTATGAACTCTCCAGCACAAGTGGAGGGAAAAGTCAAACCAGTAGAGGGATACTCCTACATTGTCAGAACAGAAGGAGGCCATGAAAGGCAAAGATGTGTTTGGTTTGTGGGTTTGGTGATACGAAATTAGAGTTTAAATTCAATTCCTTCTATTTCCTCTCGGAAGTAGGAGGTGATATCTTTCAAAAGAGAGAAGTTGGAAATAGAGTTTAAAAAGAAATAAGGTTTGAAACAATTGATGTCTAAACTTTTTTAGCCTGAAATTAACATTTCCCCTTACCTACCATTTCATTCTTAGGTCTCTATTCCTCCTCACATCCCCAATGAAAGAATCAAATTCTCTATTCATTTTTCTCTAAGTGGAACCCACTCCATCTCTGATAACCTAGCTCATTTCAGTCACCAAAACTATAATTCCCTCTCTTCCAATAGCCTTACCTAATGATATAGCTCATGTCTTATTTTCTCAGGAATCTTTCTTTGGTGGTAGTATACTGATAAACATTTTAGCAATCATCTTTCAGAACAAACAAAAAAACAAAACTTCATGTCTGGTATTTGCCGATTTCCATAGTATAAATTTCACCGCAGGTATCCAAATGGGCAAACAAGAAGTCCAACTCTCACCCTTTGCAGATGACAAGATACTTTATGTGGAAAACCCAAAAGACTCCACTCCAAAACTGCTAGAACTCATCCAGGAATTCAGTAAAGTAGCAGGATATAAAATCAGTGCACAGAAATCAGTTGCATTTCTATACACCAACAACAAGACAGAAGAAAGAGAAATTAAGGAGTTGATCCCATTTACAATTGCACCACAACCCATAAGATACCTAGGAATAAATCTAACCAAAGGGGCAAAGAATCTGTACTCAGAAAACTACAGAATACTCGTGAAAGATATTGAGGAAGACACAGGAAGTCCAGGCTTACCACACAGTATTCACTGACAATGAAGGGGGTGAGGAGAAGCTTGACTCCAACCATTATGATGGAAGTCCTGTATTCCTATTTGGCCTCCTCTGACATCACTCCAGCAGGAAGACTGGATGCCTCATAACCATCTACCGGGGGTGGAAATAGTCTAGGCTCTTCACAGGACCTCTGAGGGGCCACATTTTTCCTCTGGTGTTTGGCTGGAGTAGAGACGTTAGTGTCTCAATGTATTCTCTTGCTAAGCTGCCCTTTTCGTGGTCCCCTGGCTAGAGAGAGCAGATGTCTGTTGGGAGATTTATTTGATCTGCACCCACTGGTATTTCCGGGTTCCTGGTTTCGTCAGCTTCAAGTTTAAGATACATGAGACTAGAAATCTTAGAAACTCACCACCTCATTGTTCCACTGGCTCCAAGGCACCTATCCAGTCTGGCTTCTTTCTTTCATCTCTCTACCTTTAAAGTCTTGTGTTTGTTTTATAGGTAATGACTAGGTTTTTTGTTTGTTGTTGTTCTACTTAGGGGAGGGAATAGGGATAAGTACACCCACTCTATCTTTCTGAAAGTGGAGGTCAAGAGCATTGACTTTTATGCTTGCTTCTGTATTTTCCATTTTTTGTTATTGTATGCTTCATTCAAGATCATTTTTTTTTCTGAACTTGTTTTACTAATTCTTTCTTCGGCCTTGTCACATCTGCTTTTAAGTTTACCACTGAGTTTAGAATCGCAGATATAGCAATTAGCAGTTCATGTATTCTTGACAGACTTCTTTTCAAATCTGCAGTATCAATTTGCATAATTTTTATTTCTGAAATTTTAAAAATTGATGTTATATTTATAAATATGGTAAGCATATTTCAGTGGCTTATATCTGGTAACTTCATTATCTAGAGTACCTCTGGGTCAGGTTCTGTTATCTTTCCTTTTTTTGGTGATTTCTATTATCTAGTCTGTGTGGGGGGGTTACCTTTGACTTTGCAGTGTAAAGGATTCACCTTAAATTCACTTTCCTTATGAGAGTTTCTGAGTCACCCAGATGATCAGTGACTGGGCTTCAGTTTACGGGTAGTCTTCACATTGACTTTACTTCTGTTTCATTTTGTTCCTTAAGATTTAGACTTCTGAGGTCTCAATCCTGGGAATGGGTCAATTTTCCAGGGCACCTACACTTGACAGAATTTGGATTCTATCTTTTGTTTCCAAAGTTTTGTTTGGCTTTTAAAATTACTGCCTAGTCTCTTAGCTGCCTCTCTCACATTAGATATTGCCCTTGGGAACAGTGTCCTTACATGTTGGTCTCATCTCTATGGATTTCTGTGTTCTACCACATCTTGCCCCAGGTTTTTTATTATTACCTTGTTAGTTCTCAGATGCTTTCATGAAGATTTAAAAAATATGTTTTAACCATATTTTTGTTAGTGGTAATTTGTAAGAGCATTTTCCAAGTTATCCACTTGTACATTACTGTAACAATTTTCTTATTTTTCCTATAATTTTGTATAGATCAGAAAATGAGTCCATGTTTCAACTATAAGTTTCACTGAATTAAAAAATGTTGATATAAAGTAAAATTTAATTATGTACTTTTCTCTAGTTTCCATTCCTTTAATAAGTTGGTCTTGATGAAGTAGATTGGCTTATTCAAAGGAGCACTGGAGTGCTGTGAAATGTGTAAGCCTGACGATTCACAGACATGTACCCTGGGGCAAATAATACATTATATGTTAATAAAAATTAATTAAAAAAAAAGGAGCACTGGACTTGGGATTCATGGTTTTCTTTCATAGCACTCTTCCCTAAGCTGGCTTTTTACACTGAATGCATTTACTAATTTTAGTAAGGATTTCCTTCTTCGTAAAATAAAAAAAATGAACTAGATGATTTCTAATCTCTAAACTCTATGATGTTTTAGGTTTACAAATTAAGAAGTAGCTATTAGTTCTATGTTATAGAATTACTATCTTTCCATTCAGGAACTTAAATTTCTAATAAATATCAATTCATAGGAATTACAGCAGAGTAACTTGTTAAATATAGGGATGTTGTTAGCAATGTCAAAACTCTATAGAACAAAATATTTTATTTCCACATTGATAAATTGTAGAGAAAAGAAACCTCATAAAGAGAATTAAAAAGAGAACTTATAAAGAGAATTAAAAGACACTTCAGTTGAATGTTATACTTGTATCATTACTCCAAAAAACTTAAAAAACAGGAAAAAAATATAGGACAATGAAAGAAATGTAAACACTGACTGTGTGTTTAGTGGTATTAAGATAGTATTATTAACAGTCTTAATTATATTATTGGTATTATTGCTATGTTTAAAAAAATTCTTGAAATATTTACAAATGCAGTACTATGACACTTGACTATGACTGTGATCAGGTAGTTTAGACAGAACAGTGGGTGGGTATTTAGAATTCAGATTGACCACTAGTTGAAATCGGTTGAAGGAGACTTAGAGATACATTATACTTCTCTCACCTTTGTGTGTATTTGACTTTCTCCATAATAAAATGTTTAAAAAAGGAACTGAGAAAAAGTAGATAATGGTAAAGTTTAACTTTATCATAAGAAATGAAGCATCATAGGTTCCAGAATCTCCATAGGGCTTAGAGTCCACAGTTACAATGATAAATGCTAAAAAAATCTAGTCCCCATCCCAGATGTCTGTTTAAGTTACCAGCAAAGCAGAGGACCTGTGATTCCTTTTTAATGAGGATTTTTATATTTGGTGTTCCCAAAAGGGATCATAATAATTCTCATTAGAAGAAGAGTACACTGTTGGATTTCCTTACATTTTTAACATAATTTAGTACTGGCTTTTATATATTTATATCTAATATTAGAAACCTATCCTGACACCCTCAGTTCTTGAATTAACAATTTTTAGTGAATTTAAATATATACTACTTTTGATTCATGATATTTAAAGATCTTTCTTTCTAACTAGGTTTCAAAATACTGTAAATAACTATGCCTGAAAAGACAATTTCCTGTTCTAACATTGAAGGTGATCAAGCCAAGAAAAGTAAGTTTTCCATTAAGTGATTTTCTTTGAAATTAGATCATCAGTAAATACAATTAAGTAAATCAAAGAAGGTAGTTACAAAGATAGTTTTCTCCAGGACAAAGGGTCGCACAATCAAACCTTACTGGGACCATGAAAGTGAGATAAATGAAAAGAGTAAGTCAGTTTAAGGAAACCCCTATCTGGATTATAATTAATTTCTTTTATAATTACTACTGAACTAAAGTATAGACAATACAATGTATAGGTAGTACAACAAAGCCAGCTCTTACTGGCTCATGTGAGCCAATCACATACATCTCAACTCTACTCCACTGATAGCTTGAAACTGTCTAGCTGATAACAGCTAGTTATTAAAATTTTACCAGCACCTACTGAAGACAACACAAAATTAAAAATGAAAAATACTTGATAATCTATCTTGTAAATTGTATTAGATTTTATTGAATTACTTTGCATTCTGAGCCCCAACATCTTTAACTCTGCATTTTGTTAGCAATATCATGTCTTTGCATGATAAAGAACAGAGGTAAGCAAATTATAGCCTATGGGCCAAATTTGGACAGCCGCCCTTTTTCTACAGCCTAAATGCTACAAATGGTTTCATATTTTTAGAGTTGGAAAGAAAGAAAGAAAGAAAGAAAGAAAGAAAGAAAGAAAGAAAGAAAGAAAGAAAGAAAGAAAGAAAGGAAAGAAAGATGAAAAGCAAAAAAAAAGAAAGAGGATGATGCAACAGTGTTTGCATATGGCCCACAAAACCTAAAATTTTTACTATCTGGTCCTTTATAGAAAACATTTGCCAATCCTTGAAATAGAATTTTGCCTTGAGTACTTTAATGGGAAACATTAATCTTTGTAGTTCATTGATAGTCAAGTTATCCATTGTTGCAGTATTGCTACATAAATAATCAACGAAAAAAGGCAGGTGCATACAGCATCATATACATTCATTTTACTTTACTTATGCAGGAGTGTGCTGGATAGTTCTGCTAATCTCAGGTGGGCTCAGGATAGCTCACTCATACATCTGCAATAAGCCACAGGTCAACTAATCACTGCTATGAATATCGCTCATTTGGAGTTTCATCTTTCACAGGCCTATGGCCTTGGCTGGGAAAACTGGGTTGATTTCGTTTCTGCACCATGGTGTCTCTCCTAGTCTTCCAGTAGCTTTGATCTCATGGCTCGATAGAAGGAACAGAAGCTCACAAGGCTTCTTGAGGCCAAGGCTGAAAACTGGCACACTACCACTTGTATTTTATTGGTCAAAGCAGGTCATGGGACCAGCCCAGAGTCAAGGAACAAGGGGTTAAGATCTATCTTTTGATGATGGATGCTACAAAGTCACATTGGAAAGGAAGGTGAACACTGAGAGGAAAAACTTATTGGGACTATTATTTTCATCCAGCTACCACCATTTCATTTGGTGTTATAGAACAAAGCAATCATTTAGTAATTCCAAACATGGTTGAGGATATTGCACAGGGGATTTCATGTAGAATTACCAATCTTGAATAGGATTTTAGTATTCATCATCACACTTTACTTTCACAATATTTCAGTAACTTTGGTTTTTAGTTCTTACCAATATTAGTTGAAAAAAATCATCTCATTTCACTATCATGGAGTTTATGTATTACAGTTTAAGCAAAATTTTCATTTTTGGAAACTGATTTCAATCTTAGATTAGCAATATGGAGCAGGTTATTAAAACAATTGTAAAACAATTTTCCCAAAGATACAATTTGGAAAGAAGATAATCAAACATACTTGTACATATCTCTGGTTTAAATACTTGAAGAGAACTTCTCAAACTTTTTGGATTACAATGTTATTTAAAAGCTAATAGTTTGTTCCAAGACTTTTGAGATCCAGGCTGATGGTTTCCCTTTGAATGACCTGACAAAGTCTATTTATTTTGTATTGCAATAGAAACTTACCAGTCTACACTGATTTGCAGACAAAAACTCCTACATGTGCTACATCAAGACAGAGTTAATCATATTAAAAAAGGCAAGGCACCTGTCTTTAGTCTACACAATGGGGTGATATACACAAATATAACCACATACCACATTATTTGATGGAACATGAGTGTTCTACGATATAGATGATTTCTGTACGTGCATATGAATTGTAAAATAATTCAGTTAATCAATTGTCTTTGGTATTTGCTTAGTCAGTAAGTTTAGAATATTTGTATTTAAATGACATTAGAACTAATATTTGGAATGCTGGCATAAATACTAATTACTGATTAAAATTAACTTCTATCTTTTTGGCATCATACCATCATTAAGCTCCCCATCCTCTGTGTAAAACAACCAATCACTACACAGAATATTCAGCTCATCAAACAAAGCATTGAGATATCTATGTTCAAACTATAGAAATTTATCAGACCTTGGTGTTTATTGCTAAGTCTTGGCAGATTTCAAACTTTTAAGCCCAAAGCAATCTTGCTGGATGATGTACTGAATCTAATTATGTACCAATCTTTGAAAATGTTTATTAACTGTCATTAATATCATAAGAACACAGTGTGAGGTCTTATTTATTAACTTCTACCCAGATGATATTCACCTTAATACTTTTCTTAACATCAAAAATAAATCCTTTTTTTATGTTGTGTCAACCATCATGAAACGACTGTGATCATATTAAAATTCTTATTATACCATGCTCTCAGCTGAAATAAATAATAAAACAAATTATTAAATGTTTCCAAATTGTTCTGTATAGTCACAGCCAGGTATTAAACATGCTGACCAACAGTATTTTCAGTCACTCATGTTTACAAATGATTAGCTCTAGGATAATAATTTCTATTACAATTAACAGTACCTTTTTACAAACTTACTACCTGTAATGTTGTGACTTCTGGCAATATTTTCAGTAAGTACAAAACTGCATTCATGGCAGTATCACATATTTATTTGAATTATGATACTGATACTGCATTAGTTTTTCTATTTCTTATATTTCATAATATATTTTTTCCATACAACAGGCAGAGGCTGTGCTATTTTTTTTACAGATTAGTGTCTTATTTGTTGGAATAGAAAATATTTTGTACATTAAAAACACCTGTAACATATATGTAAGGTATAAAGAATACTGATAAAATTGAATATCTGTGCACTCATGACCTACATTAAGAAACAAAACCCTGAGTTCTCTCACCTCTCCCGAATCACATTTAGTTTTGTATATTAAACATGTTAATGCAATGCATATATAGTTTTATATTTTTAATCTTATAATTTTAATTGTCTTATTAATTCACTAATAAGTTAGATCATCTGAAAATGAGGTTTGAATTTTACTTTTTTCCCATTATAATTTTATCACTTTCCTTCTTCTATTGGTTAGTCTAGATCCTTCACAACCTTATTAAATTAAGCAATAAAAATATGCACATTTATCTTCTTGTTCCTGATTTTTAAAATGAGACTTTTAATGTTTCACCATTAAACATGATAGTATTTTTTAGGTTATCTTTATAATGTACTATAATTATGAACATACATTGAATTTTATGAATGCTTTTCCTACATCTATTGAAGTTTTTCTGTGGTTAAGTTTTTCTTCTTTAATCTTTAAATTTAATGAGTTGCATAAATAGATTTTTTCAATTGTTAAACTTTTCATTCATGGGACAAATTTATTTTTTTAATTTTCTTTTCATATATTGCTGGATTTTATTTAATAGTCATTTGTGTAGGATTTTTGCATCTATGCTCTGGAGTAACATTGGTCTCTAAGTTTTTTTTACTTACCTTGCTTTAGTTTGGTTTTGTTATCAAGGTATTTATAACTTCACAATGGGATCGGGGAAATGTTTCTTCATTTTCTGTTCTCTGAAAAAATTATATCTTAATTAATTTTCTTGAATATTTAGCCAAACTTATGTCTTAATTTTTAGAGACACAAATCATTGATATTAGTTATTTACTTGTTATAAGACTAGTTAGGCTTTCTGTGTATTCTTAATTCACTATTGGCAAGTTATAATTTTTTCTTTTAAGAATTTGTTCATTTGGTTAAATTTTAAATATAGTGATACAACACTGCTAATCTTTTACTTTTATATCTCTCTACATTCCGTTATTCCCCCTTTACATTCATAATATTGTATTTGTTTCTTTTTCTCCTTTGTCTAGATCAATTTTGCCAAATGTGTTTATTTGTGGTAAACTCTTCAAAGTGGTAATTTCTGCTCTTTTTAATTATCTCTAGAGTTTTTTGTTGTTAGTGGTGTTTTCTATTTTATTAATTTCAGATATTATTACCCCTTCTCTTCCTTCTACTTTCTTTGGTTTTGTTTTTTTAACATGTTCTTAATCTGATCACTAGTTTTTAGATCTCATATAATTATTTAAAGTTACAAATTTCCCTTGAGATATCATAGATATTATAAAAAGGACTGGACTGTCAAATCAGACTCACATGAAGCAGAGATTTACTCAGCATACAGCTTACTAAATGCTGTTCTGGCTAATATTGTTTAAGTTTTAAAAACTTGCATTCACATACTATAAAATTCACCTCTTTAAAGTGTACAATTCAGTGTTTTTAGTATAATCACAAGGTTGTGTAAATATCAACGTTATTTGATTCTAGAATACTTTCCTAACCTCCAAAAGAAGCCCTATACCTTTAGCAGACACTCCCTAGATTAATTCCTGCCGAAAACTGGTATCACCACCACCCTGGAGGACACCCACAACACGCAGGTGATGAAGTTCAGTGAACAGTTTATCATCACTTTCACGGTGGAAGCCTAGAACCCTTCAGACCTACCCAAGCTGAGGGAGGAGCCGAGGCAGCTGGACAAGTCAGATCCCACAGAGCAGTGTACCACTGAGCAGTGCATCCTGGGAGCAAACAATCGCGGGTGCCAGTGAGCTGCACCCAGAGCCCGCCTGAAGAACCTGGAGGAGGACCACACCTACATCCCTATCAAAAAACTCTGCTTGTCCAGATCCCCAAACCAGCACAACCTGCTGCAGGTGAAGGTGGGCCCTTCCGCAACCACCTGGCCTAGGACAGCAACCAGGATGAGGTATGGGCCCTGTCTGGCCGAAAAGTATGAGAGGAACCTGGCCTAGACTAGCCTAGACCCACAAGATCTGGTGCTCAGGGCCTGATGGCACGGGCCCAATATCTCCAACCACATCACCAGGACTGTACAGTACCTCAACGAAATCAAGGATACCATGGTGGCGGGATCCCAGAAGGGCTGCCAGGAGAATGTGCGGTGTGTGCTTTGACATCTGCGATGTGATGCTGTACAAGGACACCATCCAGACCACGTGGAGTGGCACCACGTTTATCGCAGCGCATTGACAGCTGGCGCCTGCGCAGGGAGCCCATCCAACCTGTGGAGCTCCATTGGCCAGAGGAAGTGGTTGGCAGCCTCTACGGTGTCCTCAAGAGGACGGAGGGCCACATCTTCAAAGAGTCCCAGGTGGCTGGCACCTCCATGTCTATAGTGAAAGCCTACTGCTCCTCAAGGAGTCCTTTACTTTACCGCCGACCTGAGATCTCACCGGGCAGCCAGGCCTTCCCCCAGTGCGTGTTTGGGCACCAGCAGCTCCTGCTGAGAGACCCCTTCGATCCTAGCAGCCGCCCCAGCCAAATCCTGGTGGAGACGCGCAAGCGCAGAGTCACGCAGGAGGGTGTCCCAGCAGCACACAACTTCGAGGACAAATTGTGGGCGGACCTCCCCGCAGCGCCTGCGCGCTGCCTTCAATCGACTGCGGCTGCGGCGCTCCAGTTGCCCTCACAGCGCTTGCGGACTGTTGAGGCGCCGTGAGGCTCGGCCTGACGGGTTTCTGGGGCCCATTTGGTGCTATCGCTCAGCAAAAGCACCGATGCCGTTTCTTTTAGTATTTATCTGAGGATTTCAGAGGTAACAGAAATATCTGCACCACCAGGATTTATTTGGTCCATGGGGGTGGGGGAGGCCAGATGGGGCACCATTCTGGACATTCTATGTGAATGAATTTGTGAAATAGTTGACTTTGTGTGTCTGTCTTCTATTAAACTAGAATTTTGCCAAGGTTCCATTTTATGGCTGAATATTACATTGTATGAATGAATATTCCACCTATTATTTATACATTCATCACTAGATGGATATTTGGGTTTCCACTTTGGGTCTATTATGAATAATGTTCTTATGAATGTTTGAGTACAAGTTTTTATGGGGGCATATGTTTTTATTTCTGTTGGGTATACACTTAGGACTGGACTTGCTGGGTCATTTGGTAACTTGACATTTAACTTTCTAAGTAATTGCCATTTTTTTTGCTATAGCAGCTGCAGTATTTTACATTCCAGATGGCAGTGTATGAGGATTCCAGTTTTTTGTTTTTTTAAGATTTTATGTATTTAATTGACAGAGAGAGATCACAGATAGGGAGAAAGGCAGACAGAGAGAGGGGGGAAAGTAGGCTCCCTGCTGAGCAGAGAGCCTCATGCGGGGCTCAATCCCAGGACCCTGAGATCAAGACCTGAGCCAAAGGCCGAGGCTTTAACCCACTGAGCCACCCAGGGTCCCAAGGATTCCAGTTTTTCCACACCCTTGTCAGGGCTTGTTATATATTCTGTTTCTTGTGTTGTTGTTGTTGTTTTTGTTGTTATTGTTTATTATAGCCATTGTTACTGGGGGTAAAGGGACGTTTCATTGTGGTTTTGATTTGCATTTCTCTAATGACTAATCATGGGAAGATCTTTATATTTTCATACTGGCCATTTGTTTATTTTTGGAGAAATATCTGTTTTAAGTCTTTTTCCATTTTAAAACCGGGTTGTTGGGGCGCCTGGGTGGCTCAGTGGGTTAAAGCCTCTGTCTTCAGCTCAGGTCATGATCTCAGGGTCCTGGGATCAAACCCAGCATGGGGCTCTCTGCTCAGCAGGGAGCCTGCTTCCCCCTCTCTCTGCCTGCCTTTCTGCCTACTTGTGCTCTCTCTCTGTCAAAAAATTAAAAATCTTAAAAAAAAATAAAACTGGGTTGTCTTTTTTTTCATCCTTGAGTTGTAGGAATTCTTTATGTATTTCAGAAACTAAATCTTTACCAAAATATGTGATTTGCAAATGTTTTCACCCATGGTAGGGATTGTATTTTCATCTTCTTTGTAATGTCCTTTGTAGGACAAAAAATTTTATTAGATGAAGCTAATTGATCTAATTTTTAAAATTGCTTGTTCCTTTGATATATAAAAGAAACTCTTGCCTAATTCAGGGTCACAAATATTTACACCTCTGTGTTCTTCCAAGAATTTTATAGTATTAACTCTTGCATTTAAGTTTATGATGCAGTTTAAGTTAATTCTTATGTATGTTTTATGGTAGAAGTCAAAATTCATTCTTTTACATGTATGTCTCAAGTTGTCCTAGTACCATCTGTTGAAAAACAGACTATTTTTTTTTCTCATTGACTAGTCTTGGCACTCTTGTAAAGATCAACAGACCATAAATATGGTTTATTTGATGAATCTCAGTTCTACTCCATTGATCTACATGTCCATTCTGATGCCAGTACCATACTGTGTATTATAACTTTATGGTAATTTTTAAAACTAGAAGTGTGATTTCTCCAGCACTGTTCTTTTTGGCTTTGCATTTCCATGTGAATTTTAGGATCAGTTTGACAATTTCTGGGGAAAAAAAAAGGCTGTTGGAATTTGATAGCAGTTACATTGAATCTGTGGACCAATTTAAGGGATTTTGGCATCTAACAGGATTATGTCTCCCAGAATACTCATACAGTACCTTTGTATTTACTTAGGCATTAATTTTTTTTTGACAATGTTTTGTAGATTTTAGTGAAGAAGTCTTGCACTTCTGTTAATTTTATTCCCAATTAAAAAGCATCTTTTTGATTCTTCTTGTTTCATTTTTTTGTCTGCTTACTGTGTGCCAGAACCTCCAGAATAATATTGAAAAGAAGTGGTAAAATATAGATTTGCTTGTCTTTTTCCTGATATTAGGGGGAAACTTTTATTTTTTACCATAGAGTGTGATGTTTGCTGGAGATTTTTCATAAAAGTTCTTCATCCTGTTGAAGACGTTTCTCTCCATTCCTGTTTTGTTGTGTGTTTTTGCCATGAATGGGATTGAATTTTGTCAAATGCTTTTTCTGCATCTATTGAAATGCTTGTGTGGTTTCTTCCCTTTATTCTGTTAATATGGTGTATTGCATTCATTGATTTTCGTATGTTGGAATATTTTTAGGATAAATCTCACCTGGATATGGTGCTTAATCCTTTTTAAGCTGTTGGATTTGGCTAGTATTTTGTGAGGATTTATTTCCTAATATTTTTCTTTCTCTTTGGATTTAGTTTGCTCTTTCTCATAGGATGTGACAAAGTTCTTTTACATATAGGCATCTGTAGCTATGTATTTCCCTCTGACCATTGATTTTACTAAACTTATTATGTGTCTAGTTGTGTGTCTTTTTGTTTTCATTCATCTCAAAGTATTTTCTCGTTTCCCTTGTGATTTCTTTTTTGACCCATTATTTATTTAGGATTGTGCTTAAAGTTTACATATTTGAACATTTCCCCTATTTTTTCCCCTCTTTTCTCTGGTTACCGATTCCTATTCTTAACATTGTAGTCAAAGAAGATACTTTGTATGATTTCAACATTATTCAAATGTATTGAAATTTATTTATGGCATAATATATGCTCTATTATAGAGAATGTTCCATATGCACTTGAGAAAAATGTTTCTGCTCTTAGTGAAATATTATATACTCGTTTCTTAGGTATAGTTGGTTTATCGTATTTTCAAAACTGTTTACTTCTCTACCTTCTGTCTAGTTATTTCATCCTTTATTTAAATTAGGCAGTTGAGGTCTCCCACTATTGTTGAATTGTCTATTTCTTCCTTCAATAATGTCAGCTTTTACTGCATTTTGAGGCTCTGTTGTTAAGTTTGTGTATGTTTATGATTGTTCTAGCTTCCTAATGGATTGACCCTCTTACAGTGTCCTTTAGTTGTAGTAAAAATTTTTGTCTTAAAGTCATCATGTGCAATTCTGTACAGAAACATAACTTTATAATTCGATCACAAAAGTTTTCTTTCTCAGTAAGAAAAGTATCTGTTTACGATTTTCTGTATAATTCTTATTTGGTTATTCTTTTTGGATAAATTTAGATCATTCATATATATTAAAGTTATTTGACTAGTGCTATCTTCTATTATGTTTTTGCTTTTTCAACACTCATCTTTTATGATTTGCATATTTTTGCTAAGAATTTACTTTTGCCTCATTTCATTCTGTAATGGGGTTTTGGAATATAAATACCCTACTTGTAATGGTATTAAATATTAGCATTGGATAGCCTACAAGTTTTTAAATCTTATATTTAAAATCTTAAATTTTAAATCTATATACTCTATCAAAATATTTAATGCCATTAGAATAAATATTTCCTATTTCATAATTTACATATAGTGAAATGCTCAAGCTTTAAATTTGTAATTTAATGTATTTTGATGAATGTATACATGATAAATATAGAACCACTGCCCATTTTTAGATAAAGATTTTCCTTACTCCAGAAGGTTTCTCAACTATCATAGGTAAACACTATTTGGTATCTATCACAATAGTTTAACTTTGGGATTTTTTTTGAACCTCATAATAATGGAATTATGAAATATCCACTTCATTGTCTCTGATTATTTTTGCTCAGTATATTTTTGAGATTTACCAGTGTTATTCTGTGTATTAGTAGTTCCTCTTTTTTTTACTGCTTAGCATTATACCATTGCATAACTACGCTGTATTTTTTGAAATTTAATTTTCTAGTGATGCACATTTAGGTTGTTTCCAGTTTCCGCTGTTAGGAGTAAAGATATCACAAATATTCTCAGATAATTTTTTTTTGTGGACCTACACTTTCATTGAGTTAAAGTTTAGTACTGTTTTTGCATTGTAGAATAGAGATGTTTATCTTATAAAGTTAAGCTGTCAAATAATTAATATATCCTTTGAGAATTTTTCAGCACTTCAGATTGTAAAATAAAATACAAACTGTTTCATTTGTCTCTACATTCCATTTTTTCAAAGTTAACCAATCCTTTTTTTAAAAAAATATATTTATTTATCTGACAGAGAGAGAGAGAGAGAGATCACAAGTAGTCAGAGAGGCTGGCGGGGGGGGGGGGAAGCATGCTCCCTGCTAAGCAGAGAGCCCAATGTGGAGCTCGATCCCAGGACCCTGAGATCATGACCAGAGCTGAAGGCTGAGGCTTTAACCCACTGAGCCACCCAGGGACCCCCAAAGTTAACCAATCCTAATTGCATCTACAAATACCTATCAACCCATATATCTCTTTAGAAAACAAAAAGTAATGATGAAACATGTACAAATTTTTGTTTTCCTGTTTTTCATTTAACAGTGTACCTTGGATTACTTTCTGTATCATCACATAATGATATAGCTATTTGCTGTTTGCTTTGATTTATTTTCCAGCTGTTTATTATTATGCATATAACATTGTGTAAGTGTAGCTTTTACAATGTGATAATTTGATACATGTGCATATTGTGAGATGTTTACCAAGGTAAAATTATTGAACATATACTTAAGTTTACATAATTATAATTTTGTTGTTGTTATGGAGAGAACAGGTAAATCTTTCATAGAAACTTAGTTATTTATAATCACTTTACTGTATTTATTTCTTCAAAACTTATTCTTCTTATAATTGGAAGTTTGTTCCCTTTGACTCAACATCTCATTCTCCTCACTTTCCAGCCCCTGGCAACTGCTGTTCTTCTCTCTGTTTCTATGAGTTTGGTGGCTTTTTTAGATACTATATGTAAGTGAGATCATTTGGTTTTGTCTTTGTCTTATTTCACTCAGCATAATTCTCTTAAGGTCCATTCATATTGTTTCAAATGATGTGATGGAACATCACATGGAAATTCTGTTTTTCATTTCTTGGTACTGTTTTCTGTAAAGGCTGTACAGTATAAATTTATATTTGCACCAACAGTGCATGAGGATTTCCCTTATCTCTACATTTGATGTCTCTTGTCTTTGATAATAGGCACTGTAACAGATAATGAGACGATATCTCATGGTGATGATTTGTGTGTTCCTGATGATTAATGATGGTGAATACCTTGTCATGTACTTGTTGTCCATTTGTAGGTCTTCTTTGGAACAATATCTACTCAGGACCTTTGCCATTTTAAAACTGAATTATTGTTATGTTACTGAGTTGTATGATTTCCTTATATGTTTTGGTTTTAATGACTTATCAGATAGATGGTTTGTAAATATTTTCTCTCATTCTATAGGTTGCCTTTTCATTATATTGTGTGCGTGTGTGTATGCAGCTTTTAAGCTTGATGTAGTGCCACTTACTGATTTTAGTTTTAATTGGGTGTGCTTTTGGTTTTGGTGTCATATTGAAAATCCCCTTAGAAGATGTCAATTCCAACGTCAAGGAATTTTTTCTCTATATATTCTTTTAGGAGTTCTTTGGTTTCAGATCTTGCATTTAAGTGTTTAATCCATTCTAAGTTAATTGTTGTGAGTTGTGTAAGATAGGTGTCTGACCTCATTCCTTTGCATGTGAATATCTAGTTTTCCTAGCACTATTTATTTATTAAAGTGATAAATCTTCTTTGCTTTATTTTTATTTAAGTATAACTTTTATTTTATTTACAGTGTAACATAGTTTCAGGTGTACAGTATAGTGATTCAACAATTCCATGTATCACCCAGTGCTCATTACAAGTGCCTTCCTTAATCCTCACCACTTATTTCATCCCCCCCATCTTTTCTGGTAACCATTAGTTTGTTCTCCATAATCGAGAGTTTGTCTCTCTCTCTTTCCCTTTGCTCATTTGTTTTGTTTTATAATCACTTTACTGTATTTATTTCTCCAAAACTTATTCTTCTTCTAACTGGAAGTTTGTTCCCTTTGACTCAACATCTCATTCCACATATGAGGGAAATCATATGGTATTTGTGTTTTTCTAACTGACTTATTTCCTTAGCATTATACTCTCTAGCTCCATCCATGTTGTTGCAAACGGCAAGATTTTGTTATTTTTAAGGCTGAATAGTGTTATAATATGGTAATGATATTTATGGCTGAATATATATCACATCTTCTTTATCCATTCATCATTTGATGGACAATCTGGCTGCTTCCATATCTTGACTATTGTAAACAATGCTGCTATAAGCACAGGGATGTGTGTATCCCTTTAAATTAGTGTTTTTGTATTCTTTGGATAAATTCCCAGTAGTGCAATTGCTGTATTTTAAGGTAGTTCTATTTTTAACTTTTTGAGGAACCTCCATGCTCTTTTCCATAGTGGCTGCACCAGTTTGCATTCCCACGAACAGTGCATGAGGGTTCCTTTTTCTCCGTATCTTTGCCAAAACCTGTTGTTTCTTGTGTTTTTTATATTAGCCATTCTGACAGGTGTGAGATGATACCTCACTGTAGGTTTGATTTGCATTTTCTTGATGACCAGTGATGTTGATCATTTTTTCGTGTGTCTCTTGGTCATCTGTATGTCTTTTTTGGAGAAATATCTTGTCATGTCTTCTGTCCATTTTTTAATTGGATAATTTATTTTTTGGGTGCTGAGATTTATTAGATTTTTATATATTTTGCATATTAATGCTTTATCAGATATGTCATTTGTAAATATCTTCTCCCGTTCAGTACGTTGCCTTTTAGTTTTGTTGATAATTTCCTTTGCTGTGCAGAAGCTTTTCATTTTGATGTTCTTCCAATAGTTTATTTTTGCTTTTGTTTCTCTTTCTGCAGGAGAAATGTCTAGAAAAAAGTTGCTATAGTTGATGTCAAAGACATTACTGCTTGTGTTTTTGGTGCACTTGTAAATGGGATTGTTTTCTTAATTTTTCTCTTTCTGCTGCTTTATTATTGGTATATAGAAACGCAACAGATTTCTGTACATTGATTTTTTACTTCAATTATGATTTTTTCCTGAGACTTTACTGACTTACTGTGGCTAGGACTTCAAATACTGTTCTGAATAGAAGTGAGAGTGGACATCCTTATGTTGTTCGTGACCTTAGGGGGAAAGCTCTGTTTTTCCCCATTGAGGATGATGTTTGCTGCGGGTTTTTCATATATGGCCTTTAATGATGTTGAGGTGTGTTCCCTCTAAACCTACCTTGTTGAAGGTTTTTATCACGACTAGATGTTGTACTTTGTCAAATGCTTTTTCTGCATCTACTGAAATGATCGTACGATTTTTATCATTTTTCCTTTGCATCCCGAAAATAAATCCTATCTGATTATGGTGAATTTTCTTTTTAATGTATTATTGAATTCAGTTTCCTAGTATTTTATTGACCATTTTTGCATCTATGTTCCTCAGGGATATAAGAGGCCTATCGTTCTCTTTTTTAGTGGTGTTTTTTTTTTTTTAAGATTTTATTTATTTATTTGTCAGAGAGAGAGAGAGAGAGAAAGAGAGAGCAGAGGGAGAAGCAGGCTACCCGCTGAGCAAGGAGCCCCGTGTGGGACTCGATCCCAGGACCCTAGGATCATGACCCGAGCCGAAGGCAGCTGCTTAAACAACTGAGCCACCCAGGCGTCCCTTTAGTGGTGTTTTTATCTGATTTTGGTATCAGGATAATGCTGGCCTTATATAATAAATTTGGAAGTGTTCCTTTTTTTTCTGTTTTTTGGGATAGTTTGAGAATAGGTGTTAACTCTTCTTTAAGGGGCGCTTGGGTGGCTCAGATGGTTAAGTGTCTGCCTTTCATTCATGTCATGAACCTGGGGTCCTGGGATTGAGTCCTGCATCAGGCTCCCTGCTCAGCGGGGGACCCTGCTTCTTCCTCTGCCTGTGCCTCTCTCTCTCTTCTCTCATGAATAAAAAAAATTAAACAAAAACAAAAACTCTACTTTAAATGTTTGATAGAATTTGCCTGTGAAGGCATCTGGTCCTGGACTTTTGTTTGTTGGGGGTTTTTTGATTATTGATTTAATTTCTTTGCTGGTATTAGCCTATTCAAATTTACTATTTCTTCCTGTTTCACTTTTGGTGGGAATTTATATATTCTTGTCCAATTAGTTGGTATCTAGATTTTCATAATATTCTCATGATTTTTTGTATTTCCATGGTGTTGGTTGTTATTTCTCCTCTCTCATTTGTGACTTTGAGGCCTTTCTCTTTTCTTTTTGACAAGTTTGGCTAGAAGTTTATCAGTTTTATTAATTTTTTTCAAAAAATCAGCTCCTGGTTTCATTGTAGGCAGAGAGGCAGGCAGAGGGGGAGGGGAAGCAGGGGCTCCCTGCTGAGCAGAGAGCCCAATGCGGGGCTCGATCCCAGAACCTGGGATCATGACTCTAGCCGAAGGCAGAGGCTTTAACCCACTGAGCCACCCAGGCGCCCCTCCATCCTCTTATTTTAAATCTTCAGATGTCTTTGGGTCTAAAACGAGTCTCTTATTGACAGGATAAAGATAGGTCTTATTTTTTTTTTTCCATTCCTCACCCTATGTCTTTTGATTGGAGTGTTTAGTCCACTTATATTCAAAGTAATTATTGATAGATATGTATTTATTCACATTTTATCAGTTGCAGTTGTTTTTGAAGATTTTTCTCTGTATCTTTCTTGTCTTTTTTCTCTTTCATGTTTTGTTGTTTTCCTTTAGTGAAATATTTGGATTTCTTTCTCTTTATTCTTTGCCTGTTTACTACTGGTTTTTGATATATGATGGGTTCTATATAACCTCCTCTGCATATAGCAGTCTATATCAAGTTGATGATCACTTAAGTTTGAACCCATTCTTTACTTCTCTGCTCCCCATGTTTTAGGTCTATGGTGTCATTTTTTTTTTTATGGTGTCATATTTTATATCCTTTTCTTTGTGAGCTCCTTGACTGATTTTTTACAGAAATGTTTTGTTTTCACTGCTTTTGTGTTTCCTCCTTTATACTTTCGTTTTTGGTCTCTCTTTTCCACTAAAAGAGTCCTCTTTACTATTTCTTGCAGGGTTGGTTTAGTGGTCATGAACGCTTTTAGTTTTTATTTGGGAAACTCTGTCTCTCCTTCTATTCTGAGTAATGCCTTGCTGGATAGAGCATTATTGGCTGCAGACTTTTCCCATTCAGCACTTTGAAATTATCACACCACTCCCTTCTGGTTTGCAAATGTTTTTGTTGAAACATCTCCTGCTGGCTTTATAGGTTTTCTCTTGTAATTTAGTAACTTCTTCTGTGTTGCTGGGCTTAAGATTTTTTCTATATCACTATATTTTGCAAGTTTAATTACATTATGTCTTAGCATGAGTCTGTTTTTATTGATTTTCATGGGAGTTCTCTGTGCCACCTGGATCTGGATATGTTTTCCCAGATTAATTAATCCCAGATTAGGGATGTTTTCAGCTATTATTTCTTCAAATAACTTTTTTGCCCCCTTTTCTCTCTCTTCCTCTGGGACTCCTATGATACAAATGTTATTAATTATGGTTGATGGAGCCATTGAGTTCCCTAAATCTATTTTCATTTTGTGTAATGCTTTTTTCTCTCTTTTGTTCAGCTTCATTACTTTCTATTACTCTGTGTTATAATTCATTCCTCTGTTTCTGCCACATTTCATCAAGTATTTTTTTCATTTCATTTATTGAACCCTTTTTCTCTGCTATGTTATTCCTTATCTTTGTGTTGAGAGTCTCATTCATGTCTTCCACTCTTTTCTCAAGTCCAGTATCCTTATGATCATTGCCCCCCTCAGAGCTGGCCTGCTTAGGTTCCACTAACACCAGATTGAGCAAGAACTGCCCACAGCAGGCAGAGTCAGTGCAGACAAATGCTCTGAAAGGAAAATTGACTCAGACACAATAGCAGGGTATAAACTCCACACATAGGATACTTTGCTGAAGTGCCAGGTTCTGGTGAACTGCACTGCAGAGTATACCAGGACCTCCTCTACATAAAGTCAGTACTTTCAAGAGCAGAAAACATAGCTGACTTTCTTAACACATCGAAATACATATAAGAGAGGGACAGAGAAATTTATCAAATAATGAGACAGAGAAATTTATCCCAAATGAAAGAATAGGACAAGGTCCCAGCCAGAGATCTAAGCAAAACATAAATAATGCCTGATAGACAATTTAAAGAAAGGATTATAAGGAATTTGGGACTGGGGTGGTGTCCAACACCATTTATGGAAGACACTGTCCCGTCTCCTTTGTCAAGTATTAGTTGATCATATATGTATGGGTTTTTCCCCCGCTGGGCTCTGTATTCTGTTCTACTGATTTTTGTGTATGTTTTTATGCCAGTACCATACTTTCTTGATTACTATAGTTTTGCAATATAGTTTGAAATAATGAATTGTGATACCTTCAACTTTGTTCTTTCTTTTTCTTTTTTTTTTCTCATGGTTGCTTTGGCTTTGCAGGATCTTTTGTGGATCCATAAGAATTTTAGGATTCTTTTCTGTTTCTGTGGAAATTGCCATTAGATTTTGATAGGGTTTGATTGAATGGACATTTTAACAGAATTTATTCTGCTGATCCCCATGAGCACAGGATCTCTCTCCATCTATTTGTGTTCTTCAGTTTCTTTCATCAGTGTCTTGTAGTCTTTGTATAAATCTTTCACTGTCTTGGTTAAATTTATTCCTAAGTATTTTATTCTTTTCATGCTGTTGTATTTGTGTGTCATGCTTACACAGGGACAATACTAATCTTCTCTGTATTGTTGCAATTTTAGTATATGTGCTGTGGAAGCAAGCCCTTTTTCATGCTATTATATATGATATTGTTTTGTCTGATAGAAGTATAGCTACCTCTAATCTGTTTCCATTTGCATGGAATATATTTTTCCATCCCCTCACTCTGAGCCTTTATGTGTCTTTAAAGCTGAAATGAGTCTTTAGTAGCATATAGTTGGGTCTTTTAAAAAAAAAAATCTATTCAGCCACTCTATGCCTTTTGTTTGGAGAACTTAATTCATTTATGTTTAAAATGATTATTGGTAGGTAAGGACTTAGTAATGCCATCTTGTCAATTATTTGCTGTCTGTTTTATACTTCTTTTGTTCATTTCTTCCTCTCTTCCTGTCTTTATTTTATGAACTGAGGATTTTCCGTAACGGTATACTCTGATTCCCTTCTTCTGTTGTATACTTACTATATAGGTTTTGCTTTGTGGTTACCTTAAGGCTTACACAAAACATTTTGTAGTTATAATAGTGTACTTTAAACTGATAACAACTTCAATCATATACAAAAACTCTATCCTTTTATTCTTTCTTTTTTATGTTTCTGATGTCACACTTTACATATTTTGTGCATCTATTAGTAAGTTATTGAAGCTATAGCTATTTTTCATATTTCTTTAATCTGTATACTAGAGTTAGGTGATTAACACACCTCTATATTATAGTATTCGAGTATTCTGAAATTGACATATACTTATTTTTACTGACATGTTTTATTTTTTCAAATGTTTTCGTGTTATTAATTAAAGTCTTATCATTTCAGCTTAAAGAGCTCCTTTCAGCATATCTTGTAAGGCAGGTTTGGTGATGATGAACTCTCTCACTTTGTGTTCGGCTGGGAAACCCCTTCTTTCTCTTCCATTTTAGAAGGAAAATTATGCTGGCAAAGCTTAATGGGGTCTTCCACAGAGCAGGCCACTGGGAATTGTGATTACTTTCTTTGTATGACTATATTGGTAGCCTCTGCCCTTCTTCCTTGTTCAAAGCATTTCCATAAGTCTTGCCTTTGCCTGTCTCTTAGTAAGATGAAACCAGAGCAGGTCCTGTGTGCAGTGCCCCAAAAGGGTTGGGAAGCTGTTCTCTCATCCTGTTCTCCTTTTGCCAGTGAGGGGAACTATTCCAAGCTAGAGTGCTCCCTCTTGGCGCTGAGCAATGTTGGTTTGGTGAATGGGATGATGCAGTCAAAATGAAACTGTCCTCCTTCCCTTTTTGTGAGGTTATTCATGGGCTTTTTTGTTCCACTGTGTTGCTGAAGTTTGTTGAATGGATTCCTGAGCTCTCCCAGAACTATTTTTGTTTGTTCAAAGCCATTTAACTATTGAACTTCATTGTAGGATGGAGGCTAGAGTCTCCTCCTCTATTGTTTTGGTAATGTCACTTTGGACAGTCTCTCCTTTTTTGCTTTTAATAGATGAATGCTATTTTGAATTCCTTCTTTTGAGAGTTAACCGAACTGAAGTACCAGAGAAAACATCTAAATATATTCTACTATGCGTTTTGGTTAATATTTGAATTAGAGTTGCTTTTTCAAGGGCAATACTTTTTACAACATAGTTTTATGAATTATTTTGCTTATTTAAAAATTTATATTAACTGCTCACTGTGATTTTTGTTTTTGTTTTTGTTTTTAAAAGGCAATGCCACATCACAAGCTTTGGTTCTCTATGGTGCCCCTAAGGAAGACACTGAGATTTTTCATGAAAATAAAATGACAAATACTGAAGGTAAGGACTGAATGTAAGTTACATAGTTACCTTTGTAAGCTAGATTTACATTTATGCTTTAGTTTGTAAAGTCTATATTATATTTTTACTAAAAAATGAATCTTAAATATCACTAATAGTAACATAGTAATGATATATGATATTAAAAGAGTACGATATTAGAATCTATTTTATTATGCTGTTAATTATACTTAGGCTATAAGAATTATTTATAATTTCAGAAATGTTGAATTTTTTTTTTTTTTTAGAAATGTTGAATTTTTAAAATTAACATTTTCTTTATTGCTTATAGTAGACTAGCAGGTCTTAGATCCTTTTCAGTTCATTGAGGATTTTTTGTTGTTGTTTTTTTTTTTTTTAAAGATTTTATTTATTTATTTGACAGAGATCACAAGTAGGCAGAGGTAGGCAGAGAGAGAGGGGAAGGCAGGCTCCATGCTGAGCAGAGAGCCTGATGTGGATTTTGATCCCAGGACCATGAGATCATGACCTGAGGCACCGAAGACACAGGCTTTAACCCACTGAGCCACCCAGGTGCCTGAGGATTTGTTTCTTAGAAGAAAAAAGAAGCAGGACTAATATTTTCATGGTGTGAAATCCAGAATTAAGAATCCATAAAACTCTTTCTCTTACAAGTATTTCTGATATCATATGTGGAAAGAGGTAGAAAGAGATGACAAAATGGATAGATTTCTCCTATAGGGGCTCATGCTTTTTTCTTTTCAGCTTATTTTGGTGAAGAACTCTATGTTAATCAAAAAATTCTAATCTTGGTTTTGGTAAACTGCTCTGGAGATTTTCAGTTTGACAGGATAAACTTGGGATAAGGTGACATTCTGATTATCTATTTCTCTCCAGCAGAAATATTGATTAGAATTTTAATCTCCTGGCTTACAGTTTATTGCCATAGTTTGGGACAAACTTTGTAAAATATCAAATGATTGGTTTATTAAATAGTTAATTCAAGACACTGGAATATACATGTGCTAGTAGGCTATAGAGTTATTTAAGAAATGACCTTTATATGGAGTGTATAATCTTGCAGTCCGGATAAAATATAACTGTAAACCAATTAGTACAACACAACAGTAAAGAATAGCTATAACACACATACAAGGAATCTACCAATTCCCTCTAATTTGGCTAAATTCTGTCTCCTCCATATATTATATTATAGCTTGATTTTAAGCTTTTTTGGGTGGGTCTAGAGGAGGACTTACTCTAACGTATAGTCCTTCCTCCTAACCTGTAACACAAGAGAGTGTTTTTGAGGCATTAATGAAATCTCTGTATGTCAGTACTGGCCTTCTAAGGTTTTCTCCCCATCCGTCACCAATATTCTTTTACCAACACCATTCAACCTCTATTGTTTTTGTTCCTTTCTAAATCCCATAGCATATGTTCTCTGTTAGCCTTCAGGTAATTTTGCTCTGTGAATAAAAACAGTCTAGCCCTTATCTACAGTTGCAGAAAGCAGTCACATGGATTTCTGGGAGCCCTTCTCTGCATAGCTATGTCCTTTTCAGCTCCCTGCCCTGAAGATTCTTTCTCCATTACCTATGGTACTAGTCTTTTCCCCTTATCTCAGCAGGATTTCCATGCTCTTTTCTTTCCCCAGATCTCTGTATTGTAGTGGAAAAATTGTCCCTTGGCAGAGAGCGTGGTGATTGTGGGGCTCAGCCTTATGAATTTTCCTTTCTCAGGAATCAAAAGCTGGCATTCCTACTTTCTAATGTCTGAAAACAGGTGTCCCACATATTTTTTCCAGACTTGGAAGAATCAATCTCAGTTACTCCTTCACCAATGGTAGTGGAAATACTGATTAATGGGGGCTTGTGAATAAAGATTTCATAAAGTTGAGAGAACAGAAGCCAGATTACAGCATGGTAAAATTTTAAAAAAGAGGGATTCATTCATTCATTCATTCAAGAGTTTTTTAAGGCACTAAACATAGTTTCTCTCCATAAAGAATACAGGACTTCATGAGGAAGATGGATGGGGGGGCGCCTGGGTGGTTCAGAGGGTTAAAGCCTCTGCCTTCAGCTCGGGTCATGATCTCGGAGTCCTGGGATTGAGCCCCACATTGGGTTCTCTGTTCAGCGGGGAGCCTGCTTCTCCCTCTCTCTCTCTCCCTGCCTCTCTGCCTACTTGTGGTCTCTCTCTCTATGTCAAATAAATGAGTAAAATCTTTAAAAAAAAAAAAAGATGGATGGGGGAATAGTTAAGTGTGACACAGCTGAATACTAATAAAGGGATAGCAGATGCTATGGCTAGGTGTAGCCAAATGTCTGAAAGATTCAAGAAGTCCTCATAAGGAAAGAGCCATGTAAGTTGCATAGAAATTTCAGTTTGAAGAAGAGATCAGGATATGAGAATATTGTGGCTGCTGGTATAGATTGCTCATTTGAAAAGAATTGTTAGTCAAAGCAAAATTTACTGTATAATAATAGCTGTAGGAAGTGGTCAGATATAGTAATAGAAGACTTGTGATTACTTAAGGGAAGCAAAACTAAATACACTGAACTTTTAGATTTTGAAAAGACTGAAGGGAATGGAGGTAGGTAAACACTGAACATAGCCATTATGTAGTGGTTAGAGTAGACTCTGGAGTCTATGCATATTATTTTATTTATTTAGTGATAAGTGCCTTCAACATTGTAAGGTTCAATGAAAAGAAAGTAACTAATATCATGGAAAGGTACCCCCCGCTTCCTTCCCCCCCCCGCTCCCCCAAATGTGTAACAAAAACTAAAGGAAGCTTTGTTTCTATAAAAAAAAAAGAAAAAAAAATATTTTCTGTTCATCAGATAGAGGCTTTGCAAGGAGTAGAAATTATTTCTAAACTTGAGAGCACCGACTTTTTCTACATTTTGGAAAGAAAGGATGTTAAAAGGGATAACAGAGGGGTGCCTGGGTGGCTCAGTGGGTTAAGCCTCTGCCTTCAGCTCAGGTCATGATCTCAGGGTCCTGGGATCAAGCCCTGCATTGGGCTCTCTGCTCAGCAGGGAGCCTGCTTCCCCCTCTCTGCCTGCCTCTCTGCCTACTTGTAATCTCTCTGTTAAATAAATAAAATCTTAAAAAAAAAACAAACTTCTAAAAAAAAAAAAGGGATAACAGAATGTGAAAAACAAATCTGTGTTGAGAGAAGTTTTCTCCTGAGTGCTGAGTTGAGATAAAGGGATGATACAATAACTGGGGTGATGGACATAAAGGAACCACATATTAAAAGCAGGAGAGAAAGAAGGAGGGGCTGGGAGAATAAATTACATAAAGATCACATTCACTGATCAAGGAGAGTTGGCAGTTTATAAACATAGTATTTTTATTTATTTGCCCATGTAATCAGCCGGTCCATAGTTTTCCTCAAATGGAAGTTTCATGTAGCAGAGCCTCAACAAACCCCAAGTGTAGCCTGGATCCAGGAAGATCTTATTTACCTCTTAGGCATTGATTCTGAGCAAGAAAGTTAAAGTTGGGCAGATGTCTAGAGAGGATGAAAGTCTTGTCTGAGCTCAGGTCTTTAAAGACTCACCCTGAGGGGCACCTCTGTGGCTCAGTCATTTAAGTGTGTGACTCTTGATTTCAGGTTAGGTCCTGGTCTCGGGGTTCTGGGGCTCTGTCTGTGCACTTACTGGGATGGCTGCTTGAGAATTCTCTCTGTCCCTCTCCCCCATTCTCCCCTCCCCCCAAAACAGATAAATTTTTAAAAGAAAATAGACTCACTCTGACCATTTGTGCGTAGGCTTTCCATGAGGAGGAGTTCTGTCAATATGTTTGACTAAAATCATCAATTAGTTGTATCATTAAATTTTAGGTAAAAAGGATTTTATATAACACTCCACCACCCATTCATTTATTAAGTGAGAAATCTGAGATTAGAGACTTGAGTAGTTTTAACTTAAGCACAGTTAGTCAAATAATGTCAAAAATGTCAAAAATGAATCAACCTGGACATCTAGTTTAGTGATCTAGGGTATCACTTTATGCTGGGTAGAATTAAAAAAAAAAAAAAACCAGAAAGGAAACTTGTACTGCATAACTTATACTGCATCTGTATTAGAATAAAAACAGTGATAATAACTCCTGAATTCTGGTTTTGCATTGTGCTACTTATGATGTCATGTCTTTTACAGACTTTTAGTGCAAATTTTAACTTCATAATATTTATATTTTCTCCACTTTACCTTATGTAAAATGTTAATCCTAAACCATAGGGTGCTATGGAAATTAATTAGTATTCACATAATGGGTTTAGAGTAGCACATGCAGAAAAAAAAAAAGCTAAATGAGTCATTACTATCCTTGTTTTCTCCACATTTAATGAAGCAAAACAATTGTTTTGAGTATAAGATAACTGCCTGGTTGTTAAATGTGTATTAAAACTTTCCTGTTTCTAGAGGGGGAAGAGCAACATGCCCTTATCAAGATATTTGGATAGGAGATCAATAAGTAATTTTCACCAGCTTGTTCTTTAGTCCTACGACCATTATGGAGATGAAAATACATATCTATGTATGAACTAAAGAGGAAAGATGGAATATAACACACAAAATGTTTGTAGCAAATATCTGTGTTGAATATAGTCAGAGCAAGCTAAAATACATTCGAATATCAGGACTGATAGCTTGAAGGAACAATCAAAATTCAAAAACAAATGAAAATGTGAAACATTTGAATTGCCCTGAAGTATAGGTTTAGGACTGCTTCTCTTTATTTTGCTATCTTTTTAAAAATATAAAAACAACCTTCAAGGTATAGCTTATACACCAAAGCCAAGGAGGTAAAGTTAAAGTCTCAGCTCTTTTACCTACCAGCTCTGTAGAAATGGACACATTATATAACTTAACTTTAGGAAATCAAGGGTAGTAATCCCTTTTCCTAAGATTGTTGTGAGGATTAAATAAAATGTGGGATCGAAAGTATTTAGCTTAGTTCTATGATTGGCACATATTTTTAGTTCTTTAAAAGGGTTAAACAATGTTAAAATATATATGTATATGTAATATACGGGGAAGGATAAACAGTTGTTTACAAGTGAAGGAGATATGCTATTCTTACAGAGATTTTGTTTTTGGAGGAGGGTTATTCTGAGACTGTATTTAAAAAAGATACTTAAATGATTGCTGTTTAATTGAAGGTATTTACTGTCTCTGGGTTGGTGTTGAAACAAAAAAGCACAGTCTGGGGCAACAGCATAAGTTCTGTGTTCTTCAAGGTCAACTGAAATGAGGACATCACACTGTTCTCACTGAGGCACCAAGCCTATTTTGTGTCTTGCATTTAAGATCAGTGATTGCAGCTATAATCCAGCCCAATAGAGTCCTTAGAGGCAAAAGGATTGCAAGTAAGCACTTTGGTGGAGTTTCATGGACAACTTTGCTGTGCTTCTGCAACCTTCAGTTGATTCGGGACATGCCAGGATTAGAATCACTGAGGCACATCGGACTGAGTGGATTTTATGATGAGTACAACTTGAATACTGTAGTGGGAACATCAATCACTCTTTGCATGAGACTCCAATTTTCAGAAATGGAAGGTAGAAAATGAGGTTATTATAAGGATGAAGGGGACCTGCTTTTATTTTATATTTTTTTTCAGCAAGAGAAACTCATGCCGGGTTTAAAGAAGAACTTCAATGCATGAGTGGTTGGATATCATTTACACTGGAAGATGTGGACTCTCTTTGAAGGAAGAATTTAAAATATATTTCAGAGTCATTTTTTAAGCGATTCAGGAACTATTTAGAAACAATTGGATTAACTGGTTTTCTGCCTTTTTTCATTAGTTGTTGTTTTCAATGTTCATGATGTTATGGAACACTTTATATAATTATATAAGTTTAATATCATCATTATCATTCTATTATTTTCTGAAAAATTTATCAATTTGTTTATTAAAGAAATTTTAAAAGTATTAGTTTTAATAAAGCAGAATATTTTTTACATATTCTGAACATCACAGTTTACTATTTTGTATGTAACTATTAACTAATTCCTGTCTGCTTTATTTTTAAGGGGTGAATAAAGGCATTTACTTTAGCTATCCATGTCGACGTCAAAGCTGTGCTTTAGTAAACACCCCAGCACCATGTGTCAACAAAATAATTTCACACATTGAAGATTTGGAATCTAAAATACAAGAGCATTTGAAACAGGTAAGATTTAAAATGCTAATAAGCTCTATGGAGTCTATAAGGGCTGTTTTTTAAAGAAGCCATGGAGTTATTTTTTTAATGATATTTGAAATATTTTATAGAATCTTTGCTCAGTTGTGTAATTTACTAATCTATACATGTTTTTGATAGTCTCACTTCATAAAGGTGAAATGACCTTACTAAATAGATTTTTTTCCTTACCTGTTTATTCCTTATCCAGCGGCAATCATGCTAAGTAGTAATTTCCATAAGCCAACTTGACTAGTAAATTAAATAGTATTTACATCGTTTTTAGGGACGCTAAACTGATTAGATGATTAGATGAGTAAATTGGTGTGTAAAAGGACAGCGTGCCCTTTTTAATGAGTTATTTTGTTCTCAAGAAATACTTAATAGGTCCGTTGAAAGAGAATGTAATGATTCTTTCTGTCTTTTTAACCTATTTGCCTTTATTATTCTTAAGGGACTTCAATCTTGAGATCACTGTAACTTACAGTTATCTTCAGATGATTTAGGAATGATAAATACCTTCTCATACCTTTTATTAAGATTATTCTGAACAATTAGTGCAAAATCAGATTGCCCAAGCAGGAGGATAAGTTTGTGCTTTTTCTCTTCCCTAACCACCATTATTAGATGTGGCTCTGAGAAAGTTCTGATGGGACAGTCATGATGCTTGATGTAGGGTGATGTCTCCTTCAAGAGGCATTAAGGTACAGTCCTTAAAATTGCAGACTTTAGAGCCACGTGTTGTGTGACGTTAGATAGAAATGGAGATAATGACATTGCATTGGACAAAATGCCAGCATATGATATGCACTCAATATATGTTAGCTATTGTAATTTCTATAATATTATTTATATCATTTTATATTAGTATTATATTTATTTTTGTTTTTTCTTTGTTTCTCCAAATCAGCATGCCTTTTCAGAAAATGTGTTGTGGGTCATAGGTTTATGGTGTCCTGGGCCTTGAGAAATATTGTTAAGTACATAGAAGATAATTAATATTTATTGATATGATATTCTATATACCTCATGTTTTTAACTTAATGATTAGGCATGTTTTTTAAATGATGAAAATAGATTTATAGTTTTTTAATAATTCCAATAGCTATGATCACAATAGCTTACAATTATAATAGCTCAAAACTATTTTTAAATGCTTATTTTTTTTAAAAGATTTTATTTATTTATTTGACAGAGAGAGAGAAAGCACAAGCAAGGGGAGTGAGAGAGGCAGAAGCAGGCTGCCCTCTGAGCAGGGAGCCTGATGTGGGACTCAGTCCCAGGATGCTGGGATTACGACCTGAGCCAAAGTCAGACACTTAACCAACTGAGTCACCCAGGGGCCTCAGGTTATTCTTTTATCTAACTGATAGATGGGGAAATGATAACTTAAATAGTTGAGAAACTTGTTCAAGATCACAAGATAGAATTGGGATTTGAACCCACTGTCTGTTAAAACCTATGTTTTTTTACCCAATCCCACCCAGGATTCTGAGCAGTTGATAAATGTTAAATACTATGGATAATAGGCCAGCTAAAAGATTACCTTAGATAAAATAATTCACAAAGTAAACTATTTTATAGCTTCAGAATAACTGGAAAAAGGAGCCTTTCTTATATATATGTGTTATGAAAATGAGCCAGCTGAATAAATAAAAAGCCTTAAAAAGACCAGCATCTGAGTGACTTGCTGCTTAGTGCTATCTTCTGGTGCTTGGTTTAGAGCCTGATAGATAGTAGGCACTCAATAAATGGAAAAACAAATGAGGACCTGAAGCAGAACCTTCCTTTTCTACATACATCTGAGACACCTATCCACCCAATATAGTAAGAGCTGCCATTTACCAAAACGTCTGCTATTTTCTAGGGGGGTCTGGGTGGTATAGTCAGTTAAGCATCTGACTTGGTTTCAGCTCAGGTCCTGATCTCAAGGTTCTGAGATCCAGCCCCATGTTGGGCTGTTTGCTCAGCGCAGTGTCTGTTTGAGCTTCTCTCTCTCTCTCTGCCTCTGCTCCTACCCGCTGTGCATGCAATCTCTCTCTCTCTCTCTCCCTTTCAAACAAAAAAATCTTTGAAAAAAAAAAGCAAAACAAGAAACATCTGATTTTCTAATCACTTACCAAATTTATATTTCTGTATTTGTACTTCACAGGAATCCTACTTTATTGGTGAAAATTCTAATACTTAGGAAAGTCAAGTAATTTATACACCCATAATGCAGGTAGTAAGCATTAGAGTTGGAATGTGAATTGAGTTCCTTCTGACTCCAACGCCCCTTTGAGTTTCTGTCTCATAGTCCTTAAGGCCAAAAGAAGGCCTTACTTCTCACATAGACATGGCATGTTTGTTAGTAGTTTGACAACATGAAATACACAAATAGCAATGTCAGATAAATACACTTCTAGACAAAAACTGTAATAAATATAATGTGTTAACAAATAAATATATGCATAAACTTTCTTTGAAAGATTAATTGTGAAATGAATGCTCATAACCTTTTCTTTAAAAAATTCAGGACTTATTTTTGGCTTTTCATATTTTCTAAATTTAAAAAAATGTTATTTTATTTTGACTACATATTTGGTAGTTAAATTTGCTAGTGTTGAACTGATAATAGAGTTTATTTATAGAGTATATTTATCTGTGTTTCTTATGCTATTTTTTTTTTTGTTTAGGTCACCACAACTATAGATTAGACAGTTATATTTGAATTAATATTTTGGGAATGAAATGGTAGCCACCTATCTTATTTAAAAAGACAGATTTTCTTTTTTTCTGACTAACCTACCAAAATGAAAAGAATTTTCCAGTATTACTTGGGAAAATGAACTTTTGGTAGTGCTGGTTAGACAACTTTACATTCATAGTCTTTATTGAAAAAATAAAGAAAATTAAGAAATAGGACTTGAAGGAAATTTTAAAAATATAGCTTGTGATTTTTTTTTTTTTTTTGATAAACAAAAGCTACTAAGATATGTTACTTCCAAAAAGGTAAATACATCTGGGGTTTTGAGAAAAGATTATTTATTGTATTTTACTGTAGATAATAACTCAGAATTAGTAAAATCTAAGCATAAAATCTAGTTTCAAATAGAGTATGTTACTTGTGTCAGAAATATTTAAAGTATACAATTATTCCTGAGAAAATACCAAATTTTTATAAATGTGTATCTGGGGGCTTTTTGATAATTCCAGAATGCCTGAACAAAATGCAGAAAAAAGACATTTCTTCTCAACATTTTTACCACTTAAAAGCATTTTATCTAGTAAAAGTTATCAGCTGATTGTACCTTTGGGAGGAGTTTAATATTTTTCAATTTTATTCATTCATTGTCTGTAGTCCCAGGCACTGTCTTTACCTATTGGGTTTTTCTTGGGGACTACAAGGAGTACATTTATGATGAGATTGGGTGGAGTCAAAGACAAAGAGAAAAAAAGTGATACCCTTGCTAGGTCTGCAGTTCTTCTTCTTTTAATTGAAGTTTCTTCACTTTTTTCTAAAATTGTCAATTGTGTTTTTCTATAAACTGCTTGATTTTTAAAACAGCTTAATTGAGATAATTTACATACATGAAGTTTGTCATTTAAATTGTAAAAAATAGTGGTTTTTAGTGTATTTACAGAGTTGTGTGATCATTGCCATAATCACAAAAGACCACACATTGTATGATCCCATTAATATGAAATGTCCTGTATAGGACAGTCTGTAGAGATAGCAGATCAGTTTCCTAGGGCTGGGGCTACTATTGATGGCTATGGGGTTTCTTTTGGGGAGGATGCTTATTTGTTTTAATCATGATCATTTAAATCTTTTATTAGATAAAGCTCTATAAGTAATTGTAAAGCTGTCATCTACTTTGGGTATGGACTACATTAAGTGAGTGAAAGATCAATCTTTTTTTGATCAACCATTTAGGTTTGTTCGCCCATTAAATCACAGTGGTTTCCACTATAGTCACAATGAATACTGTCAAGCCTGTGATTAGCAGAGATGAATCTTCCATAAGCTTATTCATGCATTCATAGCAGTTTAATTGCAATTTTGAATTTTGAATAGAAATTTCTTAAGTAGAGTTGCTATGGACATGTTCTCTATATTTTTGCAAGGAATGAGAAAACATGAAGATATGATGGAAATAATTATCTTCCCATACAAGTAAAAGATTTTGTTTTATTTTTATTCCACATGTTTTTCTACACTGCCCAGAAATAGCTTTATTTAATTTGGAGTGATCTCTACTGAACTGAAAAATTTTTCACCTAATCAATATATATCATTAAAATGTTACCATGATTTGAAAGGGTGACATAGAAAGTATTTAGAAATAATTCTTTAAAATATAAAGAATGTGTTATACAAAAATAGTAATATTATTATCAATAACAGTGATAAAGCTGATACTGATTAGGTGCCTACTATATATCAAACCTATATTAAATAGTTAATATGTATGATTTTATTGAAACCTTATGGAAACCTTGTAAGTTAGAAACTGCCATTATCCCCAGTTACAGATGATGATTGATTTCCTCAACAACAGAGGTTGATTTTCCCCAAGATCACATAGTCAGGGGCAGAGCTAGCATCCAGACAAGTGTGTCTGAGATCTCAGAACATCCTGTTCTCCACCATGCTGTGTCATGTATTCCAGAGAGTATTTCACCTATGAGAACCAAAAAAATATGACTGTTGAAATGCTTATAATTCCAGTTATAAAATTTTGCTGTGCTTACACCATTTCATATATGTTTTCAATTCTGAAAAGTAATATTTAATCATCTGACCCTCCTAACCAAATCTCGGATACTTTTAGTTCTCTAATTCTGTTAATTCTGTTATATTTCATTTGAAACTGAAGAACACTTCAAATCCTGAAATACCCATTATTTCCTATCTATCATCCCCATCTTCCTTTACTTCCTTGACTAATGAATTCATCTCTGAAAACACTCATTAATTGGTATATCTGATTCTTTACTTTTTTATCCTACCATCCTTCTAGTCTGACAAAATGCCAGCCCTGATGAGATCTCTCTGATCATCTGCCATCTCCACTCCTACATCCCAGGCTGCTGAATAGTGCCAGAGAACACTACACAACAATCCCAGTTTGAGATGTTAGGGATACATTGTTTCCAACCTCAATGGTACCTTTAATAGTGCTCTGAAATTATTGCTTGTCAACGAGAACTTTCTCTAGTATTCTCTGGTGGCTACTCGAGTCCTCTCTTTCGTTCAAGTCTCCAAATCTTCTACCTTACTACTCATTCACCTCTCGCTTCCCAAGGAATATAAGAAATATGATAACAAATGCTTCAGACACCTGTTATCCCACTTACGAACTTTCTTGAATTCCATAAATATTACTCCTTTTGTCCTTCCATGGAAAATTTCCTTCCCCCATCAGTGAGTACTCCCTTTACCTGTATTCCATCTTCAGTTTTTGTAAGGATCTTGTTCCATCAGGTGTTCGTATCTATCATCCGAATTTCCTTCTTTTTTCTTAACTCATTTCTGTCAACATTTAAAATATTGATATTTCTCTTGTTTTCAAGAATTTTTTTAATCCCACACATACCTTTAAATATATCCCTTTTTCTCTTTTTTTCCTGTTTTACTTAGCATCTGAAGGGAGTTACCTAAATTTAGTATCTGTTTCCTCACCTCCCAATTGCTCATTTATTCATTATAATCTGGATTTTGTCCCTATTACTCTATGAAAATATCTTCAGAAAAATAAAGCACTGTTTTTCTATCTATTGGTATAGGCATACATACACCTATTCTTTCTCTCTCCGTCTCTCTGTCTCTTTCTCTCTTTCTAAAACTTTGTGGCTAGAGCAACCATTTATTTGATTGCCATTGAGCAATTTGTTCTGAGCTCAGATGGGCAGTTTTGTTAGTTCTTGCCTGGGGCCAATCATGGTTGTACACATCTGCTAACAACTTGAAATGGTGATTAAGATGACCTCACACCCATGTCTGGGACAATGTTCTAGGAGGATAAATCTCAATAGGCAAGAACTTAAAATATTTGCTTGTTTTATGTTTGCTCATGTCCTACTGGCCAAAGCAAAGCACATAATCAATCCCTCTTTTAATGTGGTAGAATATTAGATGAGATGGGGATGCCAGGAGAACATTTGGATATAAAATTAAATTTTAATTTAATATTAATTAATATTTATATTTTTATACATAATTATAAATCATATATAATTTAATAAATTAATAAATAAATAATTTTATACTTATTTATTAAATATATATAATTATATGTAAATAAAAAATATATAATATATAAAATTATATATAATTAATATTAATAAATATTAATATTTAATTTAATTTATATATATTATAAAATATTTAATATATTTATTAAATAGACCTGAGTATCTGTCCTAAACTTTTTCCTGTATTAGTTTGTTCAAGCTGCCATTAAAAAAAAAAAAAATTCTTTGGGAACAATTTGTGTGGCAATCAACGCATCAGTTAATCCATTGGCAACATGATTAACGACCCATCCCAATGCAGACTATAATCACCAACTCCCCAAAAATTTTATTCTGTTATGGTATCATGCAGAGGTCCATGATTATATGTTCTGCAGCAGATCGATGCAGATGAAGTTCTCTGGTTTCAACTTCTTTTGACCTGATGGTCTGTGAATTAAAATGATGTTAAATACCGCTCCTGTAAGCTTAGCAAGCAATGGTGGGGCAGGGACAAAATTATCACAATAAATATTGTTATTCATAAAGGGGAGAAATGAAAGATACATCTTTCACTAATGCCTAAAATTCTGAAATTTATGAGGTTACATGGTATTAGGTCTACCACATGTGAGTCAAAAAAAGGTTTCTTCCTTAGGGCTCAATTTTGCTTCCTGAGGATAGTTTCCAAATTTGTGGTTCTTCTCATCTCTGCTTCACTCTTTGAGCTCTTGGTTCTGAGAGGTACTTAGATTTCCATAAAAAATAGACCTGAGTATCTGTCCTAAACTTTTTCCTGTATTAGTTTGTTCAAGCTGCCATAAAAAAAAAAAAAAAAAAAAAAAAAAAAGACTAGGAGACTTAACAGAAGGTTATTTTCTCACAGTTCTGGAGGCTAGAAGTCCAAAATCAAGGTATTGTCACAGTTGATTTCTACTGAGTATTCTTTTCCCGGTTTATAAACAGCCTCCTCACCGTGTTCTCACATGGCCTTGGCCTTTCTTCTATGCCCACATGGGAGAGAGAGAGCTCTGATGTCTTTTCATCTTCTAATAAGAACACCGGTTTTATTGGATTAGGACCTCATCCTATGACATCATTTATCTTTAATTTTCTCCTTAAAGATCCTTCAAATACAGTAACACTAGAGATTACAGCTTCGATATACAAATTTTAGAGGGACACAATTTAGTGTATAACACTACTATAAGTTGGAATTGTCTTTGCATTTTGAGCCTTTTTTTTAGTCCAAAATGTTAAAATTCCTATAAGAACGTTGGCGTTTCATATTAATCTGATTTGGTTTAATCTAATAACTCAAAAGCCAGGGTCATACTACTTTTTTTCTTTAACATAATTTACTTTTGTTTAACTAATATTTGTTCCCCTAAATACTATTGCTTTATTAAAATAGACATCATTTTATAACAGTTTAAGACTTACAGAAAAGTTGGGAAGATAATATAGAGATTTCATATATACTCTGGACCACATTTTCCCTATTTTAATATCTTACATTAGGATAGTACATTTGTTAGAATTAATGAATCAATATTGACACATTACTAACTAAAATCCATACTTTCTTCCAATTTTCTTAATTTTTTTAATTGAGATAAAATTCGTGCCTAGAACATGAGGCCTATTTGAGAGATTGTAGAATTACGATAATCGTGTATGCCCAGCTAACATCTGGAGAGACTATCTATGAAATCTATAAAATTATGACTATGTATCCCTTGTGTTTTTGGTAATTTGTGTCTCTGATAGCCTAGGATACTCTTAGAATAGTCTGTAGAGCGTGATTCCTACCAGGAAGTTTATAGTCTAAAAGAGGGATACTAAATATTTGTGAACATACCAGAGTGTTTTCCACTCTTTGGTTATTTATTAAAATTTAATGGATATAATGTACTTCTGATTATTTAGAAAGTCTTTTGGGAATAAATGTCATTGAATAAGGCCTTGGTGAAGGAGTAAGATTTAGAAACACAGATGAAAGGTAAGAACAACTAGGTGGGAGTAATAAAAGGACTAGGTAGTAGAGGTATGTAGCTGTTTTAGAAATAACAGTATAGTTTGACAAAAATATAATGGGGTCTGTGAAGTGGAGTACGTAATGGTTCTATCAGTGAGTTCTAATGTAAGCTAAGTATTATTTTTTGAGATATTTAAAATTTGATTTTTATTGAGATCTTTTATTTTGACAGTTTGAAATTTCTCTTGAGGAACGGTAAGAACCTTTCATTCTTTTTAAATTGTTTTTATGTTCAAGTTTTAATGATTAAGGTGCTGTAGATGAATTTTATTTAAAAAGAAATAAGTTAAAAGAAGAATTTTTCATATTTGTTATTAAAATGCATTTTTTAGGGGCACCTGGGTGGCTCAGTGGGTTAAAGCCTCTGCCTTTGGCTCAGGTCATGATCTCAGGGTCCTGGGATCGAGCCCCACATTGGGCTCTCTGCTCGGCAGGAAGCCTGCTTCCCCCTCTCTCTCTCTGCCTGCCTCTCTGCTTGCTTGGGATCTCTTTCTGTCAAATAAATAAATAAAATCTTTAAAAAAGTAAAATAAAATAAAATGCATTTTTTAAAAAATATAAGAATTAGGATATCACTAAAAATGCAGAATAGAAATCTCTCAGAATAGAAATCTCTTAAAAAAATGTTGGCAAAAATTTGTTAGAATCAACTTTTGTAGAAATCTGAATTTAGTAAAAAACAACAACTAGGGATAAAGTTAATGAAGAGTCTGTTGTATTAAGAGAGCACTGTGGCACTGTAAATTGCCCACTTGCCATCCTCTGCCCCCAAATCAGTGGTGGCCTGGAAGACAGCAGCCTGTACTTGTGGTGCAGATTGCTAGTGCCAGAGAAAACAATATGGACCTTATTCTCAAAGAATTGTGTTTCAGTGTTTTGACCTGTCTGATGACTTCTTGAAGAATCAGCACAAAGTCTTGCCTTTGTTTTGCCTGACTTGGATGGAGCAATCACTCAGCTGGAAGCACTTAACAGGCAGTATTTACTGAAAGCATTTAAAGGCATATACTTGCCACCACTGTCTGAAGCTGTGAATAACAGTTGGGACAAATATTAGACAGACCAAAATGCCTGGGAAAGAAGACATACATGGGGGAAATAGGGTTCTTCACAGCCGTTGTGTATACTGCCGAATCAAAAAGTGCATGCATATGACCAGAGCTAGGCACATGCTCAAGGAAAACCTAAGACCCTGATCTTTTATCTTTGGCTGACCTTGAGGATCTGTGCAGGCAACAATTAAAAGTAGAAGCAGAGTTGTAAGCAGCCTGGGTAAGCATTGAAGGAACACTTCAACAGAGAGCCAATCTACTAAGACTAGAAGAGTATTTTTTTTCCTTTTCCTGTTCTTTTCCTTTTCTCTTGTCTTTCCTTTCCTTCTTTTCCTTTCTCTCTTTTCTCTTTCCTTTCTTTTTATTTTCTTTTGATTCTAGGTATTTAGGATAACTTGGAGAAAACATAAGTTTACCAGTAAGCTAATGAAACACTTAGTTCAGTGGTCACACACGACAACGAATACAGACTTTGCCAAATGTATTTAGAAGAACTATTAAACAAAGAAAGAACAAACCCAAACAAGCAGCAGCAACAAACCCAACAGAGGGAAGGTAATCTTATTTCTATTTCACATTAAACTATTAAAAATAGTTTTGTATAAAAATTATGAAGCAGGCAAAGAAAAAAAGAAAGTTTGTCTCACTAACAAGGGGGAAAAAAGAAAAATATTTTTTTAAATGGCCCTGAGAAATCTTAAATGTTGGACTTATTGGACAATAAATTGTATTAGCTGTCTTAAATATTATCAAAGAGATAAAGGTAACTCCATGGATAGTTAAAAACAGGAGACTAATGTCTCAACAAATTAAGATTATCAATAAGGAAATAAAAATTATAAAAAAGAACCAAGTAGATATTCTAGAGACGAAAAGTATAACTGGATGAAAAATTAATTAGAGATGTTCATCAGTAGATTTGAACTGGCAGAGGAAAGAATCCCTGAACTTGAAAATAGGCCAATTGAGATTATTCAGGCTGAGGAACAGAAAGACAGAAGAATGAAGTAAAATGAACAGAGCCTCATAGATCTAAGGGACATAATCACAAATACAAATGTATGCATAATGGGAGTCCAAGAATAACAGCAAAGAGAAAAGGGAGAGACAGAATATTTGAAGAAACATTGGCTAAAAATCCCCAAACTTGATGAAAGACATTAATTTATAATTTACTAAAACACAGTAACTCTATGCAGGATAAACTTAGAGATCCACACATTATAGTCAAATTATTGAAAGCTTGGGACAAAGAGTATCTTGAAAGCAGTGAGAAAGAAGTGACTCATCATGAGTAAGGGATCCTCAATAAAAACGACAATTTCTTATCTGAAATTTTGGAGGTCAGGGGACCCTGGGTGGCTCAGTTGGTTAAGCGTTTGCCTCCAGCTCAGGTCATGATCTCAGGGTCCTGGGATGGAGCTCTCTGTTGGGCTCTCTGCTCAGTGGGGAGTCTGCTTCTCCCTCTACCTCTGTGCTCTCTCTCTCAAGTAAATAAATAAGATTTTTAAAAAATGGAATTATGGAGGCCAAAAGCCAGTGGAATGACACATTTAAAATGATAGAAGAAAAAAAAAAGCCTTTCAAATAAGAATTCTGGTTCTTGCAGAAGTGTCTTTTAAAAATAAAGGAGAAATTAAGATATTTCCAGATAAACAAAAATTGAGGGGCTCCATCTCTAACAGACTATGCTATCAGAAATCCTAAAGGTAGTCTTTTAAGCAGAAATGAAAATTTGTTAATAACTTGAAGCCATATGAATAAATAAAAAACAACAAGGTAGCTACAAAGATAGGTACAAAAGTTGGTGTGATTGTATTTTTATTGTGCATCTCTTAATTTCTATATAATTTTTAAATGGATGAAATTATAAATCTGTATTAATGGGCACACATTGTATAAATGTGTCAATAAAATGACAACATAAAGGGAGGGAGCAAGGGTGTAAAGGCACAGAGATTTTTTTTTTAATACTACTGAAACTACATTGATTTTAATTCAAACTTAATTTTTTTGAAGATGTTAATTGTAATCTCCAGTGAACCCCTAGGGAGAATTCTATAAAACAAAAACACCAATATAAATCTAATAAGAAAACTAAATACATTTGGGGAAAAAATTGACTAATCACAAAAGAAGGTAATTATGGAGAAATTAAGGAATGAAAAATATTTAAATATTGTAGCAAACAAATAGCAAAATGGCAGAAGTAAGTCTTTTCTTTATAGTACTTGCATTCATGAAAATGGATTAAATGGATTAAACTTTACTATTAAAAGAAAGAGAGTGACAGAATGGATAAAAATACATGATTCATTTATATGCTGTCTATAAGAGACTCATTTAAGATCCACAGTATGTTGAAAGTAAAAGGATAAAAAATATATCCCATGAAAATAATAACCAAAAGAGAGCTGGGATAGCTAAACTAATGTAACATAAAACAGACTTTTGGTCAACACATATTATAAGAAACAATATTTAACATCCTCATAAAAGGGTCATTAAGAAGATATCAAAATTATATATATATACCCAAAATACAACCTCAAAAATACATGAAGTTTAAACTGACAGAATTAAAGTAAGAGATAATACAGTTCTGTCGTAAGAGTTTGAGAATTCTATCTTCACTTTCAAGAATGGTAAAAAGAACTTAAAAAAAATCAGTAATGAAAAAGATTTGAACAGCACTAGAAGAATCTAGGCCTAACAGATTTATATAGTACACACCACCCAATAGCAGTAGAAAACACATTTGTTTCTTGTTGACATTATTATTCACGATAGATTATATGTTAAGCCATATTTAAAAATCTCGATAGAATAAAAAAGACTGAAATCATATCAAGTATCTTTTCTGACCTAATAGAGTAAAACTAGAAATCAATAACAGAAAGAAACCTAGGAAGTCCATGTAAATGTAGATTTTAAACAACATGCTCAAAAAGACTTTGTGAATCAAGGCTGTAATCACAGAAGAAATTAGAAAATACTTTGAAATGAATGAAAATGAAAATACAATATACCAGAATTTACGGGATACCACAAAAGTAGTGCTTGCGGGGCAATTTATAGCCATAAATGCTAACATCAAAAAAGAAGATCCCAAATCCAGTAACCTAACTCTATACCTTACAGAACTAAAAAAGAATGAATGTGCTAAAGCTAGGAAAAGAAAGGAAATAATAAAGATTAGTGCAGAAATGAATGAAGCCAAGAATTTAAAAAAGCAATAAATAGTATCAATGGAAACAAAAGTTGTTTCTTTGAAAAGATCAACCAAATTCACAAACCTTTGGCTAGACTAGCAAAGAAAAAAGACTTGCATTATGAAAATCTTCTAAAAATTTGGGATATTACTACAGACCTCGCAGAAATAAAAAGGATTATAATACTATGAACAACTGATAATAATATGAACAACAAATTTAGATAACCAAGATGAAATTCCTAGGAACATATAAGCTATCAAAACTGACTGAGGAGGAAGTAGAAAATCTAAACAGATTTGTAATTAGTAAAGAGATTAAATCAATAATCATATATCTCCTAGCAAAGAAAAACCCAGGACCAAATGGCTTTACTGGTGAATGCTATTGAACATTGAAAGAAGAATTAATACCAATGTTTCTCTAATGCTTTCAAAAAATAAAAGAGAAAGGAGCACTTTTGAACCATTTTATGAGGCCAGCATTATCCTGATACTAATCAAGCCAGATAAAAACATCATAAGAAAAAGAAATGTAGATTAATGGCTTTATGACTATAGATGCAAAAATTATCTTCAGTGAAATACTAGCAACCTGAACCTAGCAACATATTAATAGATTTATATGTCATGACCAAGTGGCATTTCTCCCAGGTGTATAAGGGTAGTTCAGAATACCAAAAAAAAAAAAAAAAAATCAATGTGTAATATATACCCACAGTAATTAAATGAAGGGGGGAAGTCCATCTCAATTTAGAAACATGTGGCAAAATCCTAACCTTTTCACAATGAAAACACTCAAAAAACAGATTAGAACAGATTAAAAAGCAAGATGAAGGACATTTATGAAAAACTTCCAACTGATATTATACTTAATGGTGAAATCTGAAAAATTTTAACCTAAAATCAGGAGCAACACAAGGATGCTAGCTCTTCTCAATTTTATTCGACATTGGAAACCTCATACATTGCTGATGGGAATGTAAAATGATTTAGTCACTTTGAAAAACAGTTTTATGGTTCCTCAGAAAGTTAACCCTAGAATTACCATATGACATACCAGTTCTACTCTGAGGTATGTACAGAAAAGATTTCAGGACAGGTGTTCAAACAAAATCTTATATACAAATGTTCATATCATCAGTATTCACCATAGCCAAAAGGAGGAAACAACCTCAAATTTTTCAGCAGAAGACTTTGAAAATCGTTCTGTAAGAGGCCAGCATTACTTTGATCCCAAAACCAAACAAAGACCTCACCAAAAAGGAGAATTACCACAGACCAATATCCCTGATGAACGTGGATACCAAAATTCTTACCCAGATAGTAGCCAGTAGGATCCAACAGTACATTAAAAGGATTATTCACCAGGATCCAGTGGGATTTATTCCTTGGCTGCAAGGATGGTTCAACATTTGCAAATCAATCAACATGATACATCACATTAATAATAGAAAGGACAAGAACCATATCTTCTCAATTGATGCAGAAAAAGCATTTGACAAAATACAGCATCCTTCTTTAATTAAAACTTTCCACAGTGTAGGGATAGAGGGAACATACTTCAATATCATAAAATCAATCTATAAAAAGCCCACAGCGAATATCATTCTCAATGAGGAAAAACTGAGAGCTTTTCCCCGAAGGTCAGGAACATGACAGGGATGCCCACCCTCACCACTGTTGTTCAATATAGAACTGGAAGTCCTAGCCTCAGCAGAAAGACAACAAAAAGAAATAGAAGGCATTTGAATTGGCAGAGGTCGAACTTTCACTCTTTGCAGATGACATAATACTTTATGTGGAAAACCCATGACTCCACCCCCAAATTGCTAGAACTCATATAAGAATTAAGCAACATGGCAGGATATAAAATCAATGTGCAGAAATCAATTACATATCTCCACACTAACAATGAGCCAAAAGAAAGAGAAATTAAGGAATTGATCCCATTTACAATTGCACTGGAAACCATAACATACCTAGGAATAAACCTAACTAAAGAGATAAAGGATCTCTACTCTAAAGACTACAGAACACTTATGAAAGAAGTTGAGAAAGACACAAAGAAATGGAAAAACATCAGTGCTCCTGGATTGTAAGAATAAATATTTTTAAAATGTCTATGCTACCCAGAGCAATCTACACATTCAATGCAGTCCTTATCAAAATACCATGACATTTTTCGTAGAGCTGGAACAAATAATCCTAAAATTTGTATGGAACCAGAAAAGACCCTGAATAGCTAGAGGAATGTTGAAAAAGAAAACCACAGCTGGAAGTATCACAATGCCTGATTTCAAGCTTTATTACAAAGCTGCGATCATCAAGACAGTATGGTACTGCACAAAAACAAACATGTAGATCAGTGTAACAGAATAGAGAGCCCAGAAACGGACTCTCAACTCTATGGTCAACTAATTTTTGACAAAGCAGGAAAGAATATCCAATGGAAAAATGACAGTCTCTTCAATACCTGGTGCTGGGAAAATTGGACAGCCACATGGAGAAGAATGAAACTGGACCATTATCTTACATCATACACAAAGATAAACTCAAAATGGATGAAAGACCTAAATGTCAGACAAGAATCCATTAGAATCTTAGAGAACAAAGGGAGCAACCTCTTTGACCTCAGCCTCAGCAACTTCTTGGTGGACATATCTCCAAAGGCAAGGAAACAAAAGTAAAAATGAACTATTGGAACTTTATCAAGATCCAAAGCTTCTGTACAGCAAAGGAAACAGTCAACAAAACTAAAAGGCAACCTACAGAATGGGAGAAGATAATTGCAAATAACATATCAGATAAAGAGCTAATATCCAAGATCTATAAAAAACTTATCATACTCAACACCCAAAAACCAACTAATCCAGTCAAGAAATGGGCAGAAGACACGAACAGACATTTCCACAACGAAGACATCCAAATGGCCAACAGGCACATGAAAAAGTGCTCAACATCACTCAGCATCAGGGAAATAACAAATCAAAACCACAATGAGATACCACTTTATGCCAGTCAGAATGGCTAAAATTAACAAGACAGGAAACAACAAATGTTGGCTAGGATGTGGAGAAAGGGGAAGCCTCCTACACTGTTGGTGGGAATGTAAGCTGGTACAGCTACTGTGGAAAACAGTATGAGGTTCCTGAAGAAGTTAAAAATAAAGCTACCCTATGACGGAGCAATTACACTACTGGGTATTTACCCCAAAGATACAAATAAATGTATTGATCCAAAGGGATACCTCTACCCCAATGTTCATAACACCAATGTCCATAATAGCCAAAATGTGGAAAGAGCTGAGATGTCCATTGAAAGGTGAATGGATAAAGATGATATGGCATACACACACACACACACACACACACACACACACACACACACACACACACACTGGAATATTATTCAGCCATCAGAAGGAATGATTACTTACCATTTACATGAACATGGATGGAACTGGTATTATGCTGAGCGAAATAAGTCAGAGAAAGACAATTATCATATGGTTTCACTCATATATGTTGGAATATAAGAAACAGTGCAAAAAAAAAAAAAAAAAAGAAAAAAAAAAAAGAAACAGTGCAGAGGACCATAGGGGAAGGGAGGGAAAACTGATTGGGAGGTCTCAGAAAGGGAGAAAAACCATGAGAAACTCTTTAACTATAGGAAACAAACTGAGGGTTGTTGGAGGGGAGGTGAGTGGGGGGTGGGGTAATTGGGTGGTAGGCCTTAAGGAGGATATGTGCTGTGATGAGCACAGGGTGTTATATGCAACTGATGCACTATTGAACACTATGTGTGAAACTAATGATGTACCAAATGTTGGCTAATTGAATTTAAGGAAAAATTTTTTTCAGGAGACTAATGTGTAAATAAACTAAGGGTGGTATAGCTATACAATGGAATATTATTCAACCATAAAAAGCAATAAAATTTTGATACATGCTGTAACATGGATAAACTTCTCAACCACCAGGCTAAGTTAAAGAAGTCAAACACAAAAAGTTACCTGTTGCATGATTCCATTTATATGAAATATCTGTAACAGTTAAATCATAGAGATGGAAAGCACATTGGTTCTTGCCAGAGGCTGGTAGAAAGAAAGAAAGGGGAGAGATTGTTTAATAAATAAGAGGCTTGCTTCTCCAGCACATAAACTAAAATTGGAACGATACAAAGATTAGCATGGCCCCTGTGCAAGGATGACACACAAATTCATGAAGTGTTCCATATTTAAAAAAAAATGAGGGCCAGTTCTAAGGTAATAAACACCTTTTGGCACTAGCTGTGGATGATAGTCACAACATTGAGTGTAGTAAATGCCATTGAAGTTTACACTTTCAAATGGTCAATTTTGTGTTATGGGGCTTTTGCCTCAATTAAAAAAAAATAAGAATTGGGTATTTGGGTGGCTCAGTCAGTTAAGCATCTGCTTCACCTCAAGGTCATGATTCCAGAGTGCTGGGATCCAGTATCGGGCTTCCTGCTCAGCAGGAAGTCCTTCTCCCTCACCCTCTCCTCTGCTCCTCCTCCTGTTCATGTTCCTTTTTTCTCTCAAATAAAAAAAATTAAAAAAATAAATAAAAAAAGAATTTAAAAAATATTGCTGGTCCAAAAATTAACTAAATTTTAGAAAAAATACACAAAGATAGATTCAGTTATGTGCAACAATATAGTATATCATGTAATTGGTATTACAAACCAGTAGGGAGAGTATTATTTACTGGGACAATTATTTTTCTTTTTTATTATTTTATTTATTAATTTCAGAAGTAGAATTTAGTAATTCGTCAATTGCATATACATCCAGTGCATGTTATATGAAGTGGCCTACTTAATGCCCATCACCCAATTATCCCTGCCCTACCTTCCTCCAGCAACCCTCATGTTTTTATTATTTATTCACTTATTTTTTTTTTGTGGTGTGAATGTTTCTTTTATTCTTAATTTTTAAGTATAGTTAACACAGAATGTTACATTAGTTTCAAGTGTGCAACATACTGATTCAACCTTTCTTTAAATTTTCAAACAAGCAAGAAAAAATACCTTAGGTTATTTAACAAAAATACTTAAAAATGAAGTTAAGACTAAAGGAGAAAATAAGATGAATATTTCCCTGACCTCATAATAAACAGGCTTTCCTAAATAAATTATAGAACAACAATGAGACAAGTGGTATGCAGCTATCAAATATTAAGCTATAGTCAAATATATAGGAAACAATGTCATGTAACTAAAGCAGCATTCAATAATTTATGACTCTGACTTTATAAAAATTGAGATATTATTAAAGTATTATATTCTGTGACAGCTAAAAAGAGCGAATTAATATGGATTATTTTATATTATGATTTTTGATATATATAAACTTCCCTTAATTGGTAATGCTTCTTTAATAAGAAAAAATAATAATTTAATAAAAATGACACTCCCTGCTTTGTTGTTGATAGTGTTTTTCCAATAACTTTTATCAGAGGAAAAATACTTCTTTTTAAATATGATGAAAACTTTAGCTAGAAAAACAATTTTTTAAAAATTTTAAGATTTTTATTTATTTGAAAGAGAGAGAGCATGCATAAGTGCATGAAGAATGGGTTGGGGGAGGAGGAGCAGAAGGAGAGGGAGAAACAGACTCCCTGCTAAGTGAGCCTGACACAGGGCTGGATCCCAGGACCCTGAGATCAAGACCTGGGCCCAAGGTAGATGCTTCACACAGATGCCCCTAGAAAAATTCTTTAGAAAAGAAATAACATTTTAATTTGGACATTTTGCTAAAATGCTTTGGAGGGGAGGGATTGGGGGATTGGGCAAGTCTGGTGGTGGGTATTGAGGAGGGCACGTATTACATGGAGCACTGGGTGTGGTGCATGAACAATTAATCTGGTAACACTGAGAAAATAAACGTATTTGGGGAAAAAAAATAAAATGAAAATGTTATTAATTTCAAATCTGAAAAAGCATTTTTGGTCCTTGGATTTATATGGCACCCCAGAAACTAAAGTTAGAGAAATAGTCCTCAAATTATTCTCAATAAACCCTCTTTTTCTGATAGCAGCACTATCTAGAGAACACCAGTTTCTTTTCTTAAAGAACAAAAAGAAAAACAAAAAACTTCTTTAATATGCTCTCAAATATTTTTAGGTCATTTGTGACAAATTTTGAATTTCTATTAATTTACCATGAAATATTAAGCCCATTACATATTAGAATTTTGCTGTATTACTCTCGTATATAGTAGCATTACCATGTATAGTAAGTTTCACCATAAACATTTAAAATTTAATGTTTATAATTGATTGCCTTTACCCTTTACATAGGAGCAGAACTTCTTCCACACAAGACCAGAAGGAAGGTTGGAGTATTGCTACACCAGTGAAAGAAGTTAAACCAGAAAAGAGAGGTAAAGTTGTACCTCATACTTAAATAAATGAAATTATATTTAAAAGCTTATTGATTTTTCATTTAATGTATCTTCAATTTTAACAATAATAATTTTTAATAGTTTTATAGTTCTTGTGATTATCTAATAGAGGAAAGAGCCTTCTATATCATTTGATTAAACAACAAAATTTAACAAATATTTATTATATCATATACTGGTCTAGATCCTGAGTATATAATGATCCCTCTCTGCCTCCCAAGAAATTAACTGTAGTTCAGTGCTGTCTAGTAGTACTTTCTGGGGTAATCAAAGTGTTCTCTATTTCTACCATCCAGTATAGTAGCTACTAGCCATATATAGTAGGTGCTTGAAATATAGCTAGGAAGACTGAGAATTTAATTTTTCATTTTAATTTTAACACTTTAAATGTAAATAATCACATATATTCATGACTATCACATTGGACGTGGAAGCTCTACTATATTTATATTTTATATATAATATTTACATATGTATAAATTAAGATTAATATCTTGTCATGATTTACAAAATATATAGTAATTTGTATATATATACATATATAGATAGATTTCAAAGTTATCTCTCATAGTGAGACTGTTTTTACTGTTTCCTTTTTACTATTAATATCTACACTGAAGAAAAGATCTTATGTATTACTTCTTAATTTTTCATATAACAAATGCTAGGAGAAGATTAATATGTTAATGGACAGAATAATAGTTAAATTAACTGCAATTATGTTTATTGTAAACTCATACATTTGATCTCAAAGTGCCAGACTGTATCAGGTTGAGGAAGACTTATTGTAATTAAATGTTTGTGCTAAAAACATTACAGGTAGTTACTCACCTACTCAGTATGAAATAATAAAACTAATTGAGATAATATTCTAGAAAAATTTGAGAGATTAAATACAATGAATTGGAGGGATCTCAAGTTATAAACACAGCATTTATTTTAGAATGCTATAATAAAAACAGTATAGAAGATCTTTTACAAACATGGTAGACATCTTTGGTAAAACGTATTTATATTGCATCAGAAGTGATTTAAGTGGCATTAATTTAATTATACATTTCAGACTGAGATCTTTTTATAGAAACCGAAGAGATCATAAGTTGGCTGGAGAACACAGTGTTCACTATATATGTTGTCATGACAAAAACAGACAATTAAGGATATAAAATGTCCATGATGTGGTAGATTCTGAAAAAAGAAGATGGTAGACCAAATAAAGAGAAGCCAAATCAAGGGCCAGTCCATAAATAATAATTTTTATGCATTATAGTAGAGAGACCTGTTTCTCAAGAATTCTTTTCATGGCAGCATGCTGAATTTCTTTGATAGGCTTACTAGATTAGAAATTGAAACTGTGTAACTACTGGGCTTGTACTTACAACCAAAATGTAATATTTTCTAGCAGAAAATTATTGCTGTATTGTCCAAATCAAAACAAAACAAAACAGAGGTCTATTAGTTGCCTTTGTTTTGAACCAGTTTTACTGTTTTTCCTGTAGCCTCAGCTCTCTGAGGCTTTGCCTTTCTCCACACTTTGTGTTTGTTTACGTCTTCTTGTCATGTCACATTTTGGCAAAAGTCACTGTTTACAAGTATAAATCTCACCAGACTGGAACTCATATCCATCTTCTTTACTGATCTATCTCTGGGGAGAGAGTGTATTGCCCAAAACATAACAGGTTTTCAGCGTGTTTCTAGTATAAATAGGTGAATGAATATCCGTGTTAATTATTTTGTTAACATTAAACCATATCTTTTCAGAGCTGTGAACCAGGAATCACAAATCTCTCTCATTACAGGAGTCAATTTGTGTTATAACTAAATAAATGGAATTTGGAAACAATGAATTCCTGGCAGGGCTAACTAAGGATGTTATTATCTGATAAGCAGTATAAAGTATCATGTTTCTAGGAACCATATGAAGATTTTCAATATATATCTGATGTAATCATTATGATTCGCTTTTGCCATAGAATGAGAGGAAACACACGCATAATTTAAAAATAAAGCTCTATATCTTATGAAGAAAACATTTTTTAGATAGAATATACATGAAGATATTTCTTGGGATTTCTCTATTCTAATTATTTTACAAAATGTTCACTTCAAAATCTGTCTTCAAAGGTTATAATTAATGTTATGATTGTATTATAATAAAACTGTCTTTAAAAGGCTAATTCATTTTTCTAAAATTCTCCTATTAAACATTTAAATATTAAAAAGAAAAATGATACCATTAGTACCTATGTTCCCACCACCTAGTGTATAGGCTAATTCATTAACAAATGTGAATGTATATTTCTATTTTAAGATGAAAAGTTTCCAGAATTAAAGCAGGAAATGGAAACGTTTCTCTCAGAGGCCATTCATCTCATTAAAAGTCTAGAAACTGACCGTGCAGAAGCTGAAGAAGCTTTAAAACAACAAAAATCAAGAAAGAAAAAAATTCACATGAAAATTGATTCTTGGTCAATCTGGAGACTTCAAGAAATTCCATTAGCTGTGCAGAAAGGTAATAATAAGAAATTTTTCATATTTCCATTTATGTTTGAGAGGCATGAATAAGTAATTGAAGCTCTGAAAAAAAGTCAACTCTGACCATATTGTTTTGCATCCAAACTAGTGCACTTTTGATAAATGCTATCAACGATAATGCTGGTAACATTTATATAACTGGGACTGCAGTAAGTAAACCTGGGCTTATGTTAGTTTGGTGTTTGTTGGTAATTCCATAGTATTTATGGAAACTGTTGGACATTTAAACTTTTGGCACACATTTCCTATGATGACTACATTATTTGAGTACTTGAAACTTAGAAATTTAAGTGATTTCCAGTTGGTGTCATTGGCCAAATCTTTAAATCTAGAAAAATAAAAGAGTTTTAAAGTGATATTTTAGCAACATGCATCTGCTTTTGAGAATTCAGTAGTAGATTTTATTGAGAATGTCTAGCAGACAATAAAACTGGAGATGTTTCCAAGAGTCATGTAGGTAAGAGATGTTTCAAAAGGAAACACTGGGTTTTTTAAGAATACAAAATAAGAGACCTATGGTAAAGTATTGAACAGTCTAAAGGTATTGGATTTTTTATTCTCCAAACACTGCCTATTAAGCATGCCTACTACATGATTCTACTGAGGCTGGACTTTGTTTATAAATAAATCTTAATTCAGTTAAAAATTTTAATTCAGGATTCACATTTATAAATGGTTATATTAGAGTGCTCATAAACCTATCACTTAAATTAAGACACTTTTGAGAGGAAAAGGGAGGCTCTTATTACCCTGAGACATTAAATTATTTGTCAAACTGAACAAATACATATACTTTTGTTATATGTCTTCTAAAACTATAGTTTCTAAGTAGGGTGTGCACATTTTAGGGAATTGCAAGAAAACATTAGAACTTTTATATTTATAAACTTTATTTTTTCTTGGTTATTTGGCTTTTAATTTTGCTATTATTGTACCTGACAAAATACAATTTCTCAGTGGTTCCTCATAAAATAAATTAAATGTAGGTTCAATGACTGTTTACTCCTTTTAAAGTAATACTGAGGTGATAGATGAACTTACCCTTTCTTTACTCCCTTCTGGAGCAGAACTCAAGAAGCAGGAAATCGCCCAAAGCCTAGACCGGATGAATTTAATTCAGCCTCTGTCTATGCTTTTTGTTGCCCTTTATTAAAGAACGAATTCCAAAAATTTTGCAATAAGTGCTCTAAACTCAGATAAGAGTAGGCCTTTTTCTACCCACACTTTAAAGTATGCATTTTACAAAACATTTGGTTTCTATAGCTATTTAAAAAATAAATAATTCAGGCTTGGAGTGAGTTTGTTCTGATTCACAAGGTTTTTGAATAGAATTTATGATATGCATACTCTACTAATACAATAACATAAGTATGTAATTTATAAATACATGCTTACATGCATATTGGTGTTTTAGAGGCAGCCAAAGGTTACAATAGGGTCAGAATAGGTATCCTGGGAAATTCTGGAACCCAGTAGATTCTTGAGCAGATTCACATTCACATCCACAAGGAGTCATCTGCAGTTTTTTTTAAAAAAAGATTTATTTGTTTATTTGAGAGAGAGAGAGCGTGAGAGGTGCAGAAGGAGACAGAGAATCAGACTCCACGCTGAATGTGGAGCCCAAGGCAGAGTTTGTTCTTACAACGCTGAGACTACAACCTGAGCTGAAACCAAGAGTCAGACACTTATTATAAAAAAAAAAAAAAAAAAGAGTCAGACACTTAACCGACTGTGCCACCCAGACACCCTTGCAATTTTTAAAATGTTTGGGAAGCCTTTTCTTGTCAGTAGTAGTAGAAAAGTTGGTGGTAGCTGGTTTTAATATTTTGCTAGTAAATTTCTATATAATCTCATATGGCATAGTAGATATTATAGTTTGTGGTTTGTATGAAGTTCTACTTAAGGAATTGCCAAAATAAAATTAAATTAAATTGTGCACATTTTCCATACCTTATAAATACATTTTCAGTGATGGAATACATTCTTGCCATTGGTGATAATTTATTGCCTGAGCTATCTTTTATTTAAATATCTATTTAAAGATCTTTAGGGGCGCCTGGATGGCTCAGTCAGTTAAGCATCTGCCTTCAGCTCAGGTGATGATCCCAGGGTCCTGGGATGGAACCCCATATCAAGCCCTACATCAGGCTCCCTGCTCAGTGGGAAGCCTGGTTCTCCCTCTCCCACTCCCCCTGCTTGTGTTCTCTCTCTTGCTGTCTCTCTCTCTCAAATAAATAAAATATTTTTTAAAAAATCTATTTAAAGATCTTTAAAAAAAAAAAAAACCTATTAAAGATCTACTTAAAAAACGGAAATTTAGGGGCACCTGGGTGGCTCAGTGGGTTAAAGCCTCTGCTTTCAGCTCAGGTCATGATCTCAGGGTCCTGGGATCGAGCCCCGCATCGGGCTCTCTGCTCGGTGGGGAGCCTGCTTCCCCTCTCTCTCTGCCTTCCTCTCTGCCTACTTGTGATCTCTCTCCTCTCTGTCAAATAAATAAATAAAATCTTTAAAAAAAAAAAAAAACGGAAATTTATATTCATCTGCTTTATTTTATTTAAGTAGGTAACACATACAATGAAATTTAAATTAATTTTACTATATGGTTTTTAGGTGCCTTCTGTTTGTAAAATATTCCTGAAAAGTCATGTATTTTCAGGACTATATTGCCTTTGTATTGATATATTTAGGATATAATTTCTAAATTTCATAAATTTTTTACAGGTTAACAGAAGTATATATTCTTAAAGATTTTAGATTCTTAAAGTTGCTAGCTTATGAGACAAGAAAAACAATCTCCTTAACAGACTTAAGATTAAGTATGATATTTATAGAATTTTTAAATAATTTTTGTAAAAATCTTACATTTATAGTTAATGAAAATATTAAAGAAATTCCTTTTTTTTTTTTTTTTAGTTATCTTGTGGTCACTCCTCCAGATCTATCCATCCCCCTAACCAGTCCACTTAACACTTCTATCTTCTGTTTTGTGAACCATGAGGCTGATTGATAATGGACTACATCAAAGATATCTTTTGTAGTCTGTCTTCCTGCTGGTTCAACCACTGGGAATTAGTAGCAAGAGACCATGGGAAATAATGGAGAAGAGTAAGGGTGGGGTTTTATACTCTTGACTACTTTCCTTTCTACTTGGCCACTAGATTCCGCCCCCCCTCAGAATGACAGCCACTGGCATCCAAAATGCAGCCAATAATCTAGCAAATGTCTTTTAATTCTCCTATCAAAAAAGATAATCAGAAATAAATTTTTCATTAGAAATTGGGTATTACATGAACCTAAAAATATAAAATTAGATAATGCATAGCTGTGTTTCCTTGTAAAATATTTATTATGCCCTAGCAGCATCTGAAGTCACAAATAAACTAATAACTCAGATTTCCATGGTACTCTCCTTGTACCTACTTCTTTGGATTCCCTGTCTGTCCCTTAACCTACATTCATGACTCCATGGGTTATGGAGTCATAGACTGATTATCTAGTGGAAGAGAAAAAAAATCACAGACTGGTTTATGTATGGATTTGAATGGCATGTTGACATAATTAGGGGAGCTGCTGCTTTACAATCTCAATATGGGGAAAGGTGAAGACAGATTCCCTTGAAGGAGAAATGTCCTAGGATACAAATGGGAAGTAGCAAAAAGAATGGCATAATGGGAGTTGGAAAGAACATGGATGTTAAGACTGGTGAAAGGAAGTCTAGGAGAGTGTTCTGTAGATTGATCTTTCAGAGAGGATGGAGTGTGAAGACAGTTGTGTTCCATAGAAATGCTCACAAGAGTGCTTCTACTGTGGAAGAAGACCTTAGCAATAACACAATGTTAAATCTTCTGATTTTGGTTTGCATTTAGTCATGTGAATTAATGTTATTTACTACAATAATGCTTTGTAACAAATCACCTTGGAACTCAGTGGCTTACAATAATAAGCATTTTTTAATATAAGCTATCCTATTTGTAATAATTTTCAATTGATTTTTTAGTGTTTTGATATATAATTGTATCCACAGAAAATAGTAATTATGTTTTCCTTTTCCTTTCTGACATTTAT
>CM053616.1:30277557-30326623 GCA_028646535.1 Procyon lotor
AATAATGCTTTGTAACAAATCACCTTGGAACTCAGTGGCTTACAATAATAAGCATTTTTTAATATAAGCTATCCTATTTGTAATAATTTTCAATTGATTTTTTAGTGTTTTGATATATAATTGTATCCACAGAAAATAGTAATTATGTTTTCCTTTTCCTTTCTGACATTTATAACTCCTATCTCATCATTTTATTTCTAGATAATTTTAGAAGGCCTCTACTCTTGCAGTTTTTCTCATTTTGTAATTCATAGAGTGGTTATACATAACCCAGTGTATAGATTGATTGTAATAGGCAGGATTTGTGCTGAAACACTTATTGGTTTATAAAACATATATTTTAATCCCTTTAATGATAAATGATGAAATCAATATATTTTATAATTAAATACTAAGATAACATATTAAATTTAGTAAGCTTCATGGATAAGAAATTTCTGAATCTAAGGTATTTCATATGTCTCTGTTATCAAATAAAGGTTTCTTTCTGGAGTTCTTGTTTTAAAATCAGATTTTCTTCTGTTATTATTATATGTCTAGAACATGACACCTATTTGAGAGATATTGTAGGATTACAATGTCATCTTGAAGATTTAACTTATCAACTGAAACATTTTGAGGAACAAAAGGCAAAATTAGAAGTAGCTAATGCAAAGCTTCAAGCAGACATAGACTACATGAATAAACTTTGTCCTCTAATTAACTCAAAACAGAACCAAGAATTTCAAGCTCTGGAAGAATTTCATACAAAAAAATTTGAGGTAAATGAATAAATGAATGGATATGCATTTTATAGATTGTTAGTTATAAAAATATTTTAGCTATAAGAAATTAATATCTTTAAATGTTTCATTTTCACTAAAAATTGACTTGATATTTATTTCTTAAAGGAACTGTTCAGCTACACATAATACAATCAATTGATATTCATTTACACTGTGTCATCTTCCCTTTTATACTTAGGAGTATTAATAGTCAACCTACGAATAGAATTTTGGAGATTTAAAACAACATGATAATTTTTGAAGTTGTAAATCAAACTGGGAGAGAGTGCAAGGAGAATATATCAGTCAGTTTAATTGTTGATAGTAATAAACTATAAAATCTTTTCAGTGATTAATTAACATTTACCTCTCCTATTGTGGGATTGTATTATAGAAAAATAAATTATTTATACCTGCCACTGAATGAGCAAATTTAACTCAATTTTTTATTATTTTAAAATAAATAGAGTTGTTAAGTGTGTCCTGTGTTCTCAACAGTTCCATTTTCCTCCCTCACTCTCCAAAGATAACCTTATCAGGAAAATCTGTTTCTAGGTGAATTTTGTATATTTTTATACATACATGTGTGTATATGTATATACACACATATATATATTTAAGCATGGTTTCTTTTTTATTTTTCAAATAGTATCAAACATTGTATAAGTTTCTAGAAGTTGTGTTTTTAATCTGACATTGTTTTAGAGAACAAGCTACTATTCATTCATTTTACTTGCTGTTTTGGATTTGACACCAAAAACAAAGCTAACAAAAGCAAAAATAAACAAGTGGGGATACATCAACCTAAAAAGCTTCTGCATGACAAGAGGAACCATCAACAAAATGAAAGACAATCTACTGAATGGGAGAAAATATTTGTAAATCATATATCTGATAAGGGGTTAATATCTGAAATAAAGAACTTCATATAACTCAACACCAAAATAAAACAATATGACTTAAAATTAGGCTGAAGATCTGAATAGGTATTTTTCCAAAGAAGACATACAGATAACCAACAAGTACATGAAAAGATTGTCAGCATCACTAATCATCAGGGAAATGCAAATCGAAACCATAGTGAGAAATCATCTCATACCTGTCAGAATGGCTATTATCAAAAAGGCAAGAAGTAAAAAGTGTTGGCAAAAATATAGAGAAAAAGGAACCCTTGTACACTGTTGCTGGTAACATAAATTGGCTCAACCACTGGAAAACAGTATGGAGGTTTCTCAGAAAATTAAAAATGGAACTGTCATATGACTCAGCAGTTCCACTTCTGGGTATTTATTAGAAGAAAAAACACAAACTGAAAAGATGTGTGCACCCGCATGTTCATTGCTGCATTATTTACGATAGCCAAGATATGGAAACAACCTAAGTGTTCATCAATTGATGAATGGATAAAAGAAGATGTGGTATATATTATTATACCACACACACACAATGGAACACAAATACACACACACACATACACACATAAACACACAATGGAATATTAGTCAAAAAGAGTGAAATCTTGCCATTTGCAACAACAGGGATAGACCTTGAGGGCATTATGTGAAGGGAAATAAGTCAGAGGAAGACAGATCTGTATGATCTCACTTATATGGGGAATCAAAAGAAAACAAAACAGTTTCATGGATAGAACAGATTGGTGATTGCCTGATGCAGGGGTTAGAAGATGACTGGAAAGGGAGTCGAAAGTACAAACTTCCATTTATAAAATACATAAGTCATGGGGATTTAATATACGGCATAGTGACTTCAGTTAGTACTATTGTATTATGTATTTTAAAGTTGCTAAGTGAGTACATCTTAAAAGTTCTCATCACAAGAAAAAAGTTCTAGCTATATGGCAATGGTTGTCAACTAGACTCACTGTGGTGATAATTTCACAATATATAGAAATATTGAAGGGGTTCCTGGATGGCTCAGTGAGTTAAAGCCTCTGCCTTCAGCTCAGGTCATGATCTCAGGGTCCTGGGATCGAGCCCCGCATTGGGCTCTCTGCTCAGCAGGGAGCCTGCTTCCCCTCTCTCTCTGTCTGCCTCTCTGCCTACTTGTGATCTATCTCCTTTCTGTCAAATAAATAAATAAAATTAAATTAAAAAAATTGAATTGCTATGTTTTATACCTGAAACTATTGTATATTAATTGTACCTCAAGAAAAAACTGAAAAACTTTTATTCATCAAAGGACACTATAAATATCTGACAAAAGGTTAATATCCAAAATACGTAAAGAACTTACATAACACCAAAAAATAAGTAATACAATTGAAAGATGGGCAGAGGACCTGAAAATACATTTTTCCGAAGAAGAAAGGTATATGAAAAGATGCTTAACATCTCTAATCATCAGGGAAGTGTAAATCAAAACCACAATGAGACATCACCTTACACCTTTCAGAATAGCTAGGATCAACAAGACAAAAAGTAGCAAGTGTTGGCAAGGATATGGAAAAAAAGGAACCCTCATGCACTGTTGTGGAAATATAAGCTGGTACAGCCACTGTGGAAAACAATATAGAGGTTTCTCAAAAAATTAAAAATAGAAATACCATATGATCCAGTAATTCCACTATTGGGAATTTACCCAAATAAAACAAAAACACTAATTTGAAAAGATATATGTACCCCTTTTCATTACAGCATTATTTATAACAGCCAAGATATGGAAACAACCTCATTGCCCATCAATAGGTGAATGGATGAAGAAGTGGTGTCTGTGTATATATCTATATACACACTCACACACAATAGAATATTACTCAGCCATAAAATATGACAAAAATCTTGCCATTTGTGCTTTCTCTCAGATAATTTTTTTTTAAGGTACAGCATAGGCATTATAGTCAATGATACTGTAATAGCGTTGTATGGGGACAGTTGGTAACTACATTCGCGGTGAGCACAGCATAATGTATGGATTTGTTGAATCACTATCTTGTACTCCTGAAACTAATTTAACATTGTGTCAATGAAAAAAAGTAAAAAGAAGGATTATATCAGAGAAGTAAAAAAAAAAAAACCAACCTATAGAATGAGAGAAAATATTGCAAATTATACATTTCAGAAGGGTATACTACCTAGAATATGTAAAGAACTTTTTAAATTCAACAACCCAAGACAAACAACCAAGTTAAAAATGGGCAAAGGGCTTGAATAGATATATCTCCAAAGACATACAAATGGGCAACAAACATTTGACAAGATAAATGCTCAACATCATTAGTTATTACGGAAATGCAAACCAAAACCACAATGAGATACTACTCACAGCCATTAGGATGGAAATAAGTATAAGACAGAAAACAAGTTTTAGTGTCTATGTGGAGAAATTGGAACTATACTTTGCTGGTGAGAATGTAAAATGGTTGCAGATGCTGTGGAAAAGATTCTGGCATTTCCTTAAAGAGTTTAACACAGAATACCATATGCTCTAGCAATTATACTCTGAGGTATATACTCCAAAGAATTGAAAACTTGATAATCAAGAAACAAAAGCAGAAGTTGTACATAAATGTTCATGGCAGCAGTGTTTGTATTAGCCCAAGGTGGAAACAACCCGGTGTCCCATCACCTGAGTAATGACTAAATAAAATGTGATATATCTATACCATAGAAAGAAATTTAAAAAAAATGAAATACTGTTGGGAAGCCTGGGTGGCTCAGTCAGGTAAGCGTCTGCCTTCAGCTCAGGTCATGATCCCAGGGTCCTGGGATCGAGTCCCACATCGGGTTCCTTGCTCAGTGGGGAGCCTGCTTCTCTCTCTGCCTCTGCCTGCCACTCTGCCTGCTTGTGCTCTCTCTCTCTCTCTCTGACAAATCAATAAATAAAATTTAAAAAAATTTAAAAAATGAAATACTGTTATATGTCACAACATAAATCAAGTTTGAAACATTATGCAAAATAAAGAAGCCAAATACAAAAATATCACATCCTGTATGATTTCATTTATATGAAATATCCAGAATAGATAAATCCGTAAAACAAAACAGATCAGTGATTGCTAGGGGCCAGAGGAAGTGTAAAGTAATGTTTTATTTATAGTCCTTTATCATGTAACTATTTTATTCTCCTGTTTTGACTCAGTTTTGAGGTCCTGGCTAGAGATATGCTGAATAAAACTAACTGCTTGAAGGACTGAAGGCCTCTAGTCAGTGTGCTTGAGCCCTAGTGCATATCTTACAAATTGCAGATAATTGCAAATCAAGCTCCAAGACTATGTTGCCTCCAAATTCAGCAAGCAGCTCAGCCTCATAACACTACAGAGCCACAAGAGTATTATCCACATCAATTGGAGTATCAGTGGCAGAAGTATATACCGGTGCCACAGACCCAACTCAAGAGCTTGCCTTGGAGATGAATTTGTCTCATATGATGTAACCTGGTTCCCAACATGAAGACCACCACCCTAGCAATGCCCACAGGTTACCTCTTCTAAAGGTGTTGACAAGTTGGACATGGGATATTTGATACTAGGAATTCTCTTACGTTCTCTGACCTCTTGCTTAGCTCATCATTCTGGTGTGTTCCTTGCTCTCTACTAAAACATATACCCCTACACTCTTGTGCCTAAAGGATGATCTTGTAGAGGTTACTATTACCTGTGCTATTTGACAAATTGATGAACATTATTGCTTTCCTTAGGAAGCAATTGCTTTATTTCAGTCTACCAGTTGACTCACTGGGAAGAGAACTGTTCACTCCCTACTGCTTTGTACTTCCTTCCCTCTGACTTTCCAGCAGAAGGTCCAGACTACAACCTCTTCTCCATAGGTTGACAGAAAAGGGAGAAATGGAGAAGGAAGGGAGAATGTTTATGATATTTGATAATTAATAAAAACAATAAAAATGGAACATTTTGGATCCTTTCATTAAAATAATAATGGCTATTCCTGAGAGGATTATAGTTGATTTCATTTATTTTTTTCATCTGTGTTTTCTGGTTTCTCTAAAGTATTATTTCAACAATAAAAACAAAAAGTAGCAATTCTTTTGTAGGTTAAAAAATGATTATTTTATTTTGCTTATGTCACCTACAATATTGAACTTTTTTCCTTCAATAATTTTTATACATCCTTCATATTGATGCTTTTCAGACTAATAGAAACCTAAAGATTTACTGTGCTAAATAGAATAATATGGGAAGAAAATCAATATAAAGAACTTTTTCTTTAGGTCAAAACTACTCTAAATTTAAGTCCTATCTCTGATTTTTCTCTTGCCTGATTCTTTTAATTACCCATTAAGTTCATGTATTAACAAAAATAGTTTTCATTTCTAGGCAATGGAATTATACAAACAAATTCATGAAGAACTTCAAGAAGCTATAGAAAATGTTGAAAATGCCAAATTGAATGCTAAACAAATTAGACAAAACATGAAAAAAGACATTCATAGTTATGAAACAACCGTAGAAGCCTACAAGTAAGAATTTTTCACTAATGCTGCTTATTGCATTTATTGATTAAAGTGTAATTTATATTCCTCTATGAAAAATTCAGATAAAGAGAAAGAATCTAAATTATGCATATTTATCTTATCACCAAGTTTATATATAAATTAATATATATATCTGTTATATGTAATATATGTATAGATTCCTAAAGTACTATCTTTCTGTCATTTTATTTGTAGGATTTTTTAAAATTTTAATTCCAGTATTGTTAACATACAGTATTATATTATTTTCAGGTATATAGTATAGTGATTTAACAATTCTGTACATTACTTATTGCTCATCATGATAAATGTACTCTTTAATCCCCATCACCTATTTCACCCATCACCCCCCTCCGATATTCCCTATGGTAACCATTTGTTCTCTGTAGTTAAGAATCTATTTCTTGATTTGTCTCTTTCTGTCTCTTTTTTTTTTCCCACTTTGCTCACATGTTTTGTTTCTTAAATTCCACATATGAGTGAAATCAAATGTTGTCTTTCTCTGACTGACTTATTTTACTTAGCATGATACTCTGAGCTCTAGCCATGTTGTTGCAAATGGCAAGATTTTATTCCCTTTTGTGGCTGAATAATATTCCATTGTATATGTACACCACATCTTCCTTATCCATTGATAAATCAATGGACAGTTGGGCTGCTACCATAATTTGGCTACTGTGAATAATGTTGCAGTAAACATAGGGGTACCTGTATCCCCTTGAATTAGTGTTTTTTGTATTTTTGGGGTAAATAACCCAGTAGTACAACTACTGGATCATAGGATAGTTCTATTTTTAACTTTCTGAGAAACCTCCATACTATTTTCCACAGTGGCTCTACCAGTTTGCATTCCCACCATGAGGGTTCCTTTTTCTCCATTTCCTTGCCAACAACACCTTTATTTCTTGTGTTTTTGATTTTAGTTGTTCTGACCAGTATGAGATGATATCCTATTGTAGTTTTGATTTTCATTTCCTTGGTGATGAGGGATGTTGAGCATCTTTTCATGGTCTGTTGACCATCTGTATGTCTTCTTTGGAGAAATGTCTATTGGTGTCTTCTGCCCACTTTTATTTTTTTTTAAAGATTTTATTTATTTATTTGACAGAGAGAGAAATCACAAGTAGGCAGAGAAGTAGACAGAGAGAGAGGAGGAAGCAGGCTCCCTGCTGAGAAGAGAGCCCGATGCGGGGCTCAATCCCAGGACCCTGAGATCATGACCTGAGCCGAAGGCAGAGGTTCCAACCCACTGAGCCACCCAGGCACCCCTTCTGCCCATTTTTTAATTGGATTATTTGTTTTTTGGGTTTTGAGTTCTGTCAGTTTTTCATATATTTTGCATATTAACTCTTTATCAGATATGTCATTTGCAAACTTCTCCCATTCAACAGATTGCCTTTTAGTTTTTTTTGATTATTTCCTTCACTGTGCAGAAATTTTTGTTTTGATGTAGCCTCAATAGTTCATTTTTGTTTTTATTTCCTTTACCTCAGAAGACCTATCTAGACACATGTTGCTATGGCCAGTGTCAAAGAAATTACTACTTGGGGTCTCTTCTAGGACTTTTATGGTTTCAGGTCTTACATTTAGGTCTTTGATCCATTTTGAATTTATTATTGTAAAAAGGCATCCAGTTTCATTCTGTTGCATGTAGCTATCCAATTTTCCTACCACCAATGGTTGAAGAGACTTTCCCCCCATTGTATATTCATTCCTTCTTTGTCAAAGAATGATTGACCATATAATTGAAGAATTATTTCTGGGTTTTCTATTTTGTTCCATTGATTTATATGTCTGTTTTTGTGCAGTACCATACTGTTTTGATTGCTACAGCTTTGTAGTATAGCCTGAGGTCCAGAATCGTTATGTCTCCAACTTTGTTTTTCCTTTTCAAGATTGCTTTAGCTTTTTGGAGTCTTTTGTTGTTCCCTACTAATTTTAGACTTGCTTGTTCTAGTTCTGTGAAAAATGCTGTTGGTATTTTAATAGGGATTTCATTTGATGTGTAGATTGCTTTGGGTAGTATAGACATTTTAACAATATTTGATTTTCTAATCCAAGAGCATGGAATGTCTGTCCATTTCTTTGTGTCATCTTCAATTTCTTTCATCAGTGTCTTATATCAGAGTACAGATCTTTCACTTCTTTGGTTAAGTTTATTCTTAGTTATCTTATTATTTTTGGTACAGTTATAGATAGGATCATTTTCTTAATTTCTCCTTTTTCTGCTTCATTATTAGTGTATAGAAATGTATGTTAACTAATGAGTTTAAATAAGAACTTGAAACAAGAAAAAAAATGCAACAGATTTCTGCACATTGATTTTGTATCTGTAACTTTACTGAATTCATTTATCAGAACTAGTTTTTTGGTGGAGTCTTCGTGTTATCTGCAAATAGTGAAAGTTTTAGTTCTTCCTTAAAAATTTGAATGCCTTTTATTTCTTTTTGTTGTCTGATTTCTATGGCTTGGACTTGCAGTACTGTGTTGAATGAAAGTGATGAGAGTGAACATCCTTGTCTTGTTCCTGACCTTATGTGAAAAGCTCTCAATTTTTCCCTATTGAGTATGATGGTTGCTGTGTGTTTTTCTTTTTTTTCTTTCTTTTTTTTTGTTTTAAAGATTTTTAAATTTATTTATTCGACAGAGAGAGATAGATCACAAGTAGGCAAAGAGGCAGGTGGAGGAGTGGGGACGGGGGAAGGAAGCAGGCTCCTGCTGGTGTAGAGAGCCCAATATGGGGCTCAATCCAGGGATACTGAGATCTTGACCTGAGCCGAAGGCAGAGGCTTTAACCCACTGAGCCATCCAGGTACCCCTCTGTAAGTTTTTCTTATAAGGCCTATATTATGTTAAGGTATGTTCCCTCAAAACCTTTGTTGAGGGTTTTTTTTATCATGCATGATGTTATACTTTGTCAAATGCTTTTTCTGCTTCTATTGAAATGGTTTTTATACTTTCTTTTATTGATGTGATGTATCATGTTGATTGATTTTTTTAATATTGGACCACGCTTGCATCCTGAGACTAAATCCCACTTGATTGTGGTAAATGACTTTTTTTACTGTATTGTTGGATTTGGTTTGCTAGTATTTTATTGAGAACTTTTGCATGTACGTTTATCAGTGATACTGGCCTGTAATTCTGTTTGCTTTGTGGGCGTGTGGGGGGGGCTGGGTTTGATTCTTTTTTGGATACATTTTTATTTATTTATTTATGTGTTTATTATTTATTTATGCCTTTATTTGGCATTGGCATTAGGGTAATGCTGGCCTCGTAGAACGAATTTGGAAGTTTTTCTTCCTCTTCTATTTTTTTGCAATAGTGTGAGAAGATTAGGTATTAACTCTTCTTTAAATATTTGGTAGAATTCACCTCTGAAACTGACTTATGTTTGTTGAGAGTTTTTTGATTACTATTCTAATTTCATTTCTGTTAATCAGTCTGTTCAAATTTTTTTATTTCTTCCTGGTTCAGTTATGATAGGTTATATGTTTCTAGGAATTTATCCATTTCTTCTAGGTTGTCCAATTTGTTGGCATACAATTTTTCATAATATTCTCACTCAATTGCACTCAATTGTTTGTATTTCTGTGGTGGTTGTTGTTATTTCACCTCTTTAAATTGTGATTTTGTTTATTTGAGTCCCCTCTCTTTTTTTCTGTCTTTTGTTTGTTTGTTTTTGTTTTGTTTTTGTTTTTTGTGATGAGTCTGCCTCGAGGTTTATCAATTTTGTTGATCTTATAAAAAAACAGCTCCTGGTTTCATTGATCTGTTCTACTGTTTTATTAGTTTCTCTATCATTTATTTCTGCTTTAGTCTTTCTTCTTTCCTTCTTTCTCCTCGTTTTAAGTTTTGTTTGTTATTCTTTTTCAAGCTCCTTTAGATATAAGGTTAGGTTGTTTGATTTTTTTTTTCTTGCTTCTTGAGATAGTCCTGTATTGCTATAAACGTCCCTCTTCAAACCATTTTTGCTGCATCCCAAAGATTTGGATTCTTTTGTTTTTATTTTCATTTTTTTCCATGTAGTTATTTATTACTTTTTTGATTTCTTGGTTGACCCATTCATTGTTTAGTAGTATGTTATTTAACCTCCATGTATCTGTGGTCTTTCCAGATTTTTTTCTTGTGGTTGATTTCTAGTTTCATAGCATTGAGGTCAGAAAAGATATATAGTATCACTTAGGTTTTTTTTAATTTGTTGAGACTTGTTTTATAGCCTAATATGTGATCTATTTTGGAAAATATTTGTGTGCACTTGACTTGAAAAAAATGTGTATTTTGCTGTTTCAGAATTGAATGTTAAATCCATCTAATCCAGTACATTATTCAAAGCCACTGTTTCCTTGTTGAATTTTTGTTTGGATGACCTGCCCACTGATGAAAGTGGAGTATTAAAGTCCCCTACTATTATTAGTAATATAATAATAATAATTATTATTATTAATTAATACTAATAATTAGTATTATTACTAATACCTAATAATACTACTATTAATATTACCTAATAATACTACTATTATTACTATCGATTAAGTCCTTTAAGTTTTTTATTAACTTCTTTATGTATTTGGGTACTTCCATGTTGAGTGCATAAATGTTTACAATTGTTATATCTTCTTGGATTGTCCCCTTTATTATTTTATAGTTCTTTTCTTTGTCTCTTATTACAGTCTTGGTTTAAAAGTCTCTTTTGTCTATTACAAGCTTTCTTTTGATATCCATTTGCATGACAAATATTTCTCTGTCCCCTCACTTTTAATCTGCATGTGTCGTTAGCTCCAAAATGAGTCTCTTGTAGACAGCGTATAGATAGATCTTATTTTTTCGCTCTCTTTCACCCTGTCTCCATATCTGTTTCTGTAGTAGAAGAGTAAGGCAAGTCTCCAGCTCTTGCAGGTAATCGCCCTATGAGGATGAGGTCCCTCAGTGTTCCCCAGGACCTAGCACTTCAGGATTGCCTCCTATGTGTGTTGCCTATGCTCTGCTGTTGTGTTCTGGCCACTCTTTCCTTTAGTCCAGTCATTTGCAGAAGCTCTCTTTACTTTTTGTGGGCAGTCTTTGGTATCTGCTAGATGAGGCACATTTTCACAAGGTACACGCTGTTCTGCTTGAAATATGAGACCTGCCAACCCTGGTGTTAGAATTCAAGCCCCACAAAATTCATGGATAGGTCATGTGTTTTTGGCAGGGTTTGCATCAGTGTTCTGGGGAAGGGGCCCCACAGTGCAGGGACGTGGCAAGCATGACTAAAATGGACAGATCTGCTGTAGTTAGAGGGGCCAGGGCTTGGTATAGGTAAGTTAGGCAGGGAACATTGTTGCTATGCTGATTCTTGTAGGTGGCTATGCGTTTATGCTGGGGGCAGAGGAGAAAAATGACACCTGCCACCTCTCTTATTTCTGGAGAGGTTTCCCTGCTGTCCCTGCTCCTATGATACATGCTGTGAGATGAGTAAATAACTTTACTTCCTGTATGCCCCAGACATTTTTCAAACTGCTGCTTCTATGCTATATCCTCGGTGGCTGTTTATCCTGCTCCCTTTAAGGGCAGGGACTGGGCTTCCTATTGCCCTCCAGGCTCTCCCATAGCAGAGCCTGCTGAGTTTTAAAATTCCAGGCTTAGGGGCGCCTGGGTGGTTCAGTCAGTTAAGCATCTCCCTTGGGCCCAGGTCATGATCCTAGGGTTCTGGGATGGAGTCCCTTATCAGGCTTTGTTCAGCAGTAAGTCTGCTCAGCAGTGAGTCCACTTCTCCTTCTGCCTCTGCACTCCCTTGTGCTTTCTCTCTCTTGCTCTCTCAAGTAAATAATGAATAAAGCTCTTTAAAAAATAATACATGTATATATATATATACACACACATATATATGAAAATCCACTGTGAGGATAGAAAAGCTATAAAATAATATACACTTAATATAACCTAGAAATACATAAAGAAAATGCTGACAGCATTATAAAAATAAATTGACTAACATAAGATTTTAAAATATTTCCGTCAGAAAACAATAAATCAAGCAGACCGAAATAAGTAAAACACTCCTTGTTATCACACTCCTAGTTGTTAGCAGGTTGATTTTCAAGGGTTATTGGCCTGGATTGTGTCCTTGTCATGTGTGCTTCACTATAGAGCATCTCAAAACATGGCACTAAATTCATTAGCGCAAATAAGCAATAGAACAAGAAAGTGCTAGCAAGACAAAAGTCACAGCTTTTACAACCTAATCATAAAGATGATATTCCATCACTTTTACTTTACTCCATTTATTAGAAGAAACTCTCTGGATCTAGCCCACGTACAAGAGGAGGTGATTTTAGGAGACAATATCAAAAGGCAAATATCACTGAAAGTCTTGTTGGAAGCTGCTAACCAACCCCAGTACTCTTTGGTAATTTACAGTTTTCATAGTTGGAGGTTTGTGAGGTAATACCTTTGGCTTTCACAGTAGACCCAGAATACAGCAGGATTATATGGATAATATGCCAGAAGAAAGGTTTGAAAATATAGGAAATATCAGAAAATGATCAAGAGACATGGAAGATACAATAAGAAAAACTAATACGTGTTTGAGTCCTAGAAAAAATAGAAAATGGTACCAAAGTATTATTTGAAAAGATTATATAAAAGAAAATGCCCAGGGATAATGATAATTATAATGCATAGATTCAGTAATACTAGAAGACGAACCATTCCCAACAGAATAAATAAAAACTGATCCACACCCAAAGTATCTTAATAAAATAAAATTAACAGACTTTCAAAATCAAGAGATGATCTTAAAAGCAAAGTATAGAATCGTTGCATAGCAGTCAAAAGGTTGGTATATTTCTTAATAGCAAAAATGAAAATTAGATTATAGAATGATATATATTTAACATATTAAAGGTCAATTAAAAATCAAGAAATCTATGAAAATAGAAAATATACTTCAGGCGAGGCCTGGGTGGTTCGGTTGGTTAAGCGTCTGCCTTTAGCTCAGGTCATGATCTCAGGGTCCTGGGACTGAGCCCCACATCGGGCTCCCTGCTCAGTGGGGAGTCTGCTTCTCCCCCTCCCTCTGCTTCTCCCTTCCCTGCTAGTACTCTCTCTCTCTCAAATAAAATCTTTAAAAATAAATAAATAAAACAATAACAACAATATTCTCATGGGTTATAAAAATGAAATAGTCCACAACAACAATAAATGTTTAATTCAGTAGCAATGTGATAACTACAGTAAAAATTTTCATAAGTCTTTTTTTTCGTCTAGCATGTTAACAGTGTCTTTGCAGTCTGATCATCTAAGGTTGCACGTGGTAGTTAATAGAATTTCCTACAAAAAGAGTGGGAACAAAATTACAACCGCCAGACTAGAAAAGGAAAAAAAAAACTAATGTGAAAGAAGGGAAAAAATGAATAAGAAAATAAAACATACAGGGGCAAATACATGGTGTTTTAAATCCCAATGTATTGGTGATTTGTGAATGAATTTAATGGTCCACCTTTAAAAATGTTTTCAGCTGATAAAAAAAAAAATCTACGTAATGTGTTCAAGAGATGTGTATAAAACATAAAGACTCAAAAATATTGAAATTTCAAAACTGAAAATGTCTCCCTGATAAATATCAAAAAACAAAGCTAATGAAGCTATATTACTATCTTAATTAGGTTGAAGGCAAAAAGTATTCCAAGGATGAATTCACAATGATGAATAAGGTTAATCATCTCCCAGAAAGATATAACAACTTTAAACATAAGAACCTGAGAGAACTTCAAAATATAAAGCAAAACCCGATGGCATTGAAAAAAATAAAAAGATGTAGAGAGACACATTGTTATAGCAAATGATTTTACCACACTTTTCTCAATAATAGAAAAAGGAGTAAAAATCAGTAATGATAAGGAGCAGGGTTTCTCAAACATCACTTTGGGATCTTTTAAAAATTCAGTACGTCTGAATTGTGCCTGAGATTCTGCATTTTGTAAAAGCACCCAGGAAAAGCTGATGTTCCATAGACTGTACTTGAAATAGCAAGGAAGTACAAAGATTAACTTTTATGATTAGTAAACTTGATCTAATGAAACAGTAATCAACACTACATTCAATAAATAAAGTACATAAGGAATATTTGCCAAGAAAACAAAAAAAAATATAAAAAACAACCCAAGTCACCGAGTCAAAAATAAAATATCAATAATTTTCAGTGGGTTGAAACTGTATGTTCCTTGACCAAACCACAAATTCAGCTAGAAAGTAGTAATAAAAAGACAACTATAAAATAAAATCATCATGAAAATTTTTTAAAGTGCATTTTTTAATAAGCCATGGATCAAAGAAATCAAAATGAAAATTAGAAAATACATATAACTTAATAACATATAACAAATCAGGTGGACTATAGAAGTGATAGATTTATTAAACAATAGACAATATTTAAAATATGCATTGTATGTTCAAAAGTAAAAACAAAATGGATATTACCTAGATCATAGAACTATGTATTAATTTTGTGTTCTTCATTTTGCTTCTATTTACTTGATTCAAGCTCCACAATGAATATGATTTTTTCTATCTAAATCATTAATCAATTTGAACAAATAAAAATTTTATTATGATACACTGGACCATAAAGAATTTACAGCGAACAAGAGGAATTAGAAGAATATCATAAAACACAAATACATTAGGAATGTAATAAAAAACACTCTAATTACTAAAATGCAAAATGAAATCTATATATATTTTTAAATGTTCCATTTTATTAGAAATCAAACAAATGCATGTTGAAATACTTGGATGCTATTTATAATGAACACATGGCTACATAATTTATTTTTAATAATATCCCATGCTGGAAATTTTTTTTAGTCACTTTTGCACAGACATAGATAGCAATTATGTATACTTGGTATACACATCTATAGGCAATTTGACAATATATATGAAGAACTTTAAAATGACACAGAGAGACCGGGAAGATGGCAGGGTAGGAGGATGCTAAGCTCGCCTCTTCGCATGGATACAACTAGGTAATATTCACAATAGTGTAAATAAACCAGAAAATGACTGGGATACTGGAAGAACAAATTCACAACTAAAGGTAGAGAAAAAAAACCACATCTAGGAAGGTAGGAAGGGCAGAGACAGGGATTTGGAGCCAAACAGACCATGGCCATCCGAGGCAGGGAGGGAGCCCATTGTGTGGAGAAGGACAAGAAACAGACTATCAACCGGGCAGCCTGCATGGGGAAGATGAATCCCTATAACATTTGGCTTTGAAACCAACAGGGCCTGAATCTTGTTAGTTCTTAAAAACAGTGGGATTTAAGCCTGGAATTTTATTTTGTTTTATTTTTAATTTATTTTCCAAAAAATTTTTAAAGATTATTTATATATTATTTATATTTATATTTATATTTATATTTATATTTATATTTATATTTATATTTATATTTATTTATGAGAGCCAGAGCCAGACAGCAGGAGCAGGGTGAGAGAGCAGGAGCAGGAAGAAGGGCAGAGGGAGACACAGACTCCCTGCTGAGCAGGGAGTCTCAGATGTGGGGCTCTATCCCAGGACTCCAGGATCAAGTATATTTTCCAAAATTCTACTGTAAGCAGTAGAAGAGTTGTAAATGATTTATTAAATAAAATTTTAGAGATATGTTTATTCTTCATGATTTTTTATTTTGTTGAGAATTAATACATATACAGAAACATGATTATGGTTGCTATCAAGTGTATACATTGATGATTTTTAAAATAAGTATACATTCATTCATGTAACCATGCCCCTGATTAAGGTATAGGAGCTTTTCAGCATACTAGAAATTTCTCTTGTTCTCTTTCCCAGTCCATACCACTGCCCCCTTCCACCCCAAAAAGGTCATCTTCTTTTTTTTTTTTTTTTTTCAAAAAGGTCATCTTCATTCTGACTTCTCTCAGCAGACTTAGTTTAGCCTGTTCTTGAAATCCATGTGAATGGAAACATACATACAGCATATGCTCTTTAGTATCTTGATTCCTTTACATTGTAACTTTTAACAGAATGATTCTTCCCATTTTAGTCTTCTAAATTTCTTCTGATTTGGCAGATATGAAAATGATAAAATCTAAATTTTCAGTGCCTAGATGCACTAGTAGCAAACTTTTATGCTGAAAAATCCTTAAAAGGCTGAGGAATTGGTGGCATCAACTTTAGGAAATGGGGTAAGGAGACAACTTATTTTAGTTAGTTCCTAAATTCGATGACACTGGGCAGTTGTCCACTTCTTACTTGATCAAAGTCTATAGTTCATTATCTGGACTGAAGGAAATAGATACTATTGAGAAAAAGTAGTGCTGTGATGAGTGCTGTGAATTGTATAAGACTGATGATTCACAGACCTGTACCCCTGAAGCAAATAATACATTATATGTTAAAACATTTTTAAAGGAAAAAAAAGGAAAAATAAAAGAAATATAACCAAATATGTATTTGAATGCTGAGGTTCCCCACCTCTCATTATCTACTTGGCTTCTAGAATTTTAATAGGGAGACCTATACTCTCCAGATGTGGAAGGGTAAAGAAGAATCTTTTGCTTGTTTGTTTATTGTTTTAACTTTCATTTCCTTAATGTGGTTGTATCTTGCAGTTTCATTTGACTCTACTCCTAAAATCAGGGTTAGTGCATGAGAACCTGGGCTACTTCCAGGTGGAGTTATATGTATTTCTTACTGATTTATGGAAATGTTAACTTTGTCATTTTCTCACCATACTTTTTGTGTTTATAAACTGTTAACACCAGTATCTAATAACACCAGTATCTCCCTACCAGATAAGATACATGATTGTGGGTCACAGTTTAGCTCTGGCTTTCTTTGTTGAAGATTACATTAGATCAAAATATTCCTTGGCAATTTATTTTTTAGTAAACCTGTTGTTTTCCTAAGCTATGATTTCCTCCATTTTACCTCTAAGACTGAGAAAGAGTAGAGTAAGCTAGGGCTTTAATGATATGTGGTCTTTTCATTTCTACATGCTCTCTCCTTTTTTCTCTTCTTTTTGTTTTGCCTTCCCATTCCTTTACTGCCCACCCTCTGAATCAAAGGTGCTTAGCCCTATCACCTGAAATTAAATCAAAAGGTGATTTTTTAAAATAAAAATTAAAAAAAAATAATTTAGAAATCACTTTTGTCTCAGTTTTTTTCCATTGGAAACATAAATACACCTGGTGAATTTTTTCTCACCCATTTACTTCTTGATCCTAAATGGTACCTTTATTTATTTATTTTTTAAAGATTTTATTTATTTCACAGAGAGAGAGAGAGATCACAAGTAGGCAGAGAGGCAGGCAGAGAGAGAGGGGGAAGCAGGCTCCCCGCTGAGCAGAGAGCCCGATGCAGGGCTTGATCCCAGGACCCTGAGATCATGACCTGAGCCGAAGGCAGAGGCTTTAACCCACTGAGCCACCTAGGCGCCTCCTAAATGGTACTTTTAAAAAGTTGCTTTGGAATAGGAGAAATTTTAGGAATACGTAAATTCCATTGATTGACATTGTTATGTTAGAAACTAATTTACATAAAATTTTAAACATGATTTTTCTTTCATTGTGGGTAAAACCAACTGTGTTTTTCCTCTCAGGAGAGAGAAAGAGAAACTTGAAAATCTATATAATCACTACTGTATAGCAGTAGAAAATGCTAATGTTAGAATTGAGGAGAATGAAGAAGTAGTGACTGAAGCATTGAAGGAAGCAAAGACATCAACAAAGGAACTATCTGATTTATCAAAAACGGTGGGTTTTCCAATTTAAAAATAAAAAAAAAATACTGATTTTAGTTTTAAGCTATAGTTGTTAAAACTTACTGCCAGTAATGAAATGGCAGTTAGACAATTTTCTATCTGTGTTGGTTTTCTCTTACTATATAACAAATTGCCAGATTTTAGCAGCTTGAAACAACACCCATTTATTATCTCAGTGTTTCTCTGGGTCATGTCTTAGCTGGTTCCTGTGCTCTGGGTCTTCTAAAACTGAAATCAAACTATCAGCAGCCCTACATTTCTTTCTGGAGACTCTAGGATTAATCTGCTGTCAGGCTTATTTCAGTTTTGGCGGGACTCAGTGGCTGTGCTTTTAGAACCAAAGTCATCGTTTCCCTTGCGGTTGTCAGCCTGGGATCATTCTTAGCTTGCATCCCAGGCTCATGCTTCCCTTCATCTTTAAGTCAGGAATGGAGGGTTGAGTCCTCTCTGGCACAGTATCACTTTGACCCTCCCTTATGACTCATTATTCCTGCCTTCCTGTTCTCTCACATCTTATTCACTACAGTAAAAGAAATAATAGTAAAAGGAATTGATAAGATGGTAAAAAGAAGTACAAAGCAATAATATATACATTCTGTACCATTTGGCATTCTTTAGAATGAAAACTACACGTTTTTATTGACACTTTCTATTATAATAGTTCTATATATGTAGTCTTTAATTGTGTCTCATTAAATTTTTTAAAATTAATCCATAATTAAAAGTGAGACTAAGCGTGTTTTAGTGGCTTTTTAGAGGTCATTTGTATTTTCCTTTTTTTGTGAAAAAGCTGCTCATGATTTTTCCCCATCTGTTGGATGATTGCATTTTGACTTATTTTGTAAGAATTTGTTGTATATTATCTATACTAAATATTTTAAAGTTACATATGTTAAAAATATTTTTATCCAGTCTCCTTTCATTGCTTTATGGTAACTTCTGATGAAGAGAATCTTCAGTTTTAATGTAGTAAAAGCTATAAATATTTTCCTTTGAGCTTTGTGCTTTTCTGAATTTAAGAATTTTTTTTCTACCTTGAAGTCAAAAAATATTCTCTGGTATTTTATTATAAAGGCTTTGAAATTTGGCTTTTCATATTTACATGATGCTTCTAGATGAAATTATTTTTAAAATATTCAAAACTGATATTTTTTCTCCTATCTTTTATTTATAAGTTTGGAAGTAAACTATCTAGAATTTTAGGAATGCATATTTCATTTGCCACATGTGAAGCATAATCAGTATGAAATTCATATACGGATATGGTGTGAAGTTGAGGTTCCAATTACATTTTCTTTCTTAAACAGAAAACAAATTGTTGCAATATAAGTTATTGTATTTCTGTATTAATGTTCAGTGCCATCTCTGTCACATGTGAGGCTTCCATATGTGTATGGATCTTTTCCATTCTTTTTTTGATTTGTTTGGTTTACTTAACCATCTTTACCTCAGTACTTCATGTCTACATTACTAAGCTTCTAATGAGCTTTGATTATCTATTATGGTGAATCCCTCAGTCTTACCTTTCTTTATGAGTTTTAGGCTGTCCTTGACCTTTGTCCTCCCATATAAATTTCAGTACTATCTTATTAATTTCCTTCAGAAGTTTTATTGGTATTATGATTGGAATCATACTCATTTATGGATTGTGTGATATAAAAATGAAATCTTTCTGATGGGGATACCTAAACATAAACATGATCTATCTGTCCATTTATTTGGGTAGTTTTTCTAAATTGAACCTCAACCAGTTTCCTTGAAACTTTGTAGAAGGCAAACTCTCTCTGGAAAATCAACCTGAGATTAGTCTTAGACAAATTAACTCTTATCTCCACTGAATTTTAAAGTAATTTTTTAAAATAAATTTTTTTTTATTTTTTTTTATTAATTTTTATTAACATATAATGTATTATTTGCCCCAGGGTACATGTCTGTGAATCTTCGGGCTTACACATTTCACAGCACTTAACAGCACATACTCTCCCCAATGTCCACAACCCAGCCTCCCTATCCCTACCCCCCCACAATTTTTAATTTAATTCTGATTTATTTGTAAATGTAGTCTATATGGCAGGTACTATTTAAAATTTGTGAAGGTTTAATTTTTGTCTTACTACATGGGTAATTTGCATAAATATTTTATTTAGGAAAACTTTGGTAGTGGGTTGCAATACTAAATAGGTTCATTTTGTGAACTTTGCTAATTCTGTTATTTAAGTCTTTTATAATTTGATTTATTTTCTGACTGATGTATAAATTACTGAGAACTGTATTAAAATGTTTCAATGTAATAGTGGATTTCTTTCTTATTTCCATTTTTTTGTTGCTTATGATATACTTTACTTTTACATTTTTTAAAGATTTTTATTTATTTATTTATTTGATAGAGATTACAAGTAGGTGGAGAGGCAGGCAGAGAGAGGGGGAAACAGGCTCCCTGCTGAGCAGAGAACCAGATGCAGGGCTTGATCCCAGGACCCTGAGATCATGACCTGAGCTGACGGCAGAGGCTTTAACCCACTGAGGCACCCAGGCGCCCCATATTTTTACATTTTTAAGCTATAAATTAGAAGTTTTGGAATGTGTATTTCATTTACTGGTTATAAAGCATAATCAACATCTTTAACTTCTTAAACAGTTTGAGGACCTTATGATTTTTTCTTGATATGTAGTTTATTTTCCATCATGTTACATCTATCTTATTTAATAATCCCTGTATTAAGATAGTTTTTGTTAGTTTACACAATAAATGTTTGATTATATTTTCCCATTGTAACATTTTTGCACACAACTTTTTATCAAACATTCCTAATTACATTATTTTTTTTGTTACTAAAGTATATCTTTTACAAGCTTTTTAAGTGAGCTAGATTTTGATATTTTCAAAATTATATTTCCCTGAAAATGTCTTTATTGTGTTCTCTTTCATGCAGTATAGGGAATGTGCTCTTGACTTAATATGGACATGACTTATACCACTGCATAGACAATGTAAAAGAATATAGGCAAGATATAGGCAAGGCTTAAAATACTAAACTAAAACACAGTGGACCTGAGTGCCAGAGGGGATGACATAGGAACAATGAATTGGAAGAAACTGATCTTACATAGATAGTAATATAAGTATCTCTTCAATTTGCCCTTGTTTCTTTTCTCCAGTTTCTCTGTAGCTACCTTTTTCCCTCTAACTCTGTTCTCCAGCTACCTGGAAAAACTGCAAGAGGCCAGAATGTGCCAAGAGCTTTCTTTATTTTATTTTATTTTTTTATAAATACAGTTCCCTCTGACTATAAAGTGGGTATTCAACTCACTCATCCTACCAATCCTACCATGGTCTGGCTGAATCCTCTCATTTTACTTAATTATTTATTTATATTTTTCTAAGAGAGAGAGAGAGAGTGCACATGCCTGCGTGCATGTGATCAGTGAGGGGAGGAGCAGAGGGAGAGGGAGAGAGAGACTCTTAAGCAGGTTCCACACCTTTCTGGAACCCTGTGGGGGCTGTCTCAGGACCTTGAGATCATGATCTGAGCCAAGGCACCTAGGCACTCCATGAATCCTCTCATTTTAAACTTCAGCTTGGAAGGGGTAAAATCATTGGTGAAACAGTCTCTTCACTATATTTTGTCTGCTTTGGCCTCTAATTGTGCTCTATGTTTACCTTCATACCAGTACTTACAACACTGTTGAAGTGAGTGATTGCCTTTCTACTTTTTTTTAGACTATAAAGTTTTTAAGGATAGGAGATGCATTGTGATTTTTAGTTCCTCTATGTAACATGCACAGTGTTTGTTCTATATCAGGTACTCAGTGAAATGCCATATTAGCCACTCAAGAAAAGGCATTTCAGGCTTTTTGAATGAGTGAGTTAACCAGTGAATAAATGGAACCAAAAAAGGAAAGGAACAAAGGGAAGGGGAGGGAGGGGAAGGGAAGGAAGGGAGGAAGGAAGGGAGGAAGGGAGGGAGGGAGGGAGGGAGGAAGGAAGGAAGGAAGGAAGGAAGGAAGGAAGGAAGGAAGGAAGGAAGGAAGGAAGGAGAAGAAAGATAGGAAGGAAGAAGGAAAGGAAAGAAAAAAAGAAGGAATAAATGGAGAAAAAGAAACGTATCACTTTGTGAGCTTAGAAAGAATTTTGTGAGGTGTGGAGTGTATGCACATAGCCTTCTTATGTATAATTTCTTTCCAGGGACTACTATAAGCATCAGGGAAATAGAGCACAACCAATGAAAATTTTAAAAATATTATATAGTGTTGTCAAATAATTATGTTCTCAATTTCCTAATCATGCTGAAATTTGTAATCTTAAAGAATATCATTGTTAATAAAATATCTTCAAAAATGGAAAATTCATTCACTAATCTTACAAACAATTAGTTTTTTATTTCTTTGATCATCTCTAAAATGACAAGTGTGGCTCTTCCTAATAAAATGTTATTTTTGATGAGATATTATGAACATATTTTATAAGGTTAGTAATATTTTGCAATTATACTAATCATTTGGGGACTATCATATTTTCTGGGGAAGATAAGAACATGATGAAGTTTAGATATATTAATTTTTTCCTGCATTTTGCTCATTATGAAAACATTTAAGCTAGGTTCTCAAGGAGCGCATGTTAAGTACTCAATTAAAAGCAGTGATGTGCATCACTTCCATGCATTATTTTTTGGTATGCAGTTGAAACTTCTAGCTCAAGAGAAAAGTAAAAGATTTGTGCTGCCTAATTGCACATACAACCTAACTGATTTTTTAAAGTTTCAAGGCATATCATGCTTCCAATTTAGTCTTTACTTCATTAAAATACACTCTTTTCTAATTTGTGTTGGAATTGTATCTATGAAAAGACATTTTTCCTTATCATTTTTACAAACAGTAGCTTTTGTAGGCCAAAAAACATCTTGAAACTGGTTAAGTACTTTAAAAATATTGTCAAAATAAAATTCTTTTTAAATGTTGAAGTACAGATTTTCTATAAAATCTTAGGTTTTTTTGAAGTCTACTGCTACCATAGTTCAGCATATTTTTAGAACACAATTTCATCATCTGCAACTCTTAGCTTCTTATGATATTAAAAAACCCATCTATATTTCATTTTATCCAGTTATTTCATTAGATAATAAAAAATTACTTTTAAAAACTTATAAGTCCTTTGTGATTTTCATGTTTTACTGACCAGTGGCAGGTACACAAAACTTTTTTTAAAAAAATATCATATTTCAGATAAGGATTGTAAATAAATGAATTGCTTTTGTATATATACTTATTTTTTCATTTTTGGATATTTATTTTGTTAGTAGAAATTTATTATTTATTATACCTTATTGGCCTATTTACTATATAGTATAAATTCTGATACCACAAAACGTCCTGCAAATTCCACTTTTTGATTCATATTTTACCTTAAAAGTCTTCTGAATTAAGCAATTTATTTCTTAAGAAAAGGTAAGCCAATAATTATTACTAATCATATGCATAATTATTACTATCACCACTAAGAAACTAGTCTAAAGAGGCAGAGTAAATTCTTCATGGACTTAAAGCTATTAAGTGGTAGAGCCAAACTACAAACTATAATGCAATTCTTTCATTATAATATATTCAACATAATAATATGGATAAAATGTGATAATGTATATAAAAGTACATATTGCTAATTTTTTCATCATAAGATTTCAATTTCTGTGTAGCATAGTTCTAAAATATTTTAAAATTCTATGAAATTGACCATTTCTTATTTTAAAGAAGTGTTTAATGTTACCTAAATGTTGATTGCAAATATATGTTCATTATCATGTTAAAGATTTAAAAAATACACTCAGGTTACAAAAATTGTTTACCAGGAATAGATGTTGCTTTGTGAGCATCTGTGAAGATTCTTAAGAGTTTCTCATTTGACCTATTGAAGTGATGTATTATATTAATATTAAATCTTTTTTAAATTCTTGAGATGACTCTGCTTGGTTATGGTTTATTGTTCCTTTAATTTACTGCTGAGTTTGATTTGCAAGTATTTTATTTAAGATTTTGCATCCATATTCATAAGTTAGTCTGTATTCCAGTGTTCTTAATTCGTGCTATATTTGATAGATTTTCTTATCAGGATTATACTAGCTTTAAAAAATGAATTGTGAAGCTTTTCTTCCTTTCTTATTACCTGAGGAATTAATATGGATTTAAATAACTTTTTCTTGAAAGTTTGATAAAATTCTTTAGTTGAAAATATAACTCTGGTGCTTTTATATTTTTTAATTGTTTGAATTATTGTTTTATTTGTCATGGAGAGTTTTATTTCATCACATGATTGATCTTACCAGGTTATATACGTTTCTTCTTAAGATTAATTTACATTTTTTAATGGCCCTAGAAATAATCCAAGTGGTTTAAGGTTTTGAAATTATTATAATATGATGTAGAATGCTCTCTTATACTTTTATTTATCTCTTATTTCTAACTAATTATATATGCATTCTTTTTAGATTTTCAAATTTTTAAATGGAATAAAAAAATAAGAGGTGGTCCTTAGGTTTCATAACTCCACAATTTCCAACTTCTAAAATAGTAATGTATGCTCTTATAGTTAGAGTTTATTTTCTTCTTATTCCTTTAGGCTTATACTATTCCTTTTTACCTTTCACTTCTCTATTTCGAATGCTTAATGTTTTTGTTTTTGTTTTTAAATCTTTCTCAAAGAGCTGCAGTTGCATTTCTTGTTATACTTTGAAGCATAACTTCTTGAAAGGGTTTTCTGTATTCACTGAGATTTCTCAACTGCATTCCTCCTTCAAATAATTTCCAGTTTTCACTACCACACTACACTGAAATTACTAATAATGGGTCCTATTTTCTTCCTTACAACCTTCAGAAAATCTGGTAGGATTCATTACACATAACTATTAGCTAACATTTCTTTAAAGCACTTTTTGAATAGCACAAATATTTAATGGGCATGCCTCAGAGCTTAGAATATACTCATGTGGGTAGAAGAAAATATTGATCAATGACTTTGCTGTCCACATGTGGTCACTGCTAATAATTTGTTGTGCATAAACAGGCATTGTGCTATATTTAAAAACTGTATTATCATATGCATATAGTAATCGATGACATGTTTCTGCTTATATAAAAACTTATTCAAAATTATCTTATATTTTACAATGTAATTTCAATAATTGAGAGTTTTAGACCTTTATTATCGAATGTTTAGGATGTTTTCTGTTTCTAAGCATTATAATCAAAACTATGGTAAGTATAATCAAAACTATGGTAAGTATATAACTACTCATTTTAACAAAATAATACTATGATGGAAAAATAATGAAAGTTGAATTATGGTGTAGTATTAGAGGTTCAAGCAAGAATCCTAATCCTGTGTCATGTATTTCTGGTAGGGCTTGAGTGATTGCCTGCATTTTTACATTTTCCAAAATTAATTCACTTTTTTAACAATAATATTTCCGTTAATTTAATTTCCTGGCTTTCATATCATTAATCTTGTAGAGTTATTGTCCACAGGGACTCGTGTGGCAACTGTTCCCAATTTAAGATCTAGGTTTATACTATTCTTACCTTTTACCTAATGTTATGTTTAAATGTTGTTGATGCTACATATTGTTTCTTTAAATTTAAAAGAATTTTAAACATCACTTTAAACATCATAATACCACCTCTCAGAGCAGTACACATTGTATAATATTTGTGCTTGTTCAGGGAGGAAGGAGAAGAAAGCACAAAGGGTTTAATACCAGTATGTTTATAGTTAGGCAGGATTAACCATTGTCCCGTATGTGTGCATTTTGTTTTACTTAGAGGTGTATATGGTGCACATAAAGGACAAATGATTCCTATTTACAACATCTCATCTTTCTAGATGTTAAAAAGTTTTCCAGTTTATGAAAAAGTAGTTAGTAAACATTATGTACACTGTGTTTAAATTTACAGAAAAGATTGTTCTACAAACAACTAGAGGAAGTGATTTTGTTAAAATTCCCTCTAAGCATCACAGATACTTACGCTTTCTTCTGAGTTGATAGAGATGGGAAGACAGGGTTCTAGGCCAGAATATTTCCTCAGTGCTGCTGTGTATAAAGTGGACAAACTTTAAATAAAGGCTTACTTGAAGCAGTCTTCTAGATATTTAAAAGTGCACATACGTTAAAGGTAGAGAGTTAAAGTAACACCCTTTAAGTATTCTGGTAATTCATAAGAATGGTTCTATTTTGGGAATGGAATTGTTAAACTTGATGTCTTGGAGAATATACTGACTGTTCACTGGATGGCGGGGTGTGGGGTGGGCAGGGAAGGGAGTGAGGAGAGATGCTTCTGTGCCCATGAGTCGTTAGCCAAGTTCAGATTGTCTAATAACCATAGTTCTGCAAGTGCACTGTAGTTAACATTGCTGTGTATTAAAGGATAAACAAGTCCTAATGTCCAAAGTATATAAAAAGTAGGGGTGGTAAAATAGTCCTGTTACAATAAATGTCCTTTTGTTAGTTTTTTTAGGAAGAACTGTTCTGGGGGGTGTCTGTTAATCTACCTCTTGTAGCTAGATGTATTCCTGTACTTAGTCACTGAAATGGTGGAGGGAGGAGAGGAAGGGTGAAGGGAAGGGCTTTTTACTATATCTAGAAGACAGTTTTAAGTTACAATCATAGGTCTGTATATGTGTTTTTGTAAAGTACCTGTGTTTTATTGTGGACAAGATTCATTATTTGTAACATCTAAGTTTTTCAGATATTCTGAAGTGCAATGTATGATAAAATGTACAGCTAGTGAATTAACCAATTTATAAGTTTCTCTTCGTAATAATTCAGAGGAAAGAAGCATCTTGAACATGGAATTGTTAAACTGTCTTTGAGAAATGTATGTTAGGACTTATTAGGTTGACAGCACAGGGGCAGAAGGAAGTATAGAGGAAGAGATGTATGTGGGTGTGTTCATATTTACATTTAAATGATAACTATTAATATGTCTACATCGCTTTTGGCGACACTATACGAAGATACTATAAGTGGTTCAATGGCAACATACCTGCTTGCTAATAGAATAGATTGGATAATGAATTCGTTCAGAAGCATTATACTTTGTGTACTCTGTAATTTTGCGTCTCACTTTTAATTGAACATGAAGAGAATGCTTATTTTAATTATAATTTTGCCAATATCTTTACCTAGAGTCCTGTTGCCATTTGTCTTTTATGACATTTTTGTCACCAAGTAAGGCAGGATTACATTTTTTTTCTTTCAGATTGAGTTTATGTAGTGTATTCTTGGTTATCAAAATACTCGTAATTTTGGGACTTTGAAATGGTAAATATTCATGTTGTATAAAAAAGCACAATACATAACTGTACGATCTCAGTTACATTAAAATGTTTAGTTATATAGATACACACATGGGACCTAGAAGTCAAACTGTAAACTGCATGTGATTACAGATGACTTTGTTCTTTTTTCATGTGTTTTGCAGTTTCCTTTTATGTATATGTTAACTTTTTTTTTTGTAGATTTTATTTATTTTATTTGACAGAGAGAGAGAGATCACAAGTAGGCAGAGAGGCAGGCAAAGAGGGGGAAGCAGGCTTCATGCTGAGCAGAGAGCCCAATGAGGGGCTTGATGCGGGGCTCGATCCCAGGACCCTGAGATCATGACCTGAGCCAAAGGCAGAGGCTTTAACCCACTGAGCCACCCAGGTGCCCCATGTATATGTTAGCTCTTAAAAAATACATGTTTAGGGGCGCCTGGGTGGCTCAGTCGTTAAGCATCTGCCTTCGGCTCAGGTCATGATCCCAGGGTCCTGGGATCGGGCCCCGCATCGGGCTCCCTGCTCTGCGGGAAGCCTGCTTCTCCCGCTGCCACTCCCTCTGCTTGTGTTCCCTCTCTCGCTGTGTTTCTCTCTGTCAAATAAATAAAATCTTTAAAAAAAAAAAATACATGTTTAAAAATCTTTAAAAAAACTACATAACAATTCTTGGTGTTTTCTTATAATTATAGAAGGTTTTTCACTCCTCAGTATCATTTGTGATTTAATTTACTAATTCTTTAAAATAAAGATTCCTTGACTTTGTCTTAAGCAAACATTATCTATGTTGTAAGAGATTGATTTCAGAATTTTTACAATTGATTTGAGTGAAATGGAGAGCTAAAAAAAGTTATTCCCATAATAATTTTGGTATGCATTTGGTGCCTTATGATTAACTTTTAAATGAGATTACCCACTGGATTTCTTGTACTTCACAGTTCTTTTAGAGTAACTCTGTATTAAGTACTGTAAATATTGGTTACCTTCATTAGTATTCTTTAGATGATAAAAATGTTCTAAGGTTATAAATTCAATCATTTTCTAGTTATAGAGGTGGTTTTTATATATGTTGCGGTAAAAAACTATATGTAACTGCTAAAATTTAAGTTAATATATTTGAGTATAATTTACAAATATTAATCATTTTTAATTGAAATTCTTTTTTAATTGAAGCGATTCACATATTCTTTATTTTTTCTCCCAAATATGTTTATTTTTTCAGTGTTACAAGATTAATTGTTCATGCACCACACCTAGTGCTCCATGCAATACCCGCCCTCCTCAATACCCACCACCAGGCTCACCCGATTCACATATTCTTTAATCTAGAAGAACACATAAGGCTATTGACCCTTGACTATTTCATGTAACCAAAAGTAGAGAAGTGATTATCTAAAAAATAATTTGAATGTGTCCCCACTATCTAATGAGATACACACACAAACATAGATACATGCACAAATACATCCATACATATACCTAAACATATATATGCATACACATGAGATATATGCATATATAGATATGCATATGTACATATGTGTACATATGTATACACACATATATATATGAGTGAATGAATGCATGCATCCCTGATATACATGGGAGACCCACATATTGTGAATTTTATATCAGCAAAATACTAAAAAAGACTGACAGTGTATAAAATAAAAGAAAGCCATTGGATCTCATGATTCTGCTGGCAGGAAGCAGGTTGATAAAATTGTCCACCTGTAAACATGTGCTATTTTTCATGGAAAAGGAAGGATGATTCAAGTGATGAAACCAAGAGTCCTGAAGGTGGAACCAAGAATTGAGAGGGTGGATAAAATTCCAGAGGGTGCAGTTGAGAGCTACAGAAGATTATTCTTCCTCTTGGCTGAGGATAGAAAAAGTCAAGGAAATGTAGCAGAAGGTGGTCAGACACAGATCATGAGAAGCACTCAACCAGCCATGCTGACTTTAAAATGGAGTGGGCCATATAAAAAAATGTGAAAGGAAAATGAATTCTGCCCACAATCTTAATGAGACTAGCAATGGCTCATTCCCTGGAGTCTCTGCAGAAGAACCCAGGCCAACTGAAACCTTCATTTCTTGTGAAGACCCTAAACAGGGTGTTTACTTAGCCCACTAGCATTCTGTTCTACAGAATGAGATAACAGATGTGTATTATTTTAAGCCTGTAAGATGATACCATTCTATTTGTTCAGTTCTCCTCATGTGTCTTTTAGAAAATTTTTCAAAAGGTTTCCTCATATAGGGTTTCCATATTTTTTATATTTATTCCTAATTATTTTGTTGCATGTTAATTGGGGATTTTCTCTTTCATTAGTTCTCATTACTGGTTATACTTAGGTATATGAAATCAATAATGTTAATTCATATTTTACTAATTTACCGATTTTAAAATTATTTATGGTAGTTTAAGCATTGTTTATTTTGGATTTGCCAAGGGTGCTATTATTTCAACTGTAAATACAGATATTATTATCCCTTCACTATTTTGATGCCTTTTAGAAGTAAGCTCTTATCTAATTACATTGGTTAATGCATCCAGTACAATGTTAAATGGTAGTAGAGATCATTGGGATCCTTGCTATGTTCTTCTCTTGATGGGATTGGTGCTAGTTTTCTCCCTTAAGTAAGTCTGACTTTAGGAATCAATATATATTGTGTCATGTTAAGAAAATACGTTTCAAAAAAAAAAAAAAAAAAGAAAGGAAAATACCAGTTTCAATTTACTGAGTATTTTTTTACTAGGGAACAGGTGTCAGAGTTTGTCAAGATTCTCTTTTGCACCTAGGGAAATGCTTATGTAATATTTTCTCTTATCTGTATAATATCCATATAAAGATAGTGAATTGTATTGATGGGTTTCCTAATGTTGAGCCTTGCATTATGGTAATAAATCTTATTTGGTCATATCTCTCACTCTATCTTAGACACATTCTAATTTTCTTTTTTGCCTTCACTATTCAACCAGAGTATCTCTGATTTAGGTCAATGGTGATTTCCATATTGCTAAATCTAATCATTGTTTCTTTGTCTTTATTTTAATTAATTTATATGTGGCACTTAACCAAACTGATTATACCCTTATCTCTGGAAACTTTTTCTCTTGGTTTCTAACACACACTATTCTTATTTCTTTTTACTCTTCTGGAAAGTTGCTCGCAGTTTCCTTCGCTGGTTTCTCTCCATTTCCCCAACCGCACAAACATTTGAGACTCCCAGGGCTTTGTCTTTTAGAATAAGCTTTATGTATGTGTAACTAACAACTCAGTCTCCACTTAGTTGTCTAGTTGGTATCTCAAATTTAACTTTTCCAAAATTGAACTTTAAATATCCAACCTGCATTTTTTCCTGTTCCAGTTTATGACATTCAGTCCTTCTGGTTTTTCAGACCAAGGCAGTTTAATTATGCATTGGAACTATGTATTAATTTATGTTGGGAATTGCTAGACCAAAACAACCCTTCTGTTCAGTTTTAGTAGCTAATGCCAACAAATTTTTCCAAGATAGTTGCACATTTTTCCTACTTAGACCATTATGTATGAGAGGTACAGCCTCGGATTAACATGATCCTCTAATATTGTCTTTTACTTATTTTTAATTATAATTCTTTTGTAGAATTTATCCCACTATGTTTTAAGTTTTTATTTCTCTGATCAGTAAGGTTGAGAATTTTTAAAGCACTTTATTTAGAATGTTATTTTAGAGGCTGTCACAGAGACTCAGACTCACCTCCACTTTCCAGTTGTGACCTGCACATTATACCCTTTTGAGATCCAGTTTTCTCATTTGAACAACTAAATGTATGTTAATTTAATATGTTAAAAATCTGTAAGAGAGGGATTTAGAAGCTAACGTGTTGATTAAAGGAGAATACATATAAAGGGTATCATTCGTTTAGAGAAACATTTTATTCTTTACATGATTTTAATAATTTTAAATACTGATATTTTTGTTCATATTGAATTTTAGACTTTCAATATGCAGGTCTAAAACATTGCCAATTATGAATCCCTTATATTACTAATTATTTAAAATATATACATGCTTGGGGCATCTGGGTGGCTCAGTGGGTTAAAGCCTCTGCCTTCGGCTCAGGTCATGATCTCAGGGTCCTGGGATTGAACCCCGCATCAGGCTCTCTGCTCAGCAGGGAGCCTGCTTCCCCCTCTCTCTCTGCCTGGCTCTCTGCCTACTTGTGATCTCTCTCTCTGTGTCAAATGAATAAAGAAAATCTTTAAAAATAAAAAAAAATAAAATGTATACATTCTCTTTTCAGTGGTAGAGTATGCAGAATGTTTTCCCACCTTGATGTTTTCATTATTTTTATTTACAACTATCCTCTGTTATTTCCACTCCATTAATGACTCACCCAATTTATAAAACAGTGAGATTGTGTAGACTAGGTGCTGCGTTTCTTAATTTTCTCCTAAATATTATTATGTAACATGTTCACCTAGGCAAATGGTATAAATAAAAAGATACAAAGATATAGCTATTAATTTAAACACGTATTTTCTTCCGATTTCTGATCTCGCATGAACTAGCTCTTGTTACCAACACAGTATGTCATCTTGCACATATTTTTTCTATGCCCCTATAAATTTATAATTATATGTATTTGTACAATTTACTATTTGCTCTTTTTTTTTTTTTAAAGATTTTATTTATTTATTTGACAGAGCGAGATCACAAGTAGGTAGAGAGGCAGGCGGGCGGGGGGAGCAGGCTCCCTGCTGAGCAGAGAGCCCAATGCAGGGCTCGATCCAAGGACCCTGAGATCATGACCTGAGCCGAAGGCAGAGGCTTTAACCCTCTGAGCCACCCAGGCGCCCCTACTATTTGCTCTTTAGTTTAAAAAGGGTTTTTACTATATGCACATTTAGTAAACTTGCTCTTTTACTTCAAAATACATTGTGATATTCCTCAAGATTATAGATATAAGTCTAATATATCTTTTAAATAAGATTTTGTTTATTTATTCATTAGAGGGAGAGAAGAACAGAGAGAAAGAGAGAGAGAATCTCAGGCAGACCTCACACTGAGCACAGAGCCTGAGCCAGGGTTTCATCTCACCACTCTGAGATCATGACCTGAGCCAAAACCAAGAGTCAGGCTTTTAACAGACTGAGCCAGCAAGCTCTCTTAACATACTTTTTTAATGGTACAAATATTACGTGCTATGAATTGCCATCATATCAGTCAGAGTACAATGCAAAAAAACATAAATCACTCTGTTTTAGGCAGGAAGGGATTTAGAGATTTCAACTAGTTTTCAAAGCTGGCCGAGAGAGCTGTAGGCTGAACTTCCACAAATGTTTTCCAAATTGACCAGTGGAGGAACTATGACATCTGAGGCTGCCTCTGGATCTGTATTGAGTGTCTGCCTGCTCCTTGGATCAGAAAGCTGGGATCGGGAAGCTGTAGCCACTGCTGCTTGATGCCACAGTGCTGCAACACCCACAGCTAGCGGATGGACACTAAAACACAATGATACAGTATTCCCACCTCATCACCTTACTTGCCAATAGAAAACAAACTAAACTAAACTTGAAGAAAGCAACCAAGAATCAGGAAGATGCCTTTTCTAACAGACACATAAAAAATTTTCATCATCTTTAGCCATCAGGGAGATTCAAATCAAAACCACACTGAGATACCACCTTACACCAGTTAGAATGGCCAAAATCAACAGGACAGTAAACAACAAATATTGGAGAGGACGTGGAGAAAGGGGAACCCTCTTACACTATTGGTGAGAATGCAAGTTGGTGGAGCCACTTTGGAAAACAGTGTGGAGATTCCTCAAGAAACTAAAAATAGAGCGACCCTATGACCCTGCAATTGCACTACTGGGTATTTACCCCAAAGAAGCAGATGCAGTACAAAGAAGAGCCACATGTACCCCAATGTTCATAGCAGCAATGTCCACAATAGCCAAATGTGGAAAGAGCCAAGATGCCCTACAGCAGATGAATGGATAAAGAAGATATGGTCTATATATACAATGGAATATTATGCCTCCATCAGAAAGGATGAATACCCAACTTTTGTATATACATAGACGGGAATGGAAGAGATTATGCAAAGTAAAATAAGTCAAGCGGAAAGAGTCAATTATCTTATGGTCTCACTTACGTGTGGAGCATAAGGAAAAACATGGAGGGCATTGTGAGAAGGAAAGGAAGGGTGAGTAGGGGGAAATCAGAGGAGAGATGAACTATGAAAGACTGTGGACTCTGAGCAACAACCTGAGGGTTTTGGAGGATTGGGGGTGGGGGGAGCCTGGTGGTGGGTATTGAGGAGGGCACGTATTGCATGGAGCATTGGACGTGGTACATGAACAATTAATCTTGTAACACTGAAAAAATAAAAGTATTTGGGGGAAAAAAAGGAAGATGCCTTTTACCTCAATTTTACTATCCATAATATGCATGACTGTATCTCCTATTGGTCAAAACTAATTTGCATCTTGAACACTTTCACAGATAAGATTAGAAATTGCCTACTGGACTCCCTGCCTTCTTTTCTGTTCTATTTCTGTCCTGGGCTCTAATACACAAGAAAACACATTGGAAGGAAATTGCAAAGGAAGTTCATTGAGCCATTAATTATACTTTATTCACCTCGACTAGAACCATAAGATACCTTGGAATAAACCTAACCAAAGAGATAAAGGATCTATACTCTAGGAACTACAGAACAGTCATGAAAGAAATCTAAGAAAACACAAAAAGATGAAAAACATTCCATGCTCATGGATTGGAAGAATAAACATTATTAAAATGTCTGTGCTGCCCAGAGCAATCTATACTTTCAATGCCATCCCAATCAAAATACCATATAGCATTTTTCAAAGTGGTGGAACAAATAATCCTAAAATTTGTATGGAAACAGAAAAGACCCACATCAGCAAAGAAATGTTGAAATAGAAAAACAAACCTGGTGGCATCAAGTTGCTTGAATTCAAGCTGTATTACAAAACTGTGATCACTAAGACAGCATGGTATATACAAAAACAGACACATAGACCAATGGAATAGAATAGAGAGCCCAGATACGGACCCTCAACTCTATGGTCCAATAACCTTTGACAAAGCAGGAAAAAATATCCAATGTAAAAAAGACAGTCTCTTTAATAAATGGTGCTGGGAAAACTGGACAACTATATACAGAAGAATGAAACTCGACCATTCTCTTACACTATACATAAACTCAAAATGAATGAAATACCTCAATATGAGACAGAAATCCATCAAAATCCTAGAGGAGAATATAGGCAGTAACCTCTTCAACATCAGCCACAGGCACTTCTTTCAAGACATGTCTCCAAAAGCAAGGGAAACAAAAGCAAAAATGAACTTTTGGGACTCCATCAAGATAAAAAGCTTCTGCACAGCGAAGGGAATAGTCAACAAAACAAAGAGGCAACCCACAGAATGGGAGAAGATACTTGCAAATGACAGTACAATCAAAGGGCTGATATCCAAGATTGCATGGAGCACTGGCTGTGGTGCATGAACAATTAATCTTGTAACACTGAAAAAATAAAATAAACATATTTGGGGGAAAAAAAGAACTTCTCAAATTCAACACCAAAAAAATCAATAATCAAAAAACGGGCAGAAGACATGAGCAGACACTTCTCTGAAGAAGACATACAAATGGCTGACACATGAAAAAATATACATCATCATTAGCCATCAGGGAAAAATTCAAATCAAAATCACATTGAGATACCACCTTATAGCAGTTAGAATGGCCAAAATCAACAAGACAGTAAACAACAAATGTTGGAGAGGATATGGAGAAAGGGGAACCCTCTTACACTGTTGGTGGGAATGCAAGTTGGTATAGCCACTTTGGAAAACAGTATGGAAATTTCTCAAAAAATTAAAAATAGAGTTACTCTGTGATCCAGCAATTGCACTACCAGGTATTTACCCCAAAGATACAGATATAGTGAAAAAAAGCGCTATATGCACCCCAATGTTCATAGCAGCAATGTCCACAATAGCCAAACTGTGGAAAGAGCTGAGATGCCCTTCAGCAGATAAATGGGTAAAGAAGATATGGTCCACACATACAATGGAATATTACTCAACCATCAGAAAGGATGAATACCCAATTTTTGCATCAACATGGATGGGACTGGAGGAGATTACGCTAAGTGAAATAAGTCAAGCAGAGAAAGGCAAATATCATATGGTTTCACTTATTTGTAGAATGTAAGGAATAGCATGGAGGACATTAAGAGAAGGAAGGGAAATATGAAAGGGGGAGGGAAATTAGAGGGGGAGATGAACCAGGAGATACTTTGGACTCCAGGAAACAAACTGAGGGTTTTAGAGAGGAGGTGGGTGAGGGAATGGGTTAGCCCAGTGATGGGTTTTAAGGAGGGCCTGATTTGCATGGAGCATTGGGTGTTACACACAAACAATGAATCATGGAACACCACATCGAAAATTGATGATGTACTGTATGGTGACTAACATAGCATAATAATAATAATAATAATAATAATAATAATAATAATAATAAAAACCTACAACTTACTCAATTACTTACCTTTCAAATAAATTCAGATTGAAACAGTTATTAACCACTACTAACAATATTAAATAATAACTTTATGCTGTTTTTATGTGCTGGTTCTTTGTATGTGCTAAATTCTCAAAATTTGGATTGTTGTGTCAGAACTAAGTGTATTTTTTAAGATAGATATTATGAAATATGTTCTGAAAATTTGTTATGTATATTGTGGATATGTATGTATATGTGAGCAATACAAATGTCTGATTTCTCACTTTTCCCAACACTAGGTGTTTTAAAATCAAAGCAACTTAATTGTTGGGTAAAGCAGTATTGGATTAATTTTCACTTCCTGCCTGTGAGTGAAGTAAATTCATTTTCATTTTCTTTTTATTAACCATTTAAATTTCTTCTTCTTTTACTTTCAAAGATTACTTTGAATGTTATTCATGACATTGTATGTTATTCATGACATACTACATAATTTTAGATATTCCAGTGATGAGCATTTTCATAGTTATGTATTAAGAAAGCAGTTAGCACACAATAATTTCATGTGTGATTCCATGGATTTTATTGTTTAGGGCAGGGCTAAAATAATAGTACTTATTCAAAAATTGCAGGATTGGGGCCCCTGGGTGGCTCAGTGGGTTAAAGCCTCTGCCTTCGGCTCGAGTCATGATCCCAGGTCCTGGGATCGAGCCCCGCATCAGGCTTTCGGCTCAGCAGGGATCCTGCTTCCCCCTCTCTCTGTCTGCCTCTCTGCCTACTTGTGATCTCTCTCCTCTCTGTCAAATAAATAAATAAATAAATAAATAAATAAATAAATATCGTCAAAAATTGCAGATATAAGAATTATACTGTAGTACTTAAGGTGGCTCATAAGCATTTCATAACTTCACTTCCTGAGCCTGCCAACAAACACCTATCAGTGGCATGTAGTACAGATCATTAATTTTGACCTTAAGACACTGAATTTTCATGATTATCTTTTCTTTTTATTGGAAAATGCACTGAAAAATCTACTTCTAAAAGACTTACGATTGTTTGGCATATGAAATATGTATACTTTCAGACATCAGAGCTACCACCTCTGATCTAGAAAGTACATTAGAAACTGGTTTGGGATCTATTTATGATTTTTGTACTTCTGTAGATTCAGTCCTAGATAAGTGGTTGAAAATACAGATGTTTGGGATACCTGGGTGCCTCATTTGGTCAAGCCTCCACTTTTTGATTTTGACTCAGGTTATGATCTCAGGATCCTGAGATCCAGCCTCCAGGCAAGCTCCACTCTGTGCATGGAGCCTGCTTAAGAGTCTCTCTCTCCCCCTGCTCAGGGATGCATGCTCTCTCTTGCTCTTTCTCTGGGAAAAAAAAAAATTATGGAAGTTTAAGTGTAGAAGTAAAGATACTAGTGAAGAATGTAATAGAATCAGCTACATGTCTTTAGATAGATATGAAGATCAAATTAAAGTATTTCCTAAAAATCCCTTACTAATGTTTACAAGCAGCAAAGAAAGATTAATGTGGAAAGAATTTGATTTTTATTAGATTTTTGGATTTTATATCTGCTGAAGATATAAACTGCTGAAGAAAACAAATATACTTTATTATGTATTCTAAGATTAGTCACAGTGGTCATAATTATTAAATAATACACAATTGTCATGTTGAAGCACAAAAATAGAAAGCCTATCAAAGCTTTAAAATAGACGGATACTCAAGAGTATATACAGAGTGACACAGAATGAAAGTGCTGAGACTTTAGAATTATATTTTTAGCATTACAATTAACTTCAGAGTCCAGATCTGCTGAAGCAGTTAGCAAGACATTTATCAAGCCTGCTACCAGGTGACAGGGAGATTCAAGGATATAACAAACAAAATGATTCATTAAATGCCTATGTCAAACAACAATTCATCTTTTACTTATAAAGATAACGAAATATGTAAAAAAGTAATTATTATTTCTAGTATAAAAGTTGTTATAATTCACTGCAAAATGATGAATTCATTCATACTGTGAATTGTTTGCTACTGTGTACAGATAAAGAAAATAGAAATATATTGGTGACTTCTTGAGAAACAGCGGTAAGTCCTGAAATCCATGTATTTAAGCACATATGGTGCTAATGCCATAAGCAGATGAAAGAAAATAACTAGTTACATAAATTCAAAAAATTGCCAAGAAAGGCAAATCCACCCACTGTTATATTCAAGAACACGCATATTCAAGCCACTGTAAAATGATGCAGGGATTTTAAGAGAAGTATTTTATTAAATTTTAAAAATTATTAATCAAATTAGTTAAAACCACCAAATACTCATATGTCTTCTCAGATTTGTAAATGAATGTTCAACCCTTATTCTTTAATATGTGCTTTTTAAGAAACTCCCTATTTCATAAAAAGAGCTTAAAATATTCCTCGGTGAAAAATTCAGGCTTCTGGATGACTTTATGGCTGAGAACTACATTAAAAATTAGGATATTTTACAAAGGTATTTTCTCATTCAAAAAATGTCCTAATAGAATTCTAATCGGTGAAGCACATTGAAGAAAAAAATCCAGCAAAATTGAAGCCATAGAATATAACTTTTAATTATGTCAAGGTGGAAATGTTTCATAGTCTGAGTAATTTGGTTACAACTTTATCTAAGGAGTACATTCAAAATATGTTGCACTATCTAAAAAAGCTTGACTGATAGTTTTTTCATGATTTTTCACAACAATGGTAGTAATGAGTGGGTAAGAACACTTATACATCACTTAGTAATTGGACAGTTTCTGAAGAACAATTCTGGAAGATATTTCAAAGACTTCTTGAAACTAAAAATTATAAAAAACTTATTTTTATTTGGGTTAGAAATACAATATGCGAAATTTATTAAATATACAGGTAAATTTGTAACTCACTGAAATGACCATCTTCAAAATACAACATCTATCTAAATATTTCTTTAATCACCGATCATAAAAATATATTTAGTATAATATTTATAATTTATTAATTTATTGTATTTAGTATTATATTTAGTATTATTATTAAATATAATACTAAATTATATTTAGTATATAAATACTAAGTATTTTCTTGCTAAGTTAAATAATTTAATACTAGTATTTTATTTTTATATTATTTATTTCATAAATTGTTTCTATTTATTTTTAAAGTTGCTTCCCTTTATGGCATGTGATAGTGGATTTTTAACTTCTAATAACAGTAGTTTCCTTTTTTTTTTTTTTAGTAGTTTCCTTTTTAAAAAATTGTTTAAAATGCCTTAAAATTATTAAGTGAATAGTAATACAGATGGTATGATATGTAATATGAGTAAAATAATGAAGAGGGTTCTGAAATGGTTTGAGAAACAATGTCCTATTATTTCCTTTGTCATTAATTTTGAGACCTATTGCTTAACAATGTTGTTTCTTTCTAAAATTGTGTAATTAAATGGTTTTTAGTATATTGACAAGTTAAATATAATTGTAGGATAACTCTGACAGTATATTTTATTAAATCTTTGTATGGCTTATCATTCTTTTCAAGTGGGTCTTCATTTAAGCTGTTAAATAAGATTTTGTGTTTGCTTTATATAGATCTTCCCTTTTATGTTTAATTTATTCCCAAATATTTTATATTTTTTGACCAAAGTTTTTAAGTATTGTCACTATGTTTTTAAATAGATTATTACTGTTATGGTTAAAAGCTATTAATTTCTTTATGCTTATTTCCAGCCATTTTACCAAAGTCATTTATTGTAGTTTTAAATAAAATCTTCTGTTTTTCAAAGTGTTTAATCATATCATCTAAAGTTGAGGATGTATTATTTATTCATATTTATATTCAACATTATAATAACTTTTGGTTTTATTATCCAATTGCATTTAGTTTAACTTTCCAAAGTAGTAATGGTGATTATGAGATAATTTAGTCTCATTCTTGAGTTCAGTGGGCATGTATTTTATGATTTATTTTTATATTTTTTCTGTGTTATATTTACATAGTTTTTCCTTGTACTAGTTTAAAAATTATTGAAACTAGATAGTGAATTTATCACATAGCTGTTCTCTGTAATGCTGACCATATTCGTGCTTTTTCCTTTAATTTTTAATGTGATGAATTATGATTTAAATTTTCTAATTTTTATCAATTCTTACAACATGACTAGAATACATTCTATTTTTTTCTGACTAATTGTTTCATCACTGTTAGACTTGATTTGCTATATTCTATTCAGAATCTTGCATCAGTTTTTATAAATGGCAACAACCTATGGTATTATACTATTTTAATAAACTTTTATTAGGGTATGATAGCTACATAATTTGAAATTATTTCTTACTTTAAAAAAGAATGAGAAGGTTCATATTTATTTTTTCTGTATATTTTTTCTTAGCTAGATGATTTGAAAAAAATTTATGATCAACTATTCTGGAAGAGAAAAAGTTGTGAAAATGAGTATCTGGATGTACTTAATTATTATCATACCGCAGTAAGTTGAACTTTCCCTCCTTCTCCCTAGAGTTCTATTCTCTATTCCTAAATACTAACTCATGCAAGTAAAAGTAATTTCATTATTACACATGTTTTTCTTTCTGAGATACAAGACATGTATAAGTGATTCTTTTATTCTTTTATTCAAGAAAAAATTATGGGATATTGAGCTTTCTAATATTACAAAAGACTATTCAGATATTTCAGTTGCAAATACTCAATTGATAGAAGAAAACAAAAGACTCGAAATTGATACTGAAACTGTTGCAGGTTTAATCAGCGACAGGTAATTGTACAAATATAATTTTTATTTTGATATGACATATCCAATATGTTAAATATAGTACATCTCTTCATTTTTGTTCTCCAGGGGTGGTATTGTAGTTTCTGTGTTTATCATTAGCTTAAATTTTGTTTATTTCTATTAGTTTTTTGGTTTGTTTTTTTTAGAGTGGGAGTGGGGACACAAAGGGAAAGGGAGAGAGAGAATCTTAAGTAGTCTTCACTCCCAGGGCAGAGCCTGACATGGGGCTTAATCTAAGAACTCTGAGATCATGACCTGAGCTGAAATCAAGAGTTAGAGGCTTAACCAACTGTACTAACCAGGTGCCCCTAGATGTTGCTTAGTGTTGCTCTTTTTTTTTTTTTTTAAAGATTTTATTTATTTATTTGACAGAGAGAGATCATAAGTAGGCAGAGAGGCAGGCAGAGAGGAGGGAAGCAGACTCCCTGCTGAGCAGAGAGCCCGATGCGGGGCTCGATCCCAGGACCCTGAGATCATGACCTGAGCCGAAGGCAGAGGCTTTAACCCACTGAGCCACCCAGGCGCCCCAGTGTTGCTCTTTAAATCACTCTGAATCCCTTTAGAGATATCGAAATGGTGAAAAAATTATCTAATAAGGAGTATTATGCTCACTCCTATCACCTCCTTTTGACATATCCTCTTATACTTTAAAATTAAAATGTTTAATTAAGCTTCTGCTGTCCTTGTCAACCCTCAATTCTTTCTAGCCACTACTAGTTTTCTTAGCTCATAAACCTAAAGTTTTCTTGCTTCCTTTTTCTCTTCCAATCCTCATATTCAACATGATAAGAACAAATGTTCCACATACTAAATATCTTTTTGTCTGTCTCACTACTCCACCAGCACCCTGGTATAAGCTATCATCATGTCTTGCATGAACTTACAGTGACTCCCAAAGCTAGTTTACTGCAGTCATTCTGCTCTTTCTAATCCATTATCTCCACTATGGTAGGTACATTCTTTTTTTTTCTCCCTCTCACCTTCCTTCCCTCCCCCTCTTTCCCTTTTTTTCCTCCTTCCTCCCTCCCTCCTTCTCTCTCTCTCTCTTCTTTCTTTCTTTCTCCTCTTTCTCTCTCTCTCTCCCCCCTTCTTTCCTTCCTTTCTCCCTTCCCTTCCCCTTTCTTTTCTTTTTTTTCTTCCACATAAGTATGACCAGTTCCTCTTCATACCTGCATTAATGTTTACAGGAATGAAGGGACAAAAATGCCTCCTTAACCTACTGAACAGGCAGACATACCTGCCTGTGCAGTCTCATATCACACATGGTTTATCTTTATCATGTGGTTCAAATACAGTAGCCTTACTTCATCTTCTCCCATTTGCCATATTTTCCCCAACCTATATGGCATTTAAAAAAAATATGTTAATTATTTATTTGACAGAGACAGCAAGAGAGGGTGCACAAGCAGAAGGAGTGGGACAGGGAGAAGCAGGCTGCCTGCTGAGAGGGAGCCCAACGTGGGGCTCCATCCCAGAACTCTAGGATCCTGACCTGAACTGAAAGCAGAGGCTTAACAACTAAGCCACCCAGGCACCTCCTCATGTGGCATTTTTATGCTATTTCCTTTTCGTATAGTATTTTTCCTATTCCTTCTTCCCAACATTTATCCTTAAGATGGTTTAAGAGTCAGTTCTGAGAAGCGTTTAATTGACAGTCCAGGTAAATCCAGTTTTTCTCTTATGTGTATGTCTGGCACACCTACTTTTCTCCATTTCTCTTGCCATATTTGAAATTTTGTTTGCGTGACTATTTAACTCTTGTTCATTCCCCTCAAAAAATGATATCTGTGAAGGCAGACATAGACCATGGCCATATTTTCTTCACCAGTGAATCCACATCATCAAGCATAGTACCTGACACATACTGTGCTATCCAAAGTTAATTATTGAAGGGAGGGAAAGAGGAAAGAAGGGAGAAGAGTAATGATGATATTTGATGATTGTAAAGGAAGATTGTTAAAATTTCTTATTGACCATTTTATCTTTGGAAATGGTAGAATGAAACATTTGTAAGATTTATCTGTGTGTTAAATACTTACTATTACTTATTATTATTATTTATTATTATTATTATTATGTTCAATTAGCCAACAAGCAGTACATCATTAGTTTTTGATGTAGTGTTCAGTGATTCGTTAGTTATGTTTAACGCCCAGTGCTCATCACAACATGTGCCCTCCTTAATACCCATGACCCATTACCCCCCCTCCCTACCCCCTCCCTTTTGTAACCCTCAGTTTGTTTCTCAGAGTCCAGAGTCTCTCATTGTTTGTGTCCCTTTCTGATTTCTTCCCATTCGGTTTTCCCTCCCTTACCCTATGGTCCTCTGCTTTTTAAAAGAGAACAAACATTATTTTCCAAAAGATAACTCAAAATTGTACTTGTTAATATTACTACACTTTATTAAGAGAACCAGAGGAGAGAAAAAAAATTTGAAGCTAATGAGAAGACTCCTCTGGAAGAAGAGAGTGTGAGGTTAGCATTTATTACATTATCCCACAGTAATATATATACTTGGTATGCAAGTATAAAAGTTTATTTCTCACTAGCATTACAACTTAGCCGTGTCTATGCTTCATGCTATTTCTACTTCTTAGATTCAGGTTGAAGGATCCGATCCTTCTAGAGCACGTTGCTCTGGTAAGCACAAATTCATTAGTGGGATCACTTGATAGCTCTTACAGTTTCCATCAGGAGATGATAAGTGTTTCTTCTGCTCATTGAACAAAGCAAGTCGTATCACCAAGCCGATGTCAACAGGGTGGTAATCTAATCCTCTTAAAAAGAGACACTGCATAATTGAGAATGCTGATATTATCTATCACATGTAAGGGGAATGTAGCCCTGGTCATAGGAAAGGATTCCCATCATATGCATTGTGCTTGTCCAGTTAATACCTTGGATGTCATTTAATTACTTAACTTTTCCTTCAAATTTTTACTTGAAATGTAAAAAATAAATGAATGCTTTTAATAGCAGATTATGTATTGCCCAACAGAAAATAAGGGAAAGATTAGGGAAATGAAAGAGCGATAAAGGAATATGCAGGCAAGAAAAGAGTCAGGTCTACCACATTTTTAAGAGATGTTCCAAAGGAAGAGAAAATAAAAAAATACAAAGGTAATATTTGAGGAGATAATCATCAATCATATTTGGCAAATATTTCTTACATTCTTGTTTTTAACTGATCTCTCACTCTCAGTAGATCATAGGTAGGTAGGTGAGTGAGTAGGTAGGTAGATAGAAGATAGATAGATAGATAGATAGATAGATAGATAGATAGATAGATGATAGATACAAATGTAATTATTCATTTCTAAACTTTATTTGCTTTTCTTTCAAATCATCTGTTTTTTTTAAAGATTTTATTTATTTATTTGACAGAGAGGGAGAGATCACAAGTAGGAAGAGAGGCAGGCAGAGAGAGAAGGGGAAGCAGGCCCCCTGCTCAGCAGAGAGCCCAATCAATGCAGGGCTCGATCCCAGGACCCTGAGATCATGACCTGAGCCAAAGGCAGAGGCTTTAACCCACTGAGCCACCCAGGCACCCCATCTTCCAAATCTTCTAAGTCACTGTACAATTCCCTGTTTGATATGGATATTTACAGCTCATCTTTTGCTTCTTCGACATAATACAAATAGTTATTTTAGTTTTATTTTATCTACATGTAATAATTTAAATATGTGTAGTCAAAAAAAAATATGTGTAGTCTTTCTAATCTACTTTTGCATCTTACCTAGCTAATGCTTTTGATGTCTCTTTTCCTTGTGCTCTTGGCTATTTTTGTTGTGCATTGCCTGTTTTCTTCTGGAAACTATTTGTGGAAATTCTTTGAGTCCTAAGATAAAGTTGAGTTAATCATTTTCAGACTCATATTTATTAAAGGGGTTCTCTTTCTCCATTTTGTCCTTGAATATACCCAGGCTTTTTTTCATCTCCTAAGCCGTGATATTCAAAGCTCAATTTTATCAACATTTCCACATTTTGTATGATCTTTTTGGACTCTAGTTATAGAGTATATTTGTTGTAGAAAAGAAAATATGAAAAAGTACCAGAAATCTAAAATCATTTCAGTAAAGGTAATCATATTAATATATCACTGATTTTTTTCATTCATAATGAAACTAATTATATGTCCTGCTTTAATTGCCAATATGATAGAATTTTTGTTGCAGTAGTATAAAAATTTTTATTGTTTAAATATCTGTACAAAAATCTATTATATGGGTAAGCCATGATTTTTTCATAATTCTAAAATTTGTGTTTAGGTTGTTTTTATTTTTATGACTTATAAATATTGTTTTGGTGATTTATTCAGAAATCCTTCTTAGCATCATTACTTTTTAGAATTTAAAGTAGATTTATGAAAGTAAAGTGGCTATAATACTTTTAAATTCCTATTATCTTCAAAAAAATAAAATAAATTCCCAATAACTGTTTTTCCTAATAACTTTCTAAAACTACTTTCCAGAAAGACTATCATTTATGGAAGCTGAGCAATACATAACCTTGTTCTATGATGTACGTGTGCTAACATTGAGTGCTATAGCTTTTTTAAAAAATCTGTTCCAATTTGATAAATGAAAAAATATGTTCTCAATGTTGTTTCAAACTCCATTTCTTTGGTCACTAATGAAGTGGAATATTCATACATCCTCTCTTGAATTCTGCTTTTTCTAGAGAATTCTTGTGGGACCTTGCAAGGAAGAAATAAAGAACGTAGGATCCTGAGAGGCAAAATACCTTTTCTAAATTAATACAGCTTTCACACCACTGGCATTTGAAATCTGATTTTTTATATTCATAATCAGGGTTTTGTTTTACTTTATCTCTGTATTATTTTTTTTTTTTGTAGTTTAATCTGGCTTCAATTTAACTGATGTTTAGTGGATGTTCAAATATGCTTGACATGTTAGTCCAATAACAACAATCCCAAATAATAGTCTTAACGTTAAATTTGCAATTCTCTGAGGGTACATATAAGATGGTTGTGAGTTTACACTTTGACTTTGTGACTAGAGCTTAGAGCAAGTGCTTGATCTGAGTTGTATGTCTGCCTCTGTGTGCGTGTTTTTATGTGGCAGTCAGATAGGGACAGTAGGGAGTGTAGGGAACTAAGTGTTAGATAATGAATCATTCCACAGGATTTGGACTCTGATGGAGACTATAGAAATCCACTAAAGAAGCTGTATGGTCACATTTCTCTTCAAAGATATCACTTTGGTTTTAGTTGGATGAGTTAAGAGTTAAATAACGAGAATTATATGGAGGAAAAAAGAAAGTTGGAGGGAAGATGTTGATATCTTTGGTTTGGAATTGTGTATGGCACGATTCAAATATAAGTGTGTAGATATCACTTTGATGCATAGGTCTGAAACTGAGGGAAGATTTTCATGGAGATGGAAGCTAGACATTAAATGCAAAAGTGCTTTAAATTGGCAAGTGAACATTTTTATGTTTGCCACTTCATTTACTTCTTAGAAATTAGAATTTTCATGAGGTAGAAATTTTGTGGGATAAATTGTAACACCAAACCATATATAACTATAAGATAGAGTTTCCTCGATATCTGATAGGTCAGAATCAAGAAATACTATTTATGGTCTCTGTAGATTCTATCCAGTAACAAAAACTGCATTCTCATTTATTAGAAAATGAAACCTTTCAACTAAAAAGACAAATATAAAATAGGAAACTTCTGTGGAGAAAACATTAAATGTGATTAACATTTATTAAAATGTATTTTATTATTTATTTTTAAAAATAGTTTTCCAGATTTAGTGAAGTGTAATTCAGAAATAAAAATTGTATATATTTAAGGTGTACAAGTGTTGGATTTTTAATTAAGACTTTATTTTTTTAAAAGCCAGTACATCACAGCAAAATTGAGGAGAACATGTAGAGACTTCCCATATATTCCCTGCTCCCACACATGGACTCTCACATTTTTTTAACACCTTAACTTTATTTTTTTCGTTTTCTAAGATTCATTGTTTATGCATCACATCCAGTGCTCCATGCAATATCACATAATCAACATCTTCACCACAGTAGTACAGTTGGTACAATTGATGAACCTACCATGACAGAACATATTCACCCCAAGTCCATAGTTTTCATCATGGTTAACTTTTGATGTTTTACATTCTATAGGTTTGGACAATTGTATAATGACATGTATCTACAATAATGGAATTATACAGAGTAATTTCATTTCCCTAGTCCTCTGTATCCTATCTACTCATTCCCTCATCCCTTCCATTCAAACTCTGACAACTACTGATCTTTTTATTGTATTCCTAGTTTTGCCTTTTCCAGAATGACACATAGTTGGAATCATACAGTATGTAGCCTTTTCAATTGGATTTTTTCACTTACTAATATGAATTTAAAGTTCCTTCATGTCATTCATGGCTTGATAGCTCATTTCTTTTTTGTATTGAGTACTGTTCATATCTGGATGTACCACAGTTTATCCATTTACCTACTGATGATCATCTTGGTTACTTCCAAGTTTTGGCAATTATGGATAAAGCTGCTGTAAATATTGATGTGCAGATTTTTGTATGGACAAAAGTTTCAGCTCCCTTGGATAAATACCAATAAACAAGGTTGCTGGATCATATGAAAGAATATATTTAATTTTGTAGGAAATTGACAAACTGTCCTCCAAAGGGGATATATTATTTTGCATCCCCAGTATCAATGAATGAAAGTTTGTATTGATCCACATCCTCACCAGCATTTGGTATTATCATTGTTCTGGATTTTGGCCATTCTAACAAGTGTGTAGTAATACCTTATTGTTGTTTTGCTTTGCATTTTCCTAATGGCATATGATGTGAAGCATAGTTTCATATACTTATTTGATATTGTTCATATAATTATCTCCTTTGGTGAGGTGCCCATTAAGGTCTTTGACCTATTTTTTTTTTCCTATTGACTTTTTAGAGTATTTTGTATGCTTTGGATAACAAATCTTTACCAGCTGTGTCTTTTAAAAATATTTCTCTCAGTTTGTGGCTTATATTCTCAATTTTTTGACTTTCGGTTTCACAGAGCCAAAGGTTTTAATTTTAATGAAGTCCAGCTTATCAATTATTTCTTTCATGGATTGTGCCTTGGTATTATATCTAAAAGATCGTTGCCATACCCAGGCTCATCTAGTTTTTCTCTTACGTTACCTTCAGGGATTTCATAGTTTACATTTTATATTTAGGTCTATGATACATTTTGAGTTAATTTTTATGAAAGCTGTAAGGTCTGTGTCTAGCTTCATATTTTTGTACATGGTTGTCCAGTTGTTCCAATACCATTTTTGAAAAGGTGATCTTTGCTCTACTGTATTGCCTTTGCTTCTTTGTCAAAGATCATTTTACTCTATTTCTGTGGGTCTGTTTTTGGCTCTCTGTTCTGTTGCATTGATATATTTCTCTGTTCTTTCAGTAATAACCCCACTGTCTTGATTACTGTAGCTTTTTAAAAAAAATTTTATTTATTTATTTGACAGAGAGAGAGAGATCACAAGTAGGCAGAGAGGCAGGCAGAGAGGGGGAAGCAGGCTCCTTGCTGAGCAGAGAACCCATTGCAGGGGTTGATCCCAGGATCCTGAGATCATGACCTGAGCTAAAGGCAGAGGCTTTAACCCACTGAGCCACCCAGGTGCCCCTTGATTACTATAGCTTTATAGTAAGTCTTGAAAAATACGTTTTTAAAATTAGTAAATGTAAGAGCATATAAAATTCTTGAATATGATTCAATAATGAGAAAAATCAAGTTCTAATCAAATAAATCAAAATTTCTATTGTGATTATAATTAAATTCCTAATGTAATATTGTTTTGTAATTTAATAAAATGATTATCCAGTGAAACTAACTATAATTTTTAAGTGATTCATGATCATCAACAGTTCTATGATATAAATAAGAAAAAGATTAAATAATTATTAAACTGTGTAGGGCTTGCCAAAATATAGATAGCTAGATAATTGAAAAATTACTAGATATTAACAGTAGTTAATAGGAAGTAAGATTTTAAATCTTTCTTTTGACAGAGGGAGCAAGTGGTAGGGAGCAGAGGGAGAGGGTGAGAGAGAATGCCAAACAAGCTCCATGCGCAATTCAGAGCCCAACACGGGGCTTGATCTCATGACCCTGAGATCATGATCTGAGCCAAAATCAAGAGCCAAATGAATAGAATTCAACTATACAGAACAACTTGGGTGAATCTCGTAATCATAATATTGAATAAAAGAAGACACAGTATTGTACATGCAATATGATCCTGTTCAAAAACTAACAAATTTTCATGGTGGTGATAGACATCAGGATTGTAGCTCCTGTTGGATGGCAGTCACTGGGAGAGCACACATAGGAATTTCTGCTGACAGTGTTCAGTTTTTTATTTGAATGAAGGCATTACTGGTCCATTCACAGTGAA
>CM053616.1:30327123-30387608 GCA_028646535.1 Procyon lotor
TTTGTTTTTCTTTGTCAACATTTCCTTAGCAATTCGGGGTCTTTTCTGGTTCCATACAAATTTTAGGATCATTTGTTCCAGCGCTTTGAAGAAAACCAGTGGAATTTTGATCAGGATGGCACTGAAAGCATAGATTGCTCTGGGCAGTATAGACATTTTAACAATGTTTATTCTTCTGATCCGTGAGCATGGAATGCTTTTCTACCTTTTTGTGTCTTCTTCAATTTCTTTCATGAGTGTTCTGTAGTTCCTCGAGTACAGATACTTTACCTCTTTGGTTAGGTTTATTCCCAGATATCTTATGTTTCTTGATACTACAGTAAATGGAATTGATTCTCTAATTTCCCTTTCCATATTTTCATTGTTAGTGTATAGGAAAGCAACTGATTTCTGTGCATTGATTTTGTATCCTGACACCTTACTGAATTGCTGTATGAGTTCTAGTAATAAATTTACCTTCTCCTAAATAGATAATAAACATGTGAAATGATAATTTTTAAAAATATGAGTCACTGATACTCTTGTGAGGAAGAAAAGTTTGGATAATGTGCTTGAGCGACAGGGCCAGGGAAGGATTGGGAGCTCTGCTTTAGCAAGGACCTTTAGGAACACCTGTCTCTTAGAAGGTAACATTTGAATTGAGACCTGAATGAAGAAGACATGCCAGCTTTGAGCTGATCCAGGGAGGAAGTTGTCAAATAAAAGGAATGGACTATGCAAAAGCCCTGTGATGGATAAAGATTCTATGTGTTCTGGAAACAGAATGGAGGTCAGTGTTTCTGGAAAATTGTATGTAGGTAGCGTAATTTAAGGAGACAAATGATGGCAAAGCAGATGGAGCCCAGGTACTACAAGCCCATAAGTGGGCTGTGATAAAGGAATATAGATGAAAACATTGAGTGCATTTAAAGTATTGTACATTTTATTTTAGAAAGATCTGTTGGGCAGCTCAGTGAAGGATGGACGTTAGTACATATAGGAAGGATAACAACTTTTTTTGTAATTCGGAAAATGTATAATAATGATGACATAGATCAAGGCTTTCTTCAGCAAAAATGGTAATAGCTGGTTTCAGATGTATTTTGAAGGAAGTACTAACCAGATCTTTTGATAAATGGAATATAAAATGTGAGGGGGGAAAATGGTCAGGCTGTTTGCTGAGGTAACAAGGGCTTGAGGAAAGTGTGAGGAGGATTTTGGAGAAGGTATAATTATGTCTCTTTGGGCCATATTAAATTTCAGATTCTTACTAGTACTTCAAATTGAAATGAAAAGTAAAAAATTAGATACATAGGTCTTTGGCACAGAGGTGAGGAAGACACAAATTTTTTTTTTTTTAAAGATTTTATTTATCTATTTAACAGAGGGAGAGATCACAAGTAGGTAGAGAGGCAGGCAGAGAGAGAGGGAGAAGCAGGCTCCCCGCTGAGCAGAGAGCCCGATGTGGGGCTCGAACCCAGGACCCTGAGATCATGACCTGAGCTGAAGGCAGAGGCTTTAACCCTCTGAGCCACCCAGGCGCCCCAGAAGACACAAATTTTGAGTCACAGAATTAAACAAAAGGAAGGATGAAATGTCTAAAAAGAGTAAGTAGATTAAAGAGTAATGAGAATTTACATTTCCTCCATTGTTGATAATAGAGAATGTAAGACACTTATAAATGGTGCATAAATAGGATAAACATTCTTTAAATGCCATGTTGTGCTTGGCAAAGTAAAGGAAATCCTCAGGGACCAATGAAAGAAAACTGAACAACTTAAAGTTACATTTTTATTTGATATTTGCCTGCTCTGAAAATATGAATTGGAGAGTAACTTTGCTGATCTTGGTAAACAGGGTAATTAAATTTTAGTTTCTTCAGATACAGGACATGGGCTATGAATCTGAGCAAGTAAGGGAGCTGGATAAAATAAAGGCATTTGAATGGGTAGAGCAGAAATAATATACCCACAAGCAAAGGCAGAGACAAGAAAGTGTGTTTGCCGGAGCCTGAAACCTGGGTAGGGAAAAACAAGTGAGAACAGTCTGGCTTTTTTCCCCCACAATTGTTTGGTATGTTTATTTATATATACTATCTAGGTGGCCTTAACCAGGAAATTATCATTTTAGGAAATTATCTTATTTTGATAAATATTCTCTTGAAAATTAAATTGGCTGAGGCCACACAAGATTTTCTCAGATAAAGTAAACCTTTTAAAGATGAGCTCACAAAATGTAAAATAGGGAAAATTCCAACATGAATGAGAGTTAGCAGAAATAATCAGCAGTATATTTACACCCCCAGTAATCTCAAATGATAGTATTAGAATAACTCTGCCTGAGTAAATTTAAAACTGTTAAAGGGAACAAAACAAAAAGAACACTATCAAAACAGTTCAGGGAGGTTTGAAAAAGAACTCATCAAAACTTGTAGAGCTTAAAACTGGGTTCATTTTGATTAAAAATTTTATTAATTAAATAGCAAATGCAGCTGTGAAGGAAAAGAATCCATATATTCATTTTGATTAAAAATTTTATTAATTAAATAGCAAATGCAGCTGTGAAGGAAAAGAATCCATATACTTGGAAACATGAAGAGAAACCCAGAATGCAGCACAGAGAGCAAAAGAGATAAAATCTATGGAAGAAATACTAAGAATTATGGACAAGAGAATGAGAAATACATGAGAAAATGGGAACGCAGTATTCAAAAAGACAATAGCAGATAATAGTCCATAATTTTTATGAATACTTAGATTCAAATGTCATAATAAATCCCAACAAGATAAACTCAGAAAGAAAACTTTAATTTTCTTTATACTATAGGTTACTTATGTGGGAAGGAAAAGTTGAAAACATGATGTATTTTATCAAACAAATGTATTCTACTGTAATAATATCTGCAGACCACTTTGATGCATCTTTACATTTAAGTGGTATATGTTACTTCCTCTTTAAGGCCTACCTCTTTCTCTGCTCTTTCTTATTTGTCTTTCTTTTTCTCATTGTCTTCCATTTCATTAAACCGGATGGCACTGTAATAAAGATCCATGCTGTTGATATTTTCTGATTAACAAAAAACGATTTAGTAAATCATTTGTGTATGTTATTCAATGTCTATAAGTACAGTGTATATATTATTCTCAGTGTATTCAAGCAAATTTTACAGATCAGGAAATTGTGTATGAAACCATTCCCCCGTATTACATAAAGAACAATTAGAACCTGATTGTGAGTTTGTCTGAATCCAAACTTTATGTTCTTTCTCAGAAACATTGCCTCTCTATATCCACTGGCAAGTCTTGATTCCTATCTCTGACATGTCATAGCAAACTATGGACATGGCGTTTAATACTTCCAAAAAAAATCAAAAGCCTATTAGTTTATTTAATTCTCCATCTCTATTTGTCTATACCCATTGCCTTCTCAAAAGAATTCTAGAAGTACCTCTTACTCTTTTCTTTCTTTTTTCTTTTTTAGTTTTCCATTTACCTGAATCACCTTCCCCTTAATCCCAGCTTCTTTTTTCCTTAGGTCTAAAAATAATAATAAAAACTTTTTAAGCAAATCACTGATACTCATACATCTATTGAATGCCCTCATGAAAATTCCCTAAATTTTCACTGATACATATATTTGAAGATTCCACTAGAATACCATGTCATTTGATGTCATTTTTGTTACACTATTTGATGTCATTTCTGTTACACTATTTGAATAAATTACATAATTAATTTCAGTATATGATCTATTGTTCATATATAGTTCATTTTAAAAATGGCAACATTGAAAGATAGATGTCATATTTCTTAACAGACTTTGTCCATGACTACGTGCATACAAATATTTGGAAGACCTTTTGGTAATGATAATGATACATGTTTGTTTACCTAGTATAATTACCAATGTATAATTAGTAATTTTCGTCTTTCAGATAAGTCAGCATTCTTTAGAAATGGACTTTTTTACATTTGGGACATTTGACTTGTGCAAGCAATTTTACTTGATTGCCTATTCACATGATAGGCAGGCTTCAGTAACCTAAGTCAAGGAAAATGAACTTGTTTAAGATTATTTGGAATTGATTAATTTGTATTTCGTTTGCTTGAAGTTAACTGTGTGGTATGAATTTCTGTATAGCCATTTTCGTACTTTCAAGCTCTGTAAAATATCCAGTCCTAATGCTCTACTGTACCTGAAGCAAGACAATACCATTGTAACTGCAGTGATCCAAAGATGGGGTTGATAATCGGGGAAATGAGCAAAAAACCTATTGAACACCATAAAGACATACTGATATATTTTATGAAATGTGTTTATCAAGAGTTAACAGGATAGTGATTTATTTGTAGAGATAGCAATTAGAATATTACTGAAGTTGTTAAATAGCCTGGAATACTTAAAATGAATCCACAGGGCACTGTGTTTTTCATACTCGCTTAGCTATATCTTACCAGCCTATTAATTTGAGTTACTTCACAGGAGTATAGAATATGATTTTTTTCAGCATTTACCAGCACAATTTTCATTGAATGTTCTTAAACTATTTTGCTTCTATTTTATTTTTTTACTTTTTCAGCTATTGAAAGAGAAAATGCTTTATGCACCATTCAAAATTAACTACTCACTAATATTTTAGCCTATTTTAAACATTTTTTAATGAATAAAATATTATAAATAAATTGCTCTTCCCATTTCTCTTCTCTCTGTCTTTTCTCTTTCTCTTCTCTCTTCTCTTTGTCTCTGCAGAGGGAATCAAAACCTCAATTTGGTCTGTATTTAGTACATGCAAGAACTTGGATTCTCAATTTTTAGACCTCTACATTTCCAATAGTCCTTTCTTCCATCTCATACCAATCACCTTCTCTTAGAGTTTTACCCTTACATCTTATCATTTCCATTAATGGAGTCACCTCCTGGTCTTCATTTTAAGAATCCACTCTCTCACAACTGATACCACTCTGTCCAGCTTACCTACTCTACTATTACCCTCACTCCAACAACTCTTTGACACTTGAAGATGACCAGTCTGTTATACCTACTGATTTTTTATATCCCACCTTTTTTGTTCTTCCTTCTTTTTTTTTTTTTCAGAATCTAGTTAATATCTGACCAAAGTAAGCATTCATTTAAATAACCTTCAAATTTTATTTCTATGACTTTCAGGCTCTATCATTGAACTAAAGCAGGATCCCAACAGCTGAATGTGGCTAAAGTAAAACACAGCTGTGTTAATTAATCCCACCTTGGGTGGGTCCTGTTTTGGTGGGCCCTAAAGGACAAGAAGGTGGGATATAAAAAATTAGTAGGGCGGCCCTAAGTGTTACTAGAATGTGTGATCTTAACAAAACAAAAGAATGTATGATCTCTTCATGAAGAATACAAAGTTATGAATATACAATTCCCACAACCAATTCAGTGCCACTTGACAAGGATAAATTATGTCAGAAAAAGAAAATATTCTTAATAAACTTTGATGAAAATATCTTATTTTTACAAACTTTATAAAAAAAATGTATGACCATTTGAAAACACTGTTAGAGATACTAAAAGAACTTTACAAGAGGTTGGGGTCATTTAGAGGCCCTCATATTTAAGCTTTATTAGTACTGCAGTAAATTTGCTGCTGAGTAGAACTTAAATTCTATGATTATAATTCTCAAGTGACATTCAGCGCTACCAAAAAATTTTTAGGCAATTCAGTTTTTCTGAGAACTATTTCACATCTTGTCACTCTTCATTCCTAACACCCACATCACCCTCATTTTAAAGCTAATAATCTTTCCAAATAAGTACTAGAGGACATAGAAGTAATCAAATGAGAATTACCTGTGTTCCTCTCTATTAACATATAATATCGGAAGCAGCTCTTACATAGGAGTTCCCATCACCTACACACTTGCCAAGTGGATGCCATTTACTCTTTTTTTAAAAAAGATTTTATTTATTTATTTGAGAGAGAGAAAGAGCATAAGTGATGGGGGTAGGGGCGCTAAGGAAGGAGAAGGGTGAAGTGATCCCAAGACCTTGGCATCATGATCTGAGCCAAAGGCGGGCACTTAACCAACTGAGCCACCCAAGTACCCCTGGATGCCATTTACTCTTACACATTTAGTGCTTATCATTATTTCTCTCTACTTTAATAGCCTGTGAACATTGCATAATATTGCTCATCTTAGAAAAAAAGAAAATACAAGATAAAATAGAGCTCTGCCTCCCAGCTCTGCCCTTCTATTCTTTATAGCAAATCGTAGATGCACATTCATGTTTCCATGAACTCACTTTCTGTTTTCTATTCAATCCATTCAAACAATGTTTATCTCAAAGTATCATATTCTAGATCCAAAGCCATTTTTCTTATTAATTTAAAAGTACTTTCATGTTTTATTTTTTTTAAATTATATATACTTAGAGTTTACATCATTTGGTTTTTACCTACCAAATTACATAAATTCCTTATATATTTTGGATATGAATGTCTTACCACATTAGTGGTTATCACATAAATGGTTTGAAATAGATTTTCTCTCAATAAGTAGGTTGACTTTTCAAATTATTGAGGTTTTTTTGTTTGTTTTATTTGTTTTGTTTGCTGTACAGAAGCTTTTTAATTTGACATAGTCCCACTTGATGTTTTACTTTCTTTCCTGTGTTTTTGGTATCATATGTGAAAAGAAAATTTTTAAAAAATTGCCAAGACCAGTGTCAAGGAGAGTCTTCCCTATGTTTCTTCTGGGAGTTTTATGGTTTTAGTTCTTGCATATAATTTAAGTCCTTAATCCATTTCAATTTAATTTTTGTAAGTGGTGTAAGATAGGGTCCAGCCAATTTCATTCTTTTGCGTGTGGCTGTCCAGTTTTCCCAACACCATTTATTGAAGAGATGATTCTTAGCCCATTGTGTGTTGCTGGCATCCTTGTCAAAAGTTTTCTGGGCTCTTCATTCTGTTTTCTTGGTATATGTGTCTGTTTTTTATGCCAGTATCATACTGCTTTGATTACTATAGCTTTATAATATTGTTTGAAATAAGGATTTCAAACAATCCTTATACCTCCTGCTTTGTTCTTTTTTCCAGATTGTATTGGCTATTTGGGGTCTTTTGTAGCTTTGTGCAAATGTTAGGATTTATATCTATCTATCCATTTATCTATCTATCTATCTATATGTGAAAAATGCCATTGGAATTTTAATAGAGATTCACTGAATTTTTAGATTGCTTTGGGTAGTATAGACATTTTAACATTATTAAATATTCCAATCCACAAACACAAGATATCTTTCCATATCATTGTCTTCCTTGATTTCTTTCATCAGTGTCTTAGGTACAGTGTCAGTGTATAGATCTTTCATATCCTGTGTTAAATTTTATACTACATATTTTATTACTTTTTATGCCACTGTAAATTGATTTTTTTCATATAGTACATTGTTATATAGAAATGCAACAGCTTTTTGTATATTGATTTTGTATTCTGCAACTTTACTGAATTTTACTGATCCTTTTTTTTCAGATAGTATGTTGTTATATAGAAATGCAACAGCTTTTTGTATTGATTTTGTATTCTGCAACTTTACTGAATTTATGTATTCTAACAGTATTTTGGTGGAGTTTTTTAGGGTTCTCTCTCTATAAGATCATGTTATCTGAAAACAGGAAATTTTAGCTATTCCTTTCTAATTTGGATACATTTTACTTCTTTTTCTTGCTTAAATGCTCTAAGACATTCAGTACCATGTTGAAAAGATATGGTAAGAGTGAGCACCTTTGGCTTGTTCCTGATCTTAGAGGAAAAACCTTCAGGTTTTTACACTGAGTATGATGTTAACTGTGGGCTTGTCATTCATGGCCTCTATTATGTTGAAATATATTCATGCAGTATTTTGAGAGTTTTTATCATAAAAGGATGTTGAATTTTGTCAAATGCTTTTCTGCTTCTATGGACATCATATTTTTATCCTTAATTCCACTAAAGTGGTGTATCACATTTACTGATTTGCATATTTGAGCCATCCTAGCATCCCAGAGATAAAGCCCACTTGATTATGATGTATGATCCTATTAATTTGTTGTTGAATTCAAATTTCTAGGATTTTGTTATAGATTTTTGCTATAGATATTGGCCTATAATTTTCTTTTCTTGTAATCTCCATGTCTGGCTTTGGTATCAAGGTAATGCTGGCCTCATAAAGTGAGTTTGGAAGCCTTCCCTCTTCTTAAATTTTTTAGTAGAGTGTGAGAACAATAGGCATTGATTCCTCTTTAAATGTTTGGTAGAATTTATCAGTAAAGCCATAAGGTTGGGTCTTTTTTTAATTAGGAGATTTTGATTACTGGTTCAATTTTCTTGTTCATTGGTGATCTGTTCAAATAGTCTATTTTTTCATGATTCAGTCTTGGTAGATTTTAAGTTTCTAAGAATGCATTTCTTTAGGGATATCCAATTTGTTAGCACATAATTGTTCATAATAGTAGTTTCTCTGATTTGTTTTTGTTTTTCTATGTTATCAGTTGTAGCCATTTCATTTCTGATTTTATTTATTTGAGTTTTCTTTCTTTTTCTCTCTTTTTAATGTAAAGGTTCATCAGTTTTTATATATTTTTTTAAAAACCATTTTTTGGGGCTCCTGGGTGGCTCAGTGGGTTAAAGCCTCTGCCTTCAGCTCTCAGGTCATGATCTCAGGGTCCTGGGATCGAGCCCTGCATCGGGCTCTCTGCTCAGCAAGGAGCCTGCTTCCCCCTCTCTCTCTGCCTGCTTCGCCACCTACCTGTAATCTCTCTCTCTCTCTGTCAAATAAATAAAATCTTAAAAAAAAAACAAAACATCATTTTTTGTTGGTGATCTTTTCTATAGCCTTTAGTTTATTGCACTTGTTTCTGCTCTGGTGTTGTCTTCTAACTTTGGGCTTAGTTTGTTCTTACTTTTCTAGTTCTTTGAAATGTAAGTTAGGTGGTTTGAAATCTGTCTTTTTTTTTGAGGTAGGCACTTATCATTATGTTTCCTATTTAGAACTGCTTTTTGTATGTTGTATTTCAATTTTTAAAATATTTTCTTTACCCATTGGTTGAGTTCTTGGTCTCTGAGTGTTTTCTTCCCAATGCTGTAGTTCCTAGCTTTCTATAAACCTATAACCTTCATCAGTAAGTTGGTTCTTTCACAAACAAGTACAGCTGATATAAACCCCTTCTGTGATGCAGTGAACCTTGCCCACGTAACACATACCTTCAGATAGTTTCTTGCTGATTCTCCTCCGCTTTTACTTTGCTTTCTGGTTTTATTTCTATTCCGTAGAGATGGTTACCTCATTTGTGAATGTAGCTATGTCTTATTTATATTTTATTCTTATCTTGTATGCCTCAGTGGTATGTATCTTGAAAAAGGTGGTATCCAATCTGATGTCTTACTTTTTCCCTCTATTAACTCTTTCTCCTTAGCTATTTTTTTTTTTAAATTTTATTTATTTGTTTGAGAGAGAAAGTATAAACAGTGGGGAGGAGAAGAGGAAGAGGGAGAATCAGACTTCCCGCTGAGCAGGGAGCCCAATGTAGGACTCTATCCCAGGACCCTGAGTTCATGACCTGAGCCGAAGGCAGACTCTTAGTGAAGCCACCCGGGTGGTTTCTTTTTGAAAAAAAGTTTTTCTGGATTTTTTTTTTAGTTACTAGTTTTTTCTTTTGTTAAGTTTTGTTTCTCTATTTCATGGACTGCATTTTTCTCGTATTTGATTATTCTTAATTTATTCTTAATAGCAATATTATATAGGATTAAAAGGGATGGATTGTTATAGAAGGAATGAATGCTGTGAAAGCTGAGCATTTGAAGTCCCCAAGCCTTTCTTATTGATATCCTTACAAGGCACAGCTTGACAATTAAGAGTAGCCAACAGGAAAATAGGAAAATAAATAGAATTTTGGGTCATATTCTTTGCATTCAAGTTTTAGTTAAGTATCTGATTATTTAATATTTTGGGAACATAAAGCATGACCTTGTTCCTTTTTTAGTATTATTAAATATATTTGCCTCGATATATACTCTCTTGGAATAATCATATCAATCCTTTTTTTTTTTTTTTTACAGTGTAAGGAAAAAAGCAGAGCTTGAGTCTGAAATCCAAGATTTGATGAAACTAAGGTCAAAAAATGATGTATTTCTTAAACAGTTATACAGAGAAGCTTATCAGCTTGGTGCTATTTTCCACCTAACCAAATTTAAAACAGAGGAATTAGAAGAGAAAATAGCAGAAGTGAGAAGAAAATTCAAGGTTTGTATCTCTGTGTTCTTCTAAGTTGTAAATAACCCTAACTCTAATTCAGTTTTATTAATTTGTTGATGATAGTTTGATTTTAATTTAAGCTATAATAGCCTTTTAAAACAATTACTTCTTCTGAATAAAATCATTTCTCTTCGGACACCCAGCATGAATAGAAGAGGAATGGGGCTCAGTGCAGCTATCAGCACTTAATATCTGCTTTTTGCTATTACTGACCTTAAACTACCTAGATCACTAGAAGTGTGGTGCTTGGTTTAAACTCATCCTATGTATCTAATGTATAAGAGTTCCTGCCTATGGTAGGAAGAAGAGTTACTGGGCCCTTGTACCTTACTAATATAAGAAAAGGGATTACCTACATCAGGCCTGCAAGTTACTGGATTCCTGAACACCAAGCATTGCTTAGTATCTCACAGTGTTTCCACAGAAACAACTGCTCATAGGCCTCAAATCTATTCTTAAGTGAGAAATACGATGAATAGCCACCCCTTGCCATTTGGTATAGACACTAACAAAGTCAACTCCATGTTCCCACACATAAGGGACCACTTTAACCGGCTACTTCTATCCGTCACACATCATACTCCCACTCCTCCCATCTTTGGCATTTATTTATTGAATATTTATTATCGTACAATTATTTGTAAATACAGAATCTGTGTTCTTTGTTCAAGCCTTGTAATAGCACTTTATTCAGTGAAGACTTTCTCTTGTGCTTTCTAAATTTAGGACACTTAGCTTGTCTTCCAATAAATGTTTCTATACCTGAGAGACTAAATTTTGTTCTCATATTGAATCCAGCTGTTCGATGGACTTGCTGTATTATACCTCTATTCCTTCCCATGGATTACTCAGTGGGTTTTTTACGCCATATATGTTCCAAAATTAGTATGATAGGAACTATGTCTAGTAAAAATTAATCTCGAAGTTATTTTAAAAATATAAAGCATGTAATTATACATATGGTTTAGCATATATAATAACATTGTAAGTGTTTATAATTTTCTTTAGTTTTTCATTAGTCTATGTTTCTCTATTACCAATAATTAATTTTTTTCCATTGAGGATACCAGTGAAGACATCAACCACTGATTTGGCCACTTAACAATGTTTCTTAATGTTTTCAATTGACAGGAAAACTTTGTTCACATATTTATCTCATAACTGTCACAACCTGCCTTCAATTCTTTAGCTATATGGCTTCACTAACCTAGGCAATCATCTCTTAAGAAGGGTGTATATTGAATTATTTTTTTCTAAGTTTTCCTGATGCCATAAAATACAATTTATAGGTTGAGTGCATATTTGATGTAACTCTACTGTCCTTGCTTTACCCATCTAAGGCAAAGTGTAAGTGTCCCCCTGGTTTTATTCAAGCAAAACTGAAGAAATTGTTAATCAGGTCCTCTCCCTACTCTCTGGTAGCTAAAACAGAGAAAGAAGCAACAAAGAGAAATTATTTGTTTTAGGAAATAATTTCCCCTTGCTAAACACTTCCACTGATCCCTGAGCTGAATATAGGGCATTAATTTTCTCTGATGTATACATGTATGTCAGGGTCCGAGTCTAATGAATTAAAAATAAATTTCTAGATACTCCTTAGATAATTCAGGTTTGGAGTAATTCAGGTTTGTAGTTTTGCCTTTGTAATGACCCTGCTGTCTTCCACTGACTAAGAAATAATCTATATAATTTTCTGAGTCTTAGCATCATGTTTTTCTTGCAGGAAACTTTATATATTTGTTGATTCTGCCCTTAATTCATGTCTTCTAGAAATTATAGCATTACTACATCTGAGCTAGTTTTGAGAAATAAGCTTTTGAAACCTTAGAGGTAGAATTTCTGAGTTACATCTCCTCTAATTAATGTACCTGTACAATGCTCCATAAGATTTAGGCAGTCTAAGACTAGAAGCAACCCTGACCAATCAAGATATTTAGCAGTTTCTGGAATTTTCCAGCTATTCCAGATGACTTGTCCCAATTTTTTCATGCCTTCAATCCCAATAATTGACCTATTCAGAAAAGACACAGGTTAGCCAAGTCCCAGGATAAAATTTTCCACAGGGATAGGAGGTAAATCAGTAAAAGGGTAATATGTATTCAGTTATGGTATTGATGGAATGAACAGAAAATCATTCAGTGTTGTCTGAAGAATATAATACTGTAACAAGAAAAATCTTGAAAGCTTTTATCAGATAGTAAGTACTTCTCAACATTTAAATAGAAGGCTTTTGTAGAAGCTGCAGGAATTTGGAGAGCTTTTGTTGAATTTTGGTGGAAAAGAAGAACATCAGGCCGCTCTGATTCTAGGTTAAAATCATAGTACTAGAACAAAGGTGGAAACTTAGTAGTAAAGAAGAAAGGAAGTAGAAAGGAAGATAGGTTTTTGCAAGCCTACTATAGGCTACTCTTTATACATGTTAATAAATTCAGTGTTCATAATACTGTGAAGGTGTTATTAGTATGTTCATTTTGGGGTGAAATGATTTGCCCAAAGTAGCATAGTGTTTAGGTAGCTGTGTAGAATTTGGGGACAAGGTTTTCTGATGCTGGAAATACATCAGATGCTTGGTATAAACTAGTCAGTCAGACACTAAGGAGGTATATATTCCAATCAAAAAATATTCATTCAGGCTCAGAATTTCAAAATAACCATATTAGTATCACCTTTTAGACTTTATTTTTTAGAGAATTATTATGGTACCCACAAAACTGAGAGAAGATAGAGAGATTCCCCTTTTACCCCTGACCCCCACACATGTGTAACCTCTGCCATTGTCAAAATCCCCCACCAGAGTGGTACATTTTTTTTAATCTGGGATGAACCTACAATAGATAATTACAATTACCTAAAATTTATAGTTTACATCACAGTTCACTCTTGGTGTTGTGTGCGTGCCTAGATTTTAAACAAATATATAATATGTTTCCATCATAGTAATATCATATAGAGTATTTTCATTGCCCTAAAAATCCTTAGTGCTCTACCTGTTCATCCCTCTCCCACTGATGGCAACTATAGCAACCACCAGTATTTTACTATCTCCATAGTTTTGCCTTTTCCAAAATATCATATAGTTGGAATCATGGTATATGTAGCCTTGTCAGATTAGATTCTTTCACTACCTTATATGCGTTTGAGGTTCCTTCATGTCTTTTCATAGCCTGATAGCTCATTTCTTTTTAGCACTGAATAATATTCTATATCTGAATTGCCATAGTTAATTTATACATTCACCTACTGAGGAGCATCTTGGTATCTTCCAAGTTTGGGCAGTTACAAATAAAGCCACTAAGTATCCATGTACAGGTTTTTATGCAGACATAAATTTTCATCTCCTTTGGGTATGAATGAAGCAACATGATTGCTGGATCTTGTAATTTGTATATATTTAGCTTTGTAAGAAACTGCCAAAATGTCTTACAAAGTTATGGTACTATTTTGTATTCCTACCAGCAATGCATGAGAGTTCCTTTGTTCCAAATCCTTGCCAATGGTTGATGTTGTCAGCGATTAGTATTTCAACCATTGTAATAGCCATGTAGTGATATTTCATGGTTATTTTAATTTGCATTCCCCGATGACAAATGATGTATAGCATCTTTTCATATGCTTATTTGCCATTGTATATCTTATTTGGTGAGTTGTACGTTAAGTTCTTTGCCCTCCTCTTTTTTAAAGTACTCTCTACACCCAACATGGGACTTGAACTCACGGCCCCAAAGTCAAGAGTCCCATGTTCTACTGACCGAGCAAGCTGGGTGCCTCCACATCTTTGACCCCCTTTTTAACATATTGTTTTCTTGCTGTTGAGTTTTCAGAGTACTTTGAATATTTTGGATAACATGTCTTTATCAGATTTGTCTTTTGCAAGTATTTACTCCCAGTTTGTGGTTTATCTTTCATTCTCTTGACTGTGGCTTTCAATGAGCTAAAGGTTTTAATTTTAATGAACCCACCTTATCAATTATTACTATAATTTCTTTCACAGATCATACCTTTGGTAGTGTATCTAAAAAGTTATTGCCATACCCAAGGTCATCTCGGTTTTCTTTTGTTATCTTCTAGGAGTTTTACATTTTTTTAAATGTACATTTAGGCTTATGATCCATTCTGAGTTAACATTTGTGAAAGGTATAAAGTGCATCTAGCTTCATTTCTTTTTGCATATGGATGTCCAGTTGTTCTGACAGCATTTGTTGGAAATACTGTCTTTGCTACATTGTGTTGTCATTGCTTTCTTGTTAAGGATCAATTGATCATATTTCTGTAGGATTTGTTTTTGTTTCAGTGATCTATTTATCTATTCTTTTGTCAGTGTTGCCCTGTCTTGAATAATATATCTTTATAGTATGTTTTTATGTTGTCTGTGTTTATGCCTCTTCCTTTTTTCTTTGTCAATATTGTGTTGGCTATGCTGGGTCTTTTGCCTCTCCTTATAAATTTTAGAATCACTTTGTCAATATCCACAAAACAACTTGCTAAGATATTGGTAGTGATTGAACTGAATCTACAGATTGTGTTAGGATGAACTGACTTCTTGACAATATTGAGTCTTCCTATGTGTTAACATAGATTATCTCAACATTTATCTAGTTTCTTTTTTATTTCTTTCATCAGAGTTTTAGAGTTTTGCTTTTATAGATCTTATGCATATATTATTGGATTTAGAGTTAATTATTTCATTTTGGGAGAACTGATATAAATAATCATTGTGTTTTTAATTTATAATTTTACTTGTTCATTGCTAGCGTATAGGAAAACAATGGAAGATTTTTTATTCACAGTATGTCCTGCAACTGTACATAAAAGTAGTGAGACATCATTGTCTTGTTCCTAATATGAAGGAAAAGCTTTCAATTTTTCATCATTGAATATGATGTTAGCTATTGGTTTGTTATATATGGCCTTTTTTCTGTTGGGGTATGTTCCCTCCAAACCCATTTTGTTGGGAGTTTTTAATCATGAACAGCTGTCGGATTTTGACAAATGTTTTTTCTGCATCTGTTGAGATCATTGTATGGTTTTTATCCTTCATTTTGTTAATGTCATGTATCATGTTGACTGATTTGTGGATATTAAACCAGTATATGTAGAGACCATTAAATACATTTGTAATTTATAGCTAATTAACATTATTTCTAAAAATAAAACTTAAATAAAATCACCAGATAACAAAGATGAACAAAGGCTGCAAAGATGCATGTTAAATATGTTTATAATAGTTAAATAATAACAATAAGAAAATATGCGCCAGGAGGACAAGAATTGTTTATTTTGTACACTGCTGCATCTCAATGCCTAGAACAGTGCTTAAAACGAAGTAGGTACTCAATAAATGTTTATAGAAAGCATGAATACATAGTTAACATAGAAAACTGAATACACAAATTTTTCAGTAATAGAATAGTTCTTAAAATATGTGAGTACAAGAATAAATTGTAAATTCATTCAGTTTTTAACTTAAAAAAATGGAATTTTTGCTTTTTTTAGTGGCTAAGAAAGATCTTACTAGGCTGACTCTACCAAAGATAACAAGTTTAATGCCTAGACCTAAAAAGGAATACGTCAAAAAGTCACAATGCTTATCTCTGGGTTTGTGGATTCAGGTTATTTTAATTTTACTTTTTGTAACTTAAAAATGTTTCTACAAAAAAAGAAACCCATATACTTTCATAGAAAGATACAATAGTACCCCTGTGTTTATTTTTAGAAAGAATCAGTTTTGGCTGCTACCTGGACTTTTTGTTAGGACCCTGGCCACTAAACAGTACTCTAACACTGTAGAGCCAGAGCTGCTCTGTACCACTGATTCAGTCCAACTCAGTTATCTGCAGAAATACTAAATTTTTCTTTATGATTATAACTCTGAATTTTAAAGTCTATTTATTTCTCTTCCTGGTCTCGGACCTTTTATAATTATTTGAGTTCTCAAACTTTAGTCTTAGCTCCCCTCCATCACTGGAAAGCACATTGATGTTACTTCCTTGATCTGAGCTTTATCTATTTATATTTAGTATTCACTCCTCTTTTCTCTTTAAAAGTGAGTTTTGGGACACACAGCATCCTTACATTGCTCTTCAGTTCTTTGTCCTAGCATGGGAGTCTCTTCCAGTAGAATAGCTCTTTGCTGCCACCTTCTGGTCTTTGACTGCTAAAGCCAGGCAGCAGGTCAAAGATGACTTGTGTCCCTTGTGGGCTCTTCCCAGCATCTGAGAATGCTCCTTCTTTTCTTTGGTTTCATTTGAGCTCTTCAGAGTGATCTTTTGATATATTTTATTCTCCAGAACTAGAGTTAACTAGTTGTTACAGAGACTTTGTGTCCCCAAAGCCAAAACTTTTTACTAACTTTTTACAGAGAAAGCTTGTTGACCTCTGCTCTTGAGAATGTAAGAATAGCCAAGCCCAGGGGGCAGCTGTAGCCTTTATGGATGAAGAAAGTACCCAAAGAAGTAGTCACCATGGAAGAGGCTGCCTTCCCTCAAAGCAGAGTGAGCAAGGTCTTACTGGAGACAGTGTGGCTGTGTCTCAGTGGATGACCATAAGCAGCCACTTGCCAGATGCCTGAGAATTTGACGGAGGTTAGATGGAGTTTGATTGGAGTTTCTGGGTAGAGAACTTGGCTGGAGGGTAAGCATCATTGGTTTTCTACATACCAGCTGGCAGCAGTTCTACAGAAATAAGAAGGAAATAACTGGAATCAGAGTAAGGACGTGAAGCACCTTGCTGCAGCTTTGTAAGCCCTTCCACTGCCCTCTGTTGACAGAGCCTAACTTTACTCCAGCAGGCAAAAGAAAAACTTTACGTATACAGCACCAGCTTTTCAAGTTAGAGTTAAGAGTGGATTTAGAACTAAGAGGCAATAATTAGATGACTGGCACAACAAATATGCAGTTCACATGCAAATTTCTCTAATTCAGTGGGTTTCTATATGTAACTTAACCCCATGCATTCCATTTATCTCCTAACTTGAGTCTCCTTTCCTCTCAGAGTTTCCTACATTTAAAAAAATTGTCTTTCATTACATTGACATTTGTTGAAGAGTCTAGACCTGTTACTTTGCAGAACATCTCTCACTGTGGATTTATTTTTTGTTCATTATTAGATTTAGGTTAAACACTTTTGGCAGGAATATTACATAGTTATAATACTATGTCAGTGAAACATCACAAAACACATGGTTTAAGTTTGTCTCATTACTAGTGATAGTTTGATCATTTGGTTAAAGTTATGGCCAACAGATGTATTCATTTTTCTGTTGTAATTAGTAAGTACTCAATTGAGCAATATTTTAAGAACGTGCAGTTGTCTTTGTTTCCAAAAAAAAAAAAAAAAAAGAATACTTCAATTTAGCATCTTTTGGTAATTCTTGGTCGAATCCATTATTGTAATCGTTGTGAAATGGCAATTCTTGTGGGCTTTCATTCCCTTTACGATGAACTGGCAGTGAGCACTGAAAAGTCTGGCCCAAGCTGGGTTGCAGGCCATGTCCATAAAAGTGGCCGTCCTCTTTCAGTTCTGATGAGGTAAGTTCGGGCATTTACCTCTGCATTTCTTACCAGTTCACCTGTTTCCCCAAGTCTCAGGAAAACATCCTTGTAGGCCTGATTTCACTCTCCATCCTTAACATGCTGTTTATAAATAAAAATATGTGTGATTATGATATTTTAATGGATCTTGAGTTTCTCATTATATAAAGAGATTTTTTTAGACATAGTTTTGAGTTTGAAAGAACCTTAAATTTTTACAGTTTAATTACCCAACCTAGGGGTCAAAAGCAGTTTGTTTGTTCTTTGTTAATAAATTTATTCAACAAAGTATTTACTTAGGAAATGTTTTTATAACTACTATATGACTCTGTCATTCTCCAGCCTCTCTTCTTGAACATTTTCAATAATAGTTCAATTGGTATTTTACTAAGAAGACCACACTCTGTCTATTGTGTTAATCCTACAGTATTATGTATCCATTTAATTCTGATGCTGTTTTTAGCAGCCTACATGATGCATATTGTGTAATTAAAAGGCAGTGTCTCCGATTGGGTGGTAATGTCCAGTATAACTATGGAGAGTTCAAATCTATCTACATATTTTTTGCCCCTAACTTTGAAGGAATGATTTTTTTTTAAGAAAAAAGTAAAAAATTTATTCTAGCCAAATGGAGAACCTGATCACATTTTACAAACTTCAGACTTGAATTATGTCTATCTTGTTTTCAAAATTGAATGTATGCCTCCTGGAAAGTAATTTTTTAAAAAGAGGATTTGAAGACTGATAAGTTTTCCCTTTTTGGTTACTTTGATATTTTAGTTCAGGGTTATAAAGTACAAACTGAACTGAACTGAAATTATATTCTTTTTCTTGGGGTTGTATCACTTACTAATTTTACTTCACATAACATTAGAAGTTTTGTTTGATTCATTGGTTGGTATTGTTTTTTATAATACTCAATTTTAATGAATATTTTACTCTTTAATATAAGTAAAATGTGTCTTGTGTTAGCAATTGTCTTTAATAATGTTTTCTGATATTCTATAAATAAAACCTCCTTATTTAAAAAATTTGATAATTTGTAGAGTAGAGAAGAATTCTTGAAAAAAATGACACGAGGTGGAGTGGCTAATGGAATGATGATTCAGGTAATCCTAATTTGGTTTCAATATTTTATTCTTCCTTTAATTTGCATTTTACTTAGCATTTTAAATTTGCCTGTAATGAGGCATCTTTTCACTATTTGGTTTGCAAGCCAGCAGTTTTCTCTCCTTAGCTGATGACAGTTGCCCTCTGTGTACAACTAGCAGTGTCTGATCATGCATAAAGAAACTGACCTCGCATACACATATCTCATTTTGTGGCTTAATGGGAATTTCTGCCAGTCTAGTAAAAGGGCAGTGAGATCTTATTCCTAAGTGTCTCTTTAGTTTGCTTTGTGATGATGTTATGTTTTCTTTACTTTTAGTGCCTTTCAATGGAGTTTCTTTATTTAACACTAAAGAAAAATATGCTATGATATTTCTATATAAAGATTTTGAAATTAAATTATTATAGCTAGCAAAATCAATTTTATTTTTTTTATCACCTCTATCATCTGCATATACTTTGGAATCAGGGTTGGGTGTTTTGATCCTTGGCATGTTTCTGGAATGCCTCTCTTTCAGAAGTACATAAATATTTAAAATTATAAAAATAAAATCAAGAGGCAAACAGCCCAAAACAGTGTTATTTGATATACTTCTTTGAGATTATCTGGACCTCTGGTCTTTTTTAGATAAATACAGATTGTGATTTCTTCTGTTAGGAAATTTGACATTTTCAAACATATAAAAGCAGTATTTATCTATTTCTATATGCCGAAAATGCCGAATTTTCTGATTTATTTTGCTATGAATATATATGTTCAGTAATTCTATAATCTTCTAGCCTTCTCTGCTTAATATTTTGTCATTAACTTCTTGTTCATTGGTTTTATTGGATCTTAGATTACAGGAATTACATATATTTCAATATTTTTTGTTAGTGTGCTTCTTAACCTTATTATCTTCCAATACTCACTTAGGAATGTTTGATTTTTATTGTCTGTATTAAAATATTTTCTCATTTTTTTCTAATAATAATTATGCATCACATAAATATGCTATATACATACCTATTTCTTTTTATGGTGGCATTTTTTTTAGTTTTTAAATAACAACAAACATTACTGCCTGGCTCAGGATTGAGAGTCAATAAACATTTATTTTTTTTAAGTTTTTAACTCCAGTTAGTTAACACACAATGAAATATTAGTTTCATGTGTACTATATAGTGATTCAGCAATTCCGTACATCACCCTGTGCTCAGTAAAGTGCAGTCCTTAATCCCCATGTTTAGGTAATTAATAACTGAATTATTTAAAATCTGGCAGAAAAAACTGTATTCCATTCAAGAAGAACAGATACTTGAGAGGCGGGATCTTTTGGAAAAGAAAGCAGCGTGTGCCCTAATACTGGCAGAACTTGAGACACCTCTGCTTGAACTAGAAGAAGATGCTATAAGAATCAGAACTATACACAAAAAACATTCTGATGTAAGCATTTATAATTAATTCAGAAGTGAATTTCCAGGAATATTTAAATCAATAAATCGTGTATATAATTTTATATTATTACTTGAAATATTATGATTTCACATAGAAAGGCATAAAAGTGTGAACAAAATATGTATTTTATGACCACACAACTAATCTATAGAGGAACTACATAGCAAGACTATGAATGCTATTACCTGGAACCTCATACTCTATATTAGAGTGTAAATAAATGAGTAGCGATTTATCTGTTGTGATTGCCCACTATGTTAAATTTAATTCAAAGTCTTTACTGCTTGTTAATAAAATGCTAAAGCTATGTTTGCTCAAATGTAAAATATAATGTATTTTGACATTTTTTATGGCAAATATTTGATGTATGTAGAAGAAGGTAAGACACCTAGGATGAAAAATAAAGCAAATGTCGATAAAATATTTTCAAAACAACAAGTTTATGGCAGTAACTGATATAGCTAGCCCTTCCCAACGAAAAATTTAGTAGGAAAATATGTATGCATCATGTCATTAGTCTTTTGGAAAAGTAGAGGGTGTGGTAAGAGTTATATATTCTTGTCCTTAGATGCAGGGAGGACATACATATATTCATTTGGGCCATTTTGGCAACAGGATTTTTTTTTTTCTTTGCAAATGATGGTGTAATTTTATATTCTTAGTCTTTAATAATAGTCAGTGTTTTTTTTTAATTTAAAAACTTTATGATTTAGAAAATGTTCCCATTATGACAGTTTATTTTGATCTTCAAAGTCTCCCTATGAAATAACCAAGACAGAGTTTATCTGAATCACAGACTTCGGAAAACTTGGGCCTAAATGCATGAAGCAGCTTGTACAAGGCCATAAAACATGGCAACAACAAATTCTGAGTATACTATATATATTCAGAGCTCTTAATTGCTTATCCTAGAGCTCGTGTAATGAATATATAACCAATACTAACACCTCGTGAGATAAATGATTTTAATAGTGGCTCCTCCTTACATTAGTGATGGAAATTTATTAATTGCTTCAGAAGCCTCAGTATAATCATCTGAGTATAATGAATTCCTGAAAAGATTAATGACTTTTATTCCCCCTTATTTTATAATAGCCATTGTTTTATCTCATAGTTCAGTAATCATTTTTGGTTTTATTATATTTTAAGTTTATAAATTATAAAAACTATCAATTTAACACAAACTCTTGAAAACAATAAGTTTTTATGTACGTTTGGTAATGACTGCTGACAATTTTTATTTGCAGTTTTAATTTTGGTTAAGATATTTTAAATATCATGGTGACATCTTAAAATTTCTATGTGAGTGTCTTAGTTTTTGTTACTTAGCTAAAATTGGTTGGTTTTGGTTTTCTCCAGTAATTCATAATGGAATATTGGGATGTGGATATCATAATATATTTTTGTAATTCATGTTTGGTGGTCCTTTTCCTTTATACCAGAATATAGATTGATATTATTAAAATAGCCACTTGGAAACTATTTGGTCTAAACCGGGATAATTGGATTGCAAATGTTGCCCATCTTAATTTCTGAATGTCTTCTAGATATTAAATGATATAATTGAGAGGAGAAACTATGTTAAAAGAAATGTGGAAAGAACTAAGCAAAAATTGCGAAGAAAGGGGAAGAAAACCCGTGATGCAATAATAGAAAGTGAGGTAAGAAATTTAACATAAAAAATAATTATGAATTTATAACTTCTTTATGTAAATGAAAACTATTCAAGCAAACTTATTTTGGGTGGATACGTCTCATTTCTAACTGGTTGCACTAAGTGGTTTCTATACACATACACATACATACACGGACACACACATGCACACACACACACACACACAATCTCTGTGTCTTCATTTTTTCTCTCTTACAGTGTTTTTCCCATTGTACTAGTGCATCTTCCTGTTAACCTATCCTACAAAGTAGAGGTAGGGACTTGTATTGTAACAAATAGTACCATGTTTCTATAGATGAGACCAATATATAGAGTGAAACATCTGTTAATATCTGACATCTCAGTTTTACCCTCAAGCTGGTGTATAGGCACATGAACAAGTGGTCATATATCAAAAGGGCTTCAGGGCTTTTTCCAGATTAGAAATATTTGCTCTCTGAAAATCTTCTTCTCTAATATTCTGTCTTTAGAGAATCTCTGTATATGGGGGAGTGGAGATAGTCCATTGTCTTTAATTTGCTATCCTCTGGCTATACTTTAAAGGTAGCACCAATTGGATTTGTTGGTGGGCAGCATGTTGGCTATGAGATAGAGGTGTAATCATATCATTTTTTAAAAGTTTGTACTAAGCCACAAAAGAAATGTAAAAATTATCAAGGAAAATAGTAGTAATAATAACAGCAACAGAAACTGTTATGTTACATGTTCTCTGTATACCAGGCATTATTTTAAGTGCTTAGACACATTAACTCCTTTCAACTTCATAATAACTCTGTGAAGAGATTGTGCTATTATTATCCCCATTTTCAATTGAAGAATCTAATGTCTTGTTTTTGAAATAACTTGTTCAGTTTCACACAGCTCATTAATGATTGAGTTGAGATTCACTAAATCCGGCTCTGGCCTTAGAGTCTGTATGATTACATTATTCTGGTTGGATCGTACAAGTTATGTTTGTTGAATACAGTGAAGCAAAATCAGAACTCAGTAACAAAAAAAATAGAGAAAAAAGAAAACAGATCACTGGAAATATGTTTAAAATTACATTTTTTTTATTAATTGCATCTCTGTTAAAGAATATTTAGAAGCACAAATTATTTACAAATGACTGATGATAAACTATACAGCAAAATTTATGGAATAGGCCAAGATAATACATTAGTGTTACCAATAATTATCTTGGTAAGAAAAACTTAAAGTACCTAGCATATCTGTAAGGACAAAAGAAGATAAAAACAGCCATGGGGAAAATTATAAAAGAAATAATTTTACGTAGTAGTGGAAGAAAGAATACTATTTTGCATAAAATTTTGTTTTAAAATTAGATGAAATATATAATTTATTTATAAAATACAAATAATAAGAACTGGGTAAAGAGAAAAAATCACAACAAGGGTAGGATAAAAATTATAGAATAAATGTAATTTTTCTATACCACTAACTGCAAGAACAAGTACAGGGGCACCTGGGTGGCTCAGTCACTTAAGCCTCTGACTCTTGATTTCAGCTCAGGTCATGAGATTGAGCCCCATATTGGGCTCACCTGAGATTCCCTTTCTCCTCTGCCTCTCTCCCCCAGCTTGCATGTATGTGTAGTCTCTCTCTCTCTCTCTCTCTCTCAAAGAAAAAAAAAATTAAAAAAAAAAAAACAAGCCCAGATACTTTGCAGGCCTCCCTACAAAGGCAAGATACGGACCTTAAGAGTATTTTGAAAACTTCTAAATTCATTCTTTAATGATATAATTCTGAAACTGTAACTGAAAAATACTAGCTTGAAAAAGAAATCTATAGGTGATCTCACTTATGAAAACAGATGACAAACTCTTAAATCTATCAGTGAACTGAGTTTTTACAATGTGATTAAAAAGTATGTATTATGCAAAGTAGGATTCCTTTGAAGAATGTGAAGATGAGTTAACATAAACAAATGTACAGCTGATACTTGAACAATGCAGGGTTTAGGCAGTGCCAGCCTCCATGTAGTCGAAAATCCACATGTAACTTTTGACTCCCTCAAAACTTAACTGCTAATAGGCCACTGTTGACTAAAATCTTTCTAAAAATCTTAAATAAAAATTAAAAATATAATTTGAAATTAATAATTTAGAATCTGAATATAATCTTTATTACCTAATATTTTAAAATATGTGACTTGAATGTTTTTGGGATAAAGAAATGATGAAAAGTGTTGTATAATAGAACACTAATTAACTGCAATTCAGATTTTTAGATTCTTCCAGGTCTGGACATGAAAGTACCCTTGGGTTGGAAAACCTCCAAATTACTGAAGCCTGTGTCCCCCAGGGCTAGAGAAAAAAATAAGCCAAAGAATGGTCAGATAATGAATGTACCGTTTTATGCCTTTATTCCCATTTGCTCTGATGGCACTTCAGCATTTATCAAAAGACTTACAAATGGCTATTGGGGGCCCCCCCAAACTTCTGCTCACTGCACACGTGCAGATTTGTACTCCTGATTGACACACGACATCTAACTGCTTCTCTGGACTCAGCTCACTATAATGATGTTTCTGATATTTTTGGTGCCATGGGAGCTGATGTGCTGTTGACGTTTCCCAAAGCCTCACTGAAGGTACCTATTAAAGTGGCAAAATACCATTTTTTGCTTTTCATTGCTGCCTGCAGGAAGCACAATGGCTCTTTCTTTCCTTTAGTGTAGAGTCTTCTGACACCACCTTCAGCACTGCTGAATTGGCTGGTATGGTCTAAGTTGTTGATACCATTGCTTCTGATGTCTTCTGAGTTTCCTGTGAGAATCTTCACTCAAGATTAAGGCATGAATTATGGAATCTGACTTAAAATTCAAACTTAGTGATAGCATGCTGTATCCAGAGTTGCCCATCCTCTTTGACTCCTACTTTTTTACTTTATTCCATACTTGTACCTCTTCACACTTTTTAGGGGGATTGACTTTTCTCTCAGTAATAATATAATAAATAGCCTGTTGGTCACATTGAAGAATCTAGTAAGCAATCTTTTAACTACATTCAGGTACTAAAAACAAGCAAACCGAAAACCCCTCGTTTATCAGTAGACTAATCCCAGAACTTCCAGAAAAAGAAACAAAGGGAAGGTATGAAAATCCAAATAGAGTACCCAATGTTGAAAGTTGTGGACAAATAGCAGATTTTTATAGGAAAATAAATATAAAAGAAGAGTCTTTCTTCCTGAAATCTGTAGGAGCAGAGAAAGAGTCACAGAGCATATGGAGGAAAGTGGAAGAAAATTGGAGCAAAGAGAGTAGTTGATATCTGAAATCATTTGGGAGAGTAGCACTAATTAGAAGCAATGTCAAATGTGGGGAGCAGCATTCAGTAAATCAGTCATCCAATCAGTAAATCATTCAGTCAATATGAACATCAGCAGTCACGAGGGGCGCCTGGGTGGCTCAGTGGGTTAAAGCCTCTGTCTTTGGCTCAGGTCATGATCTCAGAGTCCTTGGATGGAGCCCCGTGTCGGGCTCTCTGCTCAGCAGGGAGCCTGCTTCCCCCTCTCTGCCTGCCTCTCTGTCTACTTGTGATCTCTCTCTTTCTGTCAAATAAATAAATAAAATCTTGTTTTAAAAAAAAAACAGTCATGAAAGGATCATGCAAAAAATAGATGCAAAATCAAATCTTCAGTTTGGAATTGCACAGGCCAGCCTTAGGAAAGTGTAGTGGTATTAAATATTGATTTCTTTTGTTTGAAAGATCAGGACAATGTATATCCTTGCCCACCTTCATTGTATATGTTTGAAAACCAGTAACCACATGTTTATATATATATTTTTAAGATTTTATTTATTTGAGAGAGAGAGAAAAAGAGAGAGGGACATCATGAGCAGGTAGAGGAGTTGAGGGAGAAGCAGACTTCCCCACCGAGCAGGGAGCCTGATGTGGGACTTGATCCCAGGATTCTGAGGTCATTACCTGAGCCGAAGACAGCTTAACCAACTGAGCCATCCAGGCACCCTGTCCACATGTTTATATTTTGAAAAGACATGCCTTTAAGGTGTGCATGGAGGGGAAGACAGTACAGGGGAGAGAGAGGAAAATGGAGACAGAGGAAGAGAGATGTGGGGAGAGAGACTATATAGTTCTAAGCCGTCTTTTAGACAATTTTACCAGATACAACTATGGAGAAGAGAAAGAATATAAACCTAAGTTGTTACTTACACTGATAAGTTTCTATTTGCTTTTAATTATTTACATGGCCAAATGTAATTGTGTCCTTAAGTTGCAAGGATTTGAAAATTCTAGTATTTAAAATAAAGCATCCTTTAATTTATTTTCCAGGAAAAAGCCTCAATAATGTTTAGAGAAATAGAGAACACTAAAAGCAAAACAATTATTTATCATGCAAAAATAGATCAATTGAATAAGAACTTAAAAGAAAAAGAGAAAGAAAGTAATATTTTTACTCAGGCACTTGAGAGTTTAAAGTAAGTACTTAAATTTTATCAAAATATCAAATGTTCAATATATTATTTTTAAAAGAGATAAGACCCAATTTCTTTAAGGTTTATTCTTAAAATGGTCCATTATTTTCCATCATTTGATGTGGAGTACACATATGATATTTGATAATTTTGGTTTAAAAACATAAATTGTGGGGGCGCCTGGGTGGCTCAGTCAATTAAGCATTAGACTCTTAGGATCAGGTCTTGATCTCAGGTTTTTGAGTTTAAGCCCCACATTGGGCTCCACCTGGACGTGCAGCTTACATAAAAACAAACAAAAAATAAACAAGCATAAATTGAATTCATTTTTTATTACTCTCCTGAGTTTGTTTTTATTTGAATAACTTGGAATGTTTGTTCTTTTCCAAGTTTGAGAACTTATATTAATTATGAAATTAATAATCTTTCCCACTAATTTCAGTATTACTCACAGGAGATGGTTAAAAATATATGGTTTTTCACTCAGCCTTTTTTTTTTTTTTTTTAAAGATTTTATTTATTTATTTGACAGAGAGAGAGAGAGAGAGAGAGGGATCACAAGCAGGCAGAGAGAGAGGGGGAAGCAGGCTCCCCGCTGAGCAGAGAGCCCGATGTGGGGCTCGATCCCAGGACCCTGAGACCATGACCTGAGCTGAAGGCAGAGGCTTTAACCCACTGAGCCACCCAGGTGCCCCTCACTCAGCCTTTTTTGGTAAGTTTTGAGGTAATCCTTTAGAAATAGATATTCTACAAAACCTTATTTATATTTATTGTCTTCAGAAACCTTTTATTCGGTCCCTTTATTAATCAGGGGCATACCTAACAAGAGTGAGCAAAGTCTTTCACTAGAAGGATCATACTCTAAGACCTTTGGTGTTTCCTAAGACCCTCACTTAGAACTGACATACTCTTCCTTTATTCCTTTTGGTTCTTATTTTTCTATTTTGTAGTACACTGAGAACAGAGCTTGAAGGACTATGGGAAGGACATGCATTGGTCACATTTAGGAATTATAGTTTGATTTAAATAAGAAGACTAACACAGCATTAACAAAATCGTAGCACTCGAGGGATAAAATGTCAGAAAAACAGTTATTCACAGCTTGATTACCATACCATAATAGAGTCAAGTCAATGCACTCAACGAGGATTTATTTAGCTGTTACTATGGGGTAAAAACTTATGTTCAAAATGATCATACAGCTTTATCTGAAAACATGAAGTTATATTTAGTGTATCATGTAAGAAAGCAAGGAAATATGTTTATTTTCAAAGATATTCACGTTATTTAATATCTGTAGGAATATTTTGAGGCTCAGTAGTATAAGTAAAATTATATAGTTCACATTAGACTTATAAAGATTTAGTTTAGTTTATAAAGAGTTTGGTTTAAGATTTAGTTTAAGAATTCTTATTTCAGTTATAACATTTTCTTCTATTCTGTGCCTAGATTATATTGCCTTTGGGACAAGAGTGGCCACCATGTCCCAGTGAAACAGTTCCCTCTCTAAACTTGACAAAACTTTGCTTTCTCACAGGAAAGAGAGAAAAAGAATAGTTGATGCTGTGACGTTGTTTGTAGATCTATTAATTAACAATGATGATGGATAATGTCAAGTAATATTTAAAGATACCATTGATTGACTCCCTAATGTGCCAGGCACTTTGTGAGCAATCTGTGTACTTCATCTCATCTAGTTCTCACAACAAATTCTTAAATTATGTAATAACATTCTCATGTGAATACTGAGGAAACAGAAGCTCAGGGAAACTAAATGATTGTCTTTGTACAGCTAATCAGTGGTTATAGCCAGCTCCAGTTTAGGTCCATCTCATTCCAAAGTGTGTGCTCTTACAAATGTGCATATTAACTCACTAAACTAGAATTGGAAAGGAAGATTATTGCAAATAAACTATATTAGTAATAATCGACTGTTATTTTCAATAGGTGGCCATATCAAGTTAATCATTATTTATTAAGAACCCACAGTGTGCCTAGTGCCAGACACCAAGAAGGACAAAGAAATGACAAATGAGAAAGTGTACCTTCAAGTATCTAAAGATAATTTTAGAAATATAAACCTGCATATGCAAAATTATTAAAATATGGTGATTAGAATAATAGCAATTAAAGCTGTCCTTGACTCATATTTTTACAACTGTTTCTTAATTAGGATATGAAAGGATTTAGGCCCAGACCCGTAGGACTTCAGAGTTTATTCTTTTTTATCATTATGAAAAGGAAACACTATTTTCATTCATAGATATACATATAAGCACATATAGTCTTTATAATGTATGTGTGTATATAATTAACTAATAAAAATGCTGTGTTGAATAAATCCAATCTCAAAATACTTAATGTGGAAAACAAAGTATATGTGGTCAAAATATAGTGATGTTTGCTGGGAGCAACTGTGAAGATTTTTGGCTCTGGTCATACTATCTCTTCCCCATGTGAATTTCATGGTTTCTTTGTTCCATAGTATTATATTAGTGAATATTTATATAGAATATCACATAAGAACTTTGGATGTTTTTGGTATGAATGGTGAAATGGAAAAAACATGGGCAAGGCAGATAAAAGGGAGGGACCTTATTCTATTTAGAAGGAGAGATGCACATCTAAAAGTGCGAACAAAAAACATTGTTTTCAAATTTCTGATAGTAGCCATAGTAGAGAAAGAGAGGGAAAAAAAAAGAGTATTTAGTGTTGAGCTGCTGAATCAAACAGAGAAGACAAAACTGGATTTGCATTCTGGTCCTGTTATTTACTAATTACCTTATATAAGCTAATTAAGGTAAAGTTTTGTTTTCTCATCTATAAATTGCTATAATGATTATTCTTTCATAGGGTTTTGTTGTATTAAATGAGATACTATATTTAAAGCGCTTTAACATTTCATCCCCTCAGAAACTTTAGTCCTGCTGCCTTATTAGCTAACTGTGCAAATAACTCAATTTTCTATACCAGCAGAGATAAAAACAAATATTGGTAACCTAAGACAGTGCTGCACTTTTGCAGCTCTGTTTATTCTGCACTTTTTAACCACTTTTTGATGCTTTTTAGTGTTAATTAGTATTTAGTTAATAATTAGTATTATTTGTTATTTAAATAAGAACCATTTAACTTCTATGTCAGTTTATACTTAGTTACAAATGACAGAATACACATACACATACACAAACATACTCACACAACAACTTAAACAATAGGGAAATGTGTCATCTTATATAACAGGGACTGGGTAGGGTAAGCTGCAGAATTGGTTGATATTAGTGAATCAGCAACTTAACACTAGGTACTCGTTTTTTTCTCTGTCCACTATGTCCATTGTCATCTAGTTTGAAAACATGACTCATTCATATTTAGTGGATGTTGAGCCTTTTCTACATGCAATTAGGTCCTTGTCTTTCATCTTATTAAGCTATGGTAATGTATATGTTCACTTCTAAATAATTAGCCACATGCTAATTGGCTTAATCTAATTAGAATGTATCTTTGGTGTTATATGCTACATGGAGGAGGGGTTCTTTTAGAATGGCAATGAAATAGAGGCATGCTGTGTAGGCAACCAAGAGAATCCGCTAAATTTCTCCAGAGATTTTCTTACAACTGGATCATTTAGACATAACTCTATGGAAGTTGGCCTATGGAAAGGATAGGAAATTTTTCCAAAGCCCTTCAGTTCTAAGACTTTTCAATATTAGCTCTTTTAAAATATATCACAAATGTATTTTAAAAAATAAAATATGAGTTGATTAGTGGAAAATACAATTCTTTCTTTATAGGGACGAATTTATAACCATAAGATATAAAAAAAAGCATGCACAAGCAGTGTTTGATCATCTCATAAGTGAGAAAAAAATCTGTGAAGAGAGACTCTGTGAGGAAGACCAGAGATACCGAAAACTGATTACCACGAGGCAAAAAACTCTGGCACATATTAAAGTGAGTATTATTTTTGTACTGTCTTAGAATGATAGAAATATAGTGATAGTCAAACTAGCAAGTAGTCTGAGGCACTCATTTTTCATCTTGAAGAAGCGAAGATTTAAATTCTAAAAACTTTTAAAGAGGTATGTAATATAGTATACTTTTATAAGCTATTTTTGATCCTAATATTTACATATCCAGTTATTATATATATTCATATACTCAATTACTTTTCTCCCTTTTTGCATTTTCAAATTGTTTAATTCATTTAAAAAAAATGGAGCAAATATACGTTAAACAAGTATGTCAGCAAATGAACATACCATCTATAGTGCTATTTCTGTCATCCTATAGAAAAGTATTAATAAAGGAACAATAATTTTATTAATAATAGTGCTAAGTAATATTCTTCCATTTTACATATGGCCATTACATAGAAAAAGGGTATTTTGAGAGGAGGGGGCCTAAAAATATGAAAATAATTGGTGCCATCTAGTGGCAATAAATGATGCCTCCTCTTGGAGAAGTTTCTGAAATCTCAGGATTTGTGATATATGAATGGATTGGGCAGGCTTAAACTCAAATGCATACCTCAAAAAGAAAAGGCTTAAGTTATTTACTGATTTAAGCATCATTCTCTACCTCATATTTTATCACAGCAGTAGAATTAGCTGTTTGAATTCAACCACATTTTCCAATCGTACTGGTGCTGAGAACACAGTGGGATCTCAATAATCATTTATTGACTGGCATTTCAGCACTTTAATGGAACAATAATAATTAGTGAAATGGCAAAATATGGTCAGCAGGAGAGAGACAAAGAAAAAATCCTGTATAACTAGCCTCTCAGAAATGAAGATTTGTATTTTTTCATCCAAAATCTTGTCTCTGCCGTCCCATTCTGAAATGTACTTAACCTCCAGCTACTTGTCACATCACCTGGTTTTGTGTTTTGTACTAGTCTCTATCTAAACTTGTTTTGTTCATTTGTTTTTGCTTGTTTGTTGTCTGCCTGCATCCTGCAATACTAATGTATTGTTAGTGAGGACAGATTTTCTGTCACATTCTTCTGTGTATCCTAAAAGCTCAGAACTATGCCTGGTGCAAGGGAGGCACTCAGTGAATACTCATTGAATGACTGAATGTATAAATGGATGAACATATGCTTTTTTGGTAATTTTGCTGTCCATATGCATGATAATGCCTGAAAGCAGGAGCATTTCAGAGATATTTTCTATACTGTGCCAGCCTGATACTTTAGTTGAATACTCAGGTTGTATGCAAAAGCTGAATCTCTCCCTTTCTTTCTCTTTCTCATTCCCCCTCTCTCCTTGATAATACATGACAAATTTGCCATCCAATCTGTTCTCTCTAGATGAAAATGATTACATTGTCTATCGCTTTCTAGCAATTAAGGATTCTGCCAAATATCTGAATAACACTTCTCCAGTAACCTTTAATTTATATGAACTTGTCTCTTATTAGCTCTTGTCTAGCTCTTTGTTATGCATTTACCCTATATAACCAGAAGCATAGTTTGAACATGCATAGTTTAGAAATTTATTTACTTCATCATTAGTGGCACTATTTATGATTATGATCAGTTATTGGCATTAAATAATGGTAAGACAATACAATTTTGTGTTCTGTTCTCTGTTTAGAGAGAAATTTTAGAAATTGGATGAGATAAAAATTTGTAAATATATTTGTAACATGAAGCATTTCCATAAAGAAACAAGTTTCATTAGGCATCATTATAGATGTGGTATTACTAATCTGAGGTATCCCCTCTGGGTAAAAGAATTGATCACAATTATGGATCATCTGAAGAAAGTGTTTAATAAAAGACTATAAAAGCCACAGTACAATTAACTGGGGATGTAAGAAAACATGCCATAGAATTAGAAATATGAACAGCCAATAAAATGGTTTAAGAAAAAAATATATACAAACTTCAGATAGCATGCAATGTAGTTCTGGAATTAAAATCAACTTTTTGGCAGGTAGTTCCATGTCAGATATCTTTAAGTGGGAGATTTTTTAAAATGTTAAATGGAGTTTTTATTAACTGCCTTTAATTCGCAAATGCAATTAAGATTAAAATTTTAGTATAGCATATTCATCAAAGTACTATAGCTCTAGCTACTGATCTTCCTTTTTTATTACTGGAAAGATCCAAACAAAACTGGAGTTTCAGGTATCTTAATCTTTAGTTTTAATTTTAATCTATAATTAGCCATTCTCAGAAATCCACTGCTTTTCTATGTCAGTGCCTTTCTCTAGTGCTCTTTCTATAGTCTTGCTCTTCTTCCTATAATTTACGATATGATATGAGAAGGGTATAATGCATTACATTGGATCTTTGGCAGACAGAACAATTTCCGAATTGAGTTCTAAAAGACACAATCTCCCAATACTTTGTAGAGTTTATTGGTTTTTATTTGGCTTCATATTTATATTTCACTCTCGGGAAATACTTATAATAGTCCCATATTTGGCTATTAAATCATTTCTTGACCCTTTCATGTGGAAAATTCTTAGCTAATACAGAGGCAGTGATTCACTGCCTCATTAGATAGCCAGGTACAGCAATAGTAAAAATCAGAAACAAATTTAATCTCTGAACTAATTTTAAAGATTATTACAATTTAAAAAATTATTCTCCTATTGTCCACTCATCACTTCATTCACACAACTAGTTCAGGGCACTCAGTGTTGGATGAACAAAATCCTAGCATCAATTTTAAAGATGCAGTCAGCAGAAAGATGGAAGATATGAAAAACAAACTAGGATACACTAACATCACACAAATTATGTACAATAAATTGTGTCACTGGCCCACTGACCTGATACATTAGGTATGATTAAAATAAAATAAAAACTATTACATATTCTGTAATCTTAATAGTAGGAAATAAATGTGTGAAAAACCTGGAAACATTTAGAAGAACTGAGCAGTGACCCTCCTAGGCAAGAATAATTTACTTAATGCTAATTTTCTTGCCCCCAAAAGATTTTAAAATAACATGAAATTTTTAAAAATTAGGAACACGGTTTGCATAATATTTTTAACAATTCTGTTAGGACTAAACATCAATCCCATGTCATAATATTTATTAGGTTCATCATATTGCCTTTTTCAATCAACTTGTTTAAATATATAGCTCTTTGAGGAATGAACATTTTAATTTGAGGACTGGTAGCAAAAGAGTACTAGTTTTATTTATTTGTTTGTTTGTTATTTATTTATTTTAAAGATTTTTTTTTTATTGTGTTATGTGTGTCACCATACAGTGCATCATTGGTTTTTGATATAGTGTCCCATGATTCATTGTTTGTGTGTAACACCCAATGGTCCATGCAATCTGTGCCCTCCTTAATACCCATCACCAGGCTCACCCATCCTTCCACCACCTTCCCTTCTAAAACCCTCAGTTTGTTTCTGGGAATCCATAGTCCCTCATGGTTCTTCTCCCACTCTGATTTCTCCCCCTTCATTTGTCCCTTCCAGTGTCCTCCATGCTATTCCCAACGTCCCACAAATAAGTGAAACCATATGATAATTGACTTTCTCTGTTTGACTTACTTCACTTAGCATAATCTCCTCCATTCCCATCCATGTTGATGCAAAAGTTGGGTATTCATCCTTTCTGATGGCTCATATTCCATTGTGTATATGGACCTAGTTTTATACTGGGGAACACTTCAAGTTTTTGTACAGACCCACTGCTACAATGACATAGATACTCAGAAATCAGGAAAGAGTAACACTAGAATGTAAAGGAAAGATAGCATGGGTATAAGTGATTCCCAAATACAAATTTAATATATTTTGGATGTTTGCTTAGAGCATGAGCCATTAAACAAGGAAGAAACCTCTCTTCTTTTTGCATCTCTCTCCAGCATCATGTTACACCTTGCAGATATGTCCCAAAATTTCTACTAACACTTCATTAAAACACAATATATGAAGCTTAAATAGGCCTTTTATTTTTTTGTTTTTGTTTTGTCTTGTTTTTTAAGACTTTATTTATTTATTTATTTATTTATTTATTTATTTATTTATGAGAGGAGAGAGAGAGAGAGTGCACAAGCAGGAGAAGCAGCAGGCAGAGGGAGAAGCAAACTCCTCACTGAGCAAGGAGCCTGATGCAGGACTCGATCTCAGGACCCTGGGATCATGACCTGAGCCAAAGGCAGATGCTTAAGTAACTGAGCCACCGAGGCATCCTCGCTTTTTATTTTTTGAACTGGCATTCTATCACCATTTTTAGCTTTTGTCCCCCCAACTAGCTAGAGGCATATGTTAAAATCACTTGTCCATAATCCATTTCAGTTTTTTTATACATTGGTGTCTTTTTACATTATTGTGATAATACTCTATCAACATACTTTGGATCTTATCCTTTTTCCAGGTAACATTAATTTCCTAGTGGGACTGCTACTTTTGGAATTCCTCTCCATTCCCCACTACAGAGTAATAGCATAAATATATGATTATTCTCTTTTAGTCAATTAAATTAATTATAGTATGAATTTCCAAATATCAGAGTGCATTTTTATATACACCTAATTGGTTATGCTTTATTAAATTTTAATACATTACTGGATTCAATTTGCACCCATTTAATGCTGAATATCTATTAGTCTGTAGTTCCTCTGTTTTGTACTTTGTTCATGATATTGATATCAGAGAATTTTACAAGAGTTTTTCAAATGAAATAAGAAGGTTTTCTTTTTTTCTTTGTTAAATAGCATAACATATTTCAGTTTCTTAAAGTTTTAAGAAATTCTCCCATGATACTAACAAGATATGTGAGGAGTTAGAAATTTTACCTCACTTGCAAGCTAACAAGTTAGCCTGTCATAGCTTCACAGATGCTGGGAGAAGGCATGAAACTCCTGGATGAGAAGCAGAAAGTTTATTACTTTCTACATGTGAGTTTCATGTTTGCATAGTTTCACCTTGGGTCTGTCTTATGGGATAATAGGAAAGTGATCAGGAGAATGCTACATATATACAAGGAATTTTTATCACCGCTGACGAACTTGGAATATAGGAAAGCCACAGTTTTTTATGGAAGCTTCCAGCAAATGTGCCCAGCCTTTGCCCCAGAGGAATTCATTACATTTGGTATGCAATCTTGAAAAGGTATTTCTGGGATAAAAGTTGTCATAAGTGTATAAACATGATGGTGAATTCCCCCCAATATATATTGCCTGAGCTTGATTCTTTTCTGAAGAAAAATATTTTTAAATTTATTCAGTTTATTCTTTGGTTTTTGCATGATTAATGTTTTCTAATTCTTGAGTCAATGTGCTAAAGCTACATTTTTCTAGAAAAGTTGTTTCGAATGAGGTTTTTAAATTTATAATCATTAAGTTATATGAAATATATATTTTTTCATTTCTTCTGCTTCTGTAGTTATATTCTTTTCTATGCACCAGACTTTTTCTTCTTTTCCTTTATTAACCCTGTAAAATTTTTGCCTTATAGTTGTTTTTCCACATACTCCAAATTCTGATTTATTCATGATGATTATTTTTGTTTTCTAAGTCATTAGTTTTAGCTTTTTTCTGTGTTAACTATTCTTTTTGACTGATTTTTATAATTTTATTTTCTTTTCCTTTTTTTAGCAAGTTGGGTTGAATACTTTAGTTTTTCTTTCTCACTTAAAATGAAAACCAAAAAAAAAAAAATGACTAGTCTCTGAATGGCAATTTTGCCAGTTTTAATAAATTGCACTCTTTGTTATTTGTCTTGGCAATGATTTTGCATATGAACACCAAAAGCAAATGAAACAAATGCAAAAATAATCAAATCTTTGTCATATGCCTCTAAGGCTCTGTGAAATATAGGGCACTAGAGGGGGAATGAAAGAGTGAAGAAGGAAGAAATGTTCTTTCCTGCTGGCTTCTAGTAGGCTTCCTGTCCAGTTTATCCTAGAAATGCATATTCAACTGAAAGTAGTAGTTCCTGTCCATAGCTATGCCTGAATACAACTTGGCTGTTAGGAGAGCATCAGTGGTAGAAAGAGTAGTATCAGATTGGTAAAGGCGAAAGATTAAATATACTAATGAAAGGAACAAAAACATTGAAAGAAATTGGAAAAGGCAGCTTTAGAATACTCTTTCAAGAGCTTTGGTAATAAAATAATTTTTATAGTTCTATTTATTTTTTTGCAAATTGCAAGTCCCAGGTATATTTTCTAGCAAAAGGGAAAGAGACAGATTGAGGGAGAGATGTATTATATGTTGTATTATGCTCTTTGTTTGGTTTTTGTTTATTATGTTAATCACCATACGGTATATCATTAGGTTTTGATGTATGCAGTTTTATTTAAATATTTGGTTCCCATTCCAATTGGTGATGCTTTTGAGGGAGAGAACACTATCTCACTCACATGAGTACTGCTAGGGTCCATCTGATGTCTAGGACTTAAAAACTACTCAATATTTGCTGAGTTGAAGTCCAGATGAAGTGATGTGACTCCTAAAAGAGTAAGTGGAAGAGTGAGGTTTATATTTTAATTTACTTTGGCAAGGATAAAGAAAATTGTTTCTCATTCATTCATTCATTCACTCATTTATTTATTTATTTTTAAGTTGTGTATCCAGTGTCAGACTATGGGTGAGATTCTAAGCATCTTAAATGAAAGGTAACATTTGCTCCCAATTAGCTTCACTGAGCAATGGTGAGGCCCAAATTAAAATATGGTACAACAATTTCTTGAATTAAGCACAGAATTCTCTAGAACCCAGGAAGAGGAGTTTGAAGGAAATCTTAGACAGCCTGCAAAGGTGATAAAACAAACAAACAAACAAAAAACTAAGTCTTGGAGGGTGGTAATAAGTTAGTGAGGAAAGAGTAGTTCAAATAATGAAAACAATAGGAGAAAAGGCAGACAGGTATCAAAAAATAAGCATGCATTTAGGGAATAGTGTGCAGTTTATTATATTTGGAGATCAGATGGAGGGGAAAAGATCCTACTGCTAGGAGCACCATCATGAAAGCTGTGAATGTCACACTAAGGAATTTAGGTTTTATGTCATGAATAATTGATCAGAAGAAAAATAAAGGTATTACAGCAGCTGAGGAAAATCCCACTAAAATTAGCAGAGATTTTTACTGCTCTGCTGTCTACCTTGTTGTGGTGCTGTTGGGCCAGAATTAGAATGAGACATTTATCCTGTCAGCAGTTAGAGTTGGGGAAAGCGTACAGTGCCTGACTCTGGCTCAGAAGACACTGCCATCAAAGAGCCTTTTACCGCAGTAAGATGAAGTGAATATTTCTTTTTCTTTTTCTTTGTATTCTATGATGCATAACAATGGTTGGGAATCATTGATTATGTGTAATAAGCTGGAGAAGGATGAATGCTTTTGGATGCAATGATACCAACTAAGAATTTAGTGGTGAGATTGGAAGAACAAATATTGTTAAAATGTCTATACTTCACAAAGCAATCTACACATCCAGTGCAATCCCTATCAAAATACCACTAACAGTTTTCACAGAACTAGAACAAACAGTCCTAAAATTTGTATAGAACCACAAAAGACCCCGAATAATCAAAGCAATATTGAAAAAGAAAAACAAAGCTGGAGGCATCACAATTCTGGACTTCAAGCTATATTATACAGCTGTAATAGACAATATGGTACTGGCAGACACCTAGATCAATGAAACTAAACAGAAAACTCAGAAATGGACCCACAACTATATGGTCAACTGATCTTCAACAAAGCAGGAGAGAATATCCAATGGTAAGACAGTGTTGGGAAAACTGGACTGGAACCTGCAAAAGAATGAAACTGTGGAATACCTGGGTGGCTCAGTCAGTTGAGCATCCTACTCTTGGTTTCAGCTCAGGTCATGATCTTAGGGTTGTGAGATCAAGCCCCATGTTGGGTGCTGGTCTCAGCATGGAATCTGCGTATCTTCCTCTTTCTCTGCCCCTCTACCCGCTCATACACTCATTCTTTTTCTCTCTCAAATAAATAAATCTTAAAAAAAAAAAAGAAGAAGAAAAATGGAACCAGACCCCTTTCATACACCATACACAAAAATAAATTCAAAATGGATGAAAGACCTAAATGTGAGACAGGAAACCATCAAAATCATAAAGGAGAATAAAGGCAGCAACCTCTTTGACCTCAGCTGTAGCAGCTTCATACTAGAAATGCCTCTGGAGGCAAGGGAAACAAAAGCTAAAATGAGCTATTAGGACTTTGTCAAGATAAAAAACTTTTGCACGGTGAAAGAAACAATCAACAAAATTAAAAGGCAGCCTACAAAATAGGAGAAGATATTGGCAAATGACATATCTGATAAAGGGTTAGTATCCAAAATCTATAAAGAAGTTATTAAACTTAATACCCCAAAAACAAATAATCCAGTTAAGAAATAGGCAGAAGACATGAATAGACATTTTTCCAAAGAAGATATTCAGATGTCCAACAGACACATGAAAAGATGCTCAATATCACTCATCAGGAAAATACAAATCAAAACCACAATGAGATACCACCTCACATCTGTCAGAATGGCTAACACAAGAACAATAGGTGTTGATGAGGATGTGGAGAACATGGACCCCTCTTATATTGTTGGGGGGAATGCAATCTGGTACAGCCACTTTGGAAAACAGTATGGAGGTTCCTCAAAAAGTTAAAAATAGAACTGCCCTATGATCCAGCAATTACTACTAATAGGTATTTACCCAAAGAATACAAAAATACTGATGTTTATAGCAGCATTATCAACAATAGCCAAATTATGAAAGGAGCCCAAATGTCCATTGACTGTTGAATGGATGCAGTGGTATCTGTGTACAGTGGAATATTACACAATGATAAAAAATAATGAAATCTTGCCATTTACAATGATATGGATGGAGCTAGAGTGTAACTGGGCTAAGTGAAATTAGTCAGTCAGAGGAAGACAAATACCACATGATTTCACAATATGTGGAACTTAAGAAAAAATGAGGAAGGAAAAATAGGGGAAGGAAAAAAAAGAAGCAAACCATAAGAGACTCTTAACTAGAGAACAAACTAAGGGTTGATGGAGGGGAGGTGGGCAGAGGATTGGCTAAATGGATGATGGCTGTTAAGGAAGGAAGTTGTGTTGAGCACTGAATATTATATTTAAGTGATGAACTGCTGAATTTTACTCCTGAAACCAACATTACACTATATGTTAACTAACTAGAATTTAAATAAAATTTTGAAAAAAAAGGAATTTAGTGGTGACAAGGTTCTAGCAAGGTGAAAGGATGAATTCCAGATTTTTTTTTAAGTTTTCATTTTAATTCCAGTTAACATAGAGTGTAATATTAGATTCTGGTGTACAATGTAGTGATTTAGCACTTCTGTGCAACACGTGATGCTCATCACAAGTGCACTCCTTAATCCGCATCACCTATTTAACCCGTCGCCCCACCCATCTTCCCTCTAGTAACCATCAGTGTATTCTCTGTAGTTAAGAGTCTTTTCTTGGTTTGCCTCTCTGTTTCTTTCTCTTTTTTCCCCATAAAATGTGGAATTTCTTAAATTCCACATGAGTGAAATTGTATGGTATTTGTCTTTCTCTGACTGACTTCACTTAGAATAATACTCTCTAGCTCCATCCATGTTGCTGCAAATGGCAAGAATTCATTTTTTATATGGCTGAGTAATATTCTAGTGTGTGTGTATATATACACGTACATTTATATATATATATATATGCCAAAAATTTTTCCCCCCAGATCTAGGGTTAGGGTTCAGTTTAGAGCCAGGGTGATGGTATGTGCCTATTATCCTGCATTCAGAGACCTCTCCAAGGAGATTAATTTAGGATTAGGGCAATGGTTACGGTTAAGGTTAGGTTTAAGTTTAAGGGTTAGTGGTTAGAGGTTAGGAGTTAGGGTTAGGATTAGGTTTAGAGCTAGGATTAAGAATTCCTAATAGTTTTTTGATTTAATATAGGTAGAGGTTAATAACTATTTGGTTAGATGTTGAAAAAAATGATCAAAATATATATCAAGTTTTTACTTTGACAGTGGAATGGTTAGTGATATCAGCATTGAAGAGTAGGTTGGCAACTGGATTCAATCAAATTTGAGATACCTTTGAAGGAGCTACATGGAGTCCAGTGCCCACTGAATGTAAAAATCTGGAACTGAAGGAATAAGAGTTTGAGCAAAGGTATAGTTGTAGAAGCTGTAAGCATATACATTGCATCAGAGACTTCAGGAAATATTTCATAATACTAAGAATATTGAGAAGAAAGATCAAGTCACACTCCTGGTTGGACGATTATGATATGAAGAAAGTAGTAAGAATAGAAGAAGCTAAAGACAGAGATTATAGTCAGAAAGTTGAGATATAAGAGTTTAAAACTTCAGCTGTGGTGCCATTCTAGATGATAACAAAGTCAGAAGGGTGTCCATGGGTATGAATTGTTAATGGGACGTAGAATTGAAGTTAACTAGATTTGAGTAAGTCCATAAACTCTAAGATTAAAATGTTGGATAAGTTATCCAGATAGATACTGGAGTAAAACAGAATAATGGTGGAACAAAGGATAGACAGGAAGAGAAGATTGGGTCATATGGGCTAAAGTCTTTCCTTAGTGTGGGAAAATGACTAGAAAATCATTAAATTAAAATGCAATAGGGTGAAAGAAGGTTTATATTCTTTAGGATATAGGATTATATTCTTTAGGACAGAAGATTATATTCTTTCTTTAATCAATATAAAACCCAAAGAGTATTTTTACATAGGCATGGAGAAATAATAGTTTGGAAGCAATAATGGAGAACTAGGATTATGCTAACTACAACCAGACCCTCTGATATATAGGACCTTGAGAAATTAATATTCTTTAAGTCAGGCCTAGATTTAGATAATGCAAACAGTTTTATTCAGTATTGTATAATGAGAATGAAATGCACTCTGAGCTTATTTACCAATGAATAGCACTTCCAGAGTTCACATTGGAAAGATTTAGGCTGGGATAATAGTTCAGTACAATTAATAAGTATATACTGAGTTCCTACTACATAATATACACTATTCTAGATACTGAGGATTATTGGAATAAAACACAGTTTTCAACTCTGAGAAGCATATCAGCTTCACAGAGGAGAGAGAATCATAGCTTTATTTTAACAGGTTTTGCTAATAGAGAGAATCAAAGGAAAAGAGACTTAAAATACAATCTTTAAATATTGTCAACTTTATTATCCTTACCTTATCCTTTTTTTCTTTGAAAATAAGTGAATTGCTGATACCACTAAGATTTGGTATGGTATTGTTTCCACCTATACCATTAGTAAGGCATGAACAGACTACATTAAATCTTAAAAGCTATTATATATGAAATAATTATATATTAGTGTCTATAATCCAGAATTTGTTTGAAATTGTCACTTATATAATAGCTAAGCAGTGCTGAGTAGCATGGTACATTATTTTTTTATTTTTGGTTGTACATATAAATAAAAGAACCTCCAATTGTCCTGTCCATTTTCCTTTAAATTATATGAATTTTACTTCAGTTGTTACCTTTAGGAAGGTCACTTCACCTTGCTTTCCGAAAAAAATGAATTTAATGTTGCATAAATGAGGTATCTACAGGGTTATAATATTCATAAGGATAGATCTTAGTCTAAAGTACTCCACCACAGCCAGCAAATTTTTTTCAATTACCAAGAGTTTCTAGTCTGTTCTTATTTCTCTAAGCTTTTCAGGGGAGATAGAGATAGAGACAGGAAGATAGAACAGATGGAGAGGGGAGAGAGGGGAAGAAAGAGAAAGAGACTAGCTATCACTCTGTCTTTAGTGAGGTATTAGTGGTTTCCTGTTTTAAGTATCAGCACCATGAACTCTCTTTTAAACTTGGGTGATATTCTGACAAATATCACAGATGTGACTTGTACATTGTCCTGTGGGGAGCATTGTTAACATTACCCAAATAGCCCTCCCACTGTCTGATTTATCTGCTTTTAGAAAACATATACCTGACCTCCTGAGGGAGCTGCATATCTCAAATTTGGGTGCCATGATAATAATAACAGTTTGAGAGAAAATGAAATAGGCTATAAAGAGAAAGGAAATGGAATATATAAACTAGTGTACAGTGTCATGTTCATTTTCAGTACTATATAAAATAATGAAAATGTTTTTCAATAACCTTTGTTGATTTTTATAATGTGAAACACCCTTTATAGAAAAAGACAATGAATAAACAAACAAAATAAAAAATTAGTAAAAATATTTTTAGCTTTTGGCTCAAATTTATGCATTGTTTTCAGAAAGTTTAGATTAGAATTGAATTCTGAAACAGAAGAGCTTTAAGATAAACATGTTAATTTCCAACTTTGGCAACTCTTAAGGTGCTCTTTCAGGGTTCAAGTACAAGAGTGATCTTGTTGACAAAGCAACTCAGTATGGTAGGCAGCAAAGGTTTGTTTTTCTAATTTTACAGTTGCATTTGAGGAACTTAAATATAAAGACATTAAACAAGACTGTCTCATAATCACTTAGCTTTTAAGTTGCATGTCTGGGGTTAAAATGGTTACCCTAGCTTCTAGTACTCTTACCCCCAAATATACTGAACCCCCACCCCTCCATAAACAGTAAAGCAGTAGGATATCATTACTACTTATCACCAGTGCTGGGTAGCCTTACAGTTGTCATTGTTCTTTGGATTCTAAGATAAATTAAGAGAAAGTCCAGTTGTGCTTACAGTAACTTGAATAATTGATTCTCTGAAATTGAAAGGTAGAATACAAACAAAACATATCAAGGCTTTCTCTATGTGTTCATTAGTAAATCAGGTTTATATTCACCAGGAACCTTTTCCTTGGGAACATAGAACATAAGTATCTCCCAATTTCAGCTTGTTCTTATCACAATATCATAACCACTATTTGTGTGATGGGACACAGGCAAATTGTGTATCGGGAAGAGGATATTGTTAGGAGTAATGAGGTAAAAGAACTCAGCACCATAATTTGCTACTCCATAGGGGGCACATCAAAGCTGGGCAGAGTACACCGCCCATACAAGGGATGCCTCTGGCTCTTATAGCCAAGGGAGATTATGTTTCTGGGCCCTATGGGTCTGAAACAATGAAAGAAATAGTTCTTGCCAGGCTACCATCTCTAAGGCACTACACAGACAGCAGACTAAAACACACCCCAGCCTATCTACTTGACCTGGATTCAGCCTGTGGGCTACCACACATCTAGAAGCTATAGAAGTGCTCTCAGAGTATGTAGGCCAGTGGATATCATCTTTGAGCTCTTACTTGGCCTTGCTACGGTTCATTAAAACATCCCAGAAAGGAGCTCATATATCCATCTAGAGCCCAGAATTTTGCAACTGTCACTAATGGGACACCTCCAGATCACTTGGTCTTGGGAGACCAGCAGGGTCTATGGTTGTGGTCTCACAGGACTATATATATTTGCATATCTTAAAAGCTGCTGCCTGAGGGTATAGATTTCAGTCTCCAGAAAAGAGGTGTTGACTGAGATCCCTCCCTCTGAAATAGGTCTTGGCACAGCTCAACAATGGAACTACTAAGAAAAAATAAGGCTGCTTAGATAATTACAAAGGTTTAAAGATGACCATTAGCTAGAACAAGGAAAAATGGTAAGGTTTATCTCCTACACAAGGCCATTCCTGCAATTCTAGGAGAGATAGCTGTTTTGCCTAATACATAGAAACAGAGTACAGAGACTCAAGAAAAATGAGATAGAGGAATTGTTTGCAAATGAGAGAACAAGATAAAACCCTAGAAAAAAATCTTAATGAAATGAACATAAGTAATTTTATCTAAAAAAGCACTCAAAGTAATGGTCATGTAGATGCTCATCAAAATCAGGAGAAGAATGGATGAGGGACCTTCAACAAAACAGATAGCAAATATAGCAAAAGACCAAACAGAAGTCACAAAACTGAAGAATACAATAATTGAACTGAGAAATACTCTAGAAGGGTTCAATAACAGACTAGAGAAACCAAAGAAAGGATCAGTAAACACTAAGACAGGGCAGGAGGGCTCACCCAGAAAATGCAGCAAAAAGAGAAAAAAAGAAAAGTCAAGATAGTTTAAGGCCCAAATAGACAACATTAAGCAGAATAACGTTCACATCATAGGGGTCCCAGCAGGAGAAGAACAAGAGAAAGAGGCAGAAAACTAATTTGAAGAAATAATGGCTAAAAACTTCCCTAATATGGGAATGGAAACAGACTTTCAGATCCAAGAAACCCCATGTTCTGAACAAAAGATTTATGGCAGCCATACTCTCAATTTTGAAGGAGAAGAACACTCTATTGATATCATAAAAATCTAATAGAAACAAGAAGAAAAGGGAAATCTGCACATTGAGGAGGGCAGTAGTAAGCAGTAAAGGAGAATAAGACAGAATCATATCAGATTGGATACTTAAAACATCCTACCTCATCAGCCAGGTTGGCATCCTGATTAAGAGACCTGAGCAGAGCATTCTCCCTTCGGGTGAGACTTCCAACTGACCATCTCCATAAGGGCCTTATTTATAAGGCAAATGACAGTCTGAAGTTAAACATTTGTTCGCCTACAGGTGGTTTGGAGTGAGCTGCATTCCTATGTTATCTTTACATATTCAAGGAGTGTGTGCTAGTTGTGCTTGCCTCCCCTCCCAGATTCCATTCTAGGGGACAAGTCCAGCCTGGAGCCAGAAGGGATCTAAGGCAAGATTTATAGCTCTTGGAGTCCAGACCAAAAGAGCTAATTCTGACCTGGAGGCCAGCAAATGGCAACTAATAAGGTTCCCAAGGTCACTTATGCAGTACATGTCTAACAAACAATGTTCTTTAGCCTACCTGTATAAGTGCAGGTCAGGCTGGTTAGTGATGCAGGACAAAGCACAGAAACCTCCATCCATACAACACACCCTAAGAGTTCTAAACAAGAACTTGAAGAGACCTATGCCAAGACACATTATAACTAAAATGTCAAAAGTTAAGAATTAAAAAAGTATCTTAAAAGCAGCAAGAGAGGAGTGCCTGGCTAGATCCGTTGGTAGAACATGCGACTCTTGATCTTGGGGTTGTGGGTTCCAGCCCCACATTGGGCATAGAGATTACTTAAAAAAATAAAATCTTAAAAAAAGAAAGCAGCAAGAGAAAAACAACTTGTTATAAACAAGAGAACACCCATAAAGCTAATCAGTAGTTTTATCAGCAGCAAATTTGCAGGTCAGAAGAGAGTGGCATGATGTATTCAAAGTGCTGCAATGAAAGAAATTCCAACCAATAATACTCAAAGTAATCTACAGATTCAGTGCATTCCCTATCAAAATTCCAATGACCTTTTTCATAGAACCATCCTAAAATTTGTATGGAAACATAAAAGATTCTGAATAAACAAAGCAATCCTGAGAAAGAACAAAGCTGGAGGCAATCCCTGATTTTAAACTATATTACCAAGCCATAGAAATTAAAACAGTATCCTATTGGTATAAAAACAGGCACATAGATTAATATAACAAAATAGAGAGCCCCAGAATAAACCCCCATATATACTGTCAAATTTATGAGAAAAGAAGCAAGAATATGCAATGGGGAAAAAAAGTCTCTTCAATAGATGGTGTTGGGAAAACTGGACAGCCACCTTCAAAAGATTGAAACTGGATCACTGTCTTACACCATTTATAAAAATTAACTCAAAATGGATTAAAGACTTGAATATAAGAGCAGAAACCATAATACTTCTAGAAGAAAACAGGTGGTAAACTCCTTGACATTGATCTTAGCAATATCTTTTTTGGATATGATTTCAGAACCAATGACAACTGGAGCAAAAATAAACAAATGGAATTGTATCAAACTAAAATTCTTCTGCATAGTGAGGGAAACCATTAACAAAATAAAACAACACCTACTGAATGGGAGAAGGTATTTGTACATCATATATTCAATAAGAGGTTAATATTCAAAATATATAAATAACTTCTATAACTCAATAGGAAAAAAATATCAAACAATCCAAATAACAATGGGCAGGGGACATGAATACATATTTTTCCAAAGAAGACATCAGATGGCTAACAGACATAAGAAAAGATGTTCAAGATCACTAATCATCAGGGAAATGCAAATCAAAACCACAATGAAATACCACTTCATGCCTGTCAGAATGGCTATTATCAAAAAGATAAACTATAACATGTTGGTAAGGCTGTGGAGAAAAGGGAATCCTTCTGTACTTTTGGTAGGAATGAAAACTGATGTAGTCACTATGGAAAACAGTGTGGAGGTTCCTCAGAAATTAATAATAGAAAATCATACATGATCCAGCAATTCCACTTCTGGGTATCTATCCAAAGAAAATGAAAGCATTAATTTGAAATGATATATGCACCCCTGTTGCAATATTACTTACAATAGCCAAGATATGGGAACAACCTAAATGTCTATCATTGGATGAATGGATAAAAAAAAAAGACATGTTATCTTGCTGTAGCAACAGCATAGACCTTGAGTATTATAAGTGAAATAAGTAATAGAAAGACCTATCATATGATAGCACTTATATCTGAAATCTGAACAAAACAAAGCAAAAAACAAATGAACAAACAAAACTCAGATACAGAGAACATATTGGTGGTTACCAGAGGGGAAGGATGTTGAGGGGTGAGCAAAATGGGTAAAGGACATAAAAAGGTGCAAACTTACACTTTAAAAGTAACTCCTGGGATGAAACGTACAGCATGGATACTGTAGTCAATCATATTGTATTGCAAATTTGAAAGTTGCTAAGAAAATAAGTCAAAAGTTCTTATCACAAGAAAAAAAATGTAAGTTCGTATGGTGAGAGATGGTAAATAGATAATATAGTGACCATTTTGCAATGTATATAAATATCAAATCATTATGTTGTATGCCTAAAATTAATATAATGTATCTCAATTATACTTCAGTAAAATAACTCCTTTGATGCAGAAATAAAATGAAACAGGTTCATTTGTTCAAAACAAAACAAAAATATATAAGGATATTTGGGTAAGGGCACATAATGAATAAATGTAATTCCACTATAAATTCATGATCATTGATCCCAAATTAGCTCTCTACACTCATTCTTTAACTATAGACTTACTTACTGGCCCTTCTGCTGAAGCGACTAGAGTTCTTTTACCAGCAATAAAAAGAATGAAGTACTGACACATGCTACAACATGGATCAACCTTGGAAATATCATGCTAAGTAAAAAAAGCCAGTCACAAAGGACCACATATTGTATGATTTCATTTATATGAAATTTCCAGAATAGACAAATCTATAGAAACAGAGAGTAGATTACTGGTTGTATAGAGCTGGGATGTGGGATTGGCTTGGGAGGATGGGAATGTGATGGCTAAAGGGGGTGGATTTTTGGAGGGGGTAATGAAAATATTCTAAAATTAATTGCGATGATGGATGCAAAACTCTGTAAATACACTGCAGGCCACTGAATCATCCATTTTAAAAGGATGGGTTGTAGGGCACAAAAATTATATCTCAATAAAGATATTAACAATATCTTTAATTGTTATGTTTATTTTTTATAACATTTATAACATTTTAAACAAATGTTTAATTGTTTAAAAAAACAAAGTTAATTACAAATCATGCTCCTGATTCTCATGGTACAATTATTCCTTATACATACAACCAAAACATGCCAACAATTTGGCCAGAACAGAATGCATGAAGTCCATGTCACTTTATACATATTTTGTACATTTAGCTAAGTAACACTCCCTATATACTATCCTGTTATTTAAATACCAGGGTATAAGGCTAACCACTATTAATACATCTTATGTTAAATAGTAAGGGAAATGCATAGGGAAGAAGAAAGGGGTGTGTGTGTGTGTGTGTGTGTATGTGTGTGTGTGTGTACACATATGTAAAATAAGTATATGTACATATATAATATACAAATATTCATGTAAGAACAAAGAAGAAATAATTAAAATTACTATGTTCCTTGTTTCTACAACATGATCATAGCTGGTATTTATAACTTTGTTCTTCTGCTACTTATATTCTTTGCCCTTAGGAATCACCTCACCTTGTGGTTCCTTGTTTCCTGGGATAACCCACATGCTTATTTCTATAGGATTTGTATCATTAGCTGTTCTGGCTGTGTCGGTTATAATTTTCCCCTTACTTTTCTCACAAGACATAGAAGTACTAAGTAACACCCCAGGGAAACTCTTCCATTCTGTCTACCCCTCTTTGTTTGCATTGTATAATGGTCACTCAACTTCCTTTTGAGAGTCATGATAATTATCCTCGTCAGTACAGTATCCTGGCCAGTCTTTGCTTGTTGCTTCAGTGACATGAAGATTTTGACATGACCATATGGAAATTTCAACTTCCAGTTTAACAGAACCATTATTGTATTCTCTGGGAAATCATTTCTCTTATTTCCACCTCTTAATACTGGTACATTGTATTATTTTTTTATTATTGTCATAACAAACTACCAAGACTAAGAGCTTAAAATAACATCCATTTATTTTCTCACAGTTGTGTAGATGAAATGTCTGGCAGATTCTGCTGATATCAAGGTTCTGGCAAGATAGCATTCTTGACTGGAGACTCCAAGGAATAATCTACCTCCAAACTCATTCAGTTTGTGTTTTATTGGGGGTAAATTCAGTTTCTTATGATTGTTAAGACTGAAGTCTTTAGTTGATGACTACCAGTTGAGGTGCCTTTGAGCTCTTAGAGGCCTGGCTCTGGCTCTTGCAGGTGACTCCCATCTCAGAGCCAGCAGGTGGGCCAAATCCTTTTCACCTTTGGAATTTCTCTGACCTCCCCTTCTGACTCAACACTCCTGTGTTCCTTTTCTGCCTTCTGCTACTTTTAAAGTTTCGTGTGATTACCTTGGACTTGCTTGGGCAATCCAGGATAATCTCCCCATTAAGGGCAGATGATCAGTATCCTTAATTCCATTTGTAAAATCCTTTCTCAAGAACCCAGATTAGTGTTTGATTGAGTAAGTAGGAGATGAGAATATTGTAGAAACATCTTTGAAATTTTGCCTACTCTAGCCATGAAACCTGTACCATATATTGATTGCCGATTTACAGCATATACTATGTCCTGGAAGACACTACTCTATCCTGCTTGATATTTACACTCAACTGGTACCTGAGTCCACCATTTTATTACTTTTTCTTTGTGGGTTTAGTGCTGTTATAAGGTTCTTGCCACTTCAACATGCTTTCATCCCAATAAATTCAGATAACTGATTTTGGCTGCTTTATTTTCCATGGTTGTCCTGGCTTACCAGGACTAACCACTCCAGAACTTTTGAAAAATGTTGACATTTTCTCCTCCACCATACTTCTCAAAGCCTGGGAAAGGGAGTGTCTTCTGGACTCTTCCAGAGAACATAGGTAGAGATTGATGAGTAGGTCTCACACAATAAATTTGCTCTCTCTAAGACTTTGGCTGTCTTTCTCAGTATTCCAAGGAAGCTATGACATTCAACTTTATTTGGTTTAGGCCAACTTTGAGTCCTGTTTTTAGTTGACCCGCCTGAGTTTCCTTCATCTACTCAAGCTAACACTTTGAAGTCAGAACTTCTCCTCATTAGTGCAACTGTGCAAATAAATTTGGCCTGATCCAACCATGTTTTTTCCACCTTGATCTAATATAAATCCTTTGGAATACATTCCTGTGTATGTTCCTCCTGTGTTTATTTATAATACTGGCAAATTTTACAGTCATTCTGATGTGTGCAGTATGTACTCACGGGTCATACTTTGTATCTGACTCCTGAATCAACCCAGAACTTGAATCTGGTTATAATTCTAGAAGCGATCAGCTCTTTTGGAGGTGGGTCTTAAAGAGATCATCATTCCTTTGAAAGGCACTGATATTAAGAGAGGTCATTATAGGTTCTTCATATAAGAGGAAAGTAACACTTCTGGACAGGAGAAGAAGGACTGCTTCTCTTGACAAAGGAGGTTGCTAGTGAAGATAAGCTAGATGTAGAGCAGTGGAGAGGAATGGCAAGTTGTGTCTATCACTATGTTTTTCCATCACTCTTCCCATCCGCTTTCCATCTGGCTACAGTAGCCTTCTAAAAGTTATGGTCAGGGGTACCTGGATGACTTAGTTGGTTAAGCATCCAGCTATTGTTTTTGGCTCAAGTCATGATCTCATGGGTGGTAAGCCCTGTGTCGAGCTCTGCACTCAGCAGGGAGTCTGCTTAGGGATTCTCTCCCTCTGTCTCTCTTTCTCTAAAAGAAACAAAATAAATCTTAAAAAACAGAAGTTATGGTCAATACTTCACTTCCACCTTCCAAATCTGTTACCCATTCTTTCAATCACTCCAATCACTGGAGTTATGCAGGGAAGAGAGTTCTGGGAAATGGTTTCCAGTTTAACAAAGTTGAAAATAACATAGTCCATTAGAAGGTTCAAATCTTTAGTCTCTGAGCAGTTTTCTTCCTTCATAGACAAGGTGGATTCACTTTCCATCTTGAGAGTTTGCTGAAAGAAAAAACAGTAATCTCAATACTCCATAGTGGAGCTAAGTACGGAAACTCAGAGAGAGGTTTTCTACTTGATGAAGCAGCATATGGATCTGTAGTCTTTAATCTCCACTATGTTCTGGTTTCTATTTTATTTTTTAACAGAATTAGAACATCGGTACTTAAAAAAAAATCTTTGATCATGTCTGGTCACTACACAGGCAAGAAAGTACTTTCTCAGATTCTCTAACACACATGCTATGGTAAGTGAGGTTACCTATATCTCTGGACTACAGTTAGAGGAAGTAAGCTAGGATTGGCTGTCACTGTATGTGATGACTAAGTTGAAATTTAGTGAAATTAATTAAATGAAAACAAGTTGCTATTTAAGATTAAAATAGCCAGCTAAAAAATATATATATCTGCTCTTTTACTTTGTCTAAGCAAACTCTTTTGATCGAAAATTAGAGTAATTTCTTATGGAAAAATAGGGTGATATGTAATTCTAAACATTTTGAATAGTAAACCAAGTTTTACTGTGTACTTGTGAATGTGAGCATACTAAGCATTTGGAAATAGGTTTCATCAAATACAATAGATGTATTTAGCCTAAACTTAGTACAGTGTTTGATACATGTTAGGCAATCAATAAATTCTTGTTAGAGGCATGACTGAATATGTGAAAGATGGAATCATTGTGGAAGGTCAAAGAGGAGCTCTATAATCTTGGATTGTTGTTCTTGTTTCTGTTGTTATTTTTGTTGTTGTTATCAGTGTTGGTAGTGGTGCTAGTGGCAGTGGTTTTATTCTTTCAGACTATACTCACTTTTTCTGTCCAGGGATAGTCATTCTGGTGAACCATCAGGACAGGAAAATAAAGTTGGGCACTACTGATTCAAAGATATATTAAGAAGATAATTTCAATGCAAAATTATCCTCAGAATTCACAATGTAGAGCCCACTAAGTTCTCACTTTTCTTCTTGAGGGCGTTCAAGATTTCCTTAAATTAAGTGGATACGGATTCAGAATTTCTCCCTGTACTAAGAATATCTAAATTTCTCCTTGTTGGAAAATTTATAGTGAGACTTATTTTAATTTATAACGAGTCTTTTCTAGGTTTGTTTACTGGGATCTCTCTTTGTAATAACTTTCCACTTTGGGCTTTATTATTATTTTCAAAAGTAGTTTTTTGTTTCATTTTGTTTTGTTTTGACTTCCAAGGGAGGAGATTTCCCCACAGACTATATAGTTTATCCCATAGCTAATATAAGTCAGATAGTAGGAAAAAAATCACACATTTTGGAATATAATTTTTTGGAATGCTTATTTTCATGCTTGCAAAGATTCAAATCAGTACAATATACTCTTACCCCTCTCATCCATATTCTTTTCTACATTCGCTTATTTGTCATAGACTTCTTTGCTTATTTGTTCTTTTAAGCAAGACTTTTCCTATCACACTGCTTACTCTGGAAGAGATTGGGGTTTTCCCTGCTCATTCATCTTTGGAGGTTTCCCTTTGTTTTTCCCACTCTCCCCTTCCTGCAGTAATTGTGATGGAGGATGAGCAAATCACTCTTTCTAAACTCCCTCTGAAATGATTTCTTCAAGCCACAGTGTGCCTTTCTGGCATGGAGGGGTCTATGAATTCATACATCCTGAACATTTAGCCCACAAGATTTAGTGAGTATCTTTACAAGGTTGCTCTTCTCTTACTTTAGGGAGAAAAGACTGTGTCCAGCTCTTTGCTTGGGTTTTTGCAGTCTCCTGTAGATGCAAATCAACCTTTCTGTTCTGCCTCACTTGAGTGCAACTAGTTACAAGAGGCAGTAACACCGCAGTGACCTGATTTCATTAAGTAACTGTGAGCAGGTTAAGTAAACCTGAATGATGGCCACACTACTTAAAAGAATTTTTTTTTAAGTTTGTAATACTTGATGCTAATAACTATACATACTTTCCATCATTTTTTAGTAAACTATAAAATAATGTATTATTACAGAATATGCTCTGATTATATCTAGTTCATCTATATTAGAAATCTAAATGGAAGCTCTCGATTCATAAGACAGAATTGTTTATAATCCTCAGTCTGTGAAGATGCATCCCCCCTCAAAAAAAAAAAAAAAAGAGAGAGAGACTAGTATTTGTCTCACTAGAGACTAGTGAAGAAAGGCCCACGGAACTTCTTTGAATGCAGCAAATTTCTCTTTTAAAGTTATCACATTCTTCATTCTCTGATTAGTGCAAAACCGTATTAATGGAAGTAAATGCACATATATTCATTCAACTGGCTTCTTATCCAATCTCTTGTTCTTTCTTCACTGCTTTCATAAAATTATTGATTCATTGGTTATTCCTCATATTTGAAACATTTAGTCATAGCTTTTGGTTCCTTATAAACCTTTGTTTATTTTCTGAAAAACACTTTCATTTCATAAAGCAAATTTTACTATATTTCATGATTAGATAACAATGGTATTCTAAAATAAATATATCATTAGTATTCTTTTCAAAATGATATCTAATATCATCTACATGAACAAAAGACAATAATTCTGAACATATTCCATGCTTGTGCACAAGTCATTGACATTTGTGACGGGCTGAAAAAATATAATATACACTGAAAATGAATCTAAACATTTCATTTCCTTCTTGTTTGAAATCCAAACCCACAAATCAAACTCAAGCTGAGAATAACTTATTTCTGCTAGTTATGATTAAAGCTGTAGAAATATTAATAAGCATAGTGGTTCTAGATTAGAATAAAAATAGAGAACAGATAAGTCTTTTAGTATAAACTGAATCACTTTAATAAAAAATTAAATGGCACATATTAATACCAAAAAAGTAATTTTTCATTGAAAATTCATAACAAGTTATGTTACTTCCTAAAGGCTACCTGAACACATCATGAAAATTCTATAGATCAGAGTGCAATGAAGTAAGAGTGAGTAATAACCACTGACTAGAGAAACTTGTAGAATAAATCTATTTAATTGCATATTTAAGATGAGTTTCGCTTCTGTGTGGGGGGAGCGGAGCTGAATGCCCTATCACAAACCCAATAGTGCCAGTGTCAGTGAGCTGTGTGAGTTGTCTCTATGGGTTGTAAATTGGATCCCCTCAGTGACCAGTTAATGTTTTCTGTATTTACGGCAGTATTTCTGTTTTTCACAGCCACCAGGGCACTTTGGCAACATAAAAATTTAAAAATAATTTTTAGCAATCATACCGTGCCAATTTTTTATAGTTAAAGGGGCTCATTTAAATTGGAAAACCTGCTAGTCTGAAATTTTCATCTGAAGGATTACCACCAGCCAGAGCTACTTGTCTGATGAGGGTTTCACATGGCTTATCTAATGTGAAATCTCCATGTGGTATATAGTTTCATTAAACGGTGATCAAGAATACATTAGTTCAAAACAAGAAAAGGCAATGGAGCTTAATCCGCCAGGCATCTTGGCGCAACAACTTTAAAAGAGTTATTGAAGTGAAACAATTTGAGAATTAAAAGTCTTCCACTTATACAAGACTCCTGTCAAAAGCCTAAAAGTCAGCCTTTCCTTTTTCTGTTTTCTGTTTGTATACTGAAAAAAAAATGCCCCTGAAACAATATTTTGAATGTTATAGAGGCAATAAAATGCATATATCAGTGAAATAACCTAATCTGTTAAAAAATGGATTTATCAAGACAGAGAAATAAAGTGGCTGGTAGATAATGCAGAAATAAATAGAAATGAATTCTTTAGAGAAAAAATATGAGGAACAAGTGTTTGTATGATATAATGTAAACTGGGATTTATATGGCTTATATTTGAGTTTTGAAAACAATAGTACTAGCTTTTCCAATTTGAGAATTGATCATTAAACCAAATGTTCACATTGCAAATGTGAACAGGCATTATTTATGATTCATATATATTTATATCTGCTAATAATTTTACATCTTATGTATAGAAATTAACAGTCATATTAAATGGTTTTAGAATTTTACTTTTTAATACACTACAATAATATATAATAGAATAACTATTTAAGCCAATATTCATTAAAAAATTTGATATGTATTGTTGACACTTATAGTGAGAGACTTCACACATACATTCCTGTGATCTGACTAATCATTTTCATCCATTAACAGTTGATGAAAAATGTATTAGCTTATGTCAGGAAATCTCAAATCTCCAATGATTTGAAAGATTTCCAGTGTGCTTTAGCACAAGGTTTAAGAGTAATATTTTTAAAGTGTTACTTCAAATACATTTTTAATAAAGATTTTGAAATTTGTTATATTGGACTGCACTTAAAAAGACAAATTTATAATTTGATTTTTAAAAGTTTCATTCTATTGCAGTACTTCATAAATATTACAGTAATTTGAATTTAAAAGATTGGCTTCTGGAAATATCTATCACTAAATAGGTATTTTTCTACTTGTTATTCAGCTTGGATTTAAAGATACTATAAAGTGCATACTTGCCTACATTTCTCCACCAGTGTATTTCAACCTTAATCTTGAAAGAACTGTGTCTAATGGTGTAAAGATATTTCAGGTTATGTGTTATTTAATCTGAGTTCTCATGTGAAAAGTGATATATTCCATGATAAAACAGAGTTATAAACATTTTTAAAAATCTCAAACAGTGTCAACTATTTTGCATTTTTGCTTTTTTCTTATAAGTCCCAGTGACACAAACCCCCAAATTTTGTGACTTTTTATACTTCTTTTACATATAAGCTTCAAATTTTAAGCATTTTTATTATAGTATCAGGTGCTGTAAATATAATGCCCCCTTCTTATCTGGTGTGGTATTTGCCATGAATGAAGGAATATTATAGCTTAGGGATTTCTTGAGTAGTCACTTCTTTTTCATGATATGTCATTTACATTTTATGTTTTTCTGTTTTGTTGTTGGGTAGCCTTTCAAAGAAATTAATAAAGTTCGTGTAGTTGGCAGCAAGTATAGCAACACAGAATTTAGGCACTCCCTAAATTCAATCAGAGTTTAGATAAAACACAGACTACATTAATGTATGGGCGCTGTTATAACCTCTATTAATATAGTTGAAAGCCGTCAGGCACCAGTGATTCTCAGAAACATAAAAAAGTTTGTATTAAAAATCACTGAACAGTACAAAAATGGGAACAATACATATAAATTAAATTCAACGCTCAACTTTATAAAACACCTTTCTTTATAAAAGATGGCCTATGTTTGCATGCATTTCATGTTGCAGTAAATACAAGGTTTTAACTGGGAGCATTCAGATTCTTAGCACTTTTTCTGTGATTTTTCTCTTTATATTAAAATAATACGGATTTTTACCCAAAACACTAATGTACTTTTATTTTCATAGTGATAGGGGGCCCTTTTAAAGGAAGTTAGTAATAAGAATGGCAGTATTTACTGTTGTCTGCATTTGAGTGGTTCACAGCTGAGCACTCCTCTTGTGTATTCAGTGACAAATGGCAATCACTTTATCATTTATCTTATGACAAATAGCAGATTCAGCCATAAACTGCTGGCCGTAGCAAACTTACAGGATGAAGTTCTTTATTGTTTATGGTTTGTGGGTTGATGTATTCATGCCTTGTTTATTTGTGAAATGAACAAAAATCAGTAAGCAGGCATGAACAGAAATTTGGCCACGCAATCAATTGTACTTTTTTTCCTCCAGTCTTCCAAGGACCTTACAAGGAAATTCGCTGAACTAGGTCTAAGCTGTAAGCTGCCTTTAGAAAAAAAAAGTCATTAGAGGATGCACCAAATTGTGACATTATGCCCTTAAGCCAAAATAACACTGAATGGAGTTCCTACCTCGCATTAACCTCCTGAATAAGGGTCTTAAATTTGATAGCAAGCTATTGTCATAGACAAGTGGCATTGGCCAACAGTAGAAGGAAATTACCCCACAATACTCTCACAATTTAAGCAATACATTAAAGTTTTCACTCTGTTTCATACAGTTAAAAGAAATTTGCAAGTCAATTATGTACCAAAATATAAATTGTACCTAAACTGCATATACCAACTGTATTATGATTTCATGTATGCTTAAGAGCATTATTAACTTAGTTTATGTAATTGATATATAAGGAAAGATTGAAATAGGTCACATTCTCTGACACATGTTTGAGATTGAAATGCATAATTCTGGGTGATAACTATAATGCCTTAAAAATATTCTAGCAATACAATAGACAAAAGGTGTAATTTCTAATTTTAAATCTATTGTTATTCAAACTGACTTTGAGAACCTTAGTATGACTGAGTAGATTATATTTTATTATTAGCATAGCTTTTTTAGATTGTTATGATGCATTATACTGGCTCTAATTAAATGTATAGAAATTACTGATCTATTGAGTTAGTGAAAAATTACAAATCATCATAATGCAGTTAATAGTATGGAGGGATTTTCTTTTTTTTCTATAAGAATAGAGGAAAATAAAGAAAGGGTTTTTTACATATGAATAGGAAAAATAAAATACCTGTATAAGATATGGAATAAAGTTTTTGTATCTAGACCATTGGTAGCAAATCAGCAGAATGAAGTAATACATAAAAGATTTTACCGATTTTCAAAACTCAATGTGGAAAAGGTGATGTTTTAAGGTAGAATAGTGTACTCATCTAATGAAATTTTAATGTAAATTTTTAGGCTATATTCTTAAATATTTTGTATAAAAGTCATTTGATACATAGTCTGAGACAAAAGAAATAGAATTGACTGATCTGAATAGTCTCTAAGCAAAGGTCTGTAATTCCTAAAATTTGGTGTTATAACAGGTATTTGCATATAATATATTTATCATTTACATCCTGAAAATCTCTGCCAGAAAAACTAACCAAAAATAAATAAATAAACAAAAACAAAATCTGTCCAGTTAATGTCCATGAAGTGTGTAGACTAGTGGTGTTAAAACTAATATTCTGAAAGGAAACTGAAGTTAGAGGTCCAGAAAAAGCTATTATGCAGCTCTAAGATTTGCATATGCTATCTGCTTGGCTCATCAGAGGTGAATGATAGTTTCCACTGCACTTAGTTACAAGCCAATCTAGATGCAGTTATTTGCATAAACAATTTGATTGGTAAACATTGCTCTATACTTCTGTGTTGAAAACTTTTGGGGGAATAGAGACTATTTTGTTGTTTTTTTATTAAACCATACTTGGGATATATTTCCTTTGTGTTACAACAGAAAATAGAAGACAAAGTGGAATTTTATCCAGATGAAATTTTATGAAGCAAATAATGCCAACAAGGAGACAAAGTATAGTTTACTATTATTATTATTTTAATTAAGACTAATAAAATTGTTTATTGAAATTACTTTGAAAAAAGACAATTCATCAATGAATCTGGGCCCATAATTCAGCTGCTAATATTTGAATAAATTTTCATGCTCTTTTTCCTCTACGTCTTTATTTTTACAAAGCTGCAATGATTATGTACTTAGAATTTTATACTTTTTTTTCGCTTAGCAGTAGGTAATTTTCCATTCTGCTATGTATTTCTTAAAACAATTTTTTTTGTTTAGCTCTTTAGTATTTCATCAAGTGATATATTCATTAATCATCCTTTGAATGAGTAACCTGTTCCAGACATTGTGCTTAAACTTGGATATAAACTATTAAGACTATGTCTCTGACTACCTTGAGCTTATGGTCTGGACAGAAAAGTAGAATGAAGAAAACCCAAAAGTACAAGGTGATAAATGTGGGGAAGCATTGAACAACTCAGAGAGAGGCATCTATATCTAAGCTGGGGCCATGAAGGGTTTCACCAAGATTACTTTAAGCTGATTTTTTCTTTCTTTCTTTCTTTTTTTTTAGAGCAGGGGAGGGGCAGACGGAGAGGGAGAGAGGCAATCCCAAGTAGGCTCCACCCCAGCATGGAGCCTGAGGAGGGGCTCCATTCCACAACTCTGAGATCATAACCTGAGTGGAAATCAAGAGTCAGACATTTAAGTGACTGAGCCAACCAGATGCCCTGAGCTAAATTTTGATCTACATTTTAATAGATGAGAACTACCCATGTAAATACAGTGTATGCTAGAAAGTTGAATAGTATTTATTTACAGACAAAAAACAGGACTGTGGAAAAGAGAATGTATCCCTGTCTAGATCAGGTCAGCAAAAGTAAAAGGTGTATATGGCAGTGGGGAGGGAGACTATAGAGAGCGGCACTGCAAATGGCCCTGTGAGCTATGTTTAGACATTAGCCTATAAGAAAAGGGAAACCAGTGAAAGGTTTTAAGGTGCTAGTGAGTATAATAGCTGTGATTTTCTATAAAGAGGGTGACTTGGGCAGCAGTGTGAAGATTGGTTTGTGGTAGGGACAAATTTGGAGGCAGAAATCCAGGGAAGGAGGTGCTTCAACTAAACCAATCTTAAAGTGGTGAAGATTTCAAGAGAACTGAAAATGGGGGTAAAAAAAAAAGGAAAGAAATTTTGGAGGAAAAAGTCATGGGACATGGTGAAGTCTTGGTTACTAGCTGGATGTAGGAACCAGTGGGAAAGTAGACTTCTAGCTTGTGAAATTATTTAAGTGGCACTATCTTTTACCAAGAGCAAAGAAAAAGGAAGCGAAGGTATGAGGAAAGGGGATCATGAGTTCAGTTTTGAAAATATTGAGCTTAGGTTGCCTGTGCCATCCAAAAGGAGATGTGGGATGTTGACATACATCTCTGGATCCTAGCAGCAAGAATTGTGTTGGAGTTTGGGGAAGCATCTGTGAATATGTTGTTGAAGTGTCGACAGGTGCAGTGAGAGGTAAGAGCAAGTAGCTAAGAATGTGTACTAATTGGGGAGCACTAATATTTCATGAGAACATGATCATTTCATGAGCATGAATATTCAGAAAACCGTATGAGAAGTTGTGACCAAAGAGATAAAAAAACTAAGAATCAAATAATATTAAAGTAAAGAGCATCAACAAATAGTTTCAACAGAAAAGAGTTAGTCAACCATGTCAAATATTACATAAAAGTAAAAGAAACTAGAGCCAAATTAATAGATCATAGCTGCTTTAATAAATTCAATGGAATGGAGGAGACAGAAGCCAATTTCAATGGGCTGAAGAGTAAGTAGAAAGTGAGAAGTAGAAAATTCAGTGTAGATTATTCTTTCAAAAACATAGATTATGTCAGAAAGTGGTAAATTAGCTAAAAGACAAAAATAGTGTAAAGGAGAAGAATTTTTTTTTTAGCAGTGGGCTTTTGAGCATATTTATTTGCTGATAAGGAAAAACTTAATAGAAGAAGAAATGTTAATGCTCTTTATAAAAGTGAAGCTGAGGATTCACAAAGCAAATTCCCAAGGATGGGAAATGGGTTTGAGACACAGAGCCCTGGTGGCAGCCCTAGCCCTAGAGAGAAGGGCCTTCTTCCATGAGAGAAGAGGGCTGTGAAACCAGCTAAGTTTTTGAATGAGTGAGTTTAATCCTTAAATTAAAAAGAAAATATTGGGGCACCTGGGTGGCTCAGTCGTTAAGCGTCTGCCTTCGGCTCAGGTCATGATCCCAGGGTCCTGGGATCGAGCCCTGCATCGGGCTCTCTGCTCAGCGGGGAGCCTGCTTCTCCC
>CM053616.1:30388108-30423382 GCA_028646535.1 Procyon lotor
GGGGGGGGGAAGCTGGAGTTTAGTAGGTTGCATGAGACCTAAACACACAAGAGAGACAAAATGTATACTGGAGAAAGAAAATAATTGAAATTATATTCTTGATATGTATGGGGGATAGAATGGAAAAGAAAACAAGGTTTGCTAGTGAATGGAAAAATGTAAGTGTAAAAGCATTAGAGAACTTAGAGAAGGGGAAATATACCTCTTCTAGTGGGAGAAAATGGAAAAGGGCTGTGAAAACAAAGTATATAGGTCATAGGTTGGAAGGGTTAAGATAGTTCTCACCTTAAAGTTGTTTTATTTTTTCATTGAAATATAGAAAGCAGTTCTCTTAATTGAGACCGGAAATAGATTACAAAATAAAGTAGTAGGAAGGGGGAAAGTTAGTTAGAAAATGGAATAATGTGGTTTAAAATTTCAGAAAAGGAATGTGCTTGAGTAACAGGAATTTAGGGTATGCCAAAAAGTTTGCATTACAGAGCTATGGATATGATCTTCAAGGAAGTTAGAGAACTCTGAGCTAAAATGATGGGCGGGACAGCTCCATGGTTGTGGAAATATCAAAGATAATTTCAGTAATTGAGTTGTAAGAAAGTTGGCTCCAACTGCCGAAATCTTCAGCAAAAGTAGAAGAATGACAATAAGTAAAAGTTAAAAGAAAGGAGACCAGGCGTTCCAGCTGTTGGTATGATCTTTGAATGAAGTGACTCACTGGAGGGTGGAGAAGGGTAGACAGGGCAATAAAGGTCAACAAAAATGCCTACCTACAAGTCTAAGAGTTATCCATTCTTCATGAGAAACAAACAAAAACCTCGACAACTTGGGAAGAGCCCCGATATACATGATAAAGCAAAATGTTTCAAGATAGAAATAATGTTGCTGCCATAAGAAGCCACAAGTATTCTAGAAGACAAAACCATAAATGATATAAATTTGAAAATATATAGGATAGTAAAGTGAAATACGACCTAAAAGCACCAGGATTAAATGAAATTTTCTTAGTATAGAAAGACCATGAGATTTGTCCAAAGTGGCATACCCCTAATAAGGTTTTAATGGTAGCAAATAGCAGGCCTATATCTTTCAAAAACAAATCAATATAATTATAAATATATATAAGTATATAAACATCTATAGTTACTCATGATTATTCAGTTTGGATTCAAACCACATTTAAGTTTATTTAACTTACATATTCATATATTTCATATTTGTATTATTTATTTATATACCATATGTTTATTTACTATATATAACAAATATATTTGTATGCAATTTCAGTCAAAGCAGTGATCATGAATTTTCCAGGGACAAGGCATTTTTTCAGCTACTTAAATAAATATGGACAGCTCAGAGGTTGAGGAGTGGCGTATATAGAAAAATGATGTTAGTTTCATTAAGGAAGAATTATGCTCTATTGCTTTAAAGAGAGGATTATTGCATGAATAAATAGAGGTAGTTTGAATATGACAAATAAAATTGGTAGTATAAAGAATTCAGTTCATTGCCAGCCATTATCCTAGGCACTAGGGATACAGGATGCTGTGCAAGTCTTGAGCCTGTCTTAAAACTATTCCCTCAGCTCCACTGTTTTCAGAGACAGGTCATTACATTTTCCCCACGAGCATGGCAACTGGAAGGCCAACGTAGCTATGTGCTGAGGTATTTGGCTTCTCTAGATTTAGCAACACAAGCAATTGTACATATTGTCAGGAATACAAGCTCAAGCTCTCTGTAGCTACAAAACCTGGACTGAAAGTGGTCAGAATTGCTATTCAGTAATCCATTCTTTTAGATATTATAAAATCTCTTCTTGAATTAAACCAGCAGAGAGCTGCTTCTGACCATGTATTATCTCTTCTCTATAGAATTACTACCTTGAGGGTCACTATAAGAAATAGCTCCAATGAAACTCATTGTTGTGTTCACTATAAAGAGGATGTTGTCCATTAAATTCACAATATCTACTTTAAGACCAGAAATTTATGTCAGGTGTAAGTATCAGAAATAGTGAATAGTATTTATCCTGCAGATTATACTTGTTTGATCTTCAGGGCATTGGATTGACCAGGTTTCCTTTTTAATAGTGTCTGCTAGAAAGCTTAGACTTATGTTTGTCACTTGCCTGCAGAAAGTATATAAGTTCTGTTTTATGTACCACACTTACTTATTCCTTTATTTTTTTTTCCCTCAGCTAGTTTCAGTTTATCTTTTCTGTTGAGTTTGTGCTTCTAGTTATATGGTATTTCTACAGATGGGGTAGGAATAAAGGAGAGGAGAGAAAGGGAGATTCTACTGTATGCAAAATGCTATAATACATGAGTTTTCAAAAAAGAATCTGCCTTCAGTTAACTTAGAGTCTAGAATGGATAATTGATTCATAGAAAAGCTGTAACATAAGGGAGAAAGAGTATTTTTTCTAGAAAGTAATGTGCCATGATAAGATAGATAAAGTTATACTAAGAATGGTTAGAGTTATATAGTGCATTATTAATACACTAAAAACATACATTTAATTGGTTCTGTTGCCAAGTTAGAATATACAGATATACTTGCATGAAAGAAGAAGTTGAGCTGCATTAAGCACAGTATCTGTATATGACAAAAAATTAATACCAGTTTTGTAACAATATGAATGTTTTCTCCATTTCTATCAGTCTATATTTATATGGTTTAAAATTCTGTTTATAATTGTAACATGTAGTTATTTATCACAATGCTTATTATTTTATATTAACAAATAATTTACACAATCTATATAGAGTGCTAGAATTTCTTCCATAGCTTATATTTTTGTATTTATGTTGTGTAAGACCCAGATATTTAAAAAAAAATAGTTACAGATTTTAAGTTGCACTTTCAAGAGTGATTATTTCATTTGTGATTATTAAAACTTAGAAACCAAAAAGAACCCTAAAAGAGATATAAACCTCTGAAATCAGAACAAGAAATATTTATACTTAAAGATTTCACAGACTTTCTTGTTAGCCTCTTTCGGTGTTGTACAAACAGGAATTTAGCATGGGTAACCTTTAGGTTGCAGGAACCCTTGAACTCCCTGAAATCCTAAGTTTCATTCTTGGGTTGTGAGACTATCTAAAGCAGGACATTTTCCCGAGGAAACATTTCATGGTCTTCCTAGCCATATCTCTACAAAGTAGAGGAGCATCTTCATGAAACAAATGCCTGGCATGTCCCACAAAACAAGACATCTTTGAACTTAATGAATTTCATAGCTGGTATTTGTTTTAGGGATAGAGAGATCAGCAGGTAGATGGAGCTACAGAGATTGAGGAAGGTCCGGCTTGTTTTACTTAAAGGTGGTGATGAATATTATCTTTACACAATAATGCGCAAAGATGTTCCCTAAACTCACCACCAAAGGAAACAAGATTGTATTTAACAATTGAATTGAAAGTGATAATATTGGCTTTTTTTCCCTCCACAAAGTAAAATGATTTTGTCATTATGGAATCCCATAGTACAGAGAGACCGAGCTTTGTTTAGCTATTCTGAAGCTTAAAATCTGACATGTGTAGACAGGAAATAGCACACTGCTATCCAGCCTCTCAAACACATGTCATTTTTATAAGAATTTTAAGCTAACGGTCGGAATCTGACAGAAGAAATATAAAAGCTTGTTCTATTCAACCTCCCCTCTGCATTATATTTCAGTGTAACCCTGGATTTATTATTTCTGTCAACTTTCTAATTCTTGTTTTTGGGTAATAGACCGAGAATAGATAGTTAGAGAATGACACTTGAAGTTAGTGACATGAGACTGGGGCCTTTGCCTTCTGGCTATAGAAGCAGAATTCTCTCTAGTGACCCACCTGCATTCTCCACTTCCACAGTCTTTAAGCATTTCCAACCAGCCAAATTTTTCTATTATCAAAAATCAGTTAACTGCATGATTTACTCAGACTGATCTCACTAGCTTAAATCTCCCAGTAAAATGTATCCCTAAGAGGAATGAATTGTTAAATTAGCTGAAATTGCACTTTTGAGAAACTGAAACAGGTGTGATTTGAAATGCACATTTTACTTAGATTTTAATGCCTAATAGAAAAAGAAACTTGAATAGCTAAAAAAAAAAAAAAAGTGTGTGTTCTCGTTTTAAATTTTCTTAACTTACCCCAAGTTTTAGACATGTGGATATAATGGTCAGACTCTTGATGCAATGATTTAAATAAAAGCTTTGACGTTTGGGGCAATGAACACTCTCAGTTTACCCAGATATAAGCAGCCAGTTTACCCTTAAATGTAAAATAACCACCTGTTCTAAATATGCTAAACAATAATTATCAAAAGCTACAACTACACTATAATCTGAGATGTCTGATCACCACCACTTAAACATTTGAATAACTGAATTGCCATGCAGAATTTTTAGCCAGACTTATTTCATTTCCTGCATTCATCAAAATACTTCGGGTCCAAATAAATCCTGTCCACTCAAAATTTTTACCAACTATGGAGTATTCACTTCTAAATCATAATGGAGCTTTGTGGTCTAAGCTTTTATAGCTTTTTAAGGTGAAAGAACAAAACACTATAGATTTTACCGAACAACTCAATATGCTAGTTGTTATTTCTAACACATCTTTCAAATGCTCTTGCTTGTGGTGAAATGCTTAACTATTTTAACATGTTTGTAGGTTTTTTTCTGATACTTATTTTAATAATTATGTTTTATTAAATTTGATGTAAACACAATCCAGTATATGGAAAAATACTGGTTTTACCAGCTTTTAAAAAATTCTAACTTGTTAGCATGTATTTCTTCTATATTGTTCAACATCTATCATTGTCTAGAACAGTAGTTCTAGACAACAGAACAGTAGTGGTCAAAAGGACCCTGTAGAGGGGAGTGAAAGGCAGGTTCTGTGAGAGCAAAACCATTTTCAAATACTAAGATAATTTGTCTTTTGGACTGAATTGACATTTGCACTCATAATATAAAAGCTGTGGTGGGTTAAAGTGCTGGTGCCTTAGTATGAATGAAGGTAATGGCACAGACAGTACTAATACTCATTGTAGTCCTACTTGCAGGACGAACTTTAATTAAGAATTTACTTGGTGATGTAATAAATATTATGTTAATATTTATTAACACTTGAGTACATTGCTTTTTAGTATTCTTTGTGATGAAATGTGAAGTACACATGAAACACTTCTGCTGAAAACCAAAGTAGCCTCTCCAGGAAAGGCACTTGTATGATTTTTGGAATTGTGAATTGAACTAGCCACTTTTTTATGGAACATCATGTTTACTTAAAAGAACAATTGACAGGCGAACTGTGGTTTTTTGGACTCAACTATTTGATAGATGTTTTCTTGGAAATAACAAAAGGAGCCTGTCACTTTAAAGAAAACAAAGTACAGTTTTTGTTGCCAGAGAAAAATTTGAACTCTTGAATTTTGGAAAGCTTATATACGCCATTGTGATCTTGACAGCTTCCCAAAACTTAAAGAGCTTTCTAATGATATAGGTGGTGATATTAACAAATGTGTTTTTTTATATTGCATAATGAATGTATCAATATGTGGAAGATCTACATACATCAGTGAACTAACATTTTTTAAATCACCAATACATGATGTTATCAACAGCTCTTAATTTAACAGAGTATGGAAAACCTCATTGATAGACTTCAAAATCCAAATTGCAAATAATATTTAAGAAATGACCTCTTGCTGAGTTTCGGTGTAGTATCAAAGTAAAACATCCGCAAATCTGAAAAGTCTGTGAAAATGCCCCTCCCATTTCCAACTATGTGTGTACATGAGACTGGATTGTTCTCCAGTTACTATAACCAAAACTTTTAATAGTATATTCAATGTGGAAGCAGATATGAGAAGTCATTTCTTTTTTATTAAGCTGGATTTTAAGGAAATGTGAAAAAAATTTTAAAAAGTACCACTGTCACTAATTTTTTGTTGTGGAAAATAGTTATTTTTCATGAAATGTATTTATCATTGCTATTTTAATGGATTAATGTATTTTTTAACTTCTCAGCTTTTATTTCCAAAATGATAAAATATCGATAAATATAACCTACATAATCAAAAACTCTTTGGTTTCCTTAATAATTTTTACGAGTACAAGTGGATCCTGAGAATCAAAAAATTTGAAGATGATTGATCCAGTCAATTTCACTCATGTAGGAAACAGATAAGATCACAGATCTTTCTATAAACTGATGCAGGCAGGGTTTTGATGGTGTATAGCACAGATTAGCCAGCCATTTATTCAGTTGCAGATATATAAGAATATGTGCTGATATTCAGTTACTTCCTTACTATTTCTAAGAGATTCACACTTGGTTTTCCACAGATGCTATTGTTTTATTCAATAAGTTTGGGAAAATCACTGCTACACAGTAACACACTTTAAAACCCGGACAAGCCTTAACCAGGACTTGGTGAAACAAAATCGTGACACCAAAGAAGTATTTTGTTTAGTACTTTTTATTTCAAGTGGTTAGTTTTGGCTACCAAACTTGCACAACTAGTCAATTTTATTATTTTCATATCAAATGCAAATTATTTTGTTAAATAATAGCTATGGCAAATCAAGAAGTTCAAAATTCTTGAAAAAAAAAAAGTACCAAATAGCAGAATTGATTTATAACATGAAATCTTATCATCCAATGCAGTTGACTCTTTCCTATTTTTTTACCAAGTACTTGTATTTTTTGTGATAATTGATAAACAAGTATATAGGTAATAATTTAATAAGAAAAATAAATACTGATAGCGGTTCTGTATTTTCTGTTATCATTATGGCTTTAAAAATAGTACAAAATGTACATTGAAATGAAACCAGTATCCTGGGATTTGAAACTATGTGTATGAATCATGTGTATTCCAGCTCAGTGATTGAGTACTGGTACTACTTAATGATTGAGCATGCACACACACACACACACACACACACACACACACACAGGCTATACACACACTTTTTTAACTTTACTTCTGAAAGTTTAACACTGAAAATTTGAAAAGGTTTTGTTAAAAATTATGTTGAGATCACATTTGTATCTTTAGGGTAAATACCCAGTAGTGCGATTGCTGGATCATAGGGTAGCTCTATTTTCAACTTTTTGAGGAACCTCCATACTGTTCTCCAGAGTGGCTGTACCAGCTTGCATTCCCACCAACAGTGTAGGAGGGCCCCCCTTTCTCCGCATCCTCGCCAACATCTGTCATTTCCTGTCTTGTTCATTTTAGCCATTCTGACTGGTGTGAGGTGGTATCTCACTGTGGTTTTGATCTGTATTTCTCTGATGCAGAGTGATGCGGAGCACTTTTTCATGTGTCAAGTCGAGAAAGTCTGCTCTTCTAGAATAGGACTAGAACAATTGACGTATTTTTTAGTCGCAGTTTTAGTGTTTGGGAAATTTTGACATATGTAGGAAATAAGATATTTTTAGCAGAGTTACGTATTTCGGGAATATTGTGACTGTTCTCTTTCCTTTTGGCCATGTGGCAATGTAGAAAAGGTAGGATTACTCAGGATGATTTTGTGGAAGATATAATGAAGAATCAGGTGAATGGGAGTTTAAAAAGCATGAGGTACATAGGAAATATGGTTACTTACAACTTACAAAAGTCTGGGGATTGTCATTTAAGTTCCTAAAATGCAGAATAGTAGCTAAAGACCCAAGCTTCTTATAATGAATCATTGAACACCACATTGAAAACTAACGATGTACAATATGTTTGCTAATTAAACATAATAAATAAAAAAATACAATAAAAAAGAGATCCAGTGTGCTTCTATAACTGGAACCAGATCCAGTGAGAAGTACTAAGTCAAGATTTTGAGCAAATGATGCTGACCATCAACTAAATCCTAAGGCCAGAATCTAAGCATCTTGCTTTCTTCATGGACGGGGAGTTGAAAGAAATAACTGTTATTGACCTGAGTCCTCTTATTAAAGGGGAACATCAAGAAAAGAGAATATTAACCAAGGTTTTAGACATTAAAGTTCTACTTGTCTAAAGCAAGATTGAGAGTCAAATCATATAGATATCATATATGTGTGTGTATATATAATTATCATATACATACTATTTATATGAGATAGGTATGTATATAATTATATATAAAATTACAAGATAAAATTAGTAATGCTTGTAGTGTTTTGCTATGTAGGCATTTTTTAATTGAATGCTACATATTTTCTGTTTATCAACAAAGACAGAGAAAACATGTATGCTCTGAGAAATAAAAAGGAATATCTATGAACAAAAGTTCAGGAATTTATTTCAAATCAAGAAAATGTAATTCTTGGGATGAGATATAAGGATGATGAGAAATTTGAACAAATATAAGTAATATGCCAGGATTAGCTCATTTGTACGGAAAAACGGGATGGGTAGCTTTCCTGCAGACTATCTTCCAAGGTTTTCCTCTCTTGAATCATTACCTTGAACTGTAATTCTCCTTTAAGGAACTCTAAATCCTGCCAACTTTCAAAAGAGAGAGTTAAAGGCATTTGTTGGGACGAAGTCACTGTCATCCTCTGATGACAAAAATGCTGTCACTGTTTCTGGTAGATTTATTTCCTGAATCAAGAGTCATCTGTTAGAAGTTTTCTGGGTATATAAGAGTTAAATAACCACACAAAACGATAATGAAACTATTTAAACTTATTCTCACTCCCAAATAGATACAATTTAAATGACAACATATATCTTTTTTTTTTAAAGATTTTTTTTTTATTTATTTGACAGGGAGAAACACAGCAAGAGAGGGAACACAAGCAGAGGGAATGGTAGCGGGAGAAGCAGGCTTCCTGCCGAGCAGAGAGCCCGATGTGGGGCTCGATCCCAGGACCCTGGGATCATGACCTGGGCCAGATGCTTAACGACTGAGCCACCCAGGCGCCCCTGACAACATATATCTTAAAATGAATGTTAATCATGAGAGATTAAATAATGGCCCTCAAAGATTACGGCCTAATCATTAAAACCTGTGAATGTAATCTTACATGACAGAAGGGATTTTGCAGATGCGATTAAGTTAAGGACTTTGAGATAGATTATCCTGGATTACCTGAGTGGGTCTTAAATGTAATCACAGATTGTTATATGAGTGGAGCAGAGGGAGAATTAATAGAAGGGCAGGGTTGTATGACAACAGAAACAGAAGGAGAAAATGCAGTGGAGGCCAGACCGTGAGCCAAGGGATGCAGGTGGACTCTAAAAGTTGGAAAAGGCAAGTCAAGAAGTTCATTCCCTCCAGAAGGAACCAGATCTGCCAACATCTTGATGATTTTAGCCCCATGAGACTCATTTCTAATTTCTGCTCTTCAGACTACAGGAGAATAAGTTTGTAATGTTTTAAGCCACTAAGTTTGTGGTAATTGTTAATGTCCAATGAATTGCATGAGTCAGTGCTGAAGATTTTAAATATTTTCTCCTAGTAATTTTCCAAACAGAAGAATTAGATGACATGATCTTCTATAACAGAATTGCACACACTAGGCAAATTATTCTTATAATCAGTTTCTGTACTTTTGCCCTTCATTACACATACTGTGGATGATTGTAACCCACAAATGTATACCTGTGACCCTGTCCTCTGTCATCTGCCCACTGTCATTTCATGTTGCAGAATCTGTTGTTTATTCAGAAGAACTTTGTACTTACAGAAAAGTGAGTTACTTCTATTAATGCATAGTGGTTCTTAGAATTTATATGACAATTAGCTGTCATTATCCAGTCATAAAAAGGAAATACCATCATTGTCAGTCCATAAACCTACTTCATTTAAATAATGCACTTTCAGTAATTAAACTACCTTTTTAACTGGAGATAAGCATGGGACTTACATAAATACAAGTTTTATTTTAGAACTTTTCTTCTAATTTCTTTTTTTCAGTTTTATTGAGATATAATTGACTTATAATAGTGGATAAGTTTAGGTGTCACAACAAAATCATTTGATATATGTATATATTGTGAAATTATTGCCATAAAAAGTTTAGTTAACATCCATCACCCGATATAGTCGCAATTTTTTCCTTGTGATGAGAACATTTAATATCTACTCTTTTAGCAACTTTCAAATATAAAATACGGTATCATTATCTATAGTCATCTCCAATTTCTTCTCTGTAGTCTGACAATAATTTGGGAAAAATTCTAGTGTAGACACTTCAGAGAAAATTCACTAATCTTAGAATGAATAATAGCATTCATAGTTTCTACTCCTTTTATGAAATATTTGATTTTAAAAATGTCATTGCTTGACTTTTAAATAAACTGTTTGAACTAGATGATTTTGAAAGGCCCTTCAGATCCCATATTTTATAATTCTGTGAAATACCCTTAATATTAATGATGTTTAATTTATGAGAATAATAATATTTGGCACTAACATATCAAAAGGTCTAATATTTTCCTTTTCTTAAATTGTAATGCTGTTTATGAAAATATTAGTCCTTTTTAAAAATCCCTAAGTTAAAATTCATTTTAAACTGCTATTAATTATGAAGTTTAAATTTCAAGTGTCTTAGGTTATTTTATGGAAATAAAATATAAAACATCAAATTCACAATTAACAAACAGCTTTTCACTACTTTGGATTTAAAGCAGATATTTGGGGCGCCTGGTGGCTCAGTGGGTTAATGCCTCTGCCTTCAGCTCAGGTCGTGATGTCAGGGTCCTGGGATCAAGCCCCACATTAGGCTCTCTGCTCAGCAAGAAGCCTGCTTCCCCTCTCTCTCTGCCTGCTTGTGATCTCTCTCTCTCTCTGTCAAATAAATAAATAAAATCTTTAAAAAATAAAGCAGATATTTGTTGAGGAAATTCTGGTGCTGTCAGCATTTTCATAGTTTTCTTAGGATAGAAGGAAAACTGCTGTACGATTATGGCAAACCTGGCAAATTAGATGGTATCATGGAAATATAGTTAACCACTTCAGAAAAGTACACAGATAATATTAGAAAAGTCTTGAGATCAGTGGTAAGAAAGCAATTTAAACAGCTGTTGAATTACAGAAAATGTGTCTGCTTCTTTGACATACTTTTTGGAAAGGGAAGTAGATAAAAGCAACACTATTATCAAGAAGCAAATACATCCAGTGTTTACAAAATCATTTCAGTTAGTCTAAGAACAAACCCTCAGATAAGTCAGCATTTCAAATCCAGTGGAAAAAAATGTTACACCTATGTTTCATAAAGCTGTAAGAGGCTCAGAATTACTTACTTCAAGAAGTAGCAATTTCTGTTAGAAGATGCATGAAAAGTGTTAGCCTCATGGGAATCCATTTGTGACAACAGAGCAGAAATCAGCCCCTGCTCCGACAATAAAAAAGTGTCAGATAATATGGAAGTAATCAATCTGAAAGGTATAGAATATTTAAACCATGAAATGCCTAAAAAGCCATAAGTGAGATCTTAAAATCAATATAGGATGCTACTGAAAGACAGAGTAATGACTCAAAATAGGAATATTATACTGTTCCCAGAAAGGTTTTGTAAAAAAAAAAAAAAAAACAAGCATGTGTATTTTAAAAACAAAACATAATTGTTAGATTGTTTTTGTAAAAAGAGAAAGAATTATGCTGATTATTCTATAGTATTAAAAGTGATTTAAAAGACAATATTTTCTAGCATTTTAGTCTGTGTTTAAGACTATCCTGAACTGGGCACCTGGGTGGCTCAGTGGGTTAAAGCCTCTGCCTTCAGCTCAGGTCATGATCTTAGGGGCCTGGGATCGAGCCCCACATCAGGCTCTCTGCTCGGTGGGGAGCCTGCTTCTACCTCTCTGCCTACTTGTGATCTCTCTCTCTCTCTCTCTCTCTCTGTCAAATAGATAAAATCTTAAAAAAAAAAAAAAAAGACTATCCTGAACTATTTTGATAAGAACAAAACCATATTAGTCCTTAAGAAAGCAAAGTTGCAGAGAGCATAGAGCCCAATAACTTCTTAGGCCTCAGTAGATTTAATTGGTTTTATTAGTACTTCACTTAAAATATTTCTAGATGCAAGGAATATAATTGCTTGTATCTAGGAAACTCAGAAGCAGTAAATCACATTTGTCAAGGTGTTTGACTAGAAAGTCACAAAGCAGAAGTATTTCTTGCTTTAAATTGGAAGATCAACCACAGCAACTAAAAGTGTCTGAAAGGAAAGAAAGAAAGAATGCTGTATTCTGGTAGTCCTTGGAACATCCTTTTTTAATAAAGAAAGGACCATTTCTAGACATGTTTAAAACCGAAGAATGAAACTGGCCATCATATTGATTTCTCCAACCAACATCATCATCATCATCATCATCATCATCATCATCATCATCATCATCATCATTATTTTATTATATAGACTGCTGTGAATCAAATGTATTCTGGATAGAAAGAAAAAAATATCTTCCTCATTTCTAGGATAAATATAGGGATAAGATGTTTATAGCTTTTACTTAGAATTGGATTTTATGAGCTGAGGCTAGGTAAGTTTGTAGCAAAGTTAGTACCAGGTACTAAATACTTGATTTTTGTATTGTACCAAGGTATTACAGTAGAAACAGGGAATCTGAGAAATCTTGTCTAGTTGATTTCTCTGTTTAGTACTTCTTTCAGAAAACAAGATCACAAAGTTCTGTAGTGGAGACTTTTATCCATGCCCAAAACTCCAGTTCCTGCCAGAATCTTTCAGCTCTAATTATACCACACTAAACGATTCACTATTTAGGGTTTTTTTTTTGTTTGGGGGGAGGGAGGACAGAAAGGGTAGAAAATTCAGCTTATAAGAGATCTTGTCAAAAAAAGAAAAATAATTAGCTTTAGAGATGCTTTGGAACAGTCCCAAAATGGTGAAGTGGAATTAAAATTACAAAACAGGGTAGTCAACACTACTTGTTTGCTTTTACATATCCAGTAATTTTGCTGTCTGAGAGATTGTTTTCCCTTTATTAGTGATATTTCCACATAGATTAGAGATTATTTAAAAGAAAAAGGGTTTCTAACTGACCAAATATCATTAGTATTTTCAAATGCTCTAGGTCCGCAATGATAGATAGCCATAGTCATTCACTTCTTTTTCAAGATTTCTCTTGAAATACTGTGATCTTTTTTTAAGTGAAACTTCCCCATCTTACATAGAAATAGTCCCTGAGAAATGCATTTTAAATGCTGCGTTGTATGGACAACTAAGCATAGATCATCAGCTTTTCCGATCAGTTGACCACCATGAAATCCCCCCAGTGCTTGGGGAACATTATGCTTCTGTATCCTTTCCACGTCTGGGACTGCTAGTCCCTGTTCCTGGCCTTGATACACCTATTAGCTCTGTCTACAGGCTTCATCTCTTCATTTTTAATCCACAGGATGGATTATGCTGTTGTCAGGCTCTCATGAGAAAAGTCAACCATCAAGTTTCTCCCACAAAGTGTTTGATAGAAACTTGTTTGAGATACGCAATATTTGAGAGACTCACTTTGAAGAATACTGCGTATTTGTTACTCTGGTTTTCCTAATATATATTTTTTCATTTTAAATTAGACCACCAGAAAGAAATACATTTGGAATTCCCTAGATCACTGTTTTCAATTTGATTGATTTCTACTCCTCCTCCTTGATTGATTTCCTTCCTTCTACTTACTTTGAGTTAAATTTTTCTTCATTTTGCTAGCTTCTTAAAAAAATTTAGATCATTGATTTTAAGTCTTTCTCTTTTTTCTAGTACAAGCATAAAATGTCATAAAGAATTTTCTAAACATAGCTTTAGGTACATCATACGGATTTTGATATTTTATCCTTTTGTTTTTATTCTGACCTAAATATTTTCAGAATTTTCATGTGATTTCATTTCTGACCCATAAGATACTTAGATGTGTTTTGTTTATCCTGAAAAAGAAAAGAAAGTGTGTTGTTTAATTTGCAAATGTGTCAGGATTTTCTAGATTTCTTAGTGTCATTGGTTTATAATGAAGTCTGTGATGGTCAGAGAACATATTCTGTACAAATTCACTTTTTTAATTACTGAGACTTAACATTATATTATTGCATTTGTCTATTTTGGTGGAAATTCTATGTTTATTCTTTTTCTTTTTTTTATTTTAAAGATTTTATTTATTTATCTGACAAAAAGCAAGATCACAAGTAGGCAGAGAGGCAGGCAGAGGGGAGAGAGGGAAGCTCCTCTCTCCCCTCAGCTCCCCGCTGAGCAGAGAGCCCAATGTGGGGCTCAATCCCAGGACCCTGAGACCACGACCTGAGCAGAAGGCAAAGCCTTTAACCCACTGAGCCACTCAGGCGCCCCATTCTGTGTGCATTCTTGAAAAGAATGTATATCTACAATTGTTAGAGGAGCATTTTTTAATTTTTTTTCCCAAATGCTTTTATTTTATTTTTTCAGTGTTAAAAGATTCATTGTTCATGTACCACACCCAATGCTCCATGCAATACGTGCCCTCCTCAATACCCACCGCCAGGCTCACCCAACCCCCCACCCTCACCCCTCCAAAACCCTCAGTTTGTTGCTCAGAGTCCACAGTATCTCATGGTTCATTTCCCCCTCCGAGTTCCCCCAATTCACCCTTCCTTTCCTTTCCTTCTCACAATGTCCTCCATGTTTTTCCTTATGCTCCACACGTGAGACCATATGATAATTGACCCTCTCCACTGACTTATTTCACTCAGAATAATCTCTTCCAGTCCCCTCCATGTTGATACAAAAGTTGGGTATTCATCCTTTCTGATGGAGGAATATTCCATTGTACATAGGGACCATATCTTCTTTACCATTCATCTGTTGGAGGGCATCTTGGCTCTTTCCTCAGTTGGGAGATTGTAGCCATTGCTGCTATGAACATTGGGGTACATGTGGCCCTTCTTTGTAATGCATCTGCTTCTTTGGGGTAAATACCCAGTAGTGCAATTGCAGGGTCTTAGGGTAGAGTATTTTTAATTTCTTGAGGAATCTCCACACTGTTTTCCAAAGTGGCTGCACCAATGTGCATTCCCACCAACAGTGTAAGAGGGTTCCCCTTTCTCCACATCCTCTTCAGCATTTGTTGTTTACTGTCTTGTTGATTTTGGCCATTCTAACTGGTGTAAGGTGGTATCTCTGTGTGGTTTTGATTTGAATCTCCCTGATGGCTAAAGATGATGAACATTTTTTCATGTATCTGTTAGCCATTTGTATGTCTTCTTTGTAGAAATGTCTGTTCATGTCTTCTGCCCATTTTTTGACGTGATTATTGTTTGTTGAGTGTTGAGTTTGAAGAGTTCTTTATAGATCTTAGATATCAGCCCTTTGTCTGTAGTGTCATTTGCGAATATCTTCTCCCATTCCGTGGGTTGCTTGTTTGTTTTGTTGACTGTTTCCTTTGCTGTGCAAAAGCTTTTTATCTTGATGAAGTCCCAAAAGTTCATTTTCACTTTTGTTTCATTTGCCTTTGGAGACCTGTCCTGAAAGAAGTTGCTGTGGCTGATGTCAAAGAGGTTACTGCCTATATTCTCCTCTAGAGTTTTGATAGACTCCTGCCTCACGTTAAGGTCTTTTATCCATTTCGAATTTATCTTTGTGTATGGTGTAAGAGAATGGTCAAGTTTCATTCTTCTACATATAGCTGTCCAATATTCCCAGCACCATTTAAAGAAGAGACTGTCTTTTTTCCACTGGATATTTTTTCCTGTTTTGTCAAAGATTTTTTGACCATAGAGTTGTGCATCCATATCTGGACTCTCTACTCTGTTCCACTCGTCTATATGTCTGTTTTTGTGCCTATATCATGCTGTCTTAGTGATCACTGCTTTTAGTAAAGCTTGAAATCAGGCAATGTGATGCCCCCAGCTTTGTTTTTCTTTGTCAACATTTCCTTAGCAATTCGGGGTCTTTTCTGGTTCCATACAAATTTTAGGATTGTTTGTTCTAGCCCTTTGAAAAATGCCAGTGGAATTTTGATCATTATGGCATTGAAGCTATAGATTGCTCTGGGCACTATAGTCATTTTAACAATGTTTATTTTTCCAATCCATGAGTATGGAATGCTTTTCCACCTTTTTGTGTCTTTTTCAATTTCTTTCATGAGTATTCTGTAGTTCCTCGAGGACAGATCGTTTACCTCTGCGGTTAGGTTTATTCCCAGGTATCTTATGGTTCTTGGTGCTATTGTAAGTGGAACTGATTCTCTAATTTCCCTTTCCATATTTTCATTGTCATTGTATAGGAAAGCAACTGATTTCTGTGCATTGATTTTGTATCCTGCCACATTATTGAATTACTGTATGAATTCTAATAGTTTGGGCATTTTTTAAATCTCAGTGCTGCTGTTCAAAATGTCTGCAAAGTTAGTGATTTTTTTTCTTTTTGTCTCTCAATTACTGTTAGAATGGTTTTAAAATCTCCGACAATGACTATATTTTTCTAGTTATTTTTTACTTTTATTTTGTTAGTTTTTGCATTATAAATTTAAGCTCTAAACAGAGATTCATACACATTTATGATGGTTATATCTTTCTAATCAATTGACCCTCTTATTTTTATGAAATGTCTTTCTTTATCACTGGTAATTCCTTATCTTAATGTGTACCTTGCTTGATACTAATATAGCCATACTGATTTCTTGCTGCTTATGTCCACATGATATATTTTATTTTTTCCTTTTACTTTGTCTGTATCTTTATATTTAAAGGTAACCTCATGTGGGCAACATATAGCTGTCTAACAAAACTCTACTTTTTAATTGGAGGATACATTCAAGTTATTCATATTTTTATTATTCTTTATTGAAATTTCCCATTTTTTTACTCATAATTTTCATCTTTTCCTTAATTACTTAAATATATGTATAACAACTGCTTTAAAGTCTGTGAGAAATTTCATCATCCAGGTCATCTTGGGGTCTGTTTCTATGGACTAACTTTTATCTTCTTGTGAGCCACAATTTCTTATTGTTTGTTGGATTTTGTACACACTCTGGATACTCATCTTCCTTTTAAGTGGGCTAATTTTTGCTCTTCCTTTCTATAGGGTATAAGAAAACAATCTGTATCAACAAGGGTCACTTTTCACATCCTCCAGTTTTTGCCTACTTTGGTTATTCTCTAGTGCCTTCAAATATTTGATTTTCATACTGTACCCTCAGATTATAATTGCTATCTATAGGAAGTATGCTACCATTACCAGAAACAGAACTAGTTTTCATTATGTGTTTAGATTTTTCTGTAAAATTATAATAGAGTTTTATAAAGACACAAGATTTTAAAAAAATGATAATTTATCAGTTGCATATTAAAATAAACAGTACATATTTATTTTTATATATGGTGGTACAAAATCATTGTAGATTATTTAAAAGTATAAACAAAAGAATAATAAAAATAATTTTTTCATCTAATGTTTTCATCTAATATATACCACACATACATTATTTACAAATTATGTTATAATACTGGATATATTATTCTCAATATTTCTCTGTTGTAGTTTAAACTCCCCTATCTTTATTTCGTTAGTTTTCAAAAGTATGTTTTTTTTAAATTGCATAACATTTAATATATACCTTTTTTCTATTTTTTAATTTTTTTTATTTTTATGTGACTTCCAAATTGTTTTGTTCTTTAAAAAATGGAGTGATAAAATTTTTTGTAAATATCTATTTTGCTTCTATTTATTTCTTCATTTTTTTTTTTAAGATTTTATTTATTTGACATAGAGAGACACAGGGAAAGAGGGAACACAAGCAGGGGGAGTGTGAGAGGAAGAAGCGGGCTTCCTGCTGGGCAGGACTCTGGGATCTTGATCTGATCGGAAGGCAGATGTCTAAGGACTGAGCCACCCAGGCGCCCCTCTTCATTATTTATTACTAGCGAGGGAGTTATAGGTTTAAAGTGTTTAAGTCTCTAGTTTATTGATAAACCTCAAGACAGAATATTTTAGAAAAGTAAGTATAGGTAAAATAAGATTCATAGACATTACACACTGACATAAAATATATGAGACACAGAAGACATGAATTTAGTTAGAGATCTTTTCCTTGGTCTATGTTTCTTTGTCTCCTAACCTATTTTTAAACTTAATTTTGTTTTTTTTTCAAGTACTATATTTATATAAAACAAATATTTTAATTGTACCTCAAGAACAAGAGTCAAGAGCCCCACTCTTCTATACCTTTCATTGCCCCTCCCTCAACACAGATACTTTAAAATCTTTTCTGGTATTTACCATCGTATTTCTAAGCAATAGCTTTCTACTATATCTTTTTATTTTTGTTTCTGTATTAAGCTATTATGTGTATAATTATTAAAGTATGTAGCATGAAAAATTTTTATGTAACTTTTTCTTGGAGTTAATATTTGCCTCTTTTTATGTTTCTTTGCCAAGTTTTTTATACACCTAAAGCGAATTCAAATCTGTGATTGTTTTTTCTGTGACAGTGCCTTCCTGCAGCTTCTGTCTTGCCTCAGTCTGAATCATTGCCCCTTTTTTGTTTTTTTTGCTGCTTAGCTATTGTCCTTTGTCTGCCTTTCAAAGTCTTCTTGGGAATTCTCTTTGCCTCTTCCTTTGTGTTGTTTCTACTGCTCCCTGGAATCAACTATATCTACTTCTTTTGTTTGTTTGTTTGGAGGTGTACATTCTGTAGAGGCTTCCTGGGAACATTTGAGGATCTATTCATTAACTTTTGCTGTGTAACAATCCACCCTAAAATGTAGTGGCTTAAAACAATTGTTCAGTTCTGTGGAGTCAGCTGCTTTGGTTCTTCAGATCTACCAGCTCAGGACTGGAGAGTCTAGGATGGCCTCCCTTCCATATTGTGACTCCAGCTGCAATGACTGATATGGCCGGGACTCACTCCATGCACTTTCCCATCTTTGGAGACTAGTTTTGGCTTCTTCATGGTGATCTCTGGGGTGCGGTAGCATGAGAAGGCAAGCCCCAATGCACAACCACTTTTTGAGCCTCTGCTCTTGTGTTCATGTTTGCTCATGTGTCAACATTCAAAGCAAATGATATGAACAAACCCAGAATCAAGAGGTGGGGAAAGAAATGCCATATCTTGAATGGAGAAACTGCAAAATATTTCAATCATTTTTTTAAAGCTACCCACCTTGTATCCTGAAGAATGATTTTAGTTTATTCTCCATCTGATTGATAATTCCCTGATAATGGAGTTACAGATTGGCAGCATTTTCCTTTAGAGCTTTGAGCCATACTTTTCTGGCTTCTGTTATCCTCAGAGTTCTGACACCATACAGTTACTGATCATTTGTATGTTTACATTACTTCCTTGCTTCCTCTCGCTATCTGGAAACGTTTAGCTTTTCTCTTGATTCTATATTAGTGAAATTTCACAGTGATCTCTTTTGACATGAGTCTGTTTTCATTAATTGTGTTAAATACCAGGTGGCCATTTAAAATCTCCAAGCACATGCCCTTAGTTTGGAGATATTTTCTTGTATTTTGTGGATAAATTCCTTTTACCTTGGTCCCCATCCTTTTTTTACTTTTTCACCATCCTTGTATTTTTCACCTTAATAGTAATATTGCTGTTGGTACTAATTGCGATATTTATTGAGTGCTTACTTTGTACCAGGCATAGTTCAAGGGCCCATACTAACCCATTTAACTAATTTCATCCTTACAACTCCATAATTGGGTACTCACTGAATGATACTTAATGGGACATTAGTAGTAGTAGTAGTAGTGGTAGAGTTATCCAAATTTGGCAGACATGAAATTAAAAAACAAGGTTTTTTTTTTTTTTTTTTTTAGAATAACTTTACTCATTTGGTTATTTTCTCTTCTGTTTTCTGTGACCTATCCTACTTTTTGAGTGATGCCTTTCAACTTTGTCTTTCAACACTTTTTTGATTTAAAAAAAGTTCTCACTTAAATTTCAAAGAGAACTGTCTTTTGCAGAATTTCTTATATCTGAGAATATTCACTGTAAATTTGTTTGCTTTTTTCTGTTTTCTGCAATATCTTTGTTATATTTGTTTTTTTTTCTCCTATTTATTTTGTTTCTCTTTTTGTGTTAGAAGTATTATCAAATATCTGGTAATTTCCTGCTGTCTGTTGGTGAGAGATACCAAAATAATCTTTGAAAGCTATAGGTCTGGTTTGTTGACTGGTGGACTTTTATGTCCAGTGTTTAATGTGGGTAAGCCATTTCATTGTAAGAGTGTTCAAATGTGAAGTCTTTTCTCTTGGGTTTGGTCAGCTTCCTCATGTAATTCCATCTCTTACATTTTTGTGGGAAGTAGGAAGAAGGGAGATATGTATAACTGGAGGCCAGTGGGTGGAGGAAGAAATCACCTTAAACAGAATATAGCCCTTCATAATCTCTCTGTATTTAGTGTGGCCTCTGATATGTGCGGTGTCTGTTACCATGACCAACATCTCTCTGTGATCATCTCTTTAGAGGACAAACTTCTAGACTTGTGGTGGAGAGAAAGAGCTTTCTGATAACAAGGCTGAAGAAAGATCTCTGGGGTATTCAGAGCTTCCTTGGAAGATTTCCAGCTAATACTCTCGCTTTACTCACACATCTCTCCTCCCTTTCTGAGGTATGTGGTACCTCTAGCCTTTGAGCATTTTTGGAATTTAGGGAACACACTGACTGTTCTTGTTAATTTTTTCACTACTGAAAGTGCTTTGCTTCCAACTTTCTAAGAAACGTCAATCTGTTAATAATTAACCATTTGTTTTCTGGCTTCCAAAGTGTGTTGATATTTTTCACAGGGTATTGTAATGTGCGCTTGCAGATCCAGATTATTCTCCTGGGCAGATTTCCTCCATGTTAAGATCCAGGTTGTTTGCATCTTTAGGATTCTCCATCTCAATATGAGGCCTTACCCTAACAGGAAAGAGAGCAAAAGGATGGCACACTAGCTCTTAAATATTTTAGCCTGGAAGGTATACATATCATTTCCATTCACAGTGCATTTGCCAGAACTAGATACGTGGCTGGGAAATAGCGTATGTGTAGGTTGAGATTAGGCTTGGATATACAGTTAATTCTTCTGGTTACGAGATGACCCTTTGCTCCATTATTGTCACATGTCCCAAGGAAAACAAACTAAAGACCCACCTAATCACTGCCATCAAGCTCAAAGTCCAAGGTTTCTGGATATTATGGCATAGTGTCTAAATTCAGATGGATTAAATAAAAAGACGAGGTATCTGCATCTCCTTAGCCCCAACTTTTGATTGTGGAAATGGGATACAATAGAAGCAGTAAACATTCCAGAAAGGGAAAGAAAGGGGATATTCAGTACTCCCTGGTTCAGAGCACTTCTAAAATCTTGAAATCTTACTGGGCAGACATTGTAAGGTTTCCCCAAGACTGGGGGTGGGAATCTGCTCCTAGATAAGTTCTGACATGCTCCCTGGGAGGAGTATCTTGTTCATTGTTTTATTGCTCTAGCAGTTTCTTCTGTTTTTCAAGATGTTTCTAAACCATTGTCTTAAGCTGTTGTAAAATATGCCCTCATTGGGGCTGCACAGCTTTCTTAGTTAAAGTCTTGGCTGTGGGCATTTGGGTAATTCAGTCCTTTAAGCATTTGACTCTGGCTCAGGTCATGATATCAGGATCCTGGAATTGAGCCCCAGAGCAGTGGCAGTGGTGGTAGCAGGTGGTGGGCTCCCTGCTGAGCAGGGAGTCTGTCTCTCTCCTTCTCCACCTTCCCGTGCTCATGTTCATGCTCTCTCTCTTGGTCTCTCTCAAATAAATAAAATCTTTAAAAAAAAATGTGTTGGCTGTGGAAGGTGGGAGGTCCAAGGACTGGTAAGGATAACATATCACAACCTTGGTAGATATTTTTCTTTCAATGTGACTCTTAAAAGCCAGTGGGCATTCTGTCTATTGCTATGGGTCAGTTTGATTATCAGGAATCATACCCATAGTTTGGTTTGAGCCATTCTCAAATATTTATTCATTTGTTTTCCACATCCCATTCCCCGTAGATTTACGAATTGCTGTCTTAAGGCTGTCTCTTTCAGGAGAGAAAGTCTTATTCTTACTTTCACTTTTTCCCTGAGATACTTTTAGTTGTGATAGGTTTTTAAAACAGGTGAGGATACCTCTTCATCTGATCTCTGCCCCAGGCCTTTGTCTCTCAAAGATTTTTTCAATTTTATCTGTTATTGTTTAAGATATATGACTCGATAATTTTCCCTAAATTTCTGCTTTCAGAGTGAGATATTCCTTGCTAAATTAGTTCTTTTTTGTAACACTTTGTCAGATGCAGCCAATAGCAACCAGCAACACACACCTAAGTTTCCATTTTTTAATGTTTAGAGTTCCCCTAAAGCTCATGGCTTGACATGGTCAACACTGTAAGTATGAGAGGCAACAACAGTATTAAAAAGTGTGTCACTTACTGAATGACTCACGATCTTTCCAGCCTCCACCAGACCATTCATCAAATGTCACATATTTTGTTTTAGTTTACTTTGTTTTTTGGTTTAACAATAGTCACCTACTTGTTATATCAATTCTCAGTATTGATCAGGAAAGATTAGGCTGTCCTCCAGTACAATTTCCAAATCTCAGTGATTTGCAACTACAAATATTGATTTCTTACTCACAAAAGTTCACTGAGGCTCTGTAACTCTCCAGGATAGTTCACCTGCACAAAGTAACAGTGGGCTCCAGTTCATTTCCATCCTCTAGCTCCACCACCTCAACCAAAGGCCTCCATGGTCCCCTTGTAGTGGAAGAGAAAGCTGGAGGATCACATACCACTTACTAAATCAATGTCTTGACCTCAAACTGATTCGTGCTTCCTCTATTAATGATGAAAACTGAACTCATGGCCCTTTCAAGTTTTGGTAGGACTGAGAAATGTGAGGCATCTCATGGACAGTTGGTAAGCAGTCAGTGTCTCCCACAAATGTTATTAAAATTCTAAAAAGCATCTAGAAGGCTGGGTAAACATTATGCTTTTTGTTAAACTAAGTAATATTTCAAGTATGTTATCAACAGTAAATTTTATTTTCTTGGCTGTGGAAGATGGGAAGTCTAAGGACTGGTAAAAATAACATATCCCATCCTTGGTGGATATAAGTTGAAGAAGACAAGGATTAATAAGGCACAAGGGAGGGAATTAGTAGTCATATTGTATAATCATGGAAGTTCTTGTCCAAGCCTGGGAAATGATACAAGCTCAGATTCTTTGAAAAACATACTTTAAAAAAAGATGGTTTGATTGATTCGTTAATTTGAGAGAGAGAGCAAGAGAGAGAGAGGAGAGGGAGGGGCAGAGGGAGAAAATTTTCAAGCAGATGCCCCACTGAGTGCAGAGCCAGACGCAGGGCTTGATCTCATGATGCATGAGATCATGACCTGAGCCAAACCAAGAGTCCGATGTTAACTGACTAAGCCACCCAGACGCCCCTAAAATTGTACTTTTAAAAAAACAGGAATTTGAGAAATAACACCAAGTTGGAAAGAATGTAATATTTGTGAATAGAATCCTGAAAAATATATTTGATTGGTAGAAAAGATGATGGAGACTATGAAACTGACTAAATCAAACTAATTCTTGAAGCAACTGGTTTAAACCTTTTTAAAACTAATTCATATCAAGAATAGACATCTGGAAGTTAGGTTCAAGATTATCAGAGATTAAATTCATAATCCCGGCCATCAAAATAAAGAGATTCTTTGGACACTTAGGGTGAAGAATATGGATGCTATTCAAAGAGAAAAGAGAGGCAATAGTTTGATGTGTGGCTTTTGGTATCAGATTGATTTCATTCAGATCCTGGGTTTAACCCTACTGATTATATAACATCCTTTCCTATAAAAATGGAAATAAATATGGTATTTAACTCAAGGAATTACTATGATATTTTATATGTAAAATAATACACACATAGTGCCTGATACCTAGATGCCTGATACCTAGATACTTCTCAATAAATTATTAATTTATTAATACTAAATTAATAAATACTAAAGAATAAATACTAATATTAATACTAAATTAATAAATACTAAATACTAAAGAAATTTAGTACGAAATGATAAGAAAATGGTGATGTTAGCCAATCAGCCAGAAGGATATTCATGGCAGTGTTAATCTAGGAGGATAAAATACTCCTTTGTTGGGTTCTAATTTTTTTTCTTTGAGTCCTTTCATTACATTTCTGTACACATTATTTTTACTGTGTTGGCTTCTTTGTTATATAGACATTTTTGGCCAGATAAAATTTTAGATTTGATTTTGTCCTAAAAGAATTCTACAATTATTTCCCCAACCTTTCAATTATAGAAATTTGGTAATGTAAATTGAAGAAGGGCATAAGGAACTGAGATTATGGAGAGGATAAAGCATATAGGTTTGAGGCATTAGCTAGGGTCACTTAGTTATGTCTTTTTGGACATAATGACAATGGGCTTGAAAAAGTAGAAAGTCACCTGGTCATTACATCAAGCTGCTTCTACTAAGCTTCATAGTATTATAATATCTTTCTTCCTTGTTTCACAATTTGTAAATAGCTTAATATTAGTTTGAATGTGACCCATCAGAATGTCACTGACTTCCAATATTAAAATATCATGCCATTTAAGGATAAATCTTAGAAAGAGCAGGCATGTAAAATAGGACAAATTTAAGGAAAGCAAAATAAAATCACAAATGACATCTAGTGAAAAAACCTTGAAAGGGAATTGTCTTTAATTAGTTCACAGTTGGAGATTGTTCATACTGCTTATTTTAGTTAAGTCTTTCATTTGGGGAGAAACAAGCTATTTAACTTTCAGGATGCTTGCGGGTAGTCGGGGAGCAACTTGAATCCCCTATCTTCCTGAATAAAATGCTGTCCTCGATATAGTATAACTTTGATAGGGAAAAAATACGATCTATAACGTATTGCAGTCTTTTGGAGTTTCTTACACATCAGCAACAACAAGGGAAAAACAAAGATAATTTAGTAAACTTTAGACTCATAAACTTTAGACTCATAACATGGATATTGTATATGGGTCATTGATATTTATTTTTGTCAATGAAATTACCTCAAGAACATTTCTAAGTGGACATCCTTTCTACTGAACCTTGATGCAAGATCTAGTTTATGCTTTTTGGGAAGTAATCTGGTTTAGAGTGTGCGGTGGGTTTCTCTTTGTCAAGAATATAAGGAATGAGAGAAATCCTGATAGGTTAAGTACTTCAGTTTTATAAAGGTTATGAACAAATATGGCACATTCAGAAAAGAATGAAGCTTTTATAATATCGCATAAGGCTGCTACTTTGCTCAAAGCCGGTCTTGTAATATGGCTTATTATCATCACTTCTCTCGTTCACATAAGGTTTGCCCAGTTCAGGTGTCTCTATATAATAATACTGGGGAGCACTGTTTAAATAGAGGTTTAGGAAAAGAGTGGAATTTTACCAGCGTTGACTGAAGCATATCTGAAACTGCGCCGTGAACGATAGCTCTCTACATTTTTCATAATATTTATTTAGCCGTAATCCATTTATAATAAAATGCATAGTTATGGCAGAGAATATCTAGTGAGTATATTTATGAGCTTCCATGTCCTTCTCACTCAGGATGCGGTGAGAACATGTAGCCAGATGTAACCATGAAAATCATCTGTTGCTCTTATTTGTTTTCTTCTCCTTTTAGATTCTGTGATGCTTTTGTCCGTGTATTCAAGACGAATCTTTCATACTCATCTTCATGACAAGACACTTTCTAGATTCAGGGTCCCAAATTCTGTATTTATTCTTATTCTCGAAATTCAATTAAAACATATATTTTGATGGCTATTTTATGCAATAATCTTTGTACAATTCTAGCTGCCTGCTTTGTTTCTTAACTAGGAAAAAAGTTTCTATGTGATTCTTTGACATATGTGCTATTCTCCATTTGCAGTGCTGTATCCTTTCCTTTGTGCCACATTTTATGTAACCTTCGGAAAACTATAGTATTATTTTAATAGGGCCAATAACTTCTTTATTTCATTTTAACACCTTTGTTCAAAACATGGATATGTTGATATTTCATTTGTAACAGCCCCTATTACTTCCACCCAGCTCAGGGGAGAAGGGGAGAAGAAGGTCTTTTATTTACATATTTTGCTTTAACTATTTTGGGAAGGCTGTATGTTTGCAAAAATTAAAACAAGTGATTAAATATCTAATTTGCCCATACAAATGTTTAATATCAGTCTGCTAGCCCAACACCCAGTCTTGAAACACTCACTGCTACTATCATTGTATCATCAAACGCATTTTGCCAATTAAATCATGAGATGGTGCCTTCCTTTCTGTTTCTCCATCACCAGCATTCAATTCAAATAACCAACCTCTTAGCTGAGCTTCTGAACTCTCAACTTCTGCTTTCTACCACTCCTTTTCTACATAAAACCCCAGCATATTCTTCACTCTTCCTCATTTTATTCATAATAGTCTTGTTCAAAATTCTGCAGTGGCATGTGATTTTCTTTTTCTTTTTTTTTTTTTAAGATTTTTTATTTATTTATTTGACAGAGAGGGAAAGATCACAAGTAGGCAGAGAGGCAGACAGAGAGAGAGGGGGAAGCAGGCTCCCTGCTGAGCAGAGAGCCCGATGTGGGGGTCGATCCCAGGACCCTGAGATCATGACCTGAGCCGAAGGCAGAGGCTTTAACCCACTGAGCCACCCAGGCGCCCCAGCATGTGATTTTCTATAAAGAAGTATTAACACCTTTGAATGCTGCAGAGGGACTGTCCATGTCCATGTTCTACCACAGAGTTTCTCAACCTTAGCACTGTTGACACTTGGACTGGATAATCCTTTGTTATATAGGGCTGTTCTGTGCATGGTAGGTCTTCATCCATTGGAAACAAGTTACATCCCTGTAGCTGTGACCACTAAAGATATCTCCAGATATTCTCAAACAACCCAAGGGAAGGAGCAGGGAGGTCATAAGCAGCCCAGCTGAGAAACATTGTTTTGCATCCACTTAAACTTTTTTTGTGTTTGTTAGAAGTATGTTCAGCTACAAGTACCCAAACAACCTGAATATCTCTAGTTTAAAGAAATAGAAGTTTGTTTTGTTTGCTTATGTATTTATAGAAATATATAGGTGAGCGATTTCTGAAATTGGTACAGTAGCTCAATTATGTTAGGACTCATAACTCTGAGATTCTCTTGGCCTTTCCTCATGATTTTGAAGCTGGTAAAAATTCAGGTATCACATCCTCTCTCAAAACAAAAAGAAGTGAGTTGGGGAATTAGGGAAGGGATATACTTATGAAATTTGCATTTATAACTCATTGACCAGAATAATATCTTATGATTTGCATTAATTCCAAGAGAGCCTGAGTCTATAGTTTATAGTTGATCCAGGAAAAGGAAAAGAATGTTGGACAGAGATAGTGTAGGAATCTAACTTCACATGCCCTAGCTTCCCATCTTCACCAGATGAACTTTCCACTATGTATTATTTGGAGCAAATGATTCTAGAAGCTTAAACAAAATGCCACAACTTTTACTAGCTTAAACTTAATGAGTGTTTGTTTCCTGCTCAGAATGTCCAGTGTGGATATCCTTGACTAGTGAGCAACTTTTTGTGTGATCTTCTAGAGAAACCCAGGCTGCTTTTAGCTTATGGCTTTGTGGTTCCCAAGATCATGTTCCCCTACTAGCTTCTCTGTCTCTGCCTTGCAGATGGAAGAAGAAAGAGAGTAAAGAATTTTGCATGTGTTTGGGACTCGGCCAGGAAGTGACCTATGCCATTTCCAGTGACATCTTAATGGCCAGAACATGGTTAGGATAATAAGAGCTAACTGCAAATAGCTTGTCCCTGTCACTTGCCCCAAAGAAAACTTTGTTTTCCATGTCTGTCCCCCAGTGTGCTTTCACACCTTCACATCACTCATACCTTTCTCTTTTCTGGAGTGCCCTGCCTTTGTTTTCTTGTCTGAAAATTGTAACTCTTCACTGTGTTCTACTGATGACTTGCTTGACTGTAACACCTCAAAGAAACCAGTGGTTCCTTTGAAAAATGGTATAATATTGTGATTGAAAGAAGAGCTCTGGGGTCAGACAGAACTAGTTTTCAGTAACAACTCTCACTAGATTTGCAAACTTACCTAAGTTATTTAACTTCTCTGAATCTTAGATTTCTCATGTTTCAAATTGGGGTAATATTAAGGTATAAACTAAATGAAATAATTTCCTTAACATAGCACTTAACATATAATAAATATGAAATAAGGATTATTTTTATAATTTTATCTTCTACATTAGTAACTGCTTGTGCTAGTCATTGGGTACCTTGCCGCATACCACATTTTCCTTTTGTGCTTAATTCGCTATTTCCTTAAGCCACTGAAGTACACCTTCAGTCATTATGTATCTTACTGGTATTATGGAGAGAAAGGAAGCTGAGGTTCCTTAGTTACCTTCTCCCTGGGTGCAAGCTGACGACCCGGCTGGGAGCTCTGCCACTGATTTCCTATGCCTCAAGAGACTGAGGGGCCCTTCTCTAACTCAAAAATGGAAAAGCCCTAACATGGTAATGTCTGCATTTTTAATATCTATAGATTCAAATAAAACCCACAAAGGACACAGTCATTTTAAATGTATGTATTTTAAGGAAATTATCATTTTCTGTATCACAACTGGGGTCCACTAGCACATTTCACTAATCAAAGCAGCTCTCCTCTACTGCCACTCTAGATCCTGTTTTCACTGGTGCCTGCCTCTATAATCAATTCTCCACAGAGCTGTGATCTTTTTGAAAATGTAAATCAGGTCACGCCTGTGCTTAAACCCTGTCATGGCTCCTATGACCCTCAAAATAAAATCTAAATGTATTGCCTTGGCATGCAAAGTCACACATGATCTTTCCTTGCCTCTCTGATTTTATCCCATATCACTCTATGACTTCCCTTGTTCAGTCACATTGGCCTTCTCTCTGTGTCTTGAACTTTCCAATCTCCTTGTTGTCTACTGGTCTTTGAAGTCCTCTTTCTCTCTGCCAGAATCAATCTTCCCTCTTGTGTTTACAGGACTCACTCCTTCTTGTCATTCAGGTATTAGTTTAACTTACACTCCTCTGAAAACTTTGACTGAGAGTCCTATCCAAAGAGCACGTTGCCTTAGTGGATTCTCAGCTTCCAAACCCCCAGTGCTATACAAAGTAGGCTGAAATATATAACATGTGTAGAGCATTGAGGCTTTTATGACGCTGGAGGCGCCCCACCGTCATCTTTCTACAAATAGAGGCATGAATATAGATAACCAAGTAAGTATGTAGGCAGAATCCTCACTGGAAATTCTCTTAAGTTAAAAATCTGGTTTTGGACATTGAAAGTATATTGTGCTTAAATTTATATATGCTACCTGTCTTAATCGCTGGAAGATAATCTTTAACCTTTAACCTTAACCTGTCAAGGATTACTCAGAACTCTCTTTGTCTCCCAGAGCATTCAGAGAGAGTCCTTCAGAAGTTCTCTATAGGACAGTACTGTAGAAGAAGAGCATTTTGCCATGCAGGGAGGGATGTGGCAATTGCATTAAGAATTGATAGATGACACAGGCCTTGTTTTTAATGCTAAGAAAAGATTTAGATAACTGTACTACTAAAGGATGTCTCAGAATAGCATCTAATCTAGGTTTTGAGAGAAGACTGAACCCAGTGGTATTTCCTGGCCCTATCAAATTCTATAGCATAGAAAATTATAATTTTCAGAATATGAGGGTTTTATCTCTGTTTATATTCCCTGTTGAATGCTATTAATTATATGAATAGAAAGAAAATAGAAAATACTGTATGATGAATTTAGGTCTTTGCTTAAACAATTTGCCATTTTGCAGATGGTTAATTAAAAGCAGTTAATTCACATGGTTTTTGAGATTCATAAATAAGTCAAAAAATTGATTTTTGTTTTTTCATGCAACCTTAGAAATTTCATCTACAAATATTTGCTGATTCCTTTTTTATATTCTTGTTGCTCTATTAAAATATAGTAGTTTGAAGCTTTTTACTCTAAGATATTATCATTAAATACTAAAACCATTAATCATTATTATTAGTATGATTTTTTTATAAAACCTCAGAGTTAATATTTATCTTTATACATACAAGTTCCAAAAAGGTATTCTGCAGAATTCCACTACTTTCTTAGACTCATAAATCTCTACTATTTTTAATTTTGACTTACATATTTTATTTGTATTTTATATTGATGATACCTAACGGAGGAGTTGCATTTTTATGTAATTCCTCTTTTGAAAAAGTTTTATTTATTTAAGTAATCTCTATACCTTATGTGGGGCTCAAACTCACAACCCCGAAGAGTTACGTGCTCTTCCTACTGAGCCAGCCAGGGCACCTGGATTGAATGTCTGACTCTTGCTTTCTACTGAGGTTGTGTTCTCATAGGTTTTGAGATGGAGCCCCACATGGGGTTCCACGCTCAGTGGGGAGTCTGCCTGGGGGTTCTTGCCCTCTGTCCCTACCCCCCTTCAGATGAATAAGTAAATCTTTTAAAAAATAAATAACATAAAATAAATAATTGAAGAAAAGTTACCAACAATGTATTGTTATTATGGTTATATTACTTTAAATTCTCCATTTAAAGTATATATATATGAAGAATATATATGTATATAAATATGAAGAATATATATAAATATATATACATGAAGACCATGAGAAAAATTTCATAAAAATATGAGTTTTTGCATATTAAATATGACATTTGTGTTATATCAGAAAAATGGTGATACATATATTTTAAAACATCAATTATTCCTACCTATAGGTGATCCTACAATTACTGCCTATAGAGAGATACTTTCCTCCAGAATCTTGTGATTTAAGAAAAATTATTATTATTATTTTAATTGAAGTATAGATGTCACACAATGTTACATTGGTTTCAGGTGTCCAGCATAGTAATTTGACAACTCTATCCATTATGATGTGCTCACCACAACAAATGTAGCCACCATCTGTAACCATACAATGCTATTATAATACCATTGACTATATTACTTACACTATACTTTTTTACCATCGTGACTTCCATAACTAGAAGCCTGTACCAGGCTAGGAGCCAGAGTCTTGTAAAACTTTGAGTAAATCAATTATTTGGTAGGTAAGCAAATCAGGTGAATTTATATAAATCTTCTGGGAAAGTTTGTGTAAAATGTGCTATTTTTGATTGCCATATTTTCTGTACTTTGGTTTTAAAATGAAAGAAGTTAGTTGAGTGGAAACTGGTCTAGATGACTTTATCCAAAGCTTTGATTTTCTTTCAATATAGTATCTAAATGCTGAATATTTCATCATATATGTATATTACACACGTGTATTTAGATATACAAGCATAAATGCACATATACATGTATGTGTGTATTTGTGTGTGTGCATGTGTGTATGTGCATATGTATATGAATTCAGTAAGTTGCATTTGGGGTTTTTTATGTTGCTTTACTGCTAGTATGATAAAGATACCTTTGTTAAACTTTTTATCTAATTCTCCTTATTCTTAAGTTTAAAATAAATCCCTGAGTCTTGCAATGCAGAGAAAATATAAGTGCTATTTGTATTTTGCAAAACAAACGAGGACTTCTTTATTTTCTCATGTCGATGGAGATAAACATCAATAAGTAGTTCAAACCCAAAGAATTGATTAAGTTCTTCAGCAACTAGGTATATCCTGGAAGTTTAGAATGTTTGCATAGCATCACATTCATATAGCCAAGTTTTACATATATCAGTAATATTTGGTTGATATAAATGACATTACCTTTATACCTTTCACATAAACTTCTGCCATGTGAATTCGTGTGAGCTAGGTATTATTATTTTAATATTTCAGATGTGTAACTTCAGATACCTTGAGGTGAAGTGACTTGTGCAGAAAAGCAAATGGCTAAACAGTAGCTTCTCAGTGTACACCCTGTCCACTTTCCATTATTCTACTGAATTACTGAGCTGTTTGGTTATAGTCTTCTGTGGGGGAAAGGGCCTTGGAGCAAAATGCTGTGGACCTGGCTTCCACTAATTGCCCGTGTGATTGTGACTCCCAAGTCTTACACCTTCTATTTGGCCAGTAGCTACATCTATGATAACATTCTTAATTTAGCTTATGTATAAACAGGGATGCAGAAACTAAATCCACCTGATTTGCTATGGAAATTGGTTGTCTAAAGTAGAAACCACATATCCATTGAGAAGGAAGTCTAGTAAATTAGTTGATGCCTGGAAATAATTGCTTTTCCAGATGGGCTTATAATGGATTTATGAAGTATAAATAGAACATAAAACAAAGTTACCTAGTTAAAAGATGGACAGGTTTTGAATCTTTGTACACATAAAGCAAACATCAGTTCAAATAGATGAGGTTCTCCTCAAGAAATGAAATTAATAGTAGTAGATGTGAATTAGACAAATGCTAAAATAAAAATTACCTTAGTATTAATATTAACTCACTTAAAGGTAGTCTTTTTTTAACTTAATTCCTTGTAATATCATTGTTTTACCTAAAACTGTATTTTATAAAATAAGTTGAAATTACAGAAACCTAATGAATTGTTTCCCTAAAAAATTTGTAAATGATAATGACATTGCATAATAGATGCTCAGTGAATGCTCCCGAATGAACTGAATGAGTTAATGAAATCTATTCCATTGAGATATTAACATTTTAATATATTTCAACATTTTTATAGTAGTAGAGATATTTCAAACTTCAAAATTGATCTTCTCATTCTCTTTCTCCATCTCTCTGGCTCTTTCTCTCAGTCTAATTCACATCAGCCTCTTTTATTCTTTTATATTTTTGTTCCTTTTATTCCTGTGCCATATTCATTTCATAACTGGAAGTCTAGAATAGGAAATACAGTGAATGGTATGATAAAAGTGTTGTATGGTGACAGATGGTAGCTACACTTGTGAGCATATCATAATGTATAGAGTTGTCAAATCATTATGTTGCACACCCAAAACTAATGTAACATTGTGTATCAACTATACTAAAATAAAAAAATAAGCCTCGTGCAAAATTACATTACTTTATATCTCTTAAATGACAAGTAATTTATATGAGCTTAGGGATATTATGTTTGCTCACTGATTTGGCCTTAATGCCTAAAGGATAGTTTGGCACATAATAGGTTCTCAAGAAATATATAATAAATGAATGAATAAATGTGCAGTTATTTACTACATTGATCAAATTTCTTCATTTGCCTTTTGCCTCTTCTATAATAATTTATATGAAATAGAGTAAAAATTTTTTAATATGTCTTCGAAAGTTTATTGAGAATACTTTTAGAAAACTAGGATAGCACTAAAGTAAAAACAAAATGAAATTTTACTGAACTTGAAATTTTTAAACTGAATTAAACATGTCTTGTTTCCAAAATGAGGTTTTCTTTCTTTTAGTAGTCAAATTCAATGACCCCAAGCCTCAATCCTGTAAGCCTAAAATCTGTAAGAACACATATATTATTCATCTGTCCTTCATGTCCCTCTTGCTCTATTGCTAAATCCAATAATGACTGCCACCAGCACCCACCCCCTGCCATCCCCTAAAGGCTTATCACTCAGGCTAAGAGATCAACTCTAGCTATCAGAGAATTAGAACTCTAATTGGTCCCTTAGAGAGCTTTCTTATGCTTCTGCTGCCTGGTAGTGTTTTTATGGTAAATAAATGCCCCTAAACTCATAGGTAGACATACTCTACCTCTGTATCATCAAAGCAGTCACCATTACTCCTGGTCAGGTGATCTCTCTGCTAGTCATGTAGTAGTTTCTCAAATGTAAGGGGAGACATGCACAGTATTAAGCTCAGTTACATTTGTTCCGCACCCGGGTAGGTAGGGGTGGCCAGGTGTTCAGTTCTCTGGCCTCTCAGGTCTTTCAGTTTAAGCTCTCCAAGAGTCATCCCCACCCTTCCTGCTCATAGTCTCAGAGAGGTGGGGTCAGACACTGCCTTAAACTTTCTCTTCATCATGACAGCCAAGAATCAGATATTCCCCTTTTTCATGGTGCGTTTCCTGAATGTGTATAGGTCTTGTGTGCTAGATACTTTTTGGATCATTTTACAGACTAGTAAGTGAATTCTGAAAAGACCTTTCAACACTTCTATGAAGTTGGCAATTAAAATCAATTGCATTTGATCACAAATCCACCCCTGTAGATAAGAATCAAGATCTTTTTCCAGAAGAGGAGTGTGGGAAAGCTAGCAGGGCAAACCAAGAACCAATCCATCACACAGGGTAAATGTTATGATCAGTTCCCTGCTCTTCCTCTTAGTAAGCTAGATTAGATCATCAAATATTGTCAAAATTGGACCAATTCAAAAATTAAACCATGCAAAGTTCAAAACAGGTTCATTTGATAGCATTGATGGCATTGCTCAAGCAATTGAAAACACATTCATGTCCAGAAAGATACCATATATCTGAAAGATGAAAGGGGTCCCATTAAATAAGCTAGGGCACATATATATATGGTCATTATGTTGTGCTTTTATTTTTTCTTTTAATTGTATTTGTTTCTATGTAATTCTACATAATTCTTGGATTAAGTTATTTTTACATCAATGAAATATGGACTTTTTTTAAAGATCTAAGTTAGACAGATTTTTATATGCTTTCCCATAATATTTAAAATGTTTTTATATTTTTATTTTTTTATTTTATATTTTATTTTATATTTACAGTTTTTAATTTATATTTATATTTTTATGTTTTACTGAAATTTGAAAGTATTATATGTATGCATCCACTTGGTCCTACTAAACTTTATTTTTTTTTAAAGATTTTACTTATTTGACAGAAAGAGAGAACACAAGCAAGAGGAGTGGCAGGCAGAGGGAAAGGGAGAAGCAGGCTCCTCGCAGAGCAGGACTCAATCTCAGAACCCCAGGATCATGACCTGAGCCAAAGGCAGTTGTTTAACTAACTGAGCCACCCAGGTGCCCCGTAAAGCCTAAGCTTTACTTTTTTTTTTTTTTTTTTTAATGAATGAGAGAGCAGTGGGGAGAAGCAGAAGGAGAGAGATAAGTAGACTTTGTGCTCAGCATGGGACCCAGTGCATGACTCAAGCTCACAACCCTGAGATCATGACCTGAGCTGAAACCAAGAGTCGGACACTTAACCAACCAAGCTACCCAGATGCCTCTAAGTATTTTTTTCTTTGTCTTTTTTTTTTATTATTTTTTTTATTAACATATAATGTATTATTTGCCCCAGGGTACATGTCTGTGAATCGTCAGGCTTACACATTTCACAGCACTTACCATAGCACATACCCTCCCCAATGTCTACAACCCAGCCACCCTATCCCTACCCC
>CM053616.1:30423882-30480498 GCA_028646535.1 Procyon lotor
TCATTATTAGTGACAAAATTAATGAATATTTTAAATATCGTGCCCTTCGTCCTTCTTTAATTTACAGTTTTATATTATTTAGGTAAAGATTATCACATAATGTTGAGCATTTTAGGGGAAGCTAAATATATAATATATAAAAATATATTTATATACAGTGATTAAAAATTGTATTTTAATTTCATTTTTACCTGAAATATATCTCAATTTTTTAATATCCCATTTTAATGGAGTAACAGTTTAGTTTTAGGTCTTATGAAATACTGCATCAGAACCCTACAAATTATGAACTGCAGAAATGTGTATCTTTTGTTCATTTTTTAAAATTAGCACTTGCTTTTTGGCTTGGCACCAAGATTTCATTGGTTAGACCATGCTAGTGTCTTCTTTGTTGCTAATGAGAGAGAAATAGGTGTGAAAAGTCAGTGTTTCACATGTATACTCTATTAGGAGCAAGTGTTTATCCTGAACGTCAGCTCAGATAGAGAATCTGACACTTATTAGCTGTTTAATAAATATTAGAAGAAGGGAAAAGAGAAAGAAGAAAAGGAAGGAGGTGGAGAAAAGTGAGAGAGGGAAATCAAAGAGATGTTTTGTTTTTTCTTATGCAGTATTCAAAACATGACTCTTATTTTGAAGTCAGTGGCCATTTTCTTAAAGCTCAGCTATGAAAATGTGACCCTTATATGTGGATAGAATAAATTACATGTTTCAGTAACTGGTATCTAATGTTTTGTGGCTATTATTAATACTTCTCAATTGCATTAAGATTTTCTGATCGTTATTAGGAAATTTCTGAAAACATTTGAGATAATTAAGCATGCAGGCTCGTAATCACTGCTTTAAAAACTGCCAGTTGTAAGTAGGCATGTATCAATACAGACCTGAGACCTAAGCAGATGTTGGACATAGTCTCTTGGTAAAGCCTTTCCAATTATCCTAACTCTGGACTATGAACTTTTATAAAATGTACAAAAGACACTCCCTAGGTGTATTAGGAATATTTTTCCTAAGGTCATAAGTATGTGTAAAATGTAAATAAGTAGAGTAGATTTATGTGTTCAAAGAAGACTATTTTTAGAGACCTAAAATTATTATAAAATCCTTAATTATAACTTATCTTTTAGATGCAAACTTTAGTCCATGAGTTTCTAACAATTTGTACATGTTCTTTAATTTTTTGCTCCTTTTTTGCAATTGTATGAAGAATTGGTTGGCTTAAGTCTAGCAAGCATCTAATGGAGGCAAAATCATCACCATTTTGACATATTTCGTGATTTTCAACTTGGACTGTGTCATATGAAATACTGTTTTAGAATTATGCCTTAAAACATTGAAGCTCTTGATAATATAGTTCATTATATATCCACTCATTTTTATTTGAATAATATTCAGTTAATATCTTACAGATATTAATAGAAAAATTCTCAAAATTTTGAGATAATTAAAGAATAGATTTTTTATCACTATTTTAAAACTACTTATACTATTTATGAACTACTAATAAATAGGCACATATTGAAATAGACTATATTCAAAGAACCCCTAATTCAAGAAGTGAATAATTTCACTTCTCAGCCCCTAGAATTAGGGGTCCAAAGATTTTTTTTAATGCTTCCATAAGCAAACTGGGTATGTTATTAATAGACTCTCCAATCATTAAGATATTTAAAATTTGTAAAACATTGACAGACACCTCACATGCTTATTGTGGAAATCGATTTTAAAAAGTTAAAGCGTATATCACAAGAGGCCCTAAGAGATAGGTATGTTTGCAATAGTCAGGAAAGTTATTTTCTTTCTTCAAAATCAGAGGGCACTAAAAGTTAGAGGCAATCAAATTTACATTTTTTTTAACCTGGCTTCATTTCCCAATTCAGACTAGAATTAGAAAAAAATAATACATTTCTTTAAAAATTTCTATTAAAAGGTTAATAGTTCTTCATATATTTGATTCTGTGATGACATACAAATTCATTGTATCATAATTTTAAATATTTTTCTGCCTATTAACCAATTTTCACAGAAATTTTCAATGACATTTCAACAGTTTACATGAAATCATATCCAGGCTCTCTCTCTGAATTCCCTATAATAGCAAAACTCCTTTCTTCTCAGTGCTTTGGAGATTTATTCATGTAACTCCCATTAGAGTTAATTGGAGTTACTAACATAAATTCCACTTACTCCAAATGGAGAATAGGTTTCTTTAATGTTGTTTTTATTTTTTAATAAGGTTAGACTCAAAATAGAATCTTGTATACAATTGTCTCTTTTGCTTTGGGAAATTAAAATGCCTTTAACAACTTTTAGGGTTAGAGAATTTAAATCTGTTGCAAACTTTTCTTTCTTATTTTAATTCTGCTACATTACTACATCATCATTACAAATTACAATTGGTAATGAAAGAAATAGGACAGTAAACTATAAAAGCATTTTTCCGGCAAGCCACCTCTGTTTACATACTATTTGTAGTTTTATTTGTGGAATTACTCTGTTAATGGTATATTATTAACACTATTTAGAAAAATTGTGTTTGTTGTTCTTAACAATAAAAAGAAAGAAATAGATACTATTTATTGAGAGGAAAGTATAGTTTTCAAACTGAAAAAAAGCTCACCTTTTTTTTTCATAAATGCTGCTTTAAAATAAATTGCTGTTTCTTTTTATTATCTGTTTAGCTTTTGTTAATAAATCTTAATCACTTTAACTATTGATGATTTTATATGTGCAGTTAGTCTTGGATTATTTCAAATATTTGAAACCGGCTGTTTTTTTTTTAAATACTTGATGTATGTTTAATTTACCAAAAGAAAAGACACCTTAAGAAATAGGTGCTTTTCAGTTAAAAAAGACTAATTAATAATAAACCAATGAACTTGCTTTCAACAGTGTATCCTCTCCCCCAGATTGTAGGAAGACACTCCTTTGTCAAATACATTTTTAAAAGTTGTCTATAGCTCAAAGAGGATGTATAACAAATTTAATTTCACCTTAAAATTTCTCCCCCTTTTAGTTTCGAAGGTCTTTCCACAGAAAACAATTTATAACAGAATAATTCTATAAAATCATATTTGTTTTACTCATCTATAACCATCTCTCCCAACATTTTTGTAAATCCACCTGAGAGAATTTACACAATTAAGACTTTGCTAAAATACAGGCAATTAAAATTGTCATTCAAAAAATGAGAGCAAAAGCAATTCTAAGGAGAAAAATGTCCTAGTAACATGAATAGCACGAAAAAAAAATTTAGCTTTGAATTTTGTGGCAACCTTAACAAAAAGATAAGAGTGAAGAACTTTATTATTTTCTTTTGCTCAAAAAGGAAGCAGAGAATGTATCTAGAAATACAAAGAGAAAAAAATAGTATTTCTCGTAGTGAAATCACTCAATTCAATGTAGTTTCATATTATATTCTCATTTATAGTTAAGGAAACTGAAGCTCAGTGAAGTTAAGTAATTCCTTGAAGTATATATAGCTAGTGTAAGTCTAACAAGTTCATACTCTAAAACAGTCATCCAGAGCAACAAATACTGTCCTAAATCTTCAGTTCTGTAAGAAATCTATCATGTGGATGAATTAGCATCATTTAAGACAGAGGGCCATGCCTTTTATTATTATTTTGGAAATTTTCATGTTTATAATTCTAAGAATTATATTAGCCTATATACTAGTGAAAGTTATACTTCTAATAAAATTTTTGCCCATGAAAGAATATCTCCACTTTAATTTTGAAATTATTAATTTCATTGCTCTGACTTTTGTAACTTTAATAGTTTTCTCTAGATATGATTTTTTTTACCACTCTTTCTTTTCATGGCTTCAAAACTAATAAGTCTTCAAATATTTTAAATAGAACTTTCTTTTTCTAGCCAGTCAAGTTATATTTGCAAGAAATTATGTTAATATAATTTAACTGTGCTGCATTATAGAAGACTGATTTAATACAGGAATAAAGTTGAGAGAACCCACAGTAATCAATAGTTTAAATGACCTTTATAACTTTCTCTTGAATATTTTCAGATAGAAAATTAATCATCATGAAGTCAATCATTAAAGTGCCATTCAATAAAACATCAATGGAATAATTTGGAAATATGGCTCACATTAGCTCAGAGCTCCACACTCAACTCCTTACATAAGAGACAAATTTTAATTTCATCTATCAAAGGATATAGCATGCCGAAGTGAAAATAAAACAACCTGCCTACTGCTGGTGCATTCCTCATTCCAGCTAAATCAATGTTGAATAAATATTTAAATGAATTTTGTTTCAAATTTGCTGGCAGCCAGGGCAAAGGAAAATTTTGATGAATTGTATAATTCATTTTTATCCAATGAAAAGAAGCACACAATTCATCTATAATATGGATGGAGGGGAGAACAAAATATTAATCTGCCCTGGGTTCCTACATGCCCACTTTAAAGCCCCTAAGAGGAAGTTGATATATTTCTTGCAAGTAAAATCTTTCAGAAATGATCCAGCTAAAATTTTTGCATTAATCCCAGCTACAGTTATTAAATCAACCTGCTTATTTTTATTAGTCATATTTTCTTAATATTCTCTGCAAGGATATTACTGTTGGGGCAATACAACCCAGTGGGTATAAACATGAGCTTTACAACCAGATACTCCTGGTTTTTAAATCTGAGATTGAATTTGATTTTCCCTTCTAAGACTCAGTTTCCTGAACTGTAAAATGGCTATAACAATATTACACATTCATCGATTTTTTTATGAAGATTAAATTTAACTATATGTATAATGAATGATTCAGTCCAATGCCTAGAACATAATAAGGTTGCAGTAAAATGGTGACCAAATTTTCTTTTTTTGCTGTTTGCTTAAAACAAAAATCCGAGAAGCTCCATTTGTATAACACCCAAAGAAAAATAAAACATTACAATGGTTAAAAGACAGAATATGTTCCAAAAATCTCAATCTGTTATATTATTAGACATTTTGAATTAATCTCACCAACCTCATCAAAACTATTTTAACTTTTTTTGTTATACACTAGTCCTCATTCTTTAATATTAAATATACATTTAAGGGGCGCCTGGGTGGCTCAGTGGGTTAAAGCCTCTGCCTTCAGCTCAGGTCATGATCTCAGGGTCCTGGGATCGAGCCCCACATCGGGCTCTCTGCTCAGCAGGGAGCCTGCTTTCCCCTCTCTCTCTGCCTGCCTCTCTGCCTACTTGTAATCTCTCTCTCTGTCAAATAAATAAATAAATAAAAATCTTTAAATATACATTTAATTTTACAGCTATCATAATACTTAAGTCTAAAATGAAATTTAGCTATGTTATAGAGCTAAAAACGACACTGTCAAGAGAGTATTATATATAAAAGCACTTCTCTCTGAGTTGTGAGGTCATATATTTAATCCAGAATGGAAATTCTTCATGGTGCTTGCAAATAGCTAAAATGTTGAAAAAGGACATTGCTGTAAATTTTATGTTATGATTTATATTATAAAAATATTTATAATTAGTTTCCTATGAAAATACTCTGTAAGGAATGAAATAACTAGCAGAAATTGGCTAAAATTCCTGAAATTCATGGAGAAAGACTTTGAAATTTATTATTTCAAATCAGTTTTGCTTTCATCTATTAAAATTATAGCAACTACCCATAGGAAAAATGCATTATAGATCACATAATGGTATATTTGCAGAAAATCAGCATATACATCTATAGGCAAAATTGATGAAATGAAATCTAAATTCTACACTATTTTATGCTGGAACATTATTATATGGAATTTTTCTAATGGGACCATATCCAAGTTGTAGCATTAACAGATGGGATCCTGTTGGGGTTCCACATTTTTAGTTATTTAGGACTTTAGTAAACAGTGATTTTATCCAGTATGTGATTGGAACAGATGTGATCTTATCAGGGTTCCACTTTTTTTCAAGGGCATAAAATTGCCATGATTTGCTGTACAGTGCTGGAGTTTACTTTTTGTGGTTTTAGAACCAGAGTCCTTTTTAGCCAGAATTTGCCCTTGGGTTCTAAAACATCATAATAGGGAGTTAATGTTTTATTCTCTATTAATCCCATTAAATCCTTTTAATATTAGAGCATGTGTTGCTTTATAGCATTAACTAGTGTCTTGCACTCAACAGTATTTTCACAGTTTATGACACTGCTTAGGGCATTAACAAACAGCTGTTTGAATTAAATGAGCAGTTAAGGACCCTGTTCATTAACTCAAAAGTTTCATGTATTTTTAATTCCTTAAATCTAATGGTATCATCACCCTCCAAGAAATCTATCTTTGATTATAATTTGCTCTGGCCACTATTGGTTATGGGGAAAAGTATTATTGTTTTTGAATATGAGTCATATCAGGGTTGGGTATCTCTAATGAATCTTAACTATCTCATAACGGTTTCATTCTTATGGGATATAAAACTTTAAAAGTTGTTTACGGCAGTTGTGTTAAGATTTTCTCCAATTTTGGTTACTGATGACTTCATTTAGCTAATGTAAAGAGGCAGTTGGAACAGAATTATTTGCATTTGAAATGGCGCAATCAGAGGTTTGTGACTGACTCATTTACAAAAAAAGAAAATTGTATTTGGACAGTGACAAATTATGTGATGCAGTCCCTGGTGCAGAGCAAAATGTTAGTCACTGATTTTCTCCATATAGAGAAATTGTGGCTTCCAAGGCTTCATTTGAGACTTTACCTTTTATTCAATAATGATCATGGACATCTTGATTCAGTAGTTTGAGGCAAAGTAATTAAATAAAAGGGCAATTTTAAATTAATGTGTCTAGTATTGTAAATAAGCAGCATGAAGACAGGGTTCTTGATTCAAACCTACCCTGGCGCCCTAGTGATGCCCCACCTGGTTCAAGGCCTTCTGTGTAGTAGGTGCTCAGCATTTGGGGGAGAATGATGGGATGCTTTTATTAAGAAAATTTTCCCTGGTGTGTAAACCTCTTCTAGGTTTCCTACAAATCATCATATTATTTGACCTTCAAATATTTAAATTTCCCTTTCAGGGTCTGTGGATCTTTGATAGATGAATTTAGTCCACAGGTGTTTGATAATCAATTAGAAAGCATTAACAAGTTATAAAGTGAGACATATGATTCTACTAATAATCACATTTATTCTTTATCACTTCAAATGCCAAGGATCAACAATTTTAAGTCTAGACAAGATGATGTTTATGTATTAATGGAAAGAAATGGGTAAATGAATGAGTGGTTTGCTAAGAAAAGTAGAAAACTCATTTTTCCTATTAATCACCAGAAATTAAGTTCACATATCTTCCATGTTAAGTTTGGAACAGATTTAATGAGTGCTGGATTCCAGGCTTGGAATTTTTTTCTAAATCAGTCTGAGTTGACTTGGGATTCATAATTGTCCTATTTTTATCGATGTTGGAAGTTGTAGGGCACCTTTGACAAGTGCCCTGTAGCTCCTCCATTTTGCCTCAGGATATCTCTGTGGGCATCACTTTTGTTCTTCCAAGTCCTTCATCCAGTGCCCGTGACTGAGGGCAGCTCAGATAACATTTGAATTAGACAGGATGGTTTGAGGTGTCCTCCCCAACCTTGACTACTAAATTTGTAGACTGCATCAGAGATTTCATTTTTCTCTCTAGTGTGAAAAATATACAAGGTAATCAGTTAAAAACATCAAGCTATTGTGGAGATTTGGTCTTTAAGAATAAAATCTAGAAATGTTTCTGAACTTAACAGAGAGCATAATTTTAACTAAACCAGAATCTTTAACACTGCTCCAATAATCTGCCATTTGTAGTGTCGTTTTGAGTGAGAGCTCCACTAATAGTTAAGAAGTCTACAGAGAATACATATATTCAGAAAAATGAGTGTCCTGAAGCCTTATTTTTTAAATAACTGTAAATGAAGATTCAACCTGTACTGGTAAAGAAATCCAAAATAAAACAACTTTGATATATATATACATACATGAAATGTTATATTTAATCTATCTTAAATACATATTATAAACAATGCCTAGATGGAGAGGGTTTGGGTTTGTTTTGTTTGTCAGTATTCTGATGCCCTGTCAGCACTATCTGGACTCCATCTCTGCAGCTACCTTCCAAACCAAGCCACCAGGATCATTTGCTTGAACTATTGCATTAGCCTCCTGCTTGCTTCCTACATTTACACTTCACTGTTGACCTGGGGCTGTTCTTTACAAAAAAGCCAGGAACCTAAGCCAAACAAACAAACTACCAAAAAAAAACCACACCCCAAACAAAAAACTTCTATCTGATCCTTTAGTGCTAAAGATGTTTCAGTGGCTTCCCTAGGCTCCTGATAGCGTGGAGCTATCAGCTATCTTCACTTGACCCATCTGACCCAGCTACTGTTTACCTCCCCATCCATATCTTAGCCATTATCCATGCAGTTCACTGGATTCCAGACATATTAAGCTTCTTTCAGCCTCAGTTGTGTCAGGCTCTTCCACATCCAGCTCTCTTTCCTGGGTACCTCCTACTCAGCCTCACATCTCTTCTTTAAGGTCTTGTGCCCAGAGAAGCCTTCCTAGCCTCTCAATCTAAAGCAGGTGCCTATTTTCAGACGCCTGTTGCTCCTTTAAACTTTCCTCTATAGCACTCATTACAATATCAACTATACAATTATTTGAGTACTTTATTTTTATTTTTCCCCCCATTGGAGGAGGTAGGATCTGTTTTTTTGCCCCATTAGCACCTAGCAGCAAGAAGAAATACTCAATAAATATTTTCAAGTAAATGGATGAACTCTTTAGTTTTCTCTAACTTAAGGATATAAAAAGACATTTTTAGGAAAAGAATTTGCACCTCTTGATTTCTTGATAAATGATCAGGCACATATGGGATAATTTCCATATTTTTTTAAGATAATAGTCAACATTCTTTTATTATTGTTAAACTAGCCTTTGAAACCAATTAAGTAACTGATTATTGTACTGTTTCTTCTGTTAGACATCTAGCATTTATTAAGAATTTACTCAATCGGCATCAAAAGTTCTATAATTTATTTCAAAAAACCCTTATATTGTCATAACTCCTAGTTTTATTCTTGTCTGAAGTATATTCTATTATGCAAGACCAGGACAAAATGAGAGATTGCATTGATTCAATAGATTACAAATGTAGGATGAGAAATTGAAGCCTGCCAGCCAGCAATGTAAACTGGGAAATGGATCCCCACCACTGTGCTGGACATTGCCAAGAACTGGAGGAAAAAATCTTGGCAACAGGTGCTGATATTAGCATCAACACCAGCATCAAGCGAGTATGTGTAGGTGGAGGTAAGAGAGTTCAGCTGACTATAATGTATGAATTAAGGTAGACATGAGGAGGATGTCTCAAAGTTCTCCTTCTGACTTTGGCAGATCCTGAGTCCAGGGCAAATACTTACAGATATCTTGTTTAATTGTTTTACTTATTTGAATGAAACTCTGAAAACAAACATTTAGTGCACTCTGTTGATTCTTTAATGATGAAATAGAAAATTCTGACATACCCTTTGTAGAGAAAAGCAAATAATAAGTCAATTGAGTGACCTCCAAGTTAAGGAAAATGTTCTTTTCCAAGTATTATGAATTATTAACTTCTTCAGAAATATCTTTCTGTAGTAAGTAGTAAATCACTACTTGGAAAAGTTGAATTGAATGAAAAAAGATAGAAATAATTTATATACCTGAAGAGAGAGAGGGAAAAAGGAAGAGCTAGGAAGCAATTAACCTAAAGTTAATTACAATTACTCACAAATGTTCTTTCAAAAGTAATATTGGAAACCAGGAAACTAAATAATTTAGGACCTCGTTGGGAAAGATTGTATTGTACCAACTGTTTATTGGCACCACGATGATGTGCAGTGGAAAAAGTCATCTTTCCATTCCCTTTCACATCAGACCTGCAGAAAAAGAATCCAATGGCCCCGGAGTCAGGAATTGCAGGTTCTGAGCTGTAAGGTTCACCAGCAGCCATTAGACTGACATTTGTTATCAGTGAGACGCTGCTGAACTGTTGTTCCAAGGCTGTTGCTGTAAAACCATAGTGCATTGTAGTTTGTTGGAGGTTAGTAGCACTTGTTAATTTGATCAAGGCTGAAGTTTACGGAGGATAAAGTAAACAATGCAAACTGCAGACACCATCAGTTTCCTATGGGCAGTGAAGTGTAGTCTGTTCCATTTACACTTCACAACAACATCTGATGGGCTTTGTCAGTGCTGCACAGAGTAATTAAACCTGAAATCAATAGCAGGCATTTGTCATGTTTACAGCCGCTCTTTCTGCTGGGTTAAACTCATCAGTTTAGTGCCGTTCTGTTTTACTGCAGAGACACGCTCCATTATTTCTTCAGGTACAGTTGAGATATTCAGTTACATGCCCAATAGTTTGAATACGACATTAAGATTAAAAGGGACAGGCAAATGGACAGTTTTTGTAATTTATCTGCTGATTTCTTAACCAGTGTTGGATTTCCATTTCCTTCAACCTTTTTATGAAACCCTTTGCGGACTGGGATAATATATTCCCTCAGCTCCCAAACTGGCAAAGTCTCTTCTCAAACCTGATAGAATTTGACGTCAACTATAACTATACGAAAAGATTGAGACATGTTATTTAAAAAGAGTGAAGAACATCTAAGATTCAAAGTTGCTGTCTTATTTGAAAATTGGTCTTTTCTACTTTTAATGAAGGATTCCTCAGAAATGTTCTTTTATGTCAGTTTTTAAAATCTCTACCCTTCATTCCTTTTGTTGCTTTTGCTATTTTTTCCTTCTATTTCTTCTATTTCTTGATCTTTTAAATAATGTGGTTAGAGCATGCTGGTTGTAACAGTAAGAGAAATTGCAGTGTAAACTTGAATTTGACATACATGCTTGAAGGAAATTGAAAAGTGTGCATTTAGAGCATTTCAAGTCACTTAATAAAGATCTTTATATCCTTCATTTTGTACAAATGAATTTAAACATCTTACCTGTCCATTTAGTACTATTGTCTTGGCGTATCCAAGTAAACAGGATTATTTTAAGAATGAATCTTATGGCCAATTAGTTGGTTATAAATGAAACCATAGTACTATGCTTTTTGCATTAATTTTTGGTACTTAAATACCCAACTCTTCTTTTCAGATGTGTTTATTGAAGTTATATGCAAGTGGACTGATTACATATTTCATGCTAACTTTGAAAAAACCTTGCAACTAATTTTACTAAAATTATCTTGATCTTTAGACAGCATAAACACAACTAATTGGTATTTGGACTGGAAGTGACTTAAATATGGAAACTTCAAATTTCTGTATGCCAAATTGTCACATGGAGTTCTAGTCATTTAAAATAAGTGGGACTCCAAATCTTAATAAGAATGCATATTTTGGTAAGCACAGTAAAAAAGTGAATATATGAATCATAGAATTCTAATGTTCAGAGTAATTACATAAATTATTTTCAAAAGATTGTTAAAATGGGATGTTCACAGCTTCTTAACACTATGTAGCAGTCATTGGAGGGTTGTGTACATGGGGCAAAGTCTAGAGAATCCATATCTTTTTATCTTTAAGTCCAACATGGAATGTTCTTGAGACCATGTTATCTAGTTTCTAGATCTTACCTATTTTTATCATATATCAGAAATCCTATTTCATGGGTACCAATCTCTTGTACCAATCTCATGGGTACCAATCAAAGAATACTGTGATAATGTATAAGGCATAATCCTCTTGTATTGTATCATAGTTCAACAATTTCAAAAGCACATGTCAAAGAGGGAATGGAACTTGTTGGGAACTTGTCCTAGTCAGAAATTCCCTAATACCTTTAGGAAATGAATGATGTTTCTCCAGCATATTTAACTCAGATATTTTAGTAATATATCATTTTTCCTGAGGACTGTTACCAAAGATTTTGAGTGATAATTGAATTAAAATTCCACACAGATACAGCAATTAAAAAGATAATGCTTCCTGAACAAAATTCTGATAATTACTTGGAAAGTTTTGTTTTAGTGATCAAGATAAAATTTTAATTTAAATTACAATGAATTTGCTTAATTAAGCCTTCTAAGTGTCAACTATGATAAAAGTAAAACTTTGGAACTGTACCCAAAGTAATGCTTAAAATCTACATGATACCCGGTGATGCCCTATGCATTCAAAATCCATTAAATTTTCAGAGACTAAGATATATATTTTGGGTCACAGAGCTCAAACTTTAGCATGTGCTCTTAGTTCTTTGTCTTCCAGTAAACCCAAAATGGAAGTTCTCTCCACAGACCATGTCTATGAGAAATTTAGTTAAGAATATGTTAGATTGTTTGAAAAACTGTTTCATAGTACATTGAAACTCACCAGCACCTGTGATGAACAGCGAGTGTTGTATATAAGTGACGAATCACTAAATTCTACACCTGAAACTAATATTACACTGTGTTAACTAACTGGAATTTAAATAAAAAGTTGGAAAGAAAAAAAGAGAGAAACTCACTTGAAAGAAAACAGTAAAGTCACCTAAAAACCAACTCAAAATAATAACATAATTAGGGTTGTTAAAAAGCCAGACCTACACCATCATTAGCTATAGTTACTCAGAGTGGGTTCATTCAACTTTTCTGGATCAATAATAGAACCTAGAAATAGAATTCAGTACTGGTTGCATTGTTGCTCATTTATTGTCCATGGCCATTCCTCAAAAGAATATAATCTCACATATAAGGAAATGGGAGATAATCTTTATATAGCTTCTTGAGGTGGTGTGAGTATAAAAGTTTTTTTATCTTGTATGTTCTTACTTTTACATAGATGATCTCATTTTACTAACAGCATTATGCATGTTTTGAAGGTAAAATAAATATGAAATATAATGAAAATTATAAAAATTCTGCACCAATAATTTCAAGGGTATCCTGCCTTTTATCTCCCCACAAGGTTAGATATCAGTGTTCCTGGTGTTATACTCTGAACTACAATGCAACAGTTAATGAATACTTGAGAAGCCCATGTCTATGCCAGAGACTTCCTCCAAATTCAAATTGACTTACATATTAGTCCTCCCCAGTGAGGAGAGTAGCACAAATAAATGGAGGCATTCTTAGTCAAAAGAGTAAAATCTGTGCAGTATTTTTAAGTATACAAGATACTTACATATTAATTTTTCTCATGTGATGCTCACAATTCTGTGATATAGGTCCTTGAACTATAGAAGAGACAGGTGAAGCTTAGGTTGAGTGATTTCCCCAACATTGTGATGCTTTTGGTGGTAGCACCTTGTCTTAAGCCTAGGTCTTTCTATTCTGATTCTGATGATTGCTATGGTATCTTCTTACATTCCAAAAAAGCCCACTTAGCCAGAATTCCAAAATGGGTCCTATATTAATTGGGTTTCACCCAGAAAAGCAGAACCACTAAGATATCTATACCTATATCTGTGTCCATGTCCATTTTTGTATCTATCTATATATGTAGAGAGATAGATATTTGTATCTGTCCATATATCATTGATCTTCTTATGTATATGTATTTATTCATTCATTATTTTAAGGAATTGACTTATATTATTATGGAGACTAACTGAGTAAATCCAAAATTTGTAAGGCAGGTAATCTGGAAAAATAGATTGTAGGCTGGCTAGAATCCTAGGGCACAAGCTGAAGCTGTATATACGCCGGGGGGGAGAGGGGAGATTTCTTTTCTGCTTGTCTCTGAATCTGTCCTCTGCCCATATCTATCTGTTACCCTCTGCCTGCCACTCCCCATCTCTCTTCCTTAGAAAGGCTCAGCCCTTTTTCCAAGTCCTTCCAAATGATTAAGTCAGACTCACCCAGATTATCTGGGATAATTGCCTTACTTAAAATTGACTGATTAAAGGATTTAATCACATCTGCACAATCTCTTCATAGCAACATCTAGATTACTGTCTGAATGAAAAAGTGGGGAATGAAGCCTAGTCAAGCTGAAAGTCCACCCTTTGTCAAGTAGACACCTAACATATCTTTCTAGATCATACTTAATCTCCAAATAAAAGTGAAAACTAAGTGTTATTTCTTCCCACCATGATACAACTCTCCTACATATATCTGAAAACATGCTAACCTTTTCCCCAGAAGAGGATACAAAGCTCTTGGGTGATAATTCACTCTTCTCCCTTGACATCCTATAATTTAAATACTGTGATAATAAAGCTATCCATCATGTTAAATGATTAGAGGATAAGAGAAGGAGCCAACCAAAAATATTAGGGTAAAGCATATACAAACATAATCATGTCAAATAAAAAAGACATACTCATAACTATTGCAGTCTCTATGTCTACAACTGGTCACATAGTCATCTGATATGGCTGTTTTCCTCCACTACCTATTTCATGTTCCTTATATCCTCAACAAGCACCTCATCTGGTCATGATCTTTTGCCTAGTGGGTTGGCCCAAACCCTCACTCTTTTTTTTTTTTTTTTTTTGCTTGAAGATGTGGGCCATTAGCAGTCCTGCCTAAATTGAGTTATGATAATTTTCAATTGACTTTAATCATAGGACATGGAAATAATAAAAAATACCTAAAGAATTACCTGTGTTTCAGACATACTCCTTATTACTTCCATTATATAGTAGCAAGACAATTTCCCTCTTGGCAGTCAGAATAAATTACCCAGCCAGAACAGCAATCCCTATTTTTGCTTGTTGATTTAGAGGCATGAGGAGCCCAAAATGGCCTAGTGAGTCTCAACTTCTAGTTCAGTGGAATAATTGTTCACTGGTAGAAGATTCTTTCCTTTGGATCTAAGACCTCTAGGTCAGCAGAGCCAAAAACATGTGATGAAAAGCAGAACTTTTGTTAATGGGACATTAGGAGTGGAGCAATTTACATTTTCATCTCTTGATTCAGCACCAGTGAAGCCTGTATATGGGAGAAATAGCACCACATATTGAATGCTGATTTAGAGCAGATACTATATCCTGAAGAACATTGCCTCAGCCCCACAAAGCATTGCCACCTAGTTGGTGTCATAACTGAGTCTTCAAAAGGCCATTCCACCACTTTATCAGATGGTTGTTTCAGAATGATAAGGAACATGATAAAACCATTGAATTCCATAAACCTGAGCCCATTAGTAAATATCATTTGCTGTGAAACGAGGTCATGGGTAAGAAACAATGCTGTGTAGAATACTTTGATAATGTATAAGGCATTTTGAAAGTCTCTGATATTAGACAAGCCTACTGCTGTGGTTGGGTGATTAATCCTGACTACCAAGGGGGAATTGGGTGCTACTACACAATGGGCAATGAAGAATATATCTGTAATACAGGAGATACTCAAGAGTATCTCTTAGTATTCTAATCTAATGTCTTATAATTAAAGTCAATGGAAAACTTCAGCAGCCCAAGTCAGCTAGGAATGCATGGCTCACACGCTTTAGGAATGAAGGTTTGGGTCACTCTACTGGGCAACAAGCCATAACCACCAGGCAAAGAACTGTAATGAAAGCTGAGGTGTTTTGTAGGTTATATGTGCTATAAGCATGGTAAGCATCTGTTCCATACAAACAAAGCAGGCTAATGTAAATTAGCTTGCCATCACATAGCTAGCTGTTCACCCTGTGAATGGTGCCATATTGGAGGTTCACTGTTGGTCTGTGCTGCTGGCGCTTTGGGCACTCAGCAGTGGCTGTAGCCAGGTTAGCCATGGTGAGTGTAAGAAAATGATGCTGAGTCCATGTATAATTTCCATTTCATTAATTACCATAATCGTCATGGGTACTTTGTTCCTGAACACAGTGGACACTAATGGAACCCAATGAAGTGACTGGAGAAAGAGGCTAACTCATAATCCATTGAACAGTTCATCCTAGCCACTTATTTTAAAATTTTAAAACCTTTCTCTGCTGTGGTCACCCTTTAGTAAACATTCACAAATATTCATGTTTCGGTTTTGTTTTTTTGTTCTTTGTTTGATTTGTTTTACCCAGAGAAGTCTATCTATACAGACTTTCCCCTAGACATTCTTTTCACTAATTTTACTATCATATTCTTTCTAATAAGTCCATGACCCTCAGCCAAACCATTAGCTGAAGCCCATGAATTGATATAGGCTCATGCTATTGATATAGACTATGGCAATTTTTCCTTTCAGACTAAATGAGCAACTACATATAGTACTCAAAAGGAAGTTCTTCCTAAAAGGAGAATTTTTTTCACCACTCTTCTTCATGACTGAACCAGGAAGATACTATAGTGGTGCTAGCGGTACACCTTCAGGTGGTGTTTACATGTCAAGAATCATTTGTAAACCAGGCCAAAGGTTTTTGTTTGTTTTGTTTTGTTTTGTTTCCTCGATCAACTGGTTGTAGGAACTCCTGAAGGGGGTGGGGGGGAGGGGTGGTTACTTTTTCATGATCATCTTAGGGTCCCTGACTGAATCTGAAAATTAACAGACCTATTAACAGGAGAAAATCATGCAAATTTATCTAATGTAAATTTTGTGTTACACCAGAGCCTTCATAAGGAAAAGAAAACCAAAACAAACAAAACAGTTAAATCTGAGTATTTTTATGCTAGGTTTGATGTAGAGTTGATACTGATGTAGAAATATAAATAGGTCAAAGAGTATGATATAAGTATAGTAAACTGAGGAAAACTTAGCAAGGCCTCTGTTTATTCAGATGTCTGAATGTCTGTCTCAGTGTCTCTTTGTCTTTGGAGATAAGGTTGCTCCTTTCCTCTGGGTATAGAGAGGGTACCTCTCACAAGATTTTATAACCTATTTTAGGAGATAAATGTAGGGGAAGATTAGAGTGAACTTCTTGCTCCTGCTATTTTTTCAAACTTCCTCAGCTTAAAATTACTCAGAATGCCAAGAAGCCATATTTTGGGGTAGTGTGTCTTGAACGCCGTCATTTCCCATGAGACCACAAGTGTGACCTGAGAGAGAGAAGAAATTCTAGCTGTGGACAACGGTCTTAGACTGTACCCATAGTTTCTGTCCTCTCCTGATTACAGTTTTGGACTTGCTTAGCCCACCTTTACAATAGTGTGGGCCAGTTACTTGTGATAAATCTATACCTGTCTGTCTGTCCAGCCAGCCAGCTATCCTGCTGGTTCTGTTTTGCTGACTGAACTCAAGATTCCCGTGACACATAACTTCTTTCAGTTACTCAATTAACACTAGTGTAGGAGCGGTTGTGAAGGATTTCTGTAGATATAATTAAAGTCCCAAATCACTTGATTTTAAGAAAAGGAGATTATCTTGGGTGAGTCTGACCTAATTATGTGAGCCCTAAAAGGGACTAGGCTTTTTCTGGAAAAGGAGATTTGAAGTATTAGAAGGTTTTGGACAGGAAAGTCTTCCTTGCTGCCTGGAAACTGTAAGGGGGCACATGTTAAGGAATTGAGTGAGGCTCTTAAGAGCCAACAGCAATGCTTGGCTAATGGCCAACAAAGAAACAAGAAGCTCAGTCATACAGTCACAGGAAATAAATTCTACCAGTAACCTGAGAGGGCTGGGAAGTGAATATTGCTCTAGTGGAGTCTCCAGATAAGAACTCAGACTAGAGGACATCTTGAATGTGAAACACTGAACAAAGAACCTAAGCTGGCATGCCTGAACTTCTGGCCGTCAGAACTATGAAATAATAAATGGTTGTTGTGTTAAGCTGCTAAATTTGTGGTGATTTGTTATGCAACCATACAGAAGTAACAATGTCACTCTGCTATGTACAATTTTACTTCTGCAAAATTAATTGAAACCATTCCTATCTTAAACTTTTCAAGTAGTCTTGGGATCCTTGATTTTCCTTCTAAAGCAAATGTCCTTAACAGGATTAGACTGGAATAGGTCTAGCCATCATATTTATGATCCTAATCTACTAAATTTCCTTGAATTCCCAGAGGTGAGTTGAGATTTAGAAAGGTAAAACCACCTCTGTATGAGTTGAGATTTAGAAAGGTAAAACCACCTCTGTAATAGCTCAGTTCTGCAGAAACACCCTGGCATTGGACTCTGTGTGGCAGACCCTAGGTTAATGACTCACAAATCCTAATTTTCACAGTGATGACTAATAAACTGTGGCAATTCCTTGAATAGTAAGTATCAGAAAATATTGGGAAAATTGTATGGTATCATTTTCTATTTCAAACCAAGAAACAGTCTCTTAACTATAGAGAACAAACTGATGGTCGCCAGATGGTGAGGAGGGGGGTGTGTGAGAGGATGGGTTAAATAGGTGATGGGGATTAAGGAGTACACTTGTGATGAGCACCGGGTGTTGCATGGAAGTGTTGAATCACTACATTGTACACCTGAAAGTAATATTACACTGTATGTTAACTAACTGGAATTTAAATGAAAACATAAAAAAAAAAAAAAGCTTTCAAGCTGAAAATGATCTCAAATTCCATTTGGCATTAATTTGTCAAAGTAAACCGCAAGTTTTAGAAATCATCTTATTTGTAATACTATGGCTATCATTTATAGTATGACTACTTAGAATGCACTAACCCCAAAGAATAGTTGTTACCAGATTTCTCTCGAAGTAAATTGAGAAAGTACCTGGACTGATACAGAATCACTGATTCCTTGAAAGTACATAAAAATGCAGGAGGAACCGATCTGAGGTCTATAATGAACTATGAACTATCAGCAATGGAGTGTAGTAGGGAAAAAAAATAGCCAAACTACACAAATGTAGCCTTGCAGAGATATGTATGGAGAGAAATACAATCTCTGTCCGGTGACTACTCACATATTAGTCAGAATTCTATTGTAGGCTTTGTGGCTGAAGAAAAATTCAAAATTTGGGGAGTTTTTCACAGAATACGAAGGTGATCGGATTGTGAGAAATAGGAGTTTTAAAACTTGCTATTACTATTGATCCTAATGGGAAAAAAAGATGTTGAAAATGAACTTTTTCGTAGGATTTTCTTGCAATAAAGCTGTAACAAATTCTGGATATAGTACATTGCAATAAGGCAAATTATATAAAATAGAACTATATTGAAACATGATACTTTTAGACTAATATTTGTAAACATTAATGCTTTTGCCGTCCGTCTGTGAGTGCAATTTCCCGATATGAAAACACTGGAACTAAGTCATTAAGGAGCATCAGGGACTAGAATGAATTGGAAAGATACTATCCTACAGGCATTTGAATTATATATATGTATAAGCAACTGCTGCCATGTTCCAATTAGCCCACATATTGCCAAGTTTGTGATTTAGAAATTTGATGGAAGATAGATGAATGTGGTGAAAAGCTATTTGCCTCACATTCTTCTTCAGATTTTTCTGAGGCCTCCTTTAACTTAGGGACAGACCAGTAAATGTATTTATTAACCACTTATTAGTAACCACTTAATAACCACTAAGTGCTTATTAACTACTAGCAATGATTTTGGAATTCACAGTGTCCAATTTTCATTTCAATGTTCTTCTCACTTACTGGACTCTCCCTTCCAGCCCCCAAGCTACCTTCTCACATATTCTTGGGCTTCTACCTGGTGATCTAGATCACTAGGATCCCTGCTGGACAACATTCGCAGGATAGAGGCAAAACCCTGTGCTGCAGACATTCTCTGGTATCTGGACTTTTCCTCCCTCTTCCTTCTTTTCACCGTATCTATTAAAAGAGAGCAGAGATCCTCCAGTTCTTTTCTCATGAAGGTTCACATCTATTTTGCCTAGAAATAAACCAGCCTCTCCATTTGAGTAGCAAAGATAGGGGTACGAAAGGCGCTATCATAGAAAATCATTTGCCGCACTCACTTTTCTCCTTTGTCAATCTCCCCTAATAGTTCAAAGTCTAAGTGCATTCTATTTTTGAAAAATTTCCCTGGGGAAACTACCAAGTCTTGTCTATAATGATGTTGGCTGTTTTATGACAAAGGGACTAACACAGAAATTCGAATACTTTTTAATTTCTCATGTTCTACCTGACATCTGTAATCACTAGCCTGGAAAGAATTTTAACCAATGACATTAAGATGAAGAATTCAGTATTCCTTTAGCATGCCCTTGAATTTTAGGTTTTATATATGTGTGGAATCATGCAATTTCTATAACTTAGCCAAGTAGTGTCCCTTGCATTCAGCCCAAAAGCATCTCAAATATTAGCCTGTGCCAGATGTTTCTGAGGGAGTAAAACATATAATGTACCTAATTTTGCAAAACTACACAATAGGTAGACATTTCTTTCTCACCCCAGCTGGTAATCAGTTTATGCCCTGAAGCTTGGAGATTTATAGCCCTTGTAATTTTATCCTAAACAGAGTAATTGCAGATACTCTTCCATTGCTATTATTTTAATTAGTGATGAAGACTTTGCCAAGATGTTGAATTTCAAGGTAATGAATTTCATCTGGGTAAGATCTGGTAGGTGGTTGTGATCATTTCAAGATAGCTTTTATCCTCGCAAATTCTTTTCTTATCAATTTTGGAGTTTTTATTTATTTAGGAATTTTACCCCAGCTTATTCTAAAATTATTTAAGAAATATCATGCTACTGACAAGTCATTAAGTCGTTTTCCAAAAACATCAAAGTCCAACAAAAGAAATAGACACATTGTTAACTTTAAGGGTAAATGTGTTTTAACGTTATCAGAGGTTATTGACTTTTAACATAATTTGCACAAAACAATTCAGTGTGCACAAGAGTATAAAATAATTTTCTTGAAGTTTTCATGTTCAGGAAAACTAAATTATAATTTAATTCTTTGTGGCTTCCTCTCAGCAGACTTTTAATCTTGTTGAGTGGGGGTTTTCTTTTCTATTTTGATATGCCATGGAGAATGAAAAAGAAATGCTTAGGTAGAGTTGGGTTTTAAGGAGTTTTCTTATAAACAGAGGTCTCTCATCAAAGACCATGATCTTATTTTTGTAAAAAAAAATAAATTTTTTAAAACCCTTGGTTTTTATGAATAGAATTCACAAGGGTTTGTCCCAGTTGACTCAGTCCCACGGCTTGGTTATTTCATCTGTAATAGGTGTGCGTCTTAATCAGCATGGATTTTCTTTGATGTTCATGTTTTTTTTTCTGTGGAACTGCAGGAATTCCCCATCATCTTCTGTTTGTCCTGGCCATAAGTACTTGTGGTAGGGTATAGAATAATCACCAAAACAAATGGAGCGATAATAATAGGGAAGATGTTTGGAGCCCAAGTGCTGATCCTGGTCCCCCAATTCATATGATGAACCCGACATTAAAGCTAACTGGCTATGAAAGCTAACAAAGTGAAACTTGCAGTAGACAGCCAGTGTGACTCTGCTGCTGTACACTCTTCTGCTGAGTTCTTCACTTTATCTTTCAAGAAAACATAACGTACTCCAGAACTCCATTGCCAGGCGAATGAATGAATGAATGAATGAATGAATGAATGAATGAATGTCATGTAGCTGGAAAACAAAGGAAGAAGAAAACTCCAAAGAGAAATTTGTAACTAATTGTTTCAGAGGAAACTTAACTTTTGAGTATAATTAGCAGGTTTAAGTTGTACATGATCCTCTAGCTTCTATTTTGAATTTTATTTCACTTACTCTTTCTTCCTAGGTAGCACAAAGTTTGAAAATAAGAAGAAATTTAGCATATGAATTACCTAACACAGTGGGGCAGAGAATTTGGCTAGCAGTCCATTTTCCCTATACAGAAAACTAGAGAGAAACTTAGACTGGGCTTGTCCTGATCTGAGTGTGTAAAAGCCAGAGAGTTCGTTTTAGGAAGCAATGTTTAGACTAAAGCCATATAAAATATCGAAATATAAAAAATACCAGGCTTATTATCCACCTTAAATGTTGATGTATAATTTATGGAATTATGAAAGCTGAGTAGTTTGATATGTTTAATACAGCAGTTTGGTAAAGACTTACTGGTTTGACACCTTCTCATTTGTTAGTTTTGGGAATTTGGATAGCTTTAGGGAAGAAAAGTGGTAGACAAACCTTGCTTAGCACTCAAGAAAAATAAAAGTACTAGGAAAAAAGATTAAAATTATATATCTCATAATTTTATTAAGTGGATCTATAATGAATTACATAAAAATTGACCACTTGAACTTTATATTTATAGTCCTTCTGTATAGTTTACCATACATTTTCACTTCCACTCAGTTATTTTATTCTTATAACCACCATGTTATAAGTGGGGCAAATTTTATTCTTCTCATGAATGGAGAATAATAGTAATACACAGCTAATACACAATAGGTTTTGAGACTTGTCATTCCCATTGTATCTTACTGCTGTCCTCATATTAATTGTGTTTAGATAATTTTTTCATATAACCCATGGAGGAAAGTAAAATGTGAAAATTTAACTAATAACATGCAATATTGCACAAGGTGATGTTTGACCTACCCAAAACCAAAGCAAACAATTTCCATCCTTAAAAAATTCTATAAATATAAATGATCACATTAACAGTAAAGGAAGGAAAGGATCAAATAATAATCTAAATAGATTTGTGAAATTTAAAGGCCATTCATGATAACTAACAAACTGGAAATAGGAAATAACTTGTTTAACATGAGAAAAAAAATGACTTTAGAAGCTGCGATTAGAAAATCTAATGGATTCTACACATAAATGCTAAAATTAATTCATGAATTTGAGGGAGTCAGTGGGTTGAAAATAAATAAAAATATATGGCATATCCATACAGTAGCCATAAATGACTAGAAAATAAAATCTTAAAATGGATAGTATTTATAACTGAATAGCTAAACATCAAATGCCCAGGTATGTGTCTACCAAAACATATAGAAGTATTATTCTCCACAGAAAACTACAGAACATCTCTGATAAAAATCAAAGATATTCTAAACAAATGAAATGATCTACCAAGTTTATGAATTAGAAATTTCAAATTTTAGGGGGCGCCTGGGTGACTCAGTCGTTAACCGTCTGCCTTTGGCTCAGGTCATGATCTCTGAGTCCTGGGATTGAGCCCTGCATGGGCTCTCTGCTCTGCAGGGAGCCTGCTTCCCCCCCTCTCTCTGCCTGCCTCTCTGACTACTTGTGATCTCTCTATCAAATAAATAAATAAAATCTTTAAAAAAAAAAGAAATTTCAAATTTTAAAGAATGTGAATTCTTCCCAAATTAACTTATATGTGTAATGGAATCAAAATTAAAAACTCAAGCAGAATTTCTGGAAATTGATGCATGAATATTCTGAAATGTGTAAGACTCTCAAAAGGTCAAGTGTAGTGAAGACATACTTGAAGAAGGACAAAGTTAGAGGCTTACACTACAGAGTATCCAGATTTACTATAAGGCTACAGTATTAGAAAGTGTGCGCTATTGGTGCAAAGATAAGAGAACAATACAATAGAATACAGGTTCTAAGAAACAGACCTAGAATGTAAACGTGGCCTGTTGATTTATAAGAAGATGCCACCAAAATAGTGTATGAGAATGTATTGGAAAATAACTGGTGCAGAATCAGCAAATGGTACATGAGTGACTAGATATCTATACTAAAAAATAATCTTGACCTTCTATTTCACAACATATATAAAAATCAATTCCACTTATATATGTAATTGTGAAAGATATATAGAGCTTTTAGAGAAAAACATATGAGAACATCTGATTTATTCTGGAATTGCTTAAGATGTTTTAAATAAGATACAGGTACCAATCATGAAAGAAAAAAAAAACTGTACTCTTTTAAAATTAAGAACTTCCACTTATCAAGACTCCATTAAAGAATGAAAAGACAAGCCACAGTTAGAAAAACTATTTAGGATACACACATCCAGCAAAATTCTCTCATCCACAATAAATGAGGAACCCCTAACAAAACAATAAAGATAGGCAGCCTAATTAGGATAAAATGCCAAACACTTGAAAAATCATGTCACAAAAGGGGCTATACAAATGGGCAATAAACATATGAAAAAGCAGTCATTATAATAATCATAGAAATGCAAATTAAAACTATCTTGACTTGTCTCTAAATACTTATTTAAATAGCTAAAATTTAAAAATATAGATAAGAATGTAGAGTAACAGGAACTCTCAAATATCTCAGGTGGGAAGATAAATTGGTATAGTCATTTAAAAAATATTAACACTATCAAGCTAGAGTTGAACGTTATGTATGTATGATTTGACTTTTAGATGTGACGATTTAGTATATATGTGTCCAAAATATGTCAGTATTTTGTACCAAACATTAACAGCTTTTTTCATAATAGCTCCCCCACAAAAATTCATTAACAGTAGGACGGATGAATTGTAGTTTATTCATACAATGGAATAATATATAGCAATATAATGAATGAAGTGTTGCCACACAAAAAAATGTGGATGAATCCAACAGAATTGGTATTAAGCAAAAGATGCCAGATTCAAAAGTATGCATAGTGTGGGATTATAATTATATGATGATTGAAAATAAGCAAAACTTGTGTGTTGGCAGTGTGGTTCTCAGTTATTAACTGAGAAGGGACATGAGCAAAGCTTCGGGGGTGATGGTTATTTTTTCTATATTTTCATCTAGGTGATGGTAATGTAGGGCTGTTCATTTATAAAAAAAAAAAAACTCAATTCTTTTAACTATATAGGTATATTGCCCCTCAATAAAAAAATAAAATAAAACAAACCAATGGAATTAACGTAAATTTTAATGGATAGAAAACACACTTACCACAACCTTTTTATAAATGATAAATACCAACTGCAAAAATTTTGCTTGTTTTAATAAAACAGAGTTGAGGTGAGCATTGACTATATATTCCAGATTTAAGAGAGTACAATAAAATTTCTTTAAACATATTTTGCCATTCAGATGTTTTAGCAGCTTTGACAAGTTTATTTTCCTTGTATTATGTATGTAGATATAAAAACCATATAGTTATCTTAGAAATCCAGCAGTCTGTTTATATTTGTAACAGTTGGTTAATATTTCTGAAAGTTTAAAGAATTACTCACCCAACAGTTTCTTAGACTATCAAAAGTTCTAACGACTTGTGGTGTATAAGTCACCATACTTGAATCTTGTAGTAACTGGATCTGATGTGGAAAGAGGGGTCAAGCTGGACCCGGCTGCCAGTGGAATGAAGTACAAGAATGTTGCTGTGCACTGTGCCATTACCATACCAACAGACAGCCCAGAAACAGTCATGCAGAAATAGACCCAGAACAGCTTTAAGAAGAAAAAGAAAAAAGAACTTGATAATAGATAGGGATGTCTTTTTTTTACTTGCTGTGTTTGTTTTGTTTTTAATAATTTACCTTGTACAAGTAATGTTTTTAAAAGAATAGCTTTTTTTAATTATTATTGTAAGTTGAATTCCTTCTAATTCAAATAGAATTTTCATAATAAACATTTTTCTTCAAAATCATTTGCATGATCAACTATCAGCAGACAAGCATTTGAAAATTATTAACTAGGGAGTTTTGTACTTAACAGAATAGGACATTCATAATATACTTAAGTTTATATTTAATCATTATGAAAAGACATGTAACCATCAAATTTTCTTCACCATCTTAGTAATAGACCTTTAATATATATAATATATAATATAATATAATATAATATAATATAATATAATATATATAATATATAATATAAATTGTCAAGAGAAGGAATAAATATATTTCAAAATAGAGATGATAGTTTAGTCTATCTGGTACAGTTAACATAAGCAGAAATTTAGTTGGGAGCTCATGGCATGATCTATATCATGTTAGAATTGATTTTTCAGTGGTTATTGATATGCTATAAGTTATTTCACAGCTTATTCACACAATAAATGCTTTATACAAAAAAATGAATTATTTCACAGTTTAAAAAATTCATTTATTAATGAACTTGTTGCATAAAAGATTCAATGCTTGATTTTCCATCCTGAAATAGTTTCTCTGCAGCATATTATTAATTTTTATAAATCTAGTACCTAACCCAATACCTGAGTCACCATGGTAGTTTTATGTTGCTGCCTTAATAAATTTTTTGTGAACTTAGAAGCTTAAAATAATGCTGACTTATCTTCCCACAGGTCTATATGTCAGAAGTCTTAAGTGAGTCTCACTGGGTTAAAATCAAGTTGTTGGAGGCTCCCTAGAAGCATCTGTTTCAGATTGTTAGCAGAATTCAGTTTCTTATAGTTGTGGGAATGAGGTCCCTGTTTTCTTTCTAGCTATGGGCAGAGGGTCATTTCTATCTTCCAGAGGCCGCTTGCATTCCTTGACTTGTAGCCTCCTTCCATCTTTAAATGGGGAAAAAGAGATGATGGATTTCAAGTATTGTTCTCATTTTAAATTTGTCCTATGTCTTCCTTCACATTCTCTGAACTTCAGTCCAGAAAGATTCTCCAATCTTAAGAATTTATGTGATTAGATTTGTCTCACCTATGTAACTAAAATCATCCCTTCAGCTCCAATTCTGTCCTTAAATCACACCTGCGAAGTCTCCTTTGCAGTGAATAATAGCATATTCATAGGTTCCTGAGATGATAGCTCTAATAGTTATCCACAAGAACCCCCAAGGACACACTTCTGAAGGGCTGACTTGATCGCAGATGCCCGGAAGAATAGATGACCTTCATAGCTTCTATGAATTCAAATTCAAGCTCATGGTTTGTTCATTGGGGGCAGTCCATATTTCAGCACGTAATAGCATATAAATGAACTGATTTCCACAGGAGGGCTATGCTCAGGCTGATTGCTCTGAGACCAAAGAATGGTAAAAACTGGGCTACACTGAATGTTTCAGAAGTGAACATACCATTTTGTTCCAGGAGGCTTGCCCGCCTTTCCCTTCCTTCCTTCATTCCTTCCTTCTTCCTTCTCTCCCCACCTCCCTCCCTCCTTCCCTCTCACCCTCCTTCCTTCCTTTCTTCCTGGAAAAATTGAAAGAAAGAAATGTTTACAAGGGAAGGGAGGCAAGCTGATCTGGAATTGGCAAGGGTATGAAGTAAGAATGGCACTTGGAACGTAGTACAAAGAAAGAATGAACCGTATGAAACTGAGTAGCTTTGCCTTTCTCATCTGAAGAGAAAGCAATGTATAAAGTGTTTAAATTTAAAACATAGAGTTCTTCTTCATAATTGAGTAATTGAAATACATGGGAAATTTGTTATTGCTTTGTTAAAAATCTTTGGGATAAGTAATTTGAATGCCACTACTGTATTCTTATTTACTATTGTTTGTTTTTAAAGATTTCATTTGTGTATTTGAGATAGAGAGAGAGAAGGCATGCATGAGCGGGGCTGAAAGAGGAGGGGAGAGGAAGAAGCAGACTCCCCACTGATCAGGGAGCCTGATGCAGGGCTCAGTCCCAAGACCCTGAGATCATGACCTGAACCAAAGCTGGACGCTAACCCACTGAGCCACCTAGGTACCCCTCTTATTTATTACTTTTAAGTTTTCTTTTAAAGGGTTCACATCCATCTGCTACTAAGAAGAACCTCTGTATTTTTTAAAAATCAAGTTATAGTTATTTCTTGTGAAACTGTCTATTTTTTTTTTTTTCATTTTAATCTCCTGGGTTGTGAGAACACAGCTTAGCAAAGTGTATAAAGGCAGCAAAGCAGGTAGTTTAGATTTCTGTTAGTCTTCCAAGGAAAACCTACAAGCAAGCTGGAATACAACACAGAGAGATTATACAGTAAAATGCTTTTGCAAACTAGGATTTAAAGAACTGGAAACCTTATTATTTTTCTCAGTCAAAATGTAAATGGGTAAATTTTTGTGTTTTTATGTTGTAAAAATGAATTGTGAAATGTTTCTCTACAGAATGAAAAAACACATAAAATGCCTTCCAACTATAATACTCTGAAAAGTCCACCTATTTAAGAACATTTGGCAGGAGTAGATCCTTAAAGAAAATAAAAATTATTCACATCCAGCCCACCCATTTCCTCTGTCCTGTGTCAACAGGGCATGAGTGTAATATAGTTTCATTTATCTAGTTATTCATTCAATAATGTTTACTGAGATACTAATATGTACTGGGCCAAAAAGTTAATAAGGTGCAAAAAGTTCATAGAAGTGAGGAAATTAATACAAAGATATTAACTATAATAAATTATGGTGATTGCAGTGACAGCTATACATAGTATAGTAGTATAGTACTGACTGGACCTTACCCAGTGCCAGTTTTCTAAGTTGAAAATGCTAATCTTTACACATTTCTTCATGTATCAGTACATATATGTAGTATTTGTTATCAATGAATTAGGAATTACTTCCCAATAACATTATAAATGCCAGATTTATCGCCTTTGTGTTCTGCCTCGCTCCTAAGAATATTCTAGCTTGTTCTACATTTTTTCATTCTCTGGCTTTCTTCATATCTTTAAGTAGATTAAACATAAAACTACTTACGTGTATCTCTGCATAAGAATATAATTGTATTTGTCCTATACTTACTTAAGCAAACTTATTGGCACTCTTGTGCCTTCATGCTAGGCTGACATGGCATATTGACACAGAAACATAAACTATCTCTAGTCAACCTTTCCAGAAAGACCAAACATTGTCAGTTTCATTCAGTTTTCACCACCACTATCCAAATTAATATCTTACCAGCCTTCAAAATGAAGGCAGCCATAAGTGAATTACACAATTTACATCTCACCTTTTTCCATTGTATTGGATTTCTGTGAAGTGTCATAACCTGAAAAAAAATACATGGACCACTCATTATATCCCAAAAGTTTTTCATTTTTTGAGACATTTCTATTTCTATGCCATAATGTAGAAGTGACTTGGGAAGAAAAATGGGTTGAGGAAATGGTGGGAAGGGAAGATAGTATCTTCAGGGAGGATGATAACAAGGGGAATTTAGTTGAATGGTATCATGCTTGGCAAACATAATGAGGTTGAAACAAAAGGAAGAAAAGGAAATAGAAGGAAAAAAAGGAATAAATTAGTTGAAGAAAAATGAAAGATGAGAGAAAAAGAAGACATAGCGGGAAATAACTATAAATTTGGTAAATAATTTTAATGAAAGATTTCTTTATGCCTTCATTTGCTATGACCATGACTAGTTGATATTCAGAATAAATCTTAGAGTTGTGGCCCTGGGGGACCTGATGTTGCAGCGATGTGTCCTAGGGTTATTTGGTGTTTGACTTATTTTAAGAGTTTTCATTAAAGCCCTGAAAAAATGTGTAAGATCTAAGAACCCATCCATTTAATCATTTTGAGAGAGAATGGTGTCAGTGCTGACTGTATAGAACCTACATATCTTTCCATGTCAATTTATTTTGCCTCCCCGTACCTTTAATTCCTCATCATTGTTTCTTTCCTACTCTCATTGGTACTTTTCCTCGTGTGCTGAATTATATAGTATTTATCATTCTGTTTCTGTCTTGTGTACTCAATACTATTTTAAAGATCATCCTGTGTTACTATAATATATAGCTAGTGCATTTCTTCTAATCACTTTATAGTCTTTCATGGTAGGTGACCACCACATTTTACTTAGCCATTCTGCAAATGAATCGACATCTATGTCACCTGCAAAATTAAACTTTAACTTAGCAACATAAAGTTAATTATGGACCCCCAAATCAGAAATTGTAGTAGAACAATGAACAGACCTCTGGCTTCCTATAATGCAGGACCTTCATGAACCACATTTAATTGAAGAAGGTGTGGGGTAGATACATTCAGGCATTATTTATGGTATCTTAACAGCTCTGACAACTCTCTGCAAAGTTACTGTGTCCATTTTGAGAGCACTTAAAAGGCTCACAAGCATCTCATTATTTTAAAGGACTTGGAGACATATTTGAAGTATTAATAGGCTCTGTCTCCTTAATATTTGCCTTTGCTTGAAAAACAAAATGCTTTCAGCAGTTTTTCTCTTTGTGCAGGTATATGTACAGCCAAAATCAATCTTGAATGAGAGATCTAGTTTGGAACTTTGTTTTTCATGATACTAATACACTTATTAAGGGTCTAGAGCAAGGGTCAGCAAACTTTTTGTATAGAGGAAAAGATAGTGAATATTTTAGGCTTTGTGATCCGCTCAGTCTCTCTTGCAATTACTCAAGTCTTTACTGCAGAGTAAAGGCAATCATAGACAATATGTAAATGAATAAGGGAATAGTGCTCCACTAACATTTCTTTTCAAAAATAGGTGCGTAGTGCCTTTATGTAGTGCATTATTACTTTATGATAAAGTTAGTTGATAATTCCTTAACTCTTTTGCTGATGACCTTTTAAATTTCTTTACATTTCTTTACATTTGGCCAAAAAGGCATACTTTGATGAAACTTGTTCTAGAAAGTGATTTTTGGGGGCATCTGCCTTAGGCTCAGGTCATGATCCCAGGGCCCTGGGATCCAGCCCCACATTGGGCTTCCTGCTCTGGGTGATCCTGCTTCTCTCTCTCCCTCTACCTGCTGCTCCCCCTCCTGTGCTCTCTCTCTCTCTCAGTAGCATAAATAAATAAAATCTTAAAAAAAAAAAAGTTATTTTTTTCCCATATTGAGATTAAGTTATTTTGGGGTACTAGATGAGTCTCAAGTATTTACAGAAAATTGCCTCAGGTATTTTTAATCCTATTTCTACTTGAGATCCATCACAAAGGTTTAGACAATGCCTCAATATCAATAACAACATCAGGAGATCAGACACACTCATGATCTTTTATCAGTAAGGAGAATATCTAATTGAGAGGAACGAAAAAGCATTAGTAATATTTCTATCTATAAGGATATTTTACTAGACTGCAATAATTTACTATACTTTTCATATTTGGCACCTCTGAAATTGGGCCTAATGTTTTCTCACCTGACATGCCCAAGGAAAAGACACTGAAGCATTTTTTCAATATATATATTTAATTCCAAAAAACTCTTTTCTCCGTGAGCATCCAGTTTATTTTGAAAGACTGATGTGGTTTTATAAAGTATTCAAAAATTAGAGCATTTACACATATCAATCTAGAATCTTAAAGGTCCTATAATTCGTATTCAAGATTAGGAGGTCATATAATCCCAGAAAGGATATTAGGCTGAAATCAGATTGTATTCTAGCCTTACTGCTGTTTTCTTCCTGTGTGATGTTAGATAAGAAATTGATTTTCCTGGCCTCCATTTCCTCATTGACAAGTAAGGATTTTTGAAAATTTTCTATTCCTTAAAGTCTTGTAACAAATTAATACTATCTGTCTGGAGTACGAAATGGCTGTAGTTGTAAAGAGGAACTTTAATTTTCTATTTCATGTGCCTCTATTATTTGTGTGTAATATAATCAGCATGCATTATTTTATAATGGGCTTTATAAAGATTTTATAAGTGGCTTTTAAAAAAGAAATATTTAAACTCTCATATAACATGGATGTGGCAATGAAATTGGCATTAAACATAAACATTTTCAAAATTAAACATTTACTAAAAATAAAAGGTGAGTTCAGGTTACTTGACCATAGCAATAGGAAGTTATAAAATATCCTATATTTTAATTTTTCAATGAATTTACTTAATTTATGCTAATAATGTATGTACTTGAACCTCTTAGATCAGTTTCACATTTGTAATAAAGTTCCTAGGTACTGCTTACAGTTTCTGCATTTATGTAGTGCGTTATTACTTTATGATAAAGTTAGTTGATAATTCCTTAACTCTTTTTGCTGATGACCTTTTAAAGCTGCATAATTAGAATAAGTTGTGGTTATTGTATTGGAATCTCAATCCCATGGGCCAACAAGGCAGCACATTAATTCTCTGCATCACCCACTCCATGTGCAGTGCCATCAGCACAAAGATATTATTCTTTGTAATTACATAAAGAAAGGGTCTATTTAGTGTTAACTGACCTTTCTGTGACTGATCAGCCTTTTCCACCAGTGAAGTAGAAATGTATATCATTAAAATGTGAGTAAATAGGAAACCTTTCTAAATCTTAAACTATTCAAATCAGGAGATGCATATGAAGAGGAAATTGTTCAGTCTTTCACCTGATATGGTGAAAAAGAGTACCAGACTTTAAATATATAGTTTAAAATATTGACAAATTAAAATACAATTAAATTATAAAATTCATAGAGATAGTTAACAAGGAAGCAAAATACAAATATGTTTCTGTTTAACAATCTTAAACAATATTAGAGGACATAGTATTTAATTCAAGATTAAAATTTAAAGTTTACTTTTTAATAAGTAGTAAATTTATAGGAATTATTATTACTGCGGTTTATCACTTATAGAGGACATACATGTAATATAATTATTTACATCATGTATTTTACCTTGAAAAAATTTACTGGTGTGTATAGATTATGTGACACCAATTTTTGCCCTCTTTTTCTTATTACAAAATTTGTTTCTCTGATCAGTTACATTGCATTTTTTGAGGAACGTGCATTATATTGAAGAAAACTGGTCAGATAGAAATTCAGTAGCTAACTTAAGTGGCATTTGTAAAGCATTTCTTAAAGATATAGGGTAGTTATAGGAGAAATACTATAGTCAACATGGAGGAAAACATTCTCTTTTTTAACATACACCCATATTAATCACGTGACTTAATATTTAACAAGTGTCTATGGTTCTAGGATAGATTTTTCCCTGCTGATAACATATACAGGACTCTGTATGTGAAATATACTCAGAATCTGTTTTAAAAAATGGCTTTTCCTTTCATCACTTTAACTGGAACTGATCTCTCATGGAACTACTATCATTATTTGGATATGCCTTTTATCCTTCTTCATATATGATGTATTCTGGTATAGTTAGCTTTGTGAATGCCTCAATTTCCTTGTCTGACTGCAAGCTTCTTCGGCCCTGAAATTGTGTATTTTTTCATGCTGATATCAATAATTCCCAGCCAAATATGTACAATGAACAGCATCTAAAAATAATAAGGAACAAGCAAGGTTAATACAGAGTATTAATAGTCAATGGATACTCAGTGGATACTTCTGAATTCTTTAAGAGGCAATGTCATAGTATCCATTGGTAAACTTTATGAGGAAATTGACAGGAGCTACATTTGTAACCCCATCAGGGAGCTAAGATAAAGAGTCCTGATTGTTGTCATATATGTATGTAGTCGTGTGTGGGGGTGCTGGAGTAGGGTAACTAAAAAGGTATTCCCCTGGACTCTGGCAGGGACAGGTGCTATTTGACCTCTTAGAGTGTCCCCAAGAGTGCTTTGTGTATACCAGTTGCTCACTAAGCATTTTAAATAAATTAGTGAGTAGAGAGCATTTTGTCAAACATGGTACTATATAGAGTCTGAGGCATGTAACAACCTTGATGCAGAGGACTGATTTGTTCATTTAAAAATCAAGAATGTTCAAGACTAATTATAAGAGAATTCATGTTGGACAAGAGACTGGTTTCCATGGCAGCACAGACAAGGAAGTGGGTCCTGGGAGAGTTAGAACAGTTATTTGTTCCTTTGAGGCTTCAGGATATCGACACATATCATTCTTACAGACTTGCTTCTTGGAAACACTGGGGAGAACTCTCATTTTCTGTAGTAATTGGTGTATAGATTTTAAGGGAATAGCAATACAATAATGCCTCTATGCACACAGTAGGTGATGCACACACACATACATATATATATGTATATATACTTTTTCCGTGTCTGTTATATCATTAGAGAATTGGCATGCTTTTTAAGCATTTGTGTTCATGCTAATTCCCATGAATCAAAGGGAATGCTTTTGAAGTGACAGTGTTCACAAAGAGACTTCAAGCCTCTAGGTCTCCTTTATTCTTAAGTATATCTCCTGCACATTCCATGAATCAGTCTTAGTACTGTTGCCTACTTTAATAATATCAAAGCATCACTGTGTACAAAAATACCAATCCAATGCCATAAACTGGCAGAGATGTGCAAAAGGCATATGTGGGGTTTTAATAGTAAGATATTAATGGTTTAATAAATGAGCATATGTACAAGATCACATGCTACTGAAACACTGGTGCTTGGAATGGAGCATTATTTATGATGCTTTGCATCAGTGGGATACTAAATATATGGGTACTTTTCATTGTTTGCATGGTTATATTTTAAAGCCTAGAGATAACAGAACATTTAACAAAATCCATGAAAGCCTAATTCACAAGTCATAGGTAACAACAACCTAATAGTCCTAAAGGGGCCATAAATACATTCCTCTCTAATGACTCACCCAACTTTGCTCAAATATATATTGATCCATGTAGCAGGGGAGTTTTGATCCCTGCCAAATAAATGATTGTTCTATGATTCAAATCTCTGATTTTTTTTTTTACTGATTTTTTTTTTTTACTGATTTTTTTTTTTACTATGAGGCCTTTTCTGATCAACTCTCCCATCTAGTAGAATCAATTCCACCTAGTAGAATTGATTACAGGTATTTCAGGAAATATCACGAATAGACTTGTTTACACTTCTGCCTCTCCTACTCTAGCCTCTAAACCCTGTTGAAAAGGATTACATTCTATTCCTTTTAATCCTTAGGGTAGCCATGGAACGGGACCCAGAGAATAAACTTATTAAGGGTTTGCTAAACAAATGATTGAATGAACAAAAGCTAAACAGGAGTATATTAATCAGTAAATACCACAATACATTTTTTTGTTTTCTGGTAGTTCTGGAAGGAAGTCAATCCTTTTTCACCATGAGACTCTAGTGAGTATGGTGCAATCTATGTAAGAACATGGACACATGTGGCACTAACAGCCAGCAAAACCCTGGCAGGATGCATAAAGAACAAGGAGCTTCTACAGTAAACTGTTAATAACCAAGAATCAGGAGATGACAGATCATCAGAAAACATCACTTGAGGCAGCTACACATAATCATATCAGGATGGGACACTTAGAATTAGAAGTGAGTCAAAGATGACAACTTTTTTTACAATATGTAATTATAGCCCCTCTACCTGGCGAACTGGATCCAAATGCCTGTATTAAGAATGACTAAAGTTATAGATGATACATTACCATAAATTTAGGTATGGACACTAGGACTATTTTAATAACATTAAAGTATTTGTAAATAACCATGTAGGTCTTCTACGTATACAGTGCAAATACTTTAATCATAAGCATCTCTCTATAATATTTAGATCAAGTTTCTTTCTTATAATTTCCTTTGCCATTAATCCATTTTAAATTTAAAAAATATTCAAATGTGTCTAGACTTTATTCAGGGTAAGTGTGTCTGGCTTGAACTCCAGTAGAGTCAAAGGGTAGCATTGTTGCATCCACCATAGTCCAGAACTATGTAGTCCTCAGCTGTAAAAGTCTAATCACTTCAGCACTTGGTCTTGTCAGTGAATGCCTCAGTCCTACTCAAATCATGGAATATGGAATCGTGTAGGTAAAACAAGCGAGCAAACAAAAACAAAAACGAAACAAACAAAAACCAAGAGACTGATTATATATAACCCACATACCCATATTGACTTAAAATAAAAAGTGATTTCCAAAGGGAACCAAGTTCTAGTTTCCTTCAGCAGCTCATTTTGTCTATGTCAACAAGCTGTGTGTTAGCCAGGTTATAAAAAGAGAGTTGCTTGGTGGAAGTAGGCTCAGAACAAGGTAATTCCATTATTTGATTGTTTAATATCATTAGGTTTTATAAAGATAGTGTTGCCTAGTGTTGAGTGCTGGCTCAAGTTTACAAAGGAAATATATTGGATGATAAAGAGTATGGGATCTAGAGCCAGTCTGCCTGGATGAAAAGCCCAAGTCTCCGCTTAGTATGTGTGTAATCTTGCACAAGATGTCTGGGTGTTTCAGTTGCCATGGTTGCATAACAGATAGCCCCAAACTTTATGGCTCATGATTCTATGTGTCAGAAATTCAGACAGGACACAGCAGAGCCTACTTGTCTCTTGTCTCACACTTTCTGAACCATCAGCTGGGTGACTTAGAAACTAGGGATTGGAATCTTCTTCAAATGACTCATTTATTCATAGATGATGCTGACTGTTCTCTGACACCTAAACTAGGCTTGTTTGCTGGAACAACAACGCATAACTTCTCCATGTGGCCTAGATTACAATATGGTCCCTGGTTCTAAAGATGAATGTCCCCAAAGAGAAGGCTCACAGAAGTTGATTGGTTGGTTTGTTTTTAAATAAACTGACTTTAAAATCAGCTTTTTAAATAAACTAGCCTGAAAAGTCACATAGTATCATTTCCACCACACTCTTGTGGCTGGTGAAACTACAAGTCTACCCAGGTAGAAGAGGAAGAGAAAAACATGCTTCTTGATAAGAAGTAACAAGATTCTGGAACAACATGTATAATGAAAGTACTTCTGTTGTCTCTTTTGAAAAATACAATTTGCCTTAATTCGTTTTCCTTGCCTTTGTTTCCCTATTTGTAAAATGAGGATAATAATGTAGCAACTGAGGTGATTGCTATTGTCTCAGTTCTTTCCATTGTATGTGGAATTCATAAGTCCACATTCAAGTTCAGCCCTATTTCTAAGTTCTTATCTCTATGTCACAGAGCGAAACATAAATACATGAGCTACTGTTTTGTGCAGAAAGAACCCAGTTCTCTAATTATAATTCCCTATTCTGTATTTGCCCAGTGTGAGAGGGAAAGAGAAGGAAAAGACTGAAAAAAATAAACTGAAAATGGAAAAAATGGAGGAAAGGTCCAAGATGAAATCCATTGTTTAAAAAATAAGAAAGGTCAAGTGAAGAAGAAAATAGAGAACGTACCATTTGTATCTTAGGGTCTCAATCTGCCTTCTATTTTCAGCATTTTTGGTGACAGAAGGAGAAGCCAGTTTTTTCTTTAGGTATGGTTTCTCAATACTTTGGGTATCATGGTCTAATTAAGTAACCCCAGAAAAATGCTATGTTTCAAGGGGTTCATATACCTTGTGAAAGTCAACGATGCACCCAGAGGAAAAAAACTCTTGCTAAGAATGAACAATGTGCTATAACTTTAGAATAATGGTCAGTGCAAAAACACACTATGTGAATGCTCTTTATATACTTCTTTCAAATCTTTACCTTTTAAGTAGTATAATACCAAGTAATATATATTCTACATTCAAATTATATATTTGTGTGATTTTTAATATAAATCTTTCCCACAAGATTATGAATTTTGGAGATTCACCATTATATCCTAGAGCTTGGCATATAATAGTTATTAAATTCAAAGTTTTGAATAAGTAATTAGTGAAAATGAATGAATGAATGAACGAATGAATGAATGAATGAATGAATGAAATAGCACTGTAAACGGAGAGCACAATTATTTTAACCTACAGAGATCGCAATCAAATTTTTCTTTAATGGTTTTAGGAACAAAATTTTTTTCAAGTCCACATTTAGCCAAGACCTTAAGTAAAAAGATTCTACTGATAAGATTCAACTGGATTTGAATTTAAAAGCATGTAAAAGTCATCTTATTCTCTTAATAGTTTCTTCTTTCTTCTTACCTTTGATTGTATTTCTGACCCCAACTTTTGTGCCCTTGTTAAATATCTTCTACTGTTAATCTTTTATAAGCTCTTCAACTCCAGTAGTGGTAACATTATTTCTTCTGGACATATTTCCACCAGTATCATTCCCTCTTTGTTTCATTCACATGTAATAATATTATTGGTTAAAATTAAGCAAGTCAAAGTTGTAAGGTTAAGCATAAAAAACATTTTCAAAGAGTGTCAGTAGAATACCATTATTTAAAATTTTTATAAACCTGAAACTTCATTGCACATGTGAAGGTCACTCACTGACTTTCAGGAATAGGCAGTGAATTGGCAAATACTTCTATAAATTCATTATTGAGAAATGATAATGTAAAATATCATGACTGATGTAACAATGTTTTGAGGACTCATTGACAAGTGCACAATTTGATTTCTTGGTATCTAATTATGGCATATAAAGTAGTAAGAAATTGAAGATATATATATTTGGAAATAAAGCTGCATTTCACACAGTGAGCAAACCATAAAGTACCAAATATATCCTCACTAAAGTTCTATTAAATGGGTTTAACGCAAATCCCAAAACTTTCCTACCACTTCTCTCAAATGCAATGTCTATAGTAGCCATCTAGGATGTGAAAGAAATGTAATTGATACGTAGAATACCTTGGGTATCAGGGTTGTGCTTATGTAACAAACAAAAAAACTCAAAATGATTCCTCCTCCTACCATCAGTAGAACATTCATCAAAGATCCAACTGAATCACTTGAGGCTTAGATTTTAATAGATGTTAAGATATCAAAAAGAACTATAACCATTTTTTTCAGAAGTATCCCCACCAAAATAAAATACTCATAGATATTTGGTACTCCTACCAAAAGATAATTCTATGTGATTTTAGGTAAGTTCATTAGATAAAAATTTCTAAAGTTTGAAATTACTGTGCCAGAATTAGGACAAGGACATTTAAAATGGTTCTCAGTTCATCATTTTGGCTTTTTGAAGAACGGCTATGACATTGTATTCATCATTAGGGATCAATATGGATACCAGGCTTTCATGAAAAATATGTTTGTTGACCTTAATAAATCTTCAAGTGTGTAAATACAGAAATATTTGTACAGGCTATTTTCTGCTGAATTACATTTCGTCTATGCACATTCTCATACTACAATACTACAATACAATATAAAAGTTTAATATTTTTAAACAACTTATTCTAAAGGTTTGATGTGATAGCAGTTTTCACAAAAAAATTTTAATTGCTTCACAAATGGTTATTTTTATATCTAGTTATTTAATCGTTATCATTATGATTAATCCATATTAATATGATTAATTTCCATAAAATGAATTACTAGATTAACAGGTTTGAAAATATTTAAGGCTGTTGATAAATTCCGTATTTTTTGAAGCACCAGAGAAAACTGTATGTGCTACAAACGTTAAAAAGAATCAGCAACTAGACTGAATTCACACATCTAGTTCAAAACAATAGGTAGCCCCTAATTTGCCAGTTGGTAATATTACAAAAGTTATATTCTAAGGGGTTTGTATTAGATTTAACATATTTATTTAGTCATAAGGAGGTGTTATAAAGTTCTCAACTGCTCACAGATTTAACCTTTAATATAGCTAAAGTATAGTAGGATCAAATAATCACTCTCTGGTGGTGCTTCTAAATGTTGAGTTCCTTGTCTTTTCTTTTGTCCTTTAATTCTCTATGTTTTCAGTGAGTGCCATCACTCTGAACCTCTTGGAAATAGGATTCTAAGCTTCCAAGTGTCTTCTACCTATTTCAGCATTGGGGTTTGGGGAAAGAAAAAGGGAGTCGTAAACCGGAAGAAGGCTCCTAGAAAGCTGAGTGGAGCATGTCAGGACTGAGTACTTCCCAAGGCATTGTGGAGGGAAGTCTGCGAAAGAGGGAGAACAAAAGTCAGAGAGACTCTGGTAAATCAGTGTTCAAAAAAGAAAGAAAAGAAATAGGTGCATCAAGAAAGAAAATTATTAAATCCAAGGAGGATATTGGTATCAGAGGAAGCACCTTTTAAACTTTATTATTATTCTATAATATGTAATATAATATTTGTAGATAATTCAAATGATGTTGAAAAACTCAAGGAAATTAAAATGACCTTAAATATATATTTATCTCCTAGAAAATGCAACATGATTCTCTAGAAGAAAATCTACGTTTAGCACAAGAATATCAAAAACTACAGACCACTTTCTTAACAGAAAAGGACAATTATTTCAATCTATATGATAGACAGTTATCACTTGATGCTTCAATTCAAGATACAAAACAGGTAGGTTATCTTATTTTTTTTTAAATAATGACTTAGTCATTACATTACATTATATTACAAGTACATACTTGACATATGTACTACAAAAAGTAACAAGTGTTGAGTCATGGGTTCTCCAATCTGATGGTGGTTCTTTATATGCCACCAAATGTCACATTTTCTTCTTGTAAAGTTTTGTTGTATGTTTTTATCAACTTTGAAAGTCAATTTTGAATAGATATGTGAGAAATTAAGAAACTTAGTGTCTAAGCCACCATTTTATACTAATTTGCTTTATTATGATCTGGAATACTAAATTTTTGGAGTTTATAGATTTAGATATATTATCATAGACTTCAAATTTCATTTTTATCTATAGATGACTTTTCACGATATGCCTCAAGATCTTCTTCATGTTGTATGGGCTCCAAATGTTGGTTTCTGTTTTCTTAACAAATATGAGTCTTATTTAGAAACTTGGAGAATAGTTGACCCTCTATAGTTACTGGAAATCAGTAGAAATTCTCAAATATTTTGTAAAATCTTCTGTAAAATCCACTTCCTCTGTATTCTTCCCCAATACTCATTGACAAGAAAAATCATTTCCCTTTGAATTTTTGTTTCTCCCCAGAATCTAAATTTCAAAATATAGAGGCATGATTATTTTTTAACAATTCACCTAGTCCTAAGAAACAGTAGACTGCCAGTGAACCCTTTCTCCTATTATTGTCACCCACTACTCTACTATAAATTAGTAGTTTAAAATTCCAGTACTATACTTACCCCTCCTTATTGTGGAATACTGGGAAGACAGAAGGCCAGGATTTGAGTGCAATCTCTACCGCTTACTAGCTCAGTGATCTTGACAAATTATTTATCCTTTCTGACCTCAGTTTTCTCATCTGTAAAATAAGATTTACCTCAGAGGAATCCTGATAAGGAATAAAAAGGAGATATCCATAGTTATTTTGAAAATAAAAGGATACTATGCAACTGTAACTATTACATTCATCTGGTAGCTGCTTATAAACCCCCTTATGCTTCCCATCTGTCTACTCTTGTGTGAAATAAAGTTTCTGAATACAGTGAAAGAAAGAGTGTGTATTTTCCTCTTAAAAATTAGTAGCAAGATGGAAGTAGATTAAGAAATAAAAGTGTTTGTGAAAGAATTGATAATATAACTATACACCAAAATCTTAGTGTCCTCAGACTATGTGCAGGATTCAAAGAAAGGACATCAATGGAACATTTGTTCAATCATTTCATGCATTTGACATTGTTATTGAGGTTAAACATGTTCTATTTGTTCCTGATAATTGAGGAGGAGAAAATAATCAATGGCTACACTGTATTTCCTTTTCTAACCAGGAGGGAAACAAAAATAAATTTTATGTATACTTGTTATCAGTTTATCTAGAATCCTTTGGTGGCAAATGATAAATAGATACCTGCATAAATCGTGAAAAACTCATGCCTTTAAGAGAGATCCGTAACGCTGTATTTCCATAGTAAGAATAAAATTGTCTGCATGTTGGAATTAAAGCAAATCATGATTCAGGATTCAAGGAGTGAGACCCTGGCATGAACAGACAGTGAGGTATGCTAGGAGATTTAGTTTATATTTGTGATGATCTCTCAAACGAATCACTTTTAGCACACCTGTTTCAGGGAAACTTTCAAAGATTTATTTGTACTTCCATTCATTTTTCATTTCCATCCTTCAGCGATGGAGGTCATTAAGTGCAGGCTGCCCTTGTCAGTGTCATGTAGGATCAATTTGCTGCAATGGACAGAGAGGCCTTATTGATGCTGTTAAATCTGTCAGTGAGAAATCGTATGTCATTAGCGTCTAATGCACTGCTTACAGGATGTAATTTGGCCATCAAAACTGAATAAAACCTTTAATATTTTAGCCCATTTCTTTGATATTGCAGCATTTCCCATATTATATATATGTGTGTGTGTGTGTGTATGTTTTAGTCCTTTGACAATTTAGTTTGGGGTATATAAAAGCACTGTTTAACCTCTGATTCATTTACTTAATTTCCTTGTTATAAAAGGGGGTCTCACTTTAAGGAATTTTGTGTACTATTTTCCTGTTTTATAATAACTTCATTGCTTCTGAGCATAGATTCCTTTTGGCATGGTAAATAATTACATTTTTATTTTAGTGCTTCTAATGGAGTATTATTCTCTCTTTGCAAATAATACATTTTCGTTCTTTGTATTTTTAGGCCAAGAGTAGCAAAAAAAAAAAAAAAGCTTAATAAAATAAAACAAGTTAAATATAAAAAACAATGTTCCTTTCCTTAACACAATTTTATATACAGATGGTTCAAATATTAGAATAGTATAATATTACTCTTGGCAGTAAAATTGTATCTCCTTCTTCTGCACATGTTTCTTGATACTTTCCTATGTTTTAAATTTTTGCAGTGATGAATATTTTCCCCTTTAAAAATCAGAAACAAACAAAAATGACTGCAAAATTCCTATCTTCCCTGTACATGGGTAATGATGGAGTAGAATCCAATCTAAAACTTTTCAGATCTCAAAATTTAAAATAATACTAAAAGAATAAAAGAAAAGTATCTGAAAAACAGGTTGTACTTCTATGTAAAAATAAACATTTTCATCTTCATTAAAGGATTTCAAAAATGCTTTTCATTTTTTAAAAGTCCATGAATATACTGATAAAATCATGTGTTTGTTTTAATTGCTGACTCAAATTCTTCAAGTCTGCAAAGAAAGGTAAGCTAAGCAAGCATACAAATGTTGTTCCATTGGCTGAAAACATGATCCTTTTCAATACTGGTTAAAATATATTTTTAATTCTTTTGTAAACCACTTGTGAAGCTTAACCTTTGCCTACTCCAGTTCTCGGTAGTTTCAAACTGAGGGAATACAAATTATTATAGAATCGGTCAGCACTTAACAAGCACTTATATGGACCTGGTATCTGTGCCAAGCAGTTTGTAAATATTACCTCTGTAATGTCCATTAGTAATCCTCTAAAATTTATTATTATTATTATAATCATCTCCAGCTTGAGATAGAGAATTGAGATTGAATGAGTCACAAGGTCATCCAAGTAGAGGGAACTGACTGAGATAGGAATCAAATATGGGATTTTCAAAAATCCAACTCATTTCATAGCCATGACACTACCCCTATACTATAGCATTATTAAACAATCCTGTACTGTCTGACAAGGCTTGATAAAGCATGTAAAAAATATATCAGTCATGCATTATGTCACTAGTGTCCAACTGAAACAGATTATTTGATTCACTAATTGTTTTTATAATTTTAGCTCATTGCAGCCAGTTTTTCAATAATGATTTCCTTGTGGAAAAAGGACTACCATCTATTTAATTAGAAATTATTTAATTTTCATAGGGATTTTGGATAAGTTTTGCTGTTCTGAAATTGTAAGATTTTTGAGCTTCCACCTTTAGAAATTTTACCCATCTCTTTAAGATTAAAACATGATTTCACACACACACATTCACACAAACACACACAAAATAAAAAATAAAAATAAAAAGTAAAAGTAAAATAAAAGATTATTTCACAACTGAGGAAACTTAGGGCCAGAGTGGTCCAGTGATCTACCACATACATAGTTAATTAGAAAAAAAGTTGGCCTAGGACACAGTTGTCTTAACTTGCGTTCAAATATTCTCTCCAACCAACTGTAAAATGAGCATGCGCTGTGATCTTTTTTGAAGGTTTGAGTGAACCAGTAGTTGAAAAGTAGTATGAGTAACTGCAATGGATATGCTCAGATTGGAGCATCTTTAAGCAACCGGGGTTTAGTAAGGAATCACGCAGGGACATAAATCAGAGCCTACTTTGGAGCTCTAGGGGATACTTCTGGGACTCACAGAATTCAAACAGTACCCATTCATTCATTCATTCATATAAATTATTAATCCATTGTTTGGGTACAATTAAAGGCACAGGAATATGCCACCTCAACTCACCTTTCATGTTGAATACTTTGATTCCCAGAAATCAAGGGATTTTTTTTTTCTAGAGTAGAGCATAGAAACAGAGTGCAACAATATCCTTCTTTTACCCCACCAATGGAAGAATCATGAATTTTTGCTCTCTAATCTGTATCACCTAGGTTTTAACGGACGAAGTTTCCATTTTAAATTCTCAAAAAAGTTTGTATCATCCATAGACTTCATTAGCATGTTTTCTCTTCCCTTTTTCAGTTTTCAAACATGGGTTTCCTGTAATACTCTCTTTACATTGATTTGAGGAGGAGTCAAAGTCAATTCTAGCAATAAATCATTTTCCTAAAGAAATGTGAAAGCAGTTTTAGTTCTCTTTTTCATAAGTACTTTACATTGCTTGTTATCTTGCGTATATTAAAATTAGGCTTCAAGTGGTGATTTTTGAGTGCTTGTTTCCATGTAGCTGGAAATTCGTTTATTTGCTAGGAAAATCATAACTCTTAATTAGTTGTACCACATGCACACACACATACTTGTTCCAAGGGAGTTGCTGCACTCTATAGACTGATAAGCTTACATTAAATTTCTACTGGCCCTTTTCCGAAGAACTCTCAAGAGATCTCTGAAGAGCTTTTGTGATCCTAGATAAGAGTAGACAGCTGGTCGTCTTTTGTTCTATCCCTTCTGGTGTCCAAACTCTGTGAGAAAAACACCAAAACTTATATGTTTATTTCTGGCTAATACTTTTAGAAAGGTCAGCTTGGTTTAAATCAAACCAGTTCTTCAGTCTAGTACCAGTTTTGAGTAAATTGTAGATTTATGTATCTTTTAAGCAGTTTTGAGAAGGTGATCTAGTGGAGATGCACAGCAGTAAGCAGCTTTTTATTATTAGTGAAAGCTTAAAAGTGATTTCTAGAGTGTGGTGGGAGCTCTGATATATCAAAGACACTCATAGTAAATTTTCATATATATCGTCAGCCATTGAACAACACTGGTTTGAACTGCATGGGACTACTTCCATGTAGATATAGATAGATAGATAGATAGATAGATAGATAGATAGATAGATAGATAGATAGATAGATAGATAGATAGATAGATGATAGATAGATATAAATATATATAGGAAAAATTTTTGAGATTTGTGACAATTTGAAAAAACCCACAGATGAACCATGTAGCCTAAAAATACCACAAAAATTAAGGAAAAGGCACATAAGTCATGAATCCATAAAATATATGTACATACTAGTCTATTTTATCATTTACTCCCATAAAATATACACAAATCTATTTTTAAAAGTTAACATTTACCAAATTTATTTATACAAACTTAAAGACCATGCATAGCACCATTTGCAGCCTAGATAAATGTAAATAAACAAAAAGATGGAAGTATTACATCATAACCTCATAAAATTAACTGAGTATGTATTGCACTATGTATTATTGTAATAATTTCATAGCCACCTCCTATTGCTATTGTGGTGAGCTCAAGTATTGTGAGTATCTGCTCAAAAGGCCCTCTGAATTCTCATCATCTCTGTGTGAGCCCTTTCTCTCTCCAGTTAATTGCTATACTAGTAAAAAGTGATCTCAAGATTTATCAATATCTGGCAATGCCTGGAGATGTTTTTGGTTATCACACCTGGGGGGATGTTTGGAGGGGTGTTTCTGGTATCTAATGGGTAGAGGCCAGAGATACTGCTAAAAACCCCCCAACACACACCAAAAAATTTTCCAGCCTAAAATATCAATAGAGCTAAGGTTTTAAGAAACCCTAATATGTATATAAAGAGATTCAGATAGAGAGATAGAGATCGATGTATTATATGTTTATCATCTATACATACATATATGTGGCACACTGTATACTATATACCCCTTTTAAAACCTGAAGTCACATTTGCATATTAAAGATTCTGAGAAATCCCATTTTAAGAAACCTGTTGTCTCTGTTAACCCTGAATTTCCTGTGATCCCTGAAACCCTTCCTTAGGAAACCTGTTTTCAACTGAGAGTATTTAGTAGATTAACTCTTGTAAAATATTATTCTATAGAGAAACGGAGAAAATTTAATGTCATAAAATCATACATTCAGGAAATTTTGCTTACCTATAACTTTTAAAAAGAAGTAAATATTCTTTATATTACCTATAAAGCCCTAGGAAAAAACTGGTATATTTTCAAATAAACAGGTTATGTTCTTTGGAATCCATATAGACTTAGAACTCTGACTTTTTTTAAATGCCATAGTGCAGCTATAAAATGAAATAGTAATTTTTAATCACCCAAAAACCATGTTAAAAATTATAATAAAACAAGTAAAATGTTTATAATATGCACCTCTTATAGTAGGTATATTTTCTACTCAGGCTTCTCTAATGCATGACTTAGAACTGCAATTGATTTGCAATTCTGTGGGAGTATCAGTATAATGATTTTTTTAGTTTTGAACTACACATATGCATCACAATGACATAAACATTTGAAAAAACTGCTCTTGTAATCATCTTTCCCCAAATCTACAGAACTGTATCTTATAATCACTTATTAACATGAATATTAATATAGGAAATGCATATTCATATACTAAATGTTTTCTGTAGGTCATTTGTTCTTTTTTCAGAGTTTTACTCTTATTGAAATTAGGAAGGAATATCTGTGGACAACTTATTTAATCCCTCTGAGCCTCAGAAAAAAATGGAAATATTAATGTTTCTCTAGCAGGATTATTATAAGAAGGGTATCATAATAGTTAACATTTGTGAAGTGCCAACTATATGTGAGACACTTTGCAAGCTTTTATATGTAATTTTATTTAATTTTTTCAACAACCCCATGGAGCATAAATACACATTTTAAATATAAAGCCCCTAGAATAGTTTTTAACGAACTGTGTATTTTGCACATAAAAGATATGACAACTGATTGTAATTCTTTAGATAAACATATATCCCTTACTTTTTATACAAAATCTTGGTGTGGCTATACTATTATAAAAGAGCTTCTAGTCTATTATAGGTATAAAACAGTTTATGCAACCTGAGAATATAGCATAAGTTGAAAGAAATAATGGAGTGAATAATATGGTTTTAGAATTCTGTGAAGTTGTGTCAGATATAAAATCATTTTCAGATTATTTCCTTGGGTTCTGGTAATCAGAATTGTGTGGTCTTTCAAGGAAAAAAATTCCTCATTTTAAAGACAGAAATACAGGGTAATAGTGACATTATGATAATCAGTTAGAAACGTACGCAGGTGCTGGAAGGAAAGAGCAATAGACTAACACTGGGTTGTTTAGGTAAAGCTGACAAAGGGTTACAGAAGAGAAAATCACAAATATACACACATATATGAGAAAGTATGAGGGATAGACTTAGCAGTAACTCATGGGTTAGTCAGAGTTACCGCCAATTCTTATACTAAAAACACCTTTAGAACATAAGCATTTATTAAAAGAGCCCATAAACAATAGCTGTAACAGGAAATTTCCTAGAAGTAACCCAAAGAGGAAATATGTTATTAGAACCTTCATGAAGAAGTCTATAAAATCACAGATGGAGAAGAGAACAACAAAAACAACACATACCATGATGACACTCAGTATTTTAATTTGATGGGATCTGGCATCTTCACATTGCAATTCTGAAGCAATTCCAAACAAGCCACAATCACCTTAGTTGTGACACAAGTAAGCACTATCATATTTACATCCAGATTTTCAGAGAACATATTTTGTGCATAATGAAATGTGTCTACTTATCCATATTCTTTGTACACCTATGTAAACCTGATTTTCCAACTAAAGAAGTTATTCAGTTTTCAGAGGTTCTTAACCAATTCACTAGGCACTAGTTCACAAGTTCTATTTCTTTTGTTTTTTTGAAATGGGCCTGAGTAAATTAACACTACCAAAAATATATAATTAATGTACCTGTACAATCTGGCCCCTTTCAGTTTTGTTAATAAATGACTATGGAAGAATATTGTGGACAGATAGGCATTAAAAATATTTTCCATTTGTCAGCTAAAGGGTAACTCACACAGCTTTCCTATCAAAGTAATCCTGAATATGACAGATTGCTTTTTTAGATCTTATACTATTCCATCACAGTAAATCACCAATTTAAAGACAAAAACAAAAACATGTACACACAGCCAATACACTATCCAAGGAAAGGAAAGAAATAATGGAGGGAATAATATAGTTTTAGAATTCTGTGAAGTTGTGTCAGATATAAAATCATTTTCAAATTATTTCCTTGGGTTCTGGTAATCAGAATTGTATGGCCTTTCAAGGAAAAAAAAAATCCTCATTTTAAAGAAAGATATGCAATGTACTCATAAGTTATTGAAAAAAGTATATAAAACAAAGCTACTATCTGCATTGATGTACATAGAAAAAGAGCAAAAATGTTATCTGTAAAAGCAGAAAAGAATTTGGCCTGCTTGACTTTTTGTATCAAGCATGCTACAGCAATCTTTTGATTCTAATATGAAACTATAGTAAGGATCATTGCACTAATGCATGAGGATTTGTGATAATGTTGCAGAAATTTTACTGTCAAAACTGAACTGCAGTGTAATGACTTTTGTTATCATGGTTTCTAATAACTATTCAGCATGAATTGACCCTACATATGTTTTTCAGCAATAATGTGTCAGTAACTCAAAAAGCTAAAAAGGAAATAAAAAACAATACAGTTCTATGTTTGACTTCATGATAATCTTTCTCCTTTCTTACTATTAATATTGTTCAAACAATTGTAACACAGACACCATGCAAATTACAGGACCACATCACATAGAAATAAAAGCTTAGACATTTTGTGACAGTCCTGGCCAAATAAACCTTAAAAGTACTTTACAAGAAAACAGTTCTCTGTTCACACTGAGAACCAGGTACTGGTTGGTCCTTTACTACTTTGGAGTCTGTTACTCTCAGCTATAGGGAGCCTTTGATACGTTTCTCTTCTTTTCCTTACAATGTGTTGTTAGGGAACACATTTTCCCCTTTTATGAGATTCCTCTCTCTCTCACTTTCGTTCTTTATCTTTGCATCTCTCCTTCATTGAAGGATATTTTCACTTCAGCATCTCTTTGTTGCAGTAAATGAGGGAAAATAAAAATAGCCCACTGCACACCTCCTGTGTGGCTGCCACCATGCTATGCATTTACAAGTGTAAATAAGGCATTGAACCCTGCACCTAGTATAGTTACAGATAATGTTATTATTATTCTATTCTTCTTATTTAATTTATCAAAACTCTGTGGAGGGGCACCTTGGTAGCTCAGTCGGCTGAGCGTCTGACTTTTGATTTTGGCTTCAGTGGTGATCTCAGAATCCTGGGATCAAGCCTGGTGTCAGGCTCTGCACTTCGCAGGGCATCTGCTTGTGTCCCTCTCCCTCTGCCCTTCCCACCACTCACATTGTATCTCTCTCTCTAAAATAAATAAATGCATCTTTAAAAAAAACTCTATGAGACAACTGTGAATATTCTAATATTTTCTTAGGAAACTAAGAGCTACTTTAACAAAATACCATAGACTGAGTGGCTTATACAGTGACCTTGTTTTAACCTAATTATCTTTGTGAAGAGCTTATCTCTAATTACAGTCACGTTCTGAGGTACTGGAGGTAGGACTTCAACATATGAATTTGGGGGGAGAAGAAGAACAAAACCCATAGCAGATGCTTTGTAATTTTAAGGCCACACTACTTGTCAGTGGAAAACAGTGCTGTGATTCAAACCCTGGTCCCTTAGGCTCAAGCTTATGGACTTTCTGCTATTCCATAGCTTCTCTTATATTCTTTTTTTCTACCCTGCTCAACCTATTATTCATCCTGTGCATCATTATATCTCTTTAAATGCAAAGGTCTTTCAATTATAAGGACTTTGTAACATCTGTGACACTGGGTGTATGATTCAGCAGTGTCTAGTAATGAAATACTTTTTGATGGAGAGATTTTATGGTTTTTTACAGGAAATAGCAGATCATTTATGTTTCTTCTCAATGGTCAGAAATCCAAGCAGAAAAGTTCTTTTTCCAACTAAACGGACTTTAAAATTCCTCTCTCATTGCCTCAGGCTGCAGAACATGTATTTATCAATGCAGATGAACCTAATCATAGAGACTGCAATAGAAATTAGGATGAAGATACAGGCCATACATGTTAAAAAACAGAAAGAGAGAGAGCAGCAGCTGCAAGAGGCAGGCAGCATTAGCAAAGAATATAGAAGGAAGGGATGCCAGGATGGCACAGTTGGTTAAGCGTCCTACTCAGATTAAGGATCTCAGGGTTGTGAGATGGAGCCCCATGTCCCCATGTCAGGCTCTGAACTCTGGGGAGTCTGCTGAGATTCTCTGTCTCTCCCTAGCTCTCTGCCCCTCCCCCTGCTCACACACTCTCTCTCTCAAGAAAATAAATAAATCCTTTTAAAAAAAAGAATATGGAAGGAAGCAAAGCTTTCTGTGGAAATTTGATAATAGAGCTTGAGATTCTGGGAGACATGGCAGCATGAGTAGGTTTAGACACATGTACATACATACACGCATTCACCCAGGTGCCAAGAAATAATATAATAATCAGTGCTGAAAAGAGAGGTGGCTGACAGATACACTTTACAAATAGAATTTCTCCCAAACACAAGTACTGATAAATGGAAACTCGCATTCTGGAATGTGACAGTAAGTAAAGGATGGAATGATGGGAGCCCCACTTCCCCAAATGTCTTCCCGTATTGGAAGCATGTGGGCCAAGGTAAGGACTACCACAGTGAGTCTCCTTTCAGCTTGAAGACCGAGCTTCTTAAAAGCAATCTCCCCTAAGTTGGATGAGACCTTTCTTACCGGGAGGTGCAAGGACTAGAGGTATTCCTCTCTGTTATTTGTGTGTGGATAGTTTATCTGAAGTCGTTGGTACAACTGTGCGCCAACAGCAGTGTAGCATGTGTGTGTGGGAGAAAGGCCTGGGGCTGCCCCAAAATGAAGAACCAGCTGGTTGTGGGTCTTATCTCTAGTGATGCCTCACCAAGTCTTAAATTTCAGGGATAAAGAAAAAATTCCTGAAAGGATCTATTTAGAAGAAACATAGTGGTACAGAGGGAAATTATCACACTAATCCCAGACTTAACATTCTCAATGTTTTATGACAGAAAACAGAAAAATATCTACATAAATTAACAGAACAAATTGAGGTACCCGAGAATGCTTAATCTAGGCAAATTGTTGTTTATGTGATGGAAACAGAAAGGTATTTTCAAATGAGCAAACAAACAACAAATAACAGCAAGTTTTAAAAATCCAGATGGCCAATAAACATAGGAAAAATGTTTCTACCTCTCTAAAAAGTGTGTACATAGAAATTAAAGTGAGGTACAAGTTTTCAGCTCTGTTTTTAGAAAATCAATAAGATTGATTACATAGTGATGGTAGGGGAGATAAGAAAAGAGGCATTCATAAAAGACGAGAACTTTCATTTGTCCATAACCGAATTTACCAACCTACCTATATCTATCCCATCATAGTTGCTGCCCTTCTTATTAAAATCGAAGTACTTCAGCTCCTAATATAAATAAGGCCCTTCACTTGTGCTCTGAATCCATCCCCTGTACCTTCTCATGCCATCATCCATACAACTTTCCCATCCTTCTGTATCTTCAGATTTTTTCCCTCTCCACTGGACTATTCCCATCATCATACAGACATGCTGTAGTACTTACCACCTCAGAAGCCCTCTTTTGAGTCCACATTCCCTAGAGCCCTTCATTTTTGTTAAAAAATTTTGGAATGAGTCTTTTGCATATACAGTCTTTTTTTTTTTAATATTTTATTTATTTATTTGACAGAGAGACAGCAAGAGCAGGAACACAAGCAGGGGGAGTGGGAATGAGAGAAGCAGGCTTCCTGCTGAGAAAACAGGAAGCCTGATGTGGGGCTCAACCCAGGACCATGGGATAATGACCTGAGCCGAAGACAGATGCTTAACAACTGAGCCACCCAGGTGCCCCTGCACATACAGTCATTATCTCATATTACTTGCCATTCTCTTCCTTGAAGTACCACTTGTCAATGACTTTCATAATGTCAAATCCAATAGTATGTATCTGGTCTCATCTTGTTTAGTGGCTCATAAATATTTGTTCACTGTTGACCATTCTCCTTCTTGAGTCATCTTTTGCCTTGGTCATGATACCAGAGTCTCATTTTTTGACCCCCTCACTGGACAGTCTACATCTCCAGTATTAACAACTCATTCTGTTCATTTTCCAAAGGTTGGGGCAGTCCAGTGCTCAGTAGTAGGATTCATTCACATTTTTATTCACGTCCTATCTTTAGGCAGATGCCTAAATAATTACGCAAGCATAATTTTGAGGAAAAGAAGCCAAAGAGGACATACTGTATGATTTTTTATTGTTGTTTCTATAAACAGGCTGAATTAATCTATGCTGTTAGAAATCAGGAGAGTTGTTATCCTCATTGGAAATACTGACTGGAAGAGCTATAAAGAGGGGTTAGGGAACGTTAGTAATGTTTTCTTTCTTGATCTGGCAGATATGTTCAGTTTGTAAGTAATTCATTGGACTATTTATGTATGATGTGCATACTTTAATATACATATATAACAATTAAATTAAAATGTGCAATCATCCAGTGACTTACCACTATATTCAGAATAAAATCCACACTTCTTGCCCTGGCCTTCCAGACTGCATAATACATTCTCTTCCCCCTCATATCACTTGCACGCTCCCTCCACTCTGCTGTGGCCTCAGGCTATTTTTAGACCCTTGGCCACTTATTCTCAGTTTAGGGTCTTTGAAATTTTCAATCCTTCCAGATGTAAATTTCCTTCCAAATTTCATATAGCTTGCTCCTTCTTCCCATGTAATGATCACATTAAAAGTTCCTTCCTAAGAGCAGCCTTCTCAGAGCTCCTAATCTGAAAGTGTCCCTTGGCCACCCACTCTCATGTTACCGTATTTTATTTTCTTCATAGCACTTACCATTCCAATATTTTATTCTCTGTCCATTTGCTCATGGCCATTTCTGCTAACTGAATGTAACCTCAATAAGAGCGAGGAAGGAACTTACCCTCTTATTTACAACCACAACTCTAGGACCCAGAAAAGTACCTGGCAAGTATTTTTTTGATTACTAGATGATTGTTCCTGGTGGGGTATCTAACAAAATATTTATGCATATTCATTGGGACAGTATTTCTTCTTCTGGGAATTTGTAAGAAAGTAATCTGAAAAAGTCTGCAGAGAAATACATATAATGATGTTGGCTATAGCACTGTTTATAAAAAGGAAAAATGGCATATTCAATATACAGTAATATGGAATTGTTTGAGTATATAATAGAATTAGTATACAGTAGAGTATTATACAGTCTCTAAAAAGAATAACATAAATAACATGAACATATTTAATTAAAGTATCAGGTTATAACTCAACATGTCCTGTATGTATTAGATTTTGTTATATTTACTCCTATTGATCCATCTGGAAAGATATAGTCCAAAAGTTAACTGTGTTAAGGCTGTGGATGATTTTCAGTCTTCCTCATTACTGTATTTTATTTTTATCATGAGCATTTATTATTTCATGATATAAAAATGTAAAGTGTTTTTATGTTACAAAATAAAAATTAATAAGGCCTTTGAAACAAGAAGTGTGAAACAAGTAACTATTATGAGATTTTGAAAGATGGAGAACACTCAGAAGAAAAATCTAGAAAACTCCAGATCAGATAAAATTCCAAATAGTCTCAGCTTCTACTGTAAATTCTTTTTACTCTAGTTCATTTGCTTTACTTACTTCAAATAGATATAATTCTTATTACAAATGTGGCTTCAATTATTGTCATAAGGGTTTGTAATCCTCACAGTCTGAAGTAATTATACTCTTAATAGAAATTATTCTATCTTTATACAAGGATAATGGACCCTACATGACAATTTGGATCAATGCTGAAAGAAAGAATAGGGAAAATGCCACAGCATCCCTTAAAATATATATTTATAAATTTAAAATTATTTTATTTGTCTATGGTAATACCACACATACACTTTGTGTAGCTAAAGACACCTGAAATGAATACAAATTCAAGTATGACTTCTGTCCCTGATAAGACCCTGGGAGAGTCACTCAGTCTGTTTCCTCCAGTTCTCTTTCTTCTTTCACTGTATAGAGGTACTGTGAAGATTATGTGGGAGGATGTATGTGACAGCTTTATATAGGGACCCTAGCATAGTGTAGCCTCCTAAATATTTGTTAGCCGCTTAAATATTTGTAGCCCATATATGGGCTAAATACTTCTCCTCATTTTATAATCTCTTTATGGGTACCATCTCCAGTTTCTTTTATTGCCTGAAACACTTTTGAGGGGGATATCTTCATATTTTCTTTAAATTATTTATGTTTACTTGCTATTTAACCATGTTTTAAAAATGTAGCTGGAATCCTCTAATTACAAAAATAATACACACACAAGGCAGAACACTTGAAAAACATAAAAATGACCACATTTTATCTTTGAATCTATTAAAAGGTATCGTATTAGTGACTAAAACTGGAAACAAATATTTTGATGGTGATTAACTACAACTAAGAAAAAGCAAAATTATTTTTTTAAGTCATTGAGTGTCTTACCCCTTCTAATTTTCTAATTTCTAAATTACCCCTCTAATTTGTAGAGTGTTGGCAGTTTTCTCAGTACCATCACAGTATTGATTAATATTCTAATAAGACGGATTTCTTCCATGTATCTGTTTTGCGTTTATATTACCCCATCCTTTCAATTTTATGCCCTACTTATACTGACTAAATTTATCATTACCTAGAGAGTTGATGAACACATTCTAAGTTATTTTTTTAAAGATTTTATTTATTTATTTGTCAGAGAGAGAGAGAGAGAGGACAAGCAGGGGGAGTGGCAGAGCAGGCAGAGGGAGAAACAGGCTCCCCACTGAGCAAGGAGCCCAATATGGGACTCGATCCCAGGACCCTGAGATTATGACCTGAGCTGAAGGCAGTGGCTTAACCAACTGAGCCACCCAGGTGTCCCACATTCTAAGTTACATAATGCAGGTCATCTAATAGCAGTTGACTACATGGTGCCCAGGAACCAGTTCCTGGGATCTACACCCAAATATTAATGCAACTTGAAATGGAACCTTGTATTATTTTTTAATTGAACATTCAAGCATGTTATGCATTCACCTATCTAAAAAAAATATGATTGAAGTCATATTTTCTCATGTTTGTCAGTGAAAATGTGACAAAGAGCAGATTCTAAGACCTCCTGAAAATAAGATGGATTGTCACTATCATTTTTTCTTGTCTCTGTGGCTTGTGGTGCTATCACAGAACAAGATTAAATGGGTCTGGCATGATTTGCTATTCAGAAAACCTTGGTGTTTCATGGAATCTACACTTTTCCAGATGTTTAAAAATTGATTATTGCCTCTAGTATCTTCCCAGGTAACCAAGTCCAATTCTTTTACCTTTTTAAAGATACATAAATATTTTGCTAGAATTTAGTACTCCACAATCCCCTACCTATAAGTTTATAAAAATTTTACATATTGGCCAAGCTCACAATCATTCTGGACTATGAATACAAATTTTATACACTTCCTTTTCATTGAATACTATGCCAAATCCTTGCTTAAGCATCCATTTCTTTCCTTAATAAACATTCAGATTCTTAATGCTTATAATTATAACGTGTTCATTTTCTTACCAATTTTTCCCTTTCTCGCCCTTCCCCTCCTTCCCATGCTCCTTTCTTCCATTCCCCCTTCTCTTCCTCCTCTCCTTCTTCCCTTTTTTTGTAATTATTTAATATGTTTTTACTACCCAAAATGAACAATGATAGTAAAAATCAGCTTCCTTTTTGAGGTTAAAAAATATTCTGATTAATATTTTCTTTTCTTCAAATATCTTTTTGAACCCTGTGCTAAGTTAGGCATGATCTCAGTAGCTCTCCAACTTCAAATAATGATCCCTAGGAACTCAAGCACACTAAACAATGTTAAGCAGCTACTGTTCTAAAACAAAACAAAAACAAAATCTAAATTATTAGGTGAGTCTCAGAAGTCTAGGATTGTTTCTTAGAATAATCTAAAACAAAAAGATAGTAACCAGGAATGAAAACAATCACATGCTAGTGAAGAAGTTGTAGGTTGGTAATTGCTTTCCTTCAAAATGGTAGTTAGAACATGTGTTTTATTCATTATTTTAATAATTTATATTACTCAGCCTTCAAAAGAAATGAAATCTTGTGGTTTGCAATGACGTGGATGGAACTAGAGGGTATCATGCTAAGCAAAATGAGTCAATCAGAGAAAGACAATTATATGATTTCACTCACATGTGGAATTTAAGAAACAAAACAGGAGCATAGAGGAAGGGAAGGAAAAATAAAACAACATGAAATCGGAAAGGGAGACAAACCATTCGAGACTTAACTATAGGAAACAAACAGGTTGCTGGAGGAAAGGAATGTAGGGGGATGGGTGTTTAAGGAGGGCATGTGATGTAATGAGCAGTAAGTGTTATATACCAAGTAATGAATCACTGACCTCTACCTCTGAAACTAATAATACACTCTATCTTAATTAATTGAATGCAAATAAAATAAATGTAAATTTTTAAAAATTTCACAAAAGAGAAGGAAATTTTGTGTTTATTTTTATTTTGTGTAGAACAAGCCTATAGCTAAATAACACAATTTTCAGGGGAGAAAAATTCTTCTGTAAAATAACAAGATGCACTGGATCAAGGGACATATGTATACCTGACTGAAATGAAGTTTCACAAAATAATCCCTTTGATTTCAATAATAGCTTTATTGAGATATCCACCTATCATAAAATCCACCCTTTTAAAGTGCGTTCAGAGGGTTTTTGTGTATTACCAGTGTTTTATAACTATGTTCACTATCTAATTTTTATCACCCCAAAAAGAAACCTTGTAGTCATTATCACCAGCCCCTGCCCCTG
>CM053616.1:30480998-30511699 GCA_028646535.1 Procyon lotor
GAAATGAAGTTTCACAAAATAATCCCTTTGATTTCAATAATAGCTTTATTGAGATATCCACCTATCATAAAATCCACCCTTTTAAAGTGCGTTCAGAGGGTTTTTGTGTATTACCAGTGTTTTATAACTATGTTCACTATCTAATTTTTATCACCCCAAAAAGAAACCTTGTAGTCATTATCACCAGCCCCTGCCCCTGGCAACCTTCAATTTAATTTCTGTCTCTATAGATTTCCCTATTCTGGACATTTCATTTAAATGAAATCATACAATATATGTTTTTTTTGCAACTAGCTTCTTCGATTTAGCTATAATGTTTTCAATGTTCATCCATGTTGTATCCTGTTTTTCCACTTCGTACCTCTTATTGCTGAATTTTATTCTATTACATGGATAGATCACATTTTGGTTATCAGGTCATCAGTGGGTGGACATTTGAATTGTTTCCACTTTTCAGCCCTTCTGCATAATACTGCTGTCCACATTCATATTGACGTATGTTTTCATTTCTGAGGGATGTATAGCTGGGCATGGAAATTGACAAAATGATTCTTTACAATATTGTGTACAGTTCACAATTTTCGATGTGACTTTTCTATTCTCTTCTGTTCTTTGTAGTTTCGTTTTTTAAATGATATTATGTTCCTCTAAATTGGTGTCACTCTAAATGAGTTGCAACCCCCAGTTTGAAAAACCCAGGGCTGGATGATTCATCAGAGTCTTTCCAGATTTAACACAATAGTGCACTATGTGGCATTATTGTTCTGGGTGCCTCACAAACAGCTTTTCATTTAGTATTTGTAAGAACCTTTTGAAGCAGGCATAAATAGCCCCATTATATGTAGGTATAAACTGAGAATCAAATAACAGAAAAAACCTTGCCTCTAAGGCCCGTGCTGTGTACTTTATTAAAAGAAAGTCCAGCTACATTCAATTGGTCCTTTCAATCTTACTAAGTCTTCTCATGGTCCTTCAAGTCAGTCATTTGAATATCCTTGGCTCCTGACTTTCACGTCATGGCTGAATGAGAAATGTCTTTTAGCCTGCTCGCTTATTTATTTATTTCTTTACTCTAAAGTTTACATTTTTTCTTTTTTCTGTCTACACTGTTAACATATATTTATTACAGAAAATATGGAAAATAAAGCAAAAAAACAATAACAACAAAAACAAAAACCCCATGACTTTCTAAATATCTACAATCCCAACATGGAAGAAAACATTTTTGCTTTACTATATAGACACTTGCAGTCTGCCTTTTAACAAAACTGGACTCGTCCTGCTAGTTATGTTCTACAAATTGAACTAGTATTCATAATAGAGGATTACATAGATTTGCTTTTTACTTTATCCTGAGTTTACCCTTTATCTATAGTGATGGTTCTCCCTTTGACTACTAAGTTTACAACCTTTAATGCTTAACTCTCTTATTTCCTATCCCAAGTTAGAATGAAATTAGATTTTCTAAATTCCTGATATTGGGAGTTTCTGGATCTGTGCCAGTTTCCTCCCCAGAAAAACTCAAAATTACCAAATCTTCTCAATTTATTACTTCTCAAAAATCTATTCTGATTATCTCCCAGTTTTGCCCCACTTTCCAGCCTTCTTTTTAATTTCAGAGAGGGAGTGTAAAAATATTTTTTAGCAAGGACAGTTTTATGCCTCTGCTACATTTAGCGACATTTTTTCACTAGTGCCAGTCGGTAGCTAGATAATTTGCCAACCCCAGTTCATAAGTTTGGAAACACACTTGATAACCATCTCAGAGACAAAAATGAGAAAAAGTTTAAATATTGAGATGGGGTAAGTAGAATCAAAAGACAGCTTGTAGTAATTCCTAAAAGCTAAGAAATCCTTGCATGCACTTTGGATTACAAATTAGTGAGAACAGGAATTACTTTTAACTTGACCTCTTTCCTGGCACACAGGCACACAAAGATCCGTAGGTCTTTGCTTGATGATTATAAGTGAACCAGCCCCTTCTCATCCGGTCTCCCTCCACCTAGATAAAAGTAGAAGCCAGGTAACAGTCAACCACACATCGTATGTAGCACAAGCATATGTGTGCAAGGAGACAATTTCTTTTTTCCATTTATTTAACAAGCATTCTTGAGTTCTTGTGGCAAACCTATCTCTATAATGGGTGCTCAAAAACTGGTGGTAGGAGGAATTCAACATAAATAAAAGTCTGTCCTTCCCTCATTGAACTTACAGCCTCATTGTGCAGGCCAAACGTTTTCATGTTAAGCTTTAGAGAACGCTCACAAAAAATAGGAAGTGAAAGATAAGACTGGGTTTTTTCTACATGAAAAATATTCAGTGATTGTCGTATTTATTCGATTTGAAGACATAGATCATGGGAATATCCAGTGCAAAATGGACTCAGCTCAAGATGGCTCATCTAAATGGGAAAGGCAGAGTATGTACTGATCATGGAAAGGGCTGGTTTTTTTTCACTGGGATAGTATATGTGATAACTACACACAAAGAACAAAGAAAAGCATCAGGTGCCTTGTTCTCCTGATCTGGCTCTAAAGAAGACATTATTATATGATAGTTTAAGTTTTGGAAAATTAGTAGTATATTAAAATTAGTAGTTTAATTTAAAATCATTTTCACTATTCTAGCTATTTTAGATGCCAATGGACAGAATGTTTTTCTAAAGAAACAAATATAATTTTGAAACTAAATATTGTTTAAAATGTTATCCAAATAAGTAAAAAATTAAATTATATTTTAAGCTATTATGTAATTTGAAGTACAAATACTTTTTGAAACATTAAGCATTATTTTAATTTTTTGGCCTGCTTTGACTGTACATATAGGTTGTTTCACTTGTGTATTTTTTATTTTCTTTTTGACTCTTCAGTCTCTGAAGACAGAGATCCCTTTAGCTTATTTTTTGTCTCTATTTCCTTCTTATATATTGTCGATAAATGTTAATTGAATTGAAATTCCCCTTTGCATGTTATTTTTATCTCTGAAACTCTCATTTTGGAGTTATTTACCTTTCTTAAAAGGCATTAGGCTGAGTATAGTCTTAATTCTTTTTCATAAAGAAGGAATATAGTTTTAATCACAAAGTATTACCTGTATTAGTCTATTATTTCAGTCTGTTTCTCTCTCTGAGTATGGAGCCCTCAACCATTTGAATCCGTATAATAAGTGTGTCCCATAAAAGAAATAATAAGTGCTTCTTATTATTATCTAGGAGACATTAGACCTTTCCACAGGTTATAGGGACTGATTTGGGATAATGGAACAAATCCATCGGGAAAGCCATCTCAGTAGGTGGACTATGTGAATGGATTATCTTATGGATTGAAGCCTGTGATTTTCAGGCTGATGTCCAGACACCAGATGGCTTTAAAATCCTTTCATCCAGAACACTAGCAGCCTGCTTTAGACACATTGCTTTTGCTAATATTTGTTGAGCATCTATGTGGTCCCCAGTGCATGCACTTATTATTCTATTAGGCCGACATTATTCCTTTTGAAGCTAGATCACATGACTCCTGGGCTAAGTTGACATTAATCACTATTTGTCCAGCCTTAGGCTATAAACTTCCTATATATGCATCTTCTAGGAAAGGAACTTTCAATAGTCTGTTCATAAAGATGAAACCAAAAAAATGATTTACCACTATCACCATGTAAAAATTTAAAAATTGAGCTGTACTGCACAAATACTTGTTAATAACAGGCAGTTCTCATTGCTAAGAAGTCAAAAGATCCTGCCTCCTAAAGATCAATGAAACTAGCTCATGAGGAGCTAGCATAAAAACTTCCTGGTCTTTTTCAAAACCACACAGGCTAAGTTGGGATAGTAAGAAATGGTTTTATGGAAGCTATTCATTTCAAGATTTCCAAATATACCTTAAACCCTGCACATGTGTTTTTATCCTCCTCCGGGCTTTTGTTTCCTTTTGATCGATACAAATAAGAATTTCCCATCTGTGTAGTGGTAGGTTTGGACTCTGCTTCTCTTTTGAATACCAATCCATATAAAGTGTAGAAATCATAAAAAGAGCTTCTCTTTACTTGTTTAATCAGCTTTGGTTGCAAGCTCTCTGCAGTAAAAAATCATTATCATATAACTCAAATTTGTAATCTCGTTACCCTCTCATGTCCTAGAGTTCTGGATTTGCCCAAGTTGACAAAGAAATGAAATTTTGCAGCTTTTGTCTGACATGCATGCTGTTTATGATTTTAGGGATTATATTCATTTTCAGCATTAAATTCATAGAATAAGCAAAATGTCAAACTTTGTTTACTAATTTTATACTTATCTGTTCCTTTAATATCCTGTCTTGGTTCTCTAGTTATAGCATAGACAAACCTAAAGTTTGCTAGAAACATTTGCCATTAGCTTCTTCTAAAAAAAAAAAAAAAAAAATTAAATTTGAGGATAATCCTACCTCCAGAGCTTATTCTGTTCCTGGCCATTGACTGTGACAGTGGAAGGCTCATCTGAAAGCACCGGAGCATCCCATCTAAAAGCATAAAACATATTACATTTCATGAAAAAGCTAATTCAGATTGTTTAATTCTGGTAATATTGCCTCTGTCACCTTCAAAATCAAAATGTTCTTTCCTGTTATTATAAGGAAAACAACCAAATTGCTAAAAAACCCATTTGAATACACAGCTGCCTTATGTTGCATACTAATTTGATTAAAAATGCTCGCGCCTCACCAGCGTTTTTACATAAAGCACATCGGTGAATTTAACAAAGACTATTTTAAAAATATATCTGAGGCAGTGTTGATGACCAGAGTCTGCAGTAGTGACCACTGCCCCCCCTGAACTGGGCAAAAATCTTTCTGACTGTCTTGGAAGGCAGGAAACAATTGTCGAGCTATATTTGTTTGCTCACTGCTTTGGGCACTGAGCCAACCTCATTGCAAATAACTGCATTAGTCAAGTGTATCCAAATTATTACAACACAGCGTCCATCCCAGTTATTGCTGTTGAAGCATTTTCTGAATCTTCATGTCACTAGAAAACATTTATTTGAAGGGTGAGCATCACATAAATTCAGGTCCACTTGGATTTATAGAAAAGTGGCAAGACTACTTTCACAACTGGCTTTATTTTTCCTGCCTCTACACGAAGGAGTTTTTGAAGGGCTTATTGTTAGGATCTCATTAAATCAGAAGAATTTCCAAACCTCATCAGGGTGTTTTTTTCATCCTGTATTTTTTCTTTTATTTCTTCATTCCTTTCTTGTGGTGATTTTTATCCAGCGTTAATATTTATCCATATACTAACTGACTTTAACTTTGTTTCTAATAATGAATGTGAGGATTGAAAGCATTGGTAATTGGTATAAGCCAAACTACTGAAGCTTATGCAATTAAATAGACTGAGATTTTAGAAATCTTAATCCATATCATACAGGTGAGCCACAAACAAGGTCGGCATACAGAAAAAGAAATTCTAGGTCTTACTTGATGACCGTGCTGAATTCATGTATCAATGAACATATTTTCCAAATGCCTTATTAGTCTCTAACAATGAGATATGCTATTTCAAAAGACACATTAGCTCCTTAACCCATAGGATTGCTAAACACATACCATGAAAATTTATCTGACGTAAACCATGTTCACTGTTTAGGCTTCCAAGTTAATTCCACACTGCGTAATGTTTGCGTTTTCTTTTGGATTTGATCATGATTTGTTTTTTTGAGTTGCCTGCCCATTTTCCTACTCATTCCCTTTATATTATCTAGAGAGCCATTTTACTCTTACAGATAATCCAGGCTACTAGGTGCCACAAGTGGCTTCTTAGGATCTTGGATTAAGAATTTCATTATCTGTAATATGAAAGTAACGATGTCAACCATTTTTATTTCAAGATTATTCAGAAGACTAAAATAAATACTAAAAAGTATTTATAAGCTATTTCAAATTTTAAAATTTTTATTACAAATTTAATGTTCAGTATCATCTTGCCATTTGACCTCTCAAACACAGCTTGGAAAATACAACAAACTTACAGGAAATGAACCCAGCTATATCTGTTTGAAAAATTATAGTTAATAAGATAGTGTTGTTTCTATCCATGTTTTATTTCATTAAAAGCTATTTGATATGAAGTATGAATAAACAAACACAAAATATAATCTTAATTTTATTATTACAGTATATTAAAAAGTCCTCCAGGAAGATAAATCTACTGGGAATGAACAGAATTAGCTCTCTGATTCTTCACTAACTATTCTTTAGTAAAGGATATATTGCTCCTATATTTAAGGTAAAAATAATAGACTTGTCTCTTGGGATGCCTGGGTGGCTCATTTGGTTAAGCTTTTGCCTTCCATGTTCCCAGGGTCCTAGGATTGGGTCCCACTTTGGGCTGCTTGCTCAGCAGGGAGCCTACTTCTCCCTCTGCCTATCACTCCCCCTACTTGTGCTCTCTCTCTCTCTCTCTGGCAAATAAATAAATAAAATCTTTTAAAAATAAAAAAAAATAAATAAATTTGTCTCTCAACGGTATTTATCAAGCATTCTCCCTGTCAGGTATTCTGAGACTTCCAGAATCTTTAAAATAAGTGCCCAAACAGGGCGCCTGGGTGGCTCAGTTGGTTAAGTGTCTGCCTTCAGCGCAGGACATGATCTGGGGTCCTGGGATGGAGCCCCAAACGACCGACTCCTTGCTCAGTGGGGCATCTGCTTCTCCCTCTCCTGCTACCCCTCCACCCACTCATGATTTTTCTCTCTCTTTCTCTCAAATAAATAAAATCTTAAAAACAGTAAGTGTCAGAAAATTGGGAGATGGTTAAATAAAATATAAAATATTTTATAATATAAAGACAACTGATTTAAACTATATAAAACGAGTGGCTTAATTAAGCATCTGCGTTCAGCTCAAGTCATGATCCCAGGGTCCTGGGCTCCAGTTCCATATCTGGCTCCTGGCTCATCCGAGAGTCTTCTTCTCCCGCTGCCTCTGCCATTCCCCCTGCTCATGCTAACTCTCTCTCAAATAAAGAAAATCTTTAAAAAAATAAAATAAAATAAACTACAAACTCTAAGTTAGCAAATACCATGGAAATTACCTTGATATGATGTAAAGTGATAAAAGTCTATATATAACGTAAAAGTACAATAGTAATTAGGTTAACTTATATGGATGCATAATTATACACTAATTTTAAGTTATGTTAAATCAAATACATATGTGTTTGATATGTATGTGTATTTGATAGGAAATGCAAGAAATTCTAAAGTTTATCATTGAGTTGTAGGATATGATTAATTTTATTTATATCTTTATAATCCCTCATATTTTCTAGATATTGTTTCATAACTGTATGGTTTCAGAAGTTAAAAAACAGACAATATTATTTTTTAAAAAATCTTATGAGGTTAGGAGAGAAATGAATACATAATTAATTTCAAGTGTGTTATCTGATGATAAACCTTGCATTTAATTGGTCCTCCTCTTTATTTTCTCTGTTTGATAGTAAGTTACTATTAGTTTTGTGCTAAAATATACTTATTCAATTAATTATTTTCTTGTTAGTTTACTAGGACACAAGTTAATTGACTTAATTTATTTGAACATCATTCTGGTGATAGTATAGAGATGAAGTAGTATAGAGATGAAGTAGGAGTCATTTTCTAAGTGGAGTTCAGGAATTCTTAACAATATCTTAGAAAATGCACCTTATATTGAAGAGACAGTTTTACTAGAGATTATATAAAGGGTGGGAAGAACACTTCTGAAATTTTAATATATTATTTGTAGGCTTCATTCTTTTTCACTACCTATTTTTCTACTCTTTTCTCTCGACAAAAATGAAGCTATCTCCTTAAATCTTTATTTGATGGTTTCCCATAAGATACAAATAGACAGGGGAGCCTGGGTGGCTCAGTGGGTTAAAGCCTCTGCCTTTGGCTCAGGTCATGATCTCAAGGTCCTGGGATCGAGCCCCGCATCAAACCTCACATTGAGCCCCCATCGAGCCCCACATAGGGCTCTCTGCTCAGTGGGGAGCCTGCTTCTCCCCTCTCTCTGCCTGCCTCTCTGCCTACTTGTGATCTGTCTCTGTCAAATAAATAAATAAAATTTTTAAAAAAGATACAAATAGACAGAAGTATCACAGTCAGGATATAGGACAAACCTCAGAGATTTGTATAAAATGATTTGCTTTAAAGCCTCCAGAAATTTTTTTTGTGGCAAAAACCACCTGTAAAAAAAAACACAATTATGAAACAAATAAGCTGGAAAATTGCTATTTGCATCATAAGTATTTTTATACCATGGTTCATTTCATAATTTTGTGAGTGTTCTCAACAAATTGCAAAGAAATCATTCTAGTGACAAAGCCTCTGTTCTAGAAACTTCTAGAATTTTGTACCATCATACAATGTAGTTATCACAAGTTATTACTAGAAAATTGACTCAGAACGTTTGAAGCATAGTATTTTAGTATGTTAGGGCTCCCATAACTAAGTACCACAAACTGGATGATTAGCAAAACATTTCTATTCTGGGGAATAGAAATCCAAGATTGGGGTACCAGCAGAGCCATACTGTCCCTGAAAGCTCTAAAGGAGTGTTTGTCTCAGACCTCCCTTTCAGCGTCTGGTAGCTTCAGGCATTTCTTGGACTTCTTCCCTCTGTGTATGTCTCTGTGTCCAAACTCCCCCCGCCTTTTTGAAGGGCACTGCTTGAAACAAATAAATAAAGACCACTGGTTGTATTGGATTGGGGACCACACTAATGACCTAATTTTAACTTGATTGTCTTTGTAAAGACTTGGTTTCCAAGTAAGGTTACAGTTTGAGATACTGGGGATAGTACTTCAACCTATCTTTTTAGCAGGACAGAAGTCAGCTGTGAACACACATGATCAACCATTCTTTCATACTGTAAACTTCAGTTTTGATCTTTTATGTTCAGAAGCATTAAAGTTACTTTTCAATAAAAAGCTAATTAATAGCTGGCATTTAAGCAAGTGCTTTTCTTGAGGACGAATCCCTTGGCTTAAAGGACCCTTGAAGAATTATAAATACTGAAAAACAGCAAAATCCAACTCATCATTAGGCCTTCACTCTACTAGAGAGTTAAAGAAAGCTAAGAGTGCATCCAGAGTGCTGTGTTCTTTGCTGCTTAGTCTGTAAGTCTGCAGGAAGATTTTGAACTTACAAGGGGACATGAAGATCAAGGCATTTTAGGTTGAAAGTACCTCTTTTCATTTCACAGATGAAGAAACACTTGAAGGCCTTGAGCAATATTTGGCCAGAAAAAAAAAAAAAAGAACTTGCTGGCAGATGGATTAAGCAGACAAAGTTTCACCCATAAAGAATAATTTTATGCCTTAAAATATACAAAATTAGAAGCACCAATTGGGGAGCTGATAGTTTCATACTTAGCAAACATAGCCAGTAAAATGCATACATTTCACAGAAATGAAACTTCCAGAATGTAGGCCACCACTTTGTAACATATTGGTTAAAACTGCGAGACACAACCTTGAGAAGGAAAAGAATGAACTTAGAGACAGCAGAACCATTAATATCTGCCCTGGGACATCGTAAGCCTGAAGTTTGAATTCACTTTTTTCTTTATTGTGCTCTTCGAAGTTTTTCTCCTAATTCTGCTCTGATTATTTAGCTGACTGAGGCAACTAAAGTAGAATAAGTTGTGACATCTTTGCTTTTTTCTCAGTTAATTTTTTGAAAATAACAGAAAGACAGAAGACACTTGCATGTGTCATTATGCAATGCTTACAATATATATGTATTGCTTGGAATTGCCAAACGTATCTACATACAAAAAGGTAGCACATTCCATTTCTTTTTTTTTTAATTAACATATAATGTATTATTTGCCCCAGGGTACATGTCTGTGAATCGTCAGGCTTACACATTTCACAGCACTTACCATAGCACATACCCTCCCCAATGTCCACAACCCAGCCACCCTATCCCTACGCACCCACCCCCCCCACCGCCCAGCCACCCTTAGTTCGTTTCATGAGTCTAGGAGTCTCTTATAGTTCGTCTCCCTCCCCATCCCTTCCTGTTTCATTTCTCTCCCCCACCCCCCCACAAACCCCTGCCTTGCCTCTCAAATTCTTCATATCAGAGAGATCATGTGATAATTGTCTTTCTCTGACTGACTTATTTCGCTTAACATAATACCCTCTAGTTCCATCCACGTCATTGCAAATGGCCAGATTTTGTTTCTCTTGATGGCTGCATAGTATTCCATTGTATATATATACACCACATTTTCTTTATCCATTCATCTGTTGATGGACATCTAGGGTCTTTCCATAGTTTGGCTATTGTGGACATTGCTGCTATAAACATTCGGGTGCACATGCCACTTCGGATCACAACGTTTGTATCTTTAGGGTAAATACCGAGTAGTGGGATTGCTGGGTCGTAGGGTAGCTCTATTTTCAACTTTTTGAAGAACCTCCATACTGTTTTCCAGAGTGGCTGTACCAGCTTGCATAGCACATTCCATTTCTAATATAGTGTTTTTACTATAGATAATAAATGTCAGAGCTGAGTTAAAGTGAAGAATGATTTACTTTATGAGTCAGTCAAATATTAGTTATATAAGACATTTCTGTGTATCTATACTTATAGTCTTATCTTTACTAATGAAAGTTTAAATTATCTTTGAGTATATAAAATGGCTTTTCAGTATCACATTGATTATTTCATTTCTCATTGAATTATGGATTGTAGCATTATGATAAAATTAATACTTATTCAATGTTTTCTTCTAAAATATTTTAAATGTTAAATAATATCATTTAGGTTCTGAAATTACTGTATCCTGTTTTGCTTATAGTTAGCTTTGTCTTGTAAAGGTTTTCATTTTTAATAAGTTCATGCTGTACTTATATTATATTAAAACAGTAGGATATGAGAATTTGTCTTCCTCCAGGCTATCAAAAATGAGTTCAGGCTACTAAGATACCCAGGATTTGAAAACGGTTTTGAAATGGGTGGGTCATGGGATTTGTTTAAGTCATATAGTTCCAAATAGTACTTGCATGTCCCTGGCCAAAGACTTCTAGGTGTGGGGCAAACAAACCTTAAAATTTTAGACCCAGATACAAGTATAAGATCTTAAAATTAAAAACAGGTCACTCACTCCTTTGACAATCAGCCAGAAATTAAGCCGAATTTAGTTTCTTTCTCATATACACTTATTTCATGTTTGCTAAAGCTAACATCATTAATTGCAAACTATACACTGAAAACCTTTTATTTGGAAATCTAGTGACTACTAAGCTACACCAGTAATGCTGTTGCTCTGTAAGTTCAAGTCATGCATGCATTTTCATTAGGGGAAGTGTAAAAACTGAACTATTTTTATGGTATGTAAATTTTTTTAAAATTTTTATTAACATATAATGTATTATTTGCCCCAGAGTAAATGTCTGTGAATCGTCAGGCTTACACATTTCACAGCACACTTAACAGCACATACCCTCCCCAATGTCCACACCCCAGCCACCCTATCCCTACCCGCACCCCCGGCCACCCTTAGTTCGTTTCTTGAGTCTAGGAGTCTCTTATGGTTTGTCTCCCTCCCCATCCCTTCCTGTTTCATTTCTCTCCCCCACCCCCCAGATTCCTGCCTTGCCTCTCAAATTCTTCATGTCAGAGAGATCATGTGATAATTGTCTTTCTCTGACTGACTTATTTCGCTTAGCATATGGTATGTAAATTTATTTTTATTTTTTTATTGTGTTATGTTAGTTACCATACAGTACATCATTAGTTGTTTATGATGTAGTGTTCTCTGATTCATTCCTTGTGTATAACATCCATGCAATCCATGCCCTCCTTAATACCTGTCACCAGGCTCACCTACCTACCAGCCCCCACTCTTCTAAAACTCTCTGTTTCCCGGAGTCCATAGTCTCTCATGTTTTTTCTCCCACTTGGATTTCTCCCTCTTCGTTTCTCCCGTCTCCTGATGTCCTCTATGCTATTCCTTATGTTACACAAAGAAGTGAAACCATATGATAATTGACTTTCTCTGTTTGATTTATTTGACTCAGCATAATCTCCTCCAGTCCCATCCAAGTTGATGCAAAAATTGAGTATTCCTCCTTTCTGATATCTGAGCAATATTCCATTGTGTATATGGACCACATCTTCTTTATCCATTCGCCTGTTCCTCAAAAAGTTAAAAATAGAGCTACTCTGTGATCCAGCAATTGTACTACTGGGTATTTACCCCAAAGATACAGATATAGTGAAAAAAAGGGCCATATGCATCCCAGTGTTCATAACAGCAATATCCACAATAGCCAAAATGTGGAAAGAGCCAAAATGCCCCACGGTGTGTAAATATGATAGAATTACTTTATCAAGATACCTTAGAATTTATAGAGTTGATGGCCAAAGCAAATCAGATTAAATTTTTGATAGATTTTTGTGGTTGTTAATGCTCTTAGTTTCTTGTAAGAGACAAATAGAATATACCATTTGTTCCCTCAAGAACTCTGCAAAGAACCTGCAAAGTGGATTTCAGTAATTTTATTTTTCTAGATTTCAGTACTGCTTGAAGTTGTTAGTTAGCAAATATTTGCTGAACACTTACTGTATGTGCAGCACCATGATCAATAGAAGAGACTCAGTGTGGCTACATAACATAAAATATAGGCATAGATCTAAGTTATCATTTGGTGATCATTTACTGTGGCATTAACAATAGTAGGTTATTTATTAAATGCTATAGGCATCAGGCACTCTCTATATATTATATAAATTATATAAACTCAAGGCTTAATCCATAGTGACTCTATGCAAAAGTATTATTATTGCCATCTTACAGATAAGGAAATTTAAGCTTACAGAGGATATTTTCCCAAGCAATAGGTACCTTATAGGTAAAAGCAGGTCACCCTAGAAAATTATGCATCCAAATTTCCAAACTCTTAACTATTATCCTAAACATTTTAAATATATATATTTTTTGCTTTCTTCTAGTATGTTCTATAGAATGCTCGCTTCGGCAGCACATATACTAGTATGTTCTATAGTATCATATATTTTGATAGTTACATGTTTAATTAAACTGAAGTAATACAATGATGAAAAATCCAAAGAACAGAATGTACTCAGTGTGACTAGAATGTGTAATTTGCTTTTAGAAAAATCATATGTACCTAACAATTGTTTTTATGATATAATTTCTTTTTTAAATCTGATTCCAGGAATTTAGTTACTCCTGAGAAATCTTTTCTGAGTATAGGATAAAGAAAATAGTGGGTAATATGATGACTTTTGAATTTTATCTTGACAATTTAATTTATAGGAAATTATTGGTTTTAAGATTTAAAATCTTAATTAATAATATTAATTAATTAACATTAATTAATAATAATGCATTTAATAATTAAAAATCTTGGTTTTAAGATTAAAAATACTAATTAATATTGAAACCTAGTAACTCAATTATGTTAAGCTCAATTTTACAAATACTAAAATAGGCTTAAAATATGCCACACATTGTTCTAACCACTTTACAAGTGTCAATTTCTTTAACCCATACAGTAGGTAGTATAGATGCCTTTTTCAGAGGCATAGAATAATAAAACCAAAATTCCAATCTAGTTAGTTTGGCTCCAGACTTCATGCCTCCTCACTGTTACTTTCGGCTGCCCCTTGTTTAGCAAGCTAAATATATTATCCTATAACAATTCTCAGTAGCATTTTAAAAGTTTGTTTTGTTTTGTTTTGTTTTTTAAGATTTTATTTATTTGACAGGCAGAAACACAGCAAGAGAGGGAACACAAGTAGAGAGAATGGTAGCTGGAGAAGCAGGCTTCCCGAAGAACAGGGAGCCCGATGCGGGGCTCGATCCCAGGACTCTGGGATCATGACCGGAGCTGAAGGCAGATGCTCTCAGTAGCATTTTAGTCTCTGTATAATGTTAATATGAGAAAAGTTACTAGATATTAGTAGTTTTTAAGAGAATACAGTTTAATGACATAAAAGACATCATTTATTACTTGATTTTCCTTTTTATATTTTCCTTTTTCACAACTGAGGATAATACCATGTTTTTAAACAAGATTAATATCTGTACATACATATTTATAACTTGATTGTAGCATTCTTCTATTTAACATTTTAATGTGCATTATTTTCTGCAAATGAAATTTTTATGCTTTAAAAACTGGGCAGTCAGTGCTAGTGCTTTGGTTATTTTCTTTTTTTATTTTTATGTCATTCTTTTATATCTGCTCTTTCACTAATGAAACCTGACGTGCTGTACTCCTACATTCTGCTCCTTTTCTGCTCATTATTGCTCACTCTTTTAATGAACCTGTGAATCATGTTTTCTATTAACTATAGAAAATTCTCCAACATTATATTTTTTATTTTTTAACTTTTTAAATGTACAAAAAGCAAAATGAGCATACAACTTCCACCTTAATTCAAAAATTAGTCATAATTTTCTTAAGCAAATTTGTACTAAACCTTTGGAAAGTGAGTAGCAAATACCATGATTTTTCCGTTTGTCCTTAAAATAATGACATTCTCTAAGTAACCACAATATCATCACTCCAAAGAAAATTAAAACCAATTTCCAGCTAATATTAATATCTCCCCAGTTGTCCCCAAAATGTTTTCTGCTCTTTTTTATAACTAGCACATAATCAAGATGCATCTATTGCATTTTTGTCTCTTAAACATCTCTAATATAAAGTAGGCCCCATCCATAATGCACACACGCGCACACTTTTTGAACTTATCAAGCCTATTATAGAATGTCTGCCTTCTGAATCTGTTTTCTTGGGATTTGGCTTGCTCTTCTATTTGCTTCTGTATTTTCTGTACTATTCAAATGTATACCTAAAAACTTGAATATAATCAAATTAAAGATTTTTTGCATCACCTCATAGATGATGAATCCCATTAAGGACTTATCATTCCACTATTAATGATGATGCTAACTTTGATCATTTCTTTACGGTAGTAATGGACCATTTTCTCCATTATTAAGGTATATCTTCCAAATGGCAATTAGCACACAATTTGTAGGGCAACGTTTGCCATCATATCTTGTACCCTGCCAAAATAGTGATTTTCTAATTCTAGTATTTCTTTTATATTTATAAGCCAGTGTTTTTCTGTTAAAAAAAAAAAATCCAAAAGAAACAAAACAAAAAACAACAGCAACAACAAAACAACAACAACAACAACAGCACACACTTTCCCTTGTCGAATGGGCATGAAATTTAACCTTAAAAAGATAAGATAAAGGCTTATTAAAAAAAAAAAAGCTTATTTCTTTCTCTTTACTAGTTTTAATATAAGTGTTTGGTGGAAATCTTTGGATCTTTTTCTTTCTCTCTCTCTCTCTCTTTTTTTTTTTTTTATCACTGTAGACTTGTGGATTTCATTGAGTCGTTTTTCTTTTTTGACACATATTGTTCCAAATATACCTAGGAATCCCCTCAAGCCAGCTCCTTTGGCCTTTGAATATATCTCTTTTGGTCTATTAGCATTACAGTTTATGGTATCACATGACCTCCCTGCCTCACCCTACACTTTCCATCCTTAGACCTTCTGCCATACATTTCTCCAAGATATCCTAAGTCTTTTTATTGATAAAATGGTATTTAGAAATGAAGAGCTAAGAGATGATAGCTCACTGTTGCTGGGAAGTTACTGTTTCTAGGCCTGTAAGGGACATTGGGACATATCTAGGAAAATATATACATTCTAAAAATTAAAATCATAGGTCTGTATTGATATTTATAGTTAAAATTTAGCATTCTAGGATTTTATTTAACTTCTTTGATATTGCATTTTTATCTTTTACTCTTGCAGTGCAAATCTTAGTTCCTAATATTGATATAATTGCTTATTTACTTTATTCATCAAATTGCTGGAAACAGAAATATTACTACTAAAAAGAAAACTATTGACTGAAGTTTATGATTAATTTATAGTTTTTTTAAAATCTACAATCTTGTAGTAGTATTGCCTACTAAAGATAGATGTATAGTCTAATGTACACATAGACAATGCAGATATATCTTGAATTATTTTTTCTGAAATGTTCATGTTGCCAATCTGATATGCAGTTAGATGCATATATTTCAGTTTGTTTTCAATTTACAGTTTACTTCTTCTAATCCCTCCTCCTCCTCCTCCTCCTTCTTCTTCTGCTTCTTTTTCTACTTCTGTTTCTTCTTCTCCTCCTTCTCCTTCTTCTCCTTCTTCTTCTCCTTCTAATTCTTCTTTTTGAGTTAACTTTAAATATGTAAGGTATTTATCTGGTTCAAAAAATATACAATAAAAGGTATTTTCAGGGAAATATCACTTCCATTTATATCCATTCTGTCAGTTTCTCCCATTCCCAAGTAGTAATCATTTTGATTCATTTCTGATTTATTCTCCAAGGATTTGTTTATTTTGTAAAACAAATTCTTATTTCTTCTTCCCTCTCAGTATTAGAGAGTATACCAAAAGTATTGACTTACAGCTTGCTTGTTTCAATTAACAGTGTGTGAAATAAATACTTCATATAACTTCATGGCAACTATTTTCATCCTTTGTATCATAGTTCATTCAACTAGCCCTGATTGATGGACATTTAGATCGTGTCTAGTTTTTTGCCATTACTAATAATAGCACAGTCATTAACTTTGTTTTGTATTTACTGAGGAATGTCTTCAACATAGAATCTTGAAATTAGAAATGCTGGATTAAGGGGCAAATGCATTTGGAATATTGTTGGATATGGCTGAATTTCCCTCCACAGGGGTTTACTATTTTGCATATAACTTGAAACTTATTAGAATAGCTCTTTTTCTGAAGCCTTGTTAACAGAGTATAGTATAAATATTTTAGAGTTTGACCATCTTATAGTTGAGAAATTCAATCTTAATGCACCTTTTATTTTTACTTCTTTTATTATGAATATCTCCTTATGTGTTTAAGTAGTATTTTCATAAGTTTAGGAAATATTTTAAAAACCACTTCTTAAGATGTACACATCTTGTCATTTTTTTCTTCTCTATCCTAAAGACTCTTTACTTATTAAAGTGATTAGGCATTTTTCAGTGTATTTGTTGTGTGTGTATGTGTTTTTCCTAGATTGTATTTAGCTTTTGACTTTGCTAATGGTAATTTATACTATGAAAAATAAAGCATTATTTTGTTTACTATTTTTGCATAAGCAAATATATCAATCTTTCTCTTATTGCTTAATTTTAAATTGGTTAAAAGTTTTTTTCACTCCCAGGCTATAAATGAATTCATTCATGTTTTATTTTCATATCTATGTTTTTATTTTCACTTTTAATTTGAAATCCCATCCTTTTCACATACTAAAATCTATGTGTATATGGTCTGTCTTTGGACTTTCTAATTTACTCCAAAGATCTTTTTTTTTCAAGTATAATAACACATTTTAGTTATTTAGGTTTTACAGCATTTTAAAGCTCTGATAGGTTGGGCTCTTTTATTCTTTAAGAAATAATTTCTTTTTCATTATTTAAGAAATCTTTGACTGTTCTTGCTTGTTATTTTTTCTATATGAACTATAGAATCTACTTGAGTAGTTTCAGAAATATGCTTATTGCTGTTTTTATTTGGGTGACATTAAGTTCATATTTTTACTAAGGAAAATTAAAGTATTTATGATAGTAATTCATCCTTTTGAAGAACATAAGAATTCCTTCCATTTTTACCATTTGATTTTGCCTTTCAAGACTGTTTAAAAATTTTTGTTATATGGGTTTTATATGTGTGTTCAAAGTTATACTCGAGGATTTTTATTTTTTGTTGTTCTTATAATTTGTGTATTCTTTTCCACATAGCTTCTAACCTATTGCTATTTGGTTATGAGGACTCTGGGATACTTTATTAAATTTGTATCATGCTTCTTACCAAATTCTCTGATATTGTCTATTTTCCTCTGAATTTCATGAGTTTTCTATGTATAATCTCATATAACTTACAAGTCTATTTAATTTAACCTATTCCTTGTTAATTTTTATCTTTTTAATTATTTCCTCAAAGCAAATCATGTCAGATAGATGCCTTATCCTTGACTTTACTGTAAATATGGCTAGTATTCCTTCATTGGGTAAAATTCTGGATTTGAGTGTAAGGAATGAATTTGTCAAATTAAAGAAGTAACTAACAATTCTCATTCCATTTTTTTTTTCGATCAGAAATTAGTATGTTGTGTGCTTTTCCAGAACCTGTGAAAATCATAATATAATTTTTCTCCTTAGGTCTATTAATACACTAAATAGTACCAATGGCTTTGCTAATTTTGAGTCTTCCTTGAAATCCTAGAATGGCCTTCACTTGATCATAATACATTTTTAAATCATGCTGTTAGATTTTGTTTTTAATATATGCTATGTTTTCCATTTTAAATAAGCATTTTAATACAAAACCTTTCACATTTTACATACTGCTTTTTCACAAAGAATCAAAAGCACCATTTTTTTTTAAGATTTTATTATTTATTTGAGAGAGAGAGAGAGAGTGAGAGGGAGAACATGAACCGGGGGAGGAGGAGAAGCAGACTCCCCTGCTGAGCAGGGAGCCTGACATGGACTCTATCTCAGGACCTTGGGATCATGACCTTAGCTGAAAGCAGTCACTTAACCGACTGAGCCACTTAGGCATCCCCAGTAGCCCCTTTTAGACATCATTTAATTTATCCTTATTATTATTTTCTAGAAGTCTAGAGGCAAGTCATTTCAACACATGATTTTATTTATTTATCTTTTGTTTTATTTTTCATGGTTTTTTTTAAAGATTTATTTTTTTTACTTGAAAGAGAGAAAGCAAGTGAGAATAAGAGCAGAGGGAAAGAATCTCAAGCAGACTTTTCACTGAGCAAAGAGCCCTATGTAGGGCTTGATCTCACAACCCTGAAATCATGACCTGAGCCAAAATCAAGAGATGGATGCTTAACTAGCTGAGCCACTCAGGCAGTCTCAAGTTTGTTTGTTTGTTTGTTTGTTTGTTTGTTTGTTTGTTTGTTTGTTTGTTTTAAAGATTTTATTTGTTTATTTGAGAGAGATTGAGAGAGAGAGAGAGAGATTGCACATGAGAAGGGAGAAGGTCAGAGGGAGAAGCAGACTCCCCGTGGAGTTGGAAGCCCAATGCAGGACTCAGTCCTGGGACTCTGGGATCATGACCTGAGCCAAAGGCAGTCGCCCAACCAACTGAGCCACCCAGGCGCCCCTAGTCTCAAGTTTTTATTTAAATTCCAGTTAGTTAACATACAGTGTAATATTAGTTTCAGGAGTAGAATTTAGTGATTCATCACTGACATACAACACCCAGTGCTCATCACAAGTGCCCTCCTTAATACCCATCACCCAATTAATCCATACCCCATTCACCTCTCCTCCAGCAACCTTCAGTTTATTCTCTGTAGTTAAAGAGTCTGTTTTCTGGTTTGCCCCATTTTATCTTTTTTCCTCTATGTTCATCTGTTTCATTTCTAAATTCCATATATGAGTGAAATCCTATGGTATCTGTCTTTTTCTGACTTACTTCGCTTAATATAATACTCTCTAGCTCCATCCACATCATTGCAAATGACAAGATTTCATTCTTTTTCATGGTTAGTAATATTCCAGTGTGTGTGTATGTGTGAGTGTGTGTGTGTGTGTGTGTGTGTGTGTGTGTGTGTGTGAGTGTACCACCTCTTCTTTATTCATTCATCAGTTGATAGGCATTGGGGCTTTTTCCATAATTTGGTTATTGTTGACAATGCTGCTAAAAAATCGGGGTATGTATCCCTTTGAATCAGTATTTTTGTATCCTTTGGGTAAAGTGTGTAGTAGTGCAATTGGTGGATCAAAAGGTTGTTCTATTTTTAACTTATGAAGAACCTCAACACTTCAGAGCACACAACATTTTTATACTGTTCTTCCACCATTTTATCACTGTATGTTAGCCTTAGATCTACAACTACCTATATTCAAAACTCACCACTCTTTTATTTGCCAAGATTTCCCAATGCATTCCTGGATGAGAGAAGCCTGTCCTCTGACATTTTCCTCAAGAAGGACTTGCCATATGCTGTTCTGAGTTTTTGCATGTATGGATTTGATACTAAATAGACAGTTTGGCTGAATAACTCCCTGGGTCATACTTTGTTTTCTTCAATACATTTTTAAAAATTGCTCTGTTGTGGGACTCCTGGATGGCTCAGTCAGTTAAGTTTCTGCCTTTGGCTCAGGTCTTGATCCCAGGGTCCTGGGATTGAGTTCCACATCCGGCTTCTTGCTCAGCAGGGAGCCTGCTTCTCTCTCTGCCTGCCATTCCCACTGCTGGTGCTCTCTCTCTCTCTCTCTGACAAATAAATAAATAAAACCTTAAAAAAAAAAAAAGAATTGCTCCGTTGATATCTTGTTTTGCATATTATTATTGAGTAGCTTACTGATTTTCTTTCCTTTCTAAATGGCTTGGATTTGTTTTTGCCCTAAGATTATTTACTTATCTACAAAGTATAATAGTTTTACTAAGGTATATATCTGAAAGGTGATATATCTAGATATACCTAGAAGTTTACATTTTGGTTTTATTCCATTTATTGAGTTTTCATCTTGAGAGACTTCAATTATACATATATTCTATATTCTTTACCAGCCTTTTATAGCTACGTCTTTCTTTCAGATCGCATTTGCTTCTTTATTTTAGACCTTCCTTACTTGTATCCTTTATGTCCTTTATTATATCACAATATTGATTGCTTTGTCACGTTTCACATCTTCCCGTTGTTTAATTTGTTCTGTTTTGAGTTTTTGTGTATACCATTGCTCATTTAATTACATTTAACTTAAATTAATGTTTTTAATTTCACTTATTCATAATCATGAAGTGTTGTTTTCTTTTTTTAACCAAAAATTTATCTTGTCTTTTTCTTCTTAATTTTATATGAAATCTGAAATCTGAGTTTTATTTTGGTTATTGTTAATTTTTGTGTTCTGTTTTCCTAAAGCAACAATAACAGGTGGTCCCCAGGATGGGTAGAGTGAAAAAGGCAATTTGACATGTTTCTTAAATTTTAATTCTGTTGCTCCCTCTTCTGAGCATCAACTAAAGAGAAGCTTATTTAAAAATAAGTGGATACCTAACTTTTTAATCTGCTTCTAAGTCTTTGATATTATCTTGTTTCTATAGGGTCATTGTTTTCATCCATTGTCTTCTATTCCTTCACCAAGGGATGTATCTGACTTTTAAGGTGCTCTCTCTGACCTATTTTTTTTATAGCTAGATACCTGAAATGATCACACTTTTCTTAAAAAAAAAATAGCTACCTCAAAACTAGAATGAGAATTCACCTCACACCAGTCGGAATGGCTAAAACTAACAACACAGTACATAATAGGTGTTGGCAAAGATGCAGAGAAAGGGGAACCCTCTTACACTGTTGGTGAGAATGAAAACAGGTGCAGCCACTCTGAAAAACAGTACAGAGGTTCCTTGAAAAGTTAAAAATAGAACAAAACCTTTTGAACCAGCAATTGTATTACTAGGTAGTTACCCAAAGGATACAAAATTACTGATTTGAAGGGGCACAAGCACCCTGATGTTTATGTTTATAACAGCATTAACAGCAATAGCCAAATTATGGAAAGAGCACAAATTTATGCCCATCAACTGATGAATAGATAAAGAGAGGTGGTGTGTGTGTGTGTGTGTGTGTGTGTGTGTGTGTGTGTGTGTGTATTACTCAGCCATCAAAAAGAATGAAATCCTGCCATTTGCAATAGTGTGGATGGAGCTACAGAGTATCATATAAGTGAAAAAATCTGTCAGAGGAAAACAAATGCCATAGGATTTCACTCATATGTGGATTTTAAAAAACAAAAGAGATGAACATAGAGGGGAAAAAAAGAGAGGCAAACCAAGAAACAGACTCTTAACTTTAGAAAACAAACTGAGGGTTACTAAAATGGAGGTGGGTAAGGGATGTTAATTGGGTGATGGGTATTAAGGAGGGCACTTGTGAGGAGCACTGGGTAGTGTATGTAAGTGATGAATCACTAAATTCTACTCCCAAAACTAATAATACACTATATATTAACTAACTAGAATTTAAATTAGAATTTTAAAAAACATAAAAAAATGGTTATTTTTGTTAATTCTAATTTCAGCATAGTTTGCAATAAGATTAATGTACCATGGGTTCCTCAGTGAACTAAGTAAGAGAAATTCAAATTACTAAACAGATAGCATAAACTCCTATTTAAATATTGCATTCCAATTTTAAAAATTTCCATTATGGCAATAATGCTTTTGCCTCTTGCTCTCATCTCTAGTCTACTTCAAATAATTGTACTGCAGCTTTAAAAAATAAGTAAAAAAAAAATGAGTAAAACTAACAGTTTCTACTGATGATCATTTGTGGTTTAATAAAGGGGGAGGGCTAGCCTTCTTATTAAATATTTTAAAATCCAACACAAGTATTACTAAACAGGCATAAAATACAACTGTACTATTTATTGGTTCCAAGATGGTTCCATGAAGGAGCAGAGAGAGTTGAAGATTTAATTTATGCAAGATAGGTTAAATGTTTCAGAAACTTCCTGAGGATGAAGAATGTATCCACATCTCTGGATTGGATCATTGAGAGTAATCTCAGAATTATCTGCTGTCAGGGAGGCAAGAAAAACATTTTTAAAGAAAGGAGTACTTATCAGTCAAAAACGGTAGAAAATGAAGCACTCAATTCTGTGATTGTCTATTAATGAATGAACTAAGAACTTTAGACCCTTTTATCTACCTGACCACTGGACATCAACTAGAAATTTTACAGGTACCTGAAACACAAAATGTCCACCCCTGAATTTTCCTCTTAAATTCTGTTGCTTCTATGGTCTGGTTTTTTGTTGTTGTTGTTGTTGTTGTTTGTTTGTTGTTGTTGTTTTTTTGTTTTTTTTTTTTGGTTTTATGGGGGTTTTTTTCGGTTGCACCATCATTGACTCAGTTTTCACAACAGAGAACTGGTTATAATCATTGACTCTTTGCTCTCCCTACGGCCCCATGTTCAACTTCAAATTTTTATCATTTACACGATAAACAAATTTTGAACCTGTTGTCTTCACTATTACTGTTATCATTGTCCTGTTTTATACATTTATCATTTTTCATCTGGATTACCCCAACAGCTTCCTATTTTGTTCTCCTATGGCTAGACCTAACCTTCTGAAATTCCTCATCACAGCAGTTTAAAGCCCTTGAATGAATGTTCAAAGTCCACGGTCTCTCAATAATCTGACCCTGCCAGATCCCCATCCTTACTTGGGCCATTATCACCTTATCTTCAGATGTTATATTTTAGCACTACTAACTTGTGTGTAGCTCTCTTTGTGTGCAATGCTGCTTCTTACCTTGGACATTTGCTCATGCCATCTTGTTTCTAGAATGCTTCTTCCGAGTCGTATTTCTATAGTCTTAATTGTCCTTTGAATTTCAATGCAAATATCATCTCCCCCATAAAGTTTTCCCCGGTTCTTTCCCTCTCTCTGACATACACACACCATGTCTCGTCTTACCACCATGTGTTATGAAACTATCCGTTTTCTTGGTGACAGTACACGTCTTGGTCACTTTTTTATACTCATTGCCTAGCACAGTCTGACAAATAGTATATAATAAATAATTGAATATGGTAATTAAACAAAAAATAGATTTTAAGATACAACTTAAAGGGGAATGATAAGTACTTTATCTTTTTTATAAAATGTTTTCTTTATATATGACTTTTACTTATACTACATATTACTAAATTAATAAACATCAATTATATAGTAATTATGAAAAATATGACAATCATATGAGTACCTTTTAAGTTGCTAGGTGAGTTTAGATCTATTTCTACTGTATTTGACATTCTTCTGTCTGTTTCAAATTGGAATGAAGTTCAGTGAATTGAGAAATAAATATAAAATTCCACATAACTATTTATTCAAGAAATAGATGTATAGAGCATGTAAAGATTCTTGAAATTCCCATTGTTGATGCAATGCTGCTTGTAAACAAAATGAGCTTCACTGACTCATTGAAAATTTTTATTTTTGGTCAACCTAAGAAAATGTACAGAATATTTTTTTTCCTATTTTTAAAACACTTGTTTTACTTTTTCCTACAGATTATGGTCTAACCTAAATCTTGAGCTTCATCACTCATTCTATCTTCTTACTCTCCCTTCTCTTTGGCTAAGCCATTAAATTTACCATACTTTGCACTTTGTGATTTCCTGTTTGCCTAAAGTCAACTTGTTCATACTTAGTCAGATGATGTTTTCCTCCACCTATATATATCCAAACTCTACCAGGACAGAGGTCAAAGATCACTTCCTTTGCCTTTATAAATAGTCTCTCCTCTGAACCTTAGGAAAAATGATCTCTTCTCTCCATTAAGTCACAGCAGTTTGATTTGTAACTCTCTTAGGTCTTCTCCCTCATTATCACTGGTATACTTTCAAACAGCTGACCTTAAATAAAGCCATATTATATTCCATACGCTCTTTTAAGTAACTGCCTTTTCCTAAGTTTTAACAAGAATAATACATGATCCATTTTTATACTCAGGTACACACAATAGAATGCCCTTTATATTACAGGCTTTCCTCTGCTATCTGAAAGTAAAGCATTTCTCTGAAAACTTTTGTAAGCCAAAATAGCATAAAGTGAAGAAGCAATTACCATTAATTTATATGGAAAATTTATTAGTGTTCCCAGACCCAAAAAATAACCTCTCTTAGGCTTTTCTTATACCTTAGGACACATCTTGTTTAATGGATGCACAAAATAAATTGAGATAAAGCACAGAGGCTCACAGACACAGTTCACAGCAATGGCAGTTTAATGCTGAGATGGTGAGTGCAGCTCCCAGGGAAGGAACTTGGCTTTGCCACTCTCGGCTCACTGCAAAACAAACACTGAACACTATTTTTGCTTTTGCTTTTTTTGTAAAAGCAGAAATCTCCTTTGGATTTCTTTTGCTTAACAAAAACAGGTACTGGGGTGCCTGGGTGTCTCAGTGGGTTAAAGCCTCTGCCTTCAGCTCAGGTCATGATCTCAGAGTCCTGGGATCGAGCCCTGCATCTGGCTCTCTGCTCGGCCTGGAGCCTGCTTCCTCCTCTCTCTCTCTGCCTGCCTCTCTGCCTACTTGTGATCTCCACCCAACCCCCCACCCCTCCACCCCAGTCAAATAAATAAATAAATAAATAAATAAATAAATAAATAAATAAATAAATCTTAAAGAAAAGAAAAGGTACTAACGTAGATCTTTCCTAAATGCAAAGTGGCATTAACAGGAACCTTAAAAAAGAAAGAATACCTGTATATATAGGTTATCCAAATAACATATGTTTGGGACACCTGGGTGGCTCAGTCAGGTAAATGTCTGCCATTGGCTGGGGTCATGATCCCAGGGTCCTGGGCTCCCTGCTCAGCATGAAATCTGCTCCTCTTTCTCCCTTTGCCCCTCCCCTTCTCATGTTCTCTCTCCCTCACTCACTCATTCTCTTTCAAATAAATAAATTTTAAAAAATATTGTAAAAAAATAGCATGTTGAATGAGTAAATGTTTAATATACAAGTGGTTAAATAATGATTTATTAGATAAAATGAATTATAATTAATTCAACTTATACATATTGAGCAACTACTATATGCCAGCCACCCTATCTTGTAAAAGGATTGCAGAAATCCTCAAGATTTCAGGCCAGTAGAGACTCTTGATGTATACTACAGCAATTAAAATACTGTGCAGTAATTTTATACACAATGAAGATGCTATGAGAACAGAGAAGGAATGTCTAAATCAGTCTGAGAGGTGATGAAGGCTGGTTGTAAAAGGCGATAGCTTGTCCAAGCCTTGAAGGACTAGTCAGGATTAGCTACATGCATGAAGTTGGAACAAGTATTTAAAAAAAATAAGAAGCAAACGTAAAGGTCAAAGATGAAAAATATCATGATACTTTTCAGGGACTTTCAAGAATGTCAGAAACTCAATTGTGAAGGATTTTACGTGCTGCCTTTAGGAGTTTTACTTCATCAGAATATTCCCTGGTTTCCATAAAAAAAAAAAATTAAGTAGAGATATGACAAAATAAGGCTTTCCTTGTAGAAAGAGCCCTTTAAGGTGACATGAACGCGTGTTAGAGGCGTAAGACAGGAAAGGAGACCTTAGGAGGGTTTGCAAAGTCTTCTAGACTGTAAATAATGGGGACCTAATCTAAAAAGGTGTTGGTAAGGGTGCCATGGAAGGAAGGTGTTGAGATATAATTCAAAGATAAAATCCACAAGACTGGGTTGGAAATGTAAAGAGTGAAAGAGGGGACATAGTATGCTTCCAGCTTTCCCACTTGGGACACAGATGATGTTCACAAAGACAGCTTTAATAAAAAAAAAATTGTAAAAACAGATGATGAAATTAGGCATTTGTTATTTTAAGTGTAGGTTGTAAATTGACATCTAGAAGGTGATTTCTAGTACTCACTGTCTTAGTTTGGTCTGCTATAACAAAATAGTATAAACTGAGTAGCTTATCATCAACAGAAACGTACTTCTTATAGTTCTAGAAGCTGAAAGTCTGAGCTCAGGGTGCCAGCAAGTTTGGGTTCTGGCAAAGATCTCTTCCAGGTTTCAGAGGGATGACTTCTTATTTATCCTCACATGGTAGAAGAACCAGCTAACTCTCTGGCCTCTTCAAAGGGCACTAAATCCCATTCATGAAGGATCCACCCTCATGACCTTACTGATTTTCTGTTTAGTTGTTCTATAATTATTGAGAGAGAAGTGTTGAAATCTGGAACCATAATTGTGGATTTTTCTACTTTTCCTTTTTTTTTTTTTTTACATTTTTCACACCTGTTTTTTGGTCTATGAATATATAGGTGGATTATGTTTTATATCATTATATCTCTCTATGTTTCTATTTTATTTGCTGTATAGTCTACATTAACTGTTACTAATATAACCACTCCTTGCCTTTGACTGGTATTTCTATATCATTTTCCATTATTTTTTCTTCCAACCTGCCAATATTATTGTATTTGAAATGAGTTATTTGTAGACAACATATACTTGAGTCATGGAAGTTTGTTTTGGTTTTGGTTTTGGTTTTTTGGTTGTTTTTTTTTATCTGCTCTGCCAATCTCTGTATTCTAATTGGTATATTTAGACTGTATTAAATGTGGTTGTTGATAAGCTAGGGCTTATGTCTTCCTTGTTTTTTTTTCTATTTGTTCTCTCTAGTTTCCATTTCTCTGTTTTCTTCTTCCTAACTTCTTATGGATTACTTGAACGTATTTTTGAATTTCATTTTGATTATATAGTTTTTATTGCATCTTTCTATGTAACTTTAACATTACATATACATAACTTCTTACAATCTACTGGTGTCATCATCCTGCTTATTCAAGTGAAATATGGAAACTTTACCTCCCTTTACATTCTTTTATGGTCTCCATGTATAATATATCTTTAAAAATTTATTCAAAATCCATTTTAGAAGCACATCAGACAGCATTATAGTTTTTCCTTCAACCATCAAATTTAATTTAGAAAATTCAAGAGGGAAAGTGTATCTGTCTATGTTTTCACTTATTAAATTTTCTTCTTCCTTTCTGATGTTCTAAATTTCCTTTTTTATATCATTTTCTTTCTATGATTGAGAAAATCAGGGTAATGTAGTTTTCAAGAATCAGCCCTCCACAATACAAACCAGAGCATAAAAAAGATGGGAAAGGATCTAAAAGCAAAGGCCTAATGGCCAGCACAATATGCCCATATCTTCTTCTCAATGAGAATACTAGAAGAACATATCAAGGAATATTTAGATAGTAACATAATATGTCATTAAATTTTATGCTTCTTTGTAATATGTTTATTTCCCAAATTTCCTGAATTAACCATGTTTTAGTTTTAAAATAGAAGAAAATTACACACCTATTGCTTTTAGAACTTTTTTGATGACACAGGAGGAAGAATCTATGTATATATGCAACTAATGAATCATTGAACACTACATCAAAAACTAATGATGTACTTTATGTTGGCCAATTGAACATAATAATAAAAATTTTTAAAAATACATAAATCAAAATTTTTTAAAAGGATATATGAATATATTCTGCATGATTTCAATTCTTTTAAACTTGTTGAGATGTGTTTATATATATTCATGTATGTGAATACATAACATATAATATACACATATATATACATATACATATAGTCATGTGTTAATACACACACATACTACCTACCTACACTGGGGATTCGAGAGAGAAAGAGAGAGGAGAGAGAGAAAGAAAGGATCTTTTTGAGAAATTTGAGAAGCCACTATGAAGAAGCAAGAAAATTTCAAGATGGTACTGTTTATTACTATAACAAAGTAGAGGAAATTTAAATGGCAGTAGGTGTTTAAAAACTTCAAATGCTGAGAAGTGGCAAGATCATTAGGGATTTTCATGACAGCAACTATAACAGTTTGAGGAATAAACATGAGGTGAGATAATTAGGAAGGTCAAGTCAAAACTGAGGTAATCTTTCAAGAAGCTTGGATTAAAAAGAAATGAAAGTAAGAGAGCGACACTTTGTCACAAACCAATTGTCCAGGAAGGAGTTTTTGTTATTTTTTTAACATGGAACCAGTCTTAAAATATTTACATATGGAGTGGAAGAGCAAGTAGCAAAGAGATTGAAAATATGTAAGAAAAACAAATGGATAGAAAAAGATTCAGAACACTGTTGAAAGAAACACTTTTGCCTAGTATAAAGAATGTCCCTCTGCAAGAAGATGATGTCAGATCAAAAGGTTTTGAGTTGATGTTCTACCAATATCAGTATCCTTTTTCTTTAATCATGTTTAAATATATTTCTCTATTATCTTCTCACTTCAATTAATAAACCTATGAATTGAGTGCTTTTAATATTAGTTGCTGTTTCTGAGCCTCCAGATGGCAGTGGCTTTATTGCAGTGGCTTTTGTGACACCAACAGTGTTAGAATCCAATGTAAGAAATCATAAAATCATTCTTACACTGATTGCTTTGCAGCAGATTCTCACAAACATTAAAGTCCCATTTCTCCATATGCTGTGCATGGTATCCTGAGTTCATTTGGCACCAGGACATACGCATTAAGGTTTCAAATAGTTAATACAAACTAAAATTCACTTACCTGAATTAGAGTTATTTTAATTAGGTAATAATAAAAATGATTGTTTGTCAAAGGTCATCTTGTAGGAGGAATAAGCCCTTAGCTTGGCTTTTTATAGGAATTTTTTTTTAATCTGAAGATCAAATTGGGGAGAATAACCAGGTTAGCAATAGTCTTCTAATCCATGAACATGGAATATCTATCCATTTGTTAGGTCTTCTTTAATTACTTCCAACAATGCTCATCATATCCAGAGTACAAGTTTTGTACTTCTTTTTTTCTAATTTTTTATTTAAATTCAATTTAGTTAATATATACTATATTATTAGCTTGAGAGGCAGAATTTGGTGATTCATGAGTTATATATGTAACACCTAATTGCTCATTAAATTGTGCCCTCCTTATTGACCATCACCCAATTATCCCTCCACCCACCTCCCCTCCAGCAACTCTGTTTGTTTCTTGAGTTCAGCATCTTTTATGATTTGTCTCCCTCTCTATTTTCAGCTTACTTTATTTTTCCTTCTCTTCCCCTACGTTCATCTGTTTTGTGTCTTAAATTTTACATATGAATGAAATCATATGGTATCTGTCTTTCTCTGACTTACTTTGCTTGGCATAATACCCACTAGTTCTATCTACATTGTTGCAAATTGCAAGATTTAATTCTTTTTGATGGCTGAGTAATATTCCTCTGTGTGTGTGTGTGTGTGTGTGTGTGTGTGTGTGTGTGTGTACCACATCTTCTTTATCCATTCATTAGTCAATGTACTTTTGGGCTGTTCTCATAATTTGGATATTGTAGATAATAGTGCTATAAACATTAGGGTGCATGTATCCCTTTGAATTAGTATTTCTGTATTTTGGGGGTAAATATGTAGTAGTAGGTTACTGCCAGTGTTCTCCTCTAGGATTTTTATGGTTTCAAGACACATTTAGGTCTTTCATCCATTTTGAATTTATTTTTGTGTATGATGTAAGAAAGTGGCCCCGTTTCACTTTTGCATGTTCCTGTCCAGTTTTCCCAACACTGTTTGTTGAACAGACCATCTTTTTCCCATTGGATATTCTTTCCTGCTTTGTCAAAGAATAATTGGCCATATAGTTATGGGTTCATTTCTGGGTTTTCTTTTCTGTTCTGTTGATCTGTGTGTCTCTTTTTTGTGCTAGCACCATACTGTCTTGATCACTACAGCTTTGTAATATAACTGGAAGTCTGGAATTGTGATACCTTCAGCTCTGCTTTTCTTTTTTTTCAAGGTTGCTATGGCTGTTTGCGGTCTTTTGTGGTTCCATACAAATTTTAGGACTGTTTGTTCTAGCTCTGTGAAAAATGCTGGTGGTACTTTGATAGGGATTGCATTAAATGTGTAGATTGCTTTGGTTGGGTAGTATCAACATTTTAACAATATTTGTACTTCCAATCCATGAGCATGGAATGTTTCCCATTTCTTTGTGCCATCTGCAATTTCTTCCATCAGTGTTGTATACTTCTCTGAGTATACATCTTTCACCTCTTTGGTTAGGTTTATTTCTGGGTAT
>CM053616.1:30512199-30524567 GCA_028646535.1 Procyon lotor
ATAAAGGCCTAGTATCCAAAATCTATAAAGAACTTCTAAAACTCAACACCCAAAGAACAAATAATCCAATCAAGAAATGGGCAGAAGATAGGAACAGACATTTCTGCAAAGAGGACATCCAAATGGCCAACAGACATATGAAAAAGTGCTCAACATCTAAGCGTCTGCCTTCAGCTCAGGTCATGATCCCAGGGTCCTGGGATCGAGCCCCGCATCGGGCTCCCTGCTCTGCAGGAAGCCTGCTTCTCCCGCTACCACTGCCTCTGCTTGTGTTCCCTCTCTCGCTGTGTTTCTCTCTGTCAAATAAATAAAATCTTAAAAAAAAAAAAAAAAGAAAAAGTGCTCAACATCACTTGACATCAGAGAAATACAAATCAGAACCACAGTGATATACCACCTCACACCAGTCAGAATGTCTAATATTAGCATGTCAGGAAAGGACAGATATTGGTGAGGATGCAGCGAAAGGGGAACCCTCCTACATTGTTGGTGGGAAGGCAAGCTGGTACAGCCACTCTGGAAAACAGTATGAAGATTTCTCAAAAAGTTGAATATAGAACTACCCTATGACTCAGCAATTGCACTACTGGGTATTTACCCTAAAGATACAAATGTAGTGATCTGAAGGGGCATGTGCACCTGGATGTTTATAGCAGCACTGTCCATAATAGCCAAACTATGGAAAGAACCTAGATGTCCATCAATAGATGAATGGATAAAGAAGATGTGGTATATATCGTACATATATACAATGGAATACTATGCAGCCATCAAGAGAAATGAAATCTTGCCATTTGCAATGATGTGGATGGAACTAGATGGTATTATGCTAAGCGAAATAAGTCAATCAGAGAAAGAGAAATATAACGTTCTTTCTCCATCATATCTCTGATATGATGAATTTAAGAAGCAGGGCAGAGGGTCGTGTCAGGTGAGAGATGGAAAGGAAACAAGATGGGATCAGGAAGGAGACAAATCATAAGAGACTCCTAAACTCATGAAACAAACTAAGGGTGACTGGGGGGTAGCAGGGGTAGGGATAGGGTGGCCAGGTTATGGACATTGGGGAGGGTTGTGCTATGGTAAGTGCTGTAAAATGTGTAAGCCTGATGATTTACAGACATGTTTACCCTGGGGCAAATAATACATTTTACGTTAATAAAAAATTATCATTAAAAATAAATTACTTAGAATTGTAAAAAAAAAAAAAAAAAGGTCAAAAACCACAATGCATGTTATATGCATTATATTGGTATCCAATAAGTACAAAGTGAATTTAGTGTTTCAATATGTTATAGAAATCTACATCCTTCTCCTCATCAATCAAAATAGAATTCTAAAGGTATAGTTTCAGCATAGAAAGATAAGGAAATAACTAGTCCTAAAGGTAGGATAAAAGAAGAAATCAGCTTATGTTTTCTTAGGTGTCATGAACCTAGTTTCTTGAATTCCCAAGAGTTTGAAATGATGTTAGGTACGGAGTTGCAAGTTTCTGAAGGTAAAAAGATTGGAATATCTAATTGCTCTGGGATTAATTACAGACCACTGTAGTGTTATTTTCTGGCCTAATTCCAATACTGCTGTATCTAAGGGATTAGGGATGCCTGAAGAGAGGGATAGAGATGGGGTAATAGCTGGTCAGTGGAGCAGTCAGAACACACTCAACATTGATTGATTAAGTTCACCATATTCTATGCGTATGGTTTGTGGCACCAACAAAAAAATTATAGTAACAACAATGATCATTGACCACAGATCACCACAACAAGTATAATTATAAGGAAAAAATTAGAAATATTGTGAGAATTACCAAAGTATGACACAGAGACACAAAGTGAACAAAAGCTGTTGGAAAACAATGCTGATAGAATTGTTCAATGCTGTGTTGCCACAAGCCTTCAATTTGCAGAAAACATATTTGCAAAATGCAATAAAGTATGATAAAATGAGGTGTCTATATGTCAAAAAACTCAAAGAAGATCTGCTAATATTTCCCATCATGTTTGTAAATATTTATATTTTTCTCTGAATTTCAACCAGTTCTTGCTTTGTATATTTGAAGTTATACTGTCATGTGCATTAGTATCATGACTGAAATGTCCTTATTATATATTTTATCCATATGAAACATCCATATTTAAGTGTTTTAATCCTTTTTGCTTCAAAGTGTCTCTTTTTAAATTAGAACTTGTTTTCTTTTTGTCTATGCTCTTCATTTGGTTTCTCTTTGTCTGAAGTGCATCTCTTCTAAATGAGATGAAATTTTTTTATGACCAATCTGTAAATCTATAACTTTAAAGAGTGCAATGAAACCATTTGCAGTTATTATGGTTACTAATATGTTTGTACAAAACTATCAGTTTGTCCTCTATAGTTAAGAGTCTGTTTCTTGGTTTCTCTCTCTCTCTTTTCCCATTACTCATTTATTTTGTTTCTTAAATTCCACATATGAGTGAAATCATATGGTGTTTATCTTTCTCTGACTGACTCATTTGCTTAGCATTATACTCTCTAGCTTGATCCATGTTATTGTGAATGGCAAGAATTCATTCTTTTGTTAATAGCTGAATAACATTCCATTGTATCTATATACCATATTTTCTTTATCCACTCATCTATTGATGAACACAGGGGCTGCTCCCATAGTTTGGCTATTGTATATAATGCTGCAATAAACACAGGGGTGCGTGTATCCCTTTGAATTAGTGTTTTTGTATTCTTTGGGTAAAAACTAGCAGTGTGATTACTGGGTTGTAGGGTAGTTCTGTTTTTAATTTTTTGGGGAAACTCCATACTGTTCTCCAGAGTGGCTGTACCAGTTTGCATTCCCACCAACAGTGCAGGAGGGTCCCTTTTCCTTCGCATCGTTGCCATCCTTGTTGTTTCTTGTTTTTTTGATTTTAGCCTTTCTGACAAGTGTGAAGTGATGTCTCATTATAGTTTTGATTTGCATTTTCCTGATGATGAGTGATGTTGAGCATCTTTTCAAGCTTCTATTGGCCATCTGAATGTCTTCTTTGGAGAAATATCTGTTCACGTCATTGGACTGGATTATTTGTTTATTGGGTGTTGAGTTGTATCAGTTCTTTATATATTTTGCATATGAATCCTTTATCAGATATGTCATTTGGGGAGCGCCTGGGTGGCTCAGTGGGTTAAAGCCTCTGCCTTCGGCTCAGGTCATGATCTCAGGATTCTGAGATCGAGCCCCGCTTCGGGCTCTCTGCTCAGCGGGGAGCCTGCTTCCCCCTCTCTCTCTACCTGCCTCTCTGCCTACTTGTGATCTCTCTCTCTGTCAAATAAATAAATAAAATCTTAAAAAAAAGATATGTCATTTGCAAATATCTTCTCTCATTCAGGAGGTTGCCTTTTAGTTTTGTTGATCATTTCCTTTGCTGTACAGAAGACTTTTATTTTGATGTAGTCTCAATAGTGAATTTTTGCTTTTGTTTCCCCTGCCTCAGGACACATTTCTAGAAAAATGTTGCTACAGCTGATATCACAACAATTGTTGCTTGTCCTCTCTTTTAGGATTCTTATGGTTTCAAGTTTCACATTTAAGTCTTTAACCATTTTGAATTTATTTTTGTGTATGGTGTAAGAAAGTGGTCTAGTTTCATTCATTTGCATGTAGCTGTCCTGTTTCCTTAACATGGTTTGCTGAAGAGACTATCTTTTTCCCATCAGATATTCTTTCCTCCTTTGCTAAAGTTTAATGAATACATAAGTGTGGATTTACTTCTGGGTTTTCTATGATCTATGTGTCTGTTTTTGTGCCAGTACCATACTGTTTTGATCACTACAGGTTTGTAATATAACTCGAAATCTGGAATTTTGATACCTCCAGTTATGTTTTTCTATTTAAAGATTGCTTTGGCTATTTGGGGTCTTTTGTGGTTCCATACATGCTTGTTCTATCAGTTCTGTAACAAATGCTGTTGTTATTTTGAAATAGTGATTGCATTAACAGTAGATTGCTTTGGGTAATATAGATATTTTAACAGTATTTGTTCTTCCAATCCATGAGCATGGAATATCTTTCCATTTCTTTGTGTTGTCTTCAACTTCTTTAGTCAATACTTTATAGTTTTCCAAGTACAGGTCTTCCACCTCTTTGGTTAAGTTTATGCTTAGGTATTTTATTATCTTTGGTGCAATTGTAAATGGGATTATTTTTTAAATTTCTATTTCTGCTGCTTCATTATTGGTGTATAGAAATGCAACAGATTTCTGTACATTGATTTTATATTCTGAAACTTTCAATTTCATTTATTTATTCTAGCAGGTTTTTTTTTTTTTTTTTTGGTGGCATCTTTAGGGTTTACTATATATTGTATCATGTCATCTACAAATAGCAAATAGTGGAAGTTTTACTTCTTCCTTACCAATTTGGATGCCTTTTATTTCTTTTTTGTTATCTTATTGCTGTGGCTAGGACTTCTAGTACTATGTTGAATAAAAGTTGTGAGTAGATATCCTTGTCTTGTTCCTGACCTTAGACAAAAGCTCTCAATTTTTTCCCTTTGAGTAAGATGTTCATTGCGGGTTTTTCATGTAAGGCAATTATTGTGTTGAGGTATGTTCCCTCTAGACCTACTTTGTTGAATATTTTTATCAGGAATTATGTATTCTGTCAGGTCCTTTTTCTGCATCTACTGAAATGATCATATGGTTTTCATCCTTTCTCTTTTTTTAAATTAACATATAATGTACTATTTATTTCAAGGGTACAGGTCTGTGAATCATCAGTCTTTACATAATTCATAGCACTCATCATTTTGTCCTTTCTTTTTTAAATTTTTAAAAAGATTTTATTTATTTATTTATTTGAGAGAGAGAGAGAGAGAGACAGAGAGAGATCACAAGTAGGCAGAGAGGCAGGCAGAGAGAGAGGGGGAAGCAGGCTCCCTACTGAGCAGAGAGCCCAATGCATGCTCCATCCCAGGACCCTGAGATCATGACCTGAGCCGAAGGCAGAGGCTTTAACCCACTGAGCCACCCTATACTTTCTTTTACTGATGTGATGTATCATGTATCACGTTGATTGATTTGCAAATATTGAACCACTCTTGAACCCTGGAGATAAATCCCACTTGATTGTGGTGCATGATTTTTAAAAATATATTGTTGGATTTAACTTGCTAATATTTTGTTGAGGATTTTTGCATCTATGTTCATCAGAGTTATTAGTCTGTAGTTGTCTCTCTCCCTCTCTCTCTTTTGTGGTGTCTTTAACTGGCTTTAGGTAATACCGGCCTCATAGAATGAATTTGGAAGTTTTCCTTCATCTTCTGCTTTTGGGAATAGGTTGAGAAGAGTAGGTATTAACTCTTCTTTAAATGTTTGGTAGAATTCACCTGTGGAGCCATCTGGTCCTAAACTTTTGTTTGTTGGGAGTTCTTGGATTACTGGTTCAATTTCATTTCTGGTAAACAGGTATTCAAAATTTCTATTTCTTCTGCTTCAGTTTTGGTAGGTTATATTAGAAATTTATCCATTTATTCTAGTTTGTCTAATTTGTTGGGATATAATTTTTTGTATTATTCTTTTATAATTGTTAGTATTTCTGTGATTTTGGCTGTTATTTCTCCTTAATTTGTGATTTTGTTTATTTGAATCCCCTTCCTTCCTCCCTTCCTCCCTCTTTCCCTCCCTCCCTTCCTTTCTTCTTTCTTTCTTTCTTTTTGGATGAGTATGGTTAAAGGTTTATCAATTTTGTTGATATTTGGAAAGAATCAGCTCCTGGTTTCTTTGCTATGTTCTCTTGTTTTTAAATTTCTATATCATTTATTTCTGCTCTAATCTTCATTATTCCTTCCTTCCGCTGGTTTTGGGTTTTGTTTATTGTTCTTTTTCTAGTTCCTTTAGGTGTAAGTTTTGGCTGTGTATTTGAGATTTTTTTCTTGTTTCTTGAGTTAAGCTTGTATTGCTATAAACGCCTATTTTAGAGCCACTTTTGCTGCATTCCAAATATTTTGGACCATTATGCTTTCATTTTCACTTGTTTCCAAGTAACTTTTAATTTTTTCTTTAATTTTGTGGTTGGTCCATTCATTGTTTAGTAGAATGTTATTTGACTTTCATGTATTTGTGTTCTTTCCAAATTATTTTCTGGTGGTTGATTTCTAGTTTTATAGTGTTGTGGTCAGATCCTTTTGAATTTGTTTAGATTTGTTTTGTAGTCTAATATATTCTGGACAATGTTCCATATACACTTGAAAAGAATATGTATTCTGCTATTTTAGGATGGAATGTTCTGAAAATATCTGTCAAGTCCATCTGGTCCAGTATGTCATTCAAAGTCACAGTTTCATTGATTTTTCTGTTTGGATGATCTGTCCATTCATGTAAGCGGTGTGTAAGTCCCCTACTATTATTGTATTCCTATCAATTAGTTCCTTTATGTTTGTTATTAACGTTTTATGTATTTGCATGCTCCCATGTTGGGTGAATAAATATTTACAATTGTTATATCTTCTTGGTGGATTGTCCCTTTTATTATTATATAGTGCCCTTCTTTGTCTCTCTCTATTTATTTTAAAATTAATTTTGTCTGATATTAGTTTTGCTACCTTGGGTTTCTTTTGACATTCATTTTAATGCTAAATATTCCTCCATCATCTCACTTTCTTATTTTTTATTTTATTATTTTATTTATCTTTTCAGTGTTCTAAGATTCATTGTTTATGCACCACACCCAGTGCTCCATGCAATACATGCCCTCCATCATCTCACTTTCAATCAGGATGTATCTTTAGGTCTAAAATGAGTCTCTTAAAGGCAACATAAAGAGTCTTATTTTTTTAATCTGCTCTGTCACCCTGTATTTTTTGATTGGAGCATTTGTCCATTTACATTCAAAGTAATTATTGATATGTATATATTGCCATTTTGTTACTGGTTATGTGGTTGTTTTTGTAGTTTTTCTCTGATCCTTTCTTCTCTTGCTCTTTTTCATGGTTTGTTGGCTTTCTTTAGTGATATACTTGGATTCCTTTCTCTTTATTCTTTGCATGTCTATTACTGCTTTTTGATTGATGGTTACTATTAGGTTTGTATAACATCTTCTGCATATAGTAGTCTATATTAAGTTGATGGTTGCTTAAGTTGGAACCCATTCTTTACTCCTCTCTCCTCCATGTTTTAGGTATATAGCATCATATTTTACATCCCTTTTATTTTGTGAATCCCTTGACTGGTTTTTATAGACATACTTATTTTACTCCTCTTGTGCTTCCAACTTTTTATACTCTCACTTTCCTTTCCACTCATAGGATCCCCTTTAATGTTTCTTGTAGGGCTGGTTTAGTGGTCATGACTCTTTTAGATTTTGTTTGTCTCAGAAACACTTGAATGACTGCATTGCTAGATAGAATATTCTTGGCTGTATATTTTTCCCTTTCAGCACTTTGAACACATCCTGCTACTCCCTTTTGTACTGCAGTGTTACTGCTAATAAACTTATGGGGTTTCTGTAACTGTCTTCTCTTGCTGCTTTAAAAATTTTTTCTTTATTACTATTTTTTGCCATTTTAATTACTACATGTCTTGGTATGGCTCTCCATGTGTTGATTTTGCTGGGGGAATCTCTGTGCTTCCTGTATCTGGACATCTATTTCCTTCCTCAGCTTAGAAAAGTTTTCAGTTATTATTTCTTCCAGTAAGTTTTTTGCCCCCTTTCTCTCTCTTCTTCTTATTCTGGGATCACTATAATATGAATGTCATTAAACTTGATGGAGTCATAAATTTCTCTAAGTCTATTCTCAGTTGCATAATCTTTTTTTCTCTCATTTGCTCAGCTTGGTTACTTTTCATTACTCTGTCTTCCAGGTCTTTGATTCATTCCTCTGCTTCCTCTAGCCTGCTATTTATTCCACCAAGTGTATTTTTAATTTCTTTTACTGTACTCATCTCTGATTGATTCTTCTTAATCTCTTTGTTAAGAGTCTCACTGATGTCCTCCACTCCTTCTCAAGTCCAGTGAGCATCTTTATGATCATTATTTTAAATTCACTATCTGGCATAATATTCATATCTGTTTTTGCTTAGTTCTCTTGTGGTTTTTTACGATTCTCTCCTTTGGAGCATATTCCTCTGTCTCATCATTTTGTCTACTTCTCTGTGTCTGTTTCTTTGTGTTAGGCAAGTCAGCTACCTTTTCTGCTCTTGAATGCAATGGCTTTACGAAGAAGACATCCTGTAGTGCCCTGCAGTACAATGTCCTTTGCTTCCCAAGATCTGGCACTTCAGGGAGTGTCTCCTATGTGTGTTGCATCTGCCCTGCTGTTGTGTCCTAGCCAACTTTTCCTTCAGTCCAGTCATTTGCAGAGGTTCTCTTTGCCTGTTGTGGGCCATGTTTGGTCACTGGATGGGTGGGATGCATTTTAACAAGGTATGCACTGGTCTGCTTGTGAAATGAGGCCTGTTGCCATGCCATTGCCACTGTGACCACTGAAACCTAGGTCCCATAAAATGGCTGAGTTGGGAGATGAAGTGTTGGGGGGGTTTGTGCTGGTTTTCTGGGGGAGGAGACTTTCAGCACCTATACTGAGGAACAGTGACTAGGAGGGTTGAACACACAAAGTATTGGGAATAGGACTTGGTGTAAGCAAGTTAGGTAGTTGAGTGTTGGCACCATGCTGGTCTACTCAGGTGGCCCTGTGTTTATGCTTGGAGGTTAGGGAGGGAAATGGTGCCTTCAGCTCCTCTGTTCCTGAGGGATCTCTCCGTGATCACTGCCTCTCTGCCATGATTTAAGATGAGTAAATAACTCTCCCTCCTGTATGACCCTGGCATTTTTCAAACTTCTGCTTCCATGCTGTATCTCCATGGGCTTTTGTCCATGCTGTCTCTTTTAGGGTAGGGACTCTATTTCTTAATGCCCTCCAGTCCTTCCTGGAGCCAAACCCACTGATTTTTAAAATCCCATGTTTTAAGTAGTGATAGTTGTACAAACTCATGAGATTCAGCCCTTCTCACTTTCAAAGCCATATGCTATGGGGATTTAGCTTCCCTGTGAGGGCTTTCTAGTGTGATTGTCTGCTTTTTGCTTTTCTCCACACCATGAGCTCCCTTCCCACTGCTGACAGTCACAGTCACAGTCTGGTCTGATTCACTCCTAAACCTCATCTTTACCTTTTCTGTCTTCTTTTATGTGGCCTCTTCTCTACCTTTAATTGTGGAGTTTGTTCTGCCAGTCTTCAGGTTGATTTCTGGGTTATTCATGCTGATGCGAATGTTACCTAGTTATATCTGTGGGACAAGGAGAGCTTAGGGTCCTCCTACTCTGGCATCCTACCAGCCTCCAATTAAGTGGTTTTAGATTTTTATCCTGTGTTTTTCTGGCTTTTTTTCATTTGCATAGCTGTCTTCCAGAAATAAGAAATTGGTCTGTTCCTATATGTATTATGTTGTGTGTGTGTGTGTATGTGTGTGTGCATGCACACGCATGCACAAGTGTATGAAATGACTAAACACCTTACTTCTGTCCCATCAAAAATCTTGGCAAAGCACCTAGAGAATGCTTTTGTTTATTAATGTACAGAAATGTAGGCACCTCGAGCTTGAAAGACCTTTGAGGTGATTACATTAAATCTTAATTAAACCACTTCACCAATTCACATAATAATCAGTTCATTCAACAAATACTTTTGAGTACTTATGTATTAAAAACTATAGTTGGTGCCAGGAGGATAAAGATGAACAAATAAGACATGCTTTTCAATGGAGAAGGCTCACATTCAAGTGGGTGAGGACCAACAGACCACACACAAATGTCTGTGCAGGGAGGTCAGGGGAACACTCCAGGAGTGCAGACTGAGAAGGTGCTCTCTGGGCTGAACCTTAGTCAGTTTGCTTTCCCTCAACTACTGCAGTGCTTCTGCTCGAGCACCAGCAGTGCATGTTGGAGAGCAAATGGGTTCCTACTGAGCTCAAATCCACCATCTTGTTTCTTTCATCATGGATCCAGGTGTTGCCAACCTTCACTTGTCCTCTAGATATTTGTCCTTCCAAAGACTTTTCCTTTTACAATTAAGCACTCTAAAGTTGTATATTTCTCCCTCTCCCTGTTTTTTATTACATTGCTTTCTAGTATATCAATATGTTACTTAAATTATAATTCCTGAACCTTTATAAAATACTGCAGATACACTCAACTTTTGAAAAAGTGCAATGGGACTATCATCTCCTTTAACAAGACAAACACTTGTGCCTTTGACATCTAAGATCACATGAACACGTTTGTCACATCACATTCTCTTATTTAAGTGATGAGTTAGATCCAGTCTTTTTTCCAAATAAGATGCCAAAGAGGTATTAAAAATCACAGTATTAAATAAATTAAAAATAAATATGGGCTGAGAGGTGAGGTTAGGACTGTAAAATATGTCCTATACTGAGAGATTCAAGAAGCCTCGTGTGCTTGCCAGAGCTGGCACATGGCGTTGGTTTAGGATGGTAGTAGCTCACTTTGGCTCATGTTAAAATTGCAGTCAACTAAAATCCCTATATATATTTTTTTATAAGTGGCTTTGATGTCAAATATACCAATACTTTATTCCCGTTACAGTTCATCTTACTAGTTTCTGTTTGATTATGTTATTCAAAAGCTTATGTGGCCTACCTGTTTTTTTGCCATCTGCAGATTTACCAATTATGGGTTTCTTTTTGGATAGTCCTGCAATTGCTTCAAGGCCAAGGGTGAAACAAAGTTTCCTTTTTCTGCTTAATGTTTATTTTGAATTGATTTTGCTCAATACTGGTTACATACAATTTATTTTTTAAAGATTTATCAGATGATTTTCTCATCAAATAGTTTACTAATTTCTTTTTAAATAATGCACTAATATCTTATGGCATCATTTTAATACTATCTTCAAAATATAAAATGTTAGAGCCCATAGTATCAACATGCTACTAAATCACATGAAAACAGAGAGCAATAGCATCTGGTCCATTAAGCAATTTTTAGCCATGTTGTCTCAAACCGTAGAAAGGTGATACTTACAGATCTACTCTGCAACATACTAACTATATCACTCTATCATGTTTTCATTAAAAAATTTTGAGGGGCATCTGGGTGGTTCAAATGGTTAAGTATCTGCCTCCAGCTCAGGTCATGATCTCAGTGTCCTGGGATTGAGCCCTGTATCTGGCTCTCTGCTCAGCGGGAGTCTGCTTCTCCCTCTGCCCCTCTCCCTGCTCATGGTCTCTCTCTCAAATAAATAAATAAAACCCCCCAAAATAAAATAAAAAAGTGTTGATATAATAAGTGAAAACAAGATAGTCATGGGATACTTTTAGATACCCTTAATGGCCTTCCTATCATATACACTAAAAACCAACTGAGCAAGAACTGAACTAATTTCACTAATGATGTGCAGCCCCAAAGGAGCTTAGAATCTTCTAGGAAGAAAAGCACAACAACAAGTAGGACTAAGGTGCTGAAAATAAAACTGTGGTTTGGTGATATGTACAGAGTATGGTAGGAAGTAAAGACGAGGAAGCTTCTCAGGAAGGATTTTGTAGAGGAGATGTTTGATTTGAGTCAGATATTCTTTAACAGGTAAGATAATGAGTATTGCCAAAAGAGTTAGGAGTATAGGCACAGGAAAGGAATAAGGAGTTAAATAAGAGGTTTCATACTACAGGAGTTTTGGAGCAGCTGATATAGACTTTAAGGAACTAATCTGGAGAGAGATAAAGCTGGAAAGTTTAGCAGGAACTGGGTTATGACAGTTATTGTGTATCATGCTGAAGGTTTGGGAGCTGAGTTTTCCAGAGGGTTGCCCACGTTCTACAGTTTTACGGCAAGATCCTGATAATTATATTTCAATATTTCTACCAAAAGCCAAAGTTGAAATATTCTAAATTGAAGTCATCTCCCTCAGATAAGAATCCACTAAACTATGTTCCTCAAGTTCCCTAAATACAACCCAGCCTTGTTACTGTGTCTCTAGAAGCAGAGTAGTTGAGTCTGTCTACTGATACTATCCTACCATTTCTAACTCTTCATTTCTACTGTTAGATAACATTAAAATAAGTAATTTAAAATCACATTTGGTAAAAAATGCATCGGTGAGTTTCTAATAAAAAATGAAAATAAAGATTATTGTAGGTTATGGATTGAGAGTTCACTTTACCAATATTCAGAGTTTCTATTGACGTTTTCAGTATTTCAATATTTCAAAATACACCCTAATATACAAAATACATCCTAATTTAAATTTATCATTTGAGAATACTTACACTTAGGCAGAAATATGAGATTTTTCTAAAACAATAAATAGAACATGTAAATTACCTTTGAATATTTAAAAGGGAATCACAAGTTATAGGCACTCCATAAGTTTTTTTTTTTTTTTAAT
>CM053616.1:30524667-30537235 GCA_028646535.1 Procyon lotor
CCCTACCCCCCCCCCCCCCCCCCGCCTCCCAGCCACCCTTAGTTCATTTCTTGGGCACTCCATAAGTTTTAATGTACTATCTGTTAACAGACTTTTAAGGAAAAAAACAAAAAACAAGCTCCTGGCTTCAAAAATACTGCAATTGTAGTTTATACTCGTTTGTATATGAGTATCTATTAAACCTACACATTTAAATTTTAAATTTTAAAATTTCCAGACTTTAAATTTCTATTATTTTAAATTTTTGTCATAATCTGTTATCAGTGGAATCCTTATATTAAGTTTATGTACATATATCTTATATATGTACTTCATATGGGATATATATATATCTATATATATAATACACACACACACACACACACACACACACACACACACACACACACACATCCTCAGAGGAAAAGAACAAAAATAGCCACCAGCAAAAATGAAATTTGAAATAACTTTGGAAGTATTTTACAAGATCTTTTAATTATGGCAAATTATACATCTTTTTTATGAAGTGTACATGAAATTAAAAATTTAGAAAAAGATTTAGTTTGTTTAGGTTCAGCACGCGTTGTTTATGCTACAGGTTAATGAAGATTATGGTTTTAAAGAGCATATGAATTTTATTTTATAGAACAGGTACTTGTATTTTTTTGTTTTTTAATGGAACAAGGTGGTGATTGTTTTCCTGTGGGAAGTCATGTTTTATGCATATCATAGCATTTCAAATAGTAAAATATTAATCTAAAAAATTTCAGTTTCCTAAAATAGTCTTTACATAGTTAATATGTGTTTCTAAAATAGATCAGTCTTAAAGGCAACTGATCCACTAAAAGTTTTTATAGAGACAAACAGTAAAATTTCACATGCATCTGGAACCACAGTTATATTCTAATCCCAGCTTGCTTACTTTTCAAATAAAGTTATCTCTAAATCTCCTTAGGAGGACAAGCCTCCTTTGAAATGGAAAGGGAAAGAAAACAGTTAAATAAAATAAACAATAAGTGTCATTTTCACTGAAGTAGATTTCGCACAAAAGCAACACAAGGCAACTGTTGACAATATCTCTTAAACAGCTGAATGGCATCTGCAAAGCCTGAAGATTTGAAAATATCTATTTATACCAAATGTATTTATAAAAATCTGTTTTGAGGTTTGTGAAAAATAAGTTCTATCTCCCTTCTCTCCCAAAGTATGCATGGTATATATGCTAACTTACTGAATTCATCCTTCATGCAATTTCAGTTTATTAAAGAGGTTAAAAATTTATAAAACTCTGATGGGATATGGTTTTAATGCTTCATCACACTACCCATCATTTGCTTTTCAATCTAGATCAGAATGATCTTTCCTACTTCCCTGCAATCACCTACCTGCACAGCTAATATTTTCTGAATACTCTCTTGAGAGTCTGTCTGGAAATTGGCCAGCCTCATCTGGCTGTAGAGGACCACGAGTTTGAAGTGCTTCTGCCACACCTTGTGTATCTTTCTTTGCAGCTGACAGAGCTAAAGGGAAGAGGGAGGGGGAAAAAACACAAGTCAGAGTAGGAGAGGAAATTAATGGCAGTGTTCAAGAAGAATGATGGAGGGAAATATAGAAAGCAGTCAATAGCCCATTCTGCACTGTACGGACCTGACAGGAATTTCACAGTCTCTTGATTTTTCAGCCCACTCATGTGCATTCATCAGAAACCAGTCACATCTGGCCGCCAGGATGGGGGGTTAATTTTCTCTAAATGCCTCAGCAGTTTTGTTCTAGCTGAGGCAAACTCTGTGACTGCAAAGCTGATGAGTAAAATATTTCTACTTCACCCAGTTTAACTCAAAACCGATAGCCTCAGGACATATTGAACCTTTCTTTAAAAAAAATAATCTTTTGAAGCTTTTTTGAATGGCACATCAGGTCAAGCCAAAGTTTAAAAATGCAACTTTGAGACTTTGATGGACACCATTGCTTCTTTCTTTTCTCATAAAGCTTACCATTGCTTGGCAATGTGTGCTTTAGAGCATGACAAAACTAAAGAGAATTAACTTAGCCATCAACTGCTGAGGGAGAACAATAACAGAGAAGAGATTTCCAGCAAGAGCTCCCTATTAATCTACCTCCCTCTGACTATGTGACATAGAAACATCTCACTGCACTAACGTACAGTGGACGCAATGTTTAGAGGTGAGACGTTTAATATTGCATCTTTACAGAAAAAAAGACTTCTCCTATGAGGCATTCTATACTTTTTGGATGTTTAAAATAAAACCAAACAACAACAATGAACACGGTAGAAGTTTCCCCAAGACAATGAACATGTGTTCCTTAACAGTTAACTTAGCCACACCACATAGAATTATTATAATTAGGTTATTTTTGAAGAAATGAACTTCATAAAAATTAATGATAAATTAAATGTTATTTCTTTTGAGATAATGATCACTATGTAGCTATTCACAAAGAAAAAATCTATGTCCATTTTGACATGGTACTTAAGATACAGAGAGTTGATGTCAATGTAGCATTGCATACAATGTCCATTTGTATATAATATACACTTGGTAAAAATACCTTCTGATTAAATTTGATTCGGTTTCTTTTATTATATTTATTAACATTTTAAAGCTTGATATTCTCTGACAGTAAAATAGAGTAAATTAATGTTGTCACTTGCAAGAATGAAAGATTCTCCATTCTCCTATTTTAATATACTTATATATATTGTATGGATTCTTTTTTAATCCAAGTTATTTTGATGACCTATTTGAATTCATGACAACTGCTAACTCCCATATATCACATAAACCTGGCTTTAATTCTAAATGTACTAATATAAATATTAAAACACAGAACATCTCTAATTAAATAGGTTTAAAGTTATATTATTTTACTGTTGCTATGCATGTGAAAATTATAATATGCTAAGACTAATATAAACTATTTGATATCTCCATCACAGGTTTCAAAAACATTAGGCCCAGCCACAACAAAATTAGCACTGAAATATTATCTTACACCATTCTTATATTCTCAGCGTTGAAATTAGAACTTTCAGAGCATTAGAACTTTCAAAGCATCAATTTTTCAGGTATTTTCTTTGGCCAGGTTGTAGTATACAGTTATGTGGCTTATATTATGGAGGACACAAGAATAAAGCCTTATTATCCTAGCCCGCAGGGGACAATTGAGACACACTGTGAAGAATGGGGTAATATAGAGTTGAAGTCTATTTGTTATTTACTGTTGGAGAAAAACTGTGTTCATAGATGTGATTTTAAAAACAGACCCTCAAAATATTTGGTAATCCTCTCTTTGAGCGTAGGCTGGATTTAGTGACTCTCTTGTAAAGAACAGAATAGGGCGGAAGATAGTATGCATTTAACACACACACACACACACACACACACACACACACACACACACACACACATCCTTACACTTCTGTCTTGGGTTTTTTCTCTCTTTCTAATTCCCTCAGATATTTTGATCTGGGAATATCCAGGTCCCATGTTGTATAAGCAGCTCTGTGAAAGACCCACATTGGTGGAGGAATTGGTGGAATTCCTCACATGGTGAGGAATTGAAACTTCCTTTTGCCAATAGCCTCCTGTGAGTGATCCTGAAAGCAGATTCTCTTGTCTCTTCAGATGACTGCCACCCTGACCAGCTTGATGCAACCTTGTAGGAGACCATGAGCCAAAATCACCCATCTATGCAGCTCCCCATTCTTGTCTTTCAGAAACTTTGTGAGAAAATAAATGTTTATTAGCTTACGCTGCTAAATTTGGAGACAGTTTTTTACAGCAATAGTTAATGATAGATTGTAAACTCTTTTTCTTTCTTCTCTCTTTGCTTAGCAAGGAAATAATTTGCTATCCAAATTTTCTGAATGTAAAGCAAAAGTGATCTCCTAATTCATTGTTTGGTTTAAGACCGAAGCTAAAAATGATTTATTAGTAATAAGAGAGTGATTAATAAATACTTATTGATTGATACAATGTAGTTTGTACCATCTAGGAGCTCATTAATTGAAGACAGCATAAAGGAACTATAATATAATAGTTCCAGAAATTTAAAAATGGCTCATTATCAGCAAGTATTTTCATGTAATACATCAATATATCAAAGAAAAAATAATCATCCCCAAGAGAAGTCGATATGAATAAACAAAGAATGAAAACAATCAACAGTGAAAAATTATCTTAGCAAACTAGGAATAGGAACAGAAGAAAATTTCTTTAACCTGAAAAGGGTATAAACCCACAACTTTCAACAAATATTTTAGTAAACAGAGATACTTGAGAAACATTCCCATAAATGTCAGGAAAAATACAGAAATGTTATCAGGAATCAGTACTTCTTTTCAAAATTTTACTGCAGATACTGGCCAAAGCAATAAGAAAATGAAAGAAAATAGGTATAAGAGAAAGAATGTCTACACCGAAAATTAAAGAGGTTCTACAAATCAACAATAGGAGGTAATGAGAGAGTTTAGGAACTTTTTTGCCTACAAGATCAGCACTGAAAAAAAATTAAAAAATTAATTATAACCAATTTTGAATCATGATTCTAAATTAATACCATTCATAATCACAATACAAAGTGTAAGATATCAAGGTTTCAATCCATTAAAGAATATGTAGAAAAATATACAGAGAAAGTTAAACATATTTTAAAAAATATAAAGTAATAACTAAATAAATGGAGAGGTAGGATCTGTCCACATATGTAAAAAGAATGTTATAGGCATGTCAATTTTTCACAAAGTAGCCTACAATCTCATCAGGTTTTATACTCATACGGAAGAATGAGGGACTGAGAATAGCTAAGACAATTGTGAAATAGAAGAACAAGCTAAAAAAAACTTGACATATAATATATAAAGATGTAGGAACTAACAGTAATGTCAGCATTGGAATGGATAAGCATCTGGTCAGAAAAGACAGATGAACAAGACATTCATATAAAATATATAAGTTTGAAATATGACACAGCACTTAAATTAGTGGAGAAAGGATGGCATAATTGTTTTTCTCTCTGTGTCTAAAATATTTTTAATATTTTATTTATTTATTTGACACAGAGAAACAGATCACAAGTAGGCAGAGAGGCAGGCAGAGAGAGAGGGGGAAGCAGGCTCCCCGCTGAGCAGAGAGCCCGATGTGGGGCTCCATTCCAGGACCCTGAGATTATGACCCGAGCCAAAGGCAAGGCTTTAACCCACTGAGCCACTCAGGCGCCCCGAGGAAGCCGTTTTAAATAAAATACTAAAATAATAAATTCTAAGGGAAAGAACTTGTAATTATACTGAATTTTTTAAAATTTAAATTTAAGCAGAGTAACAAAGTTAACCAAAGGTTTAGAGAAGATACTAACACACAGCTATCAAGGATTAATTTCTTTAACATAGAAAGAGCCCCTATGAATCAATAAGGAAAAATACAAACAATATACCAGAAAAATGGGCAAATAATACACATAGGCAATTCACAGAAAAGGAAAGCTATTTTACCTATAAACGTTTGAAAAGAGGTGGTTCATATATACAATGGAATATACTCAGCCATCAGAAAAGATGAATACCTGACATTTGCATCCACAGGGATGCAACTGGAAGGGATTATGCTGAGTGAAATGAGTCAAGCAGAGAAAGACAATTACCACATGGTTTCACTCATATGTGGAATATAAGGAATAGCGCAGAGGACCATAGGAGAATGGAGGGAAAACTGAATGGGAAGAAATCAGAGAGGAAGACAAACCATGAGAGACTCCAGACTCCAGGAACAAACTGAAGGTTACAGAAGGGAGGGAGGTGGGGAGACGGGGTAGCCGGGTGATGGGTATTAAGGAGGGCATGTGTTGTGATGAGCACTGGGTGTTCTACACAACTAATGAATTGTTGAACACTTAAAAAAGAAAAAGAAAACATATTCAGCCTTCATGGTAGAGCACAAATAAATATGATTTATATTCATCTGATTGTCAATTATTACAAAAAGCTGTCCATACCAATTCTTGGTAAGCTGTGGGAAAAAACTGAACCCTCATTCATTGTTCAAATTTGTGTACAATTTGACATGAAGACTCTGGAGAGCAATCTGACATTATGTATTAAATTTGGAGATGTAGCTCCCCTTTGATCTAGCAAATATACTTAAACCTACATATTCTAGACCAGTGGTTCTCAAGATCAGTAGGATCACTATCACAACAGAACCTGTTAGAAATATAGTTATTCAGATCTACTGCAACAGAAACTCTGGAGCCCAACAATTGGTGCCTTAAGATTTCCAGGTATCTAATGCATTTCGAAGTCAGAGATAGTGCTCTTGAATAACAATTATAGAATGTTCCTAAGAAACATATAAAATAATGTTCATTTACAGCACTATTTGCAATGGTGAAAATGTGGAAAAAATCTAATTGTTCACACTTGAGTAATAAAAAAAATACATTGTAGTATGTTCATATCCTAAAGCCTAGAATTTAAAAGAAATCCAGTGATACTGCATATGATATGTACAGTACATTTATATATAGTATGAAAACTAATAGTTTACATTTAAAATTAATTACAAATAATAAATTAATTAATAATTAATAAAATTACAATTAATAAAAATATGGACAGAATTGATAAATACCTAGTGGTTAATTCAGAAAAGAGGAGGGAAATAATATTGGGAATAGGCAGACAGAGGGTTTTGAGTGTATTCAGACTGGACTAAACATACAAAGCAAATATGCCAATGATGATATTTACAAAGCTGATAAATGTACACAGAAATTTATCATAAAAATTACACGTACCTTATATATAACTCTGTAACTTACACTCTGATTAGTTGTTTCATTAAAAAGGACAACTCTGCAAGCTTAACCTAGCTTTGTCAAAGCATCCTCCATATTTTGTAGTCCAGGATTATTTACTTTTAGAGAACTTACTATAATCTACCTTTAAAAATTCTACTGTATTTGACCATCTGCTAAAATATATAAAGGCTTTCATGTACAAGATTTTGTTCTGTAACCACTAAGCATGATCCCTAACCCTATAATATAAGAGCTGTCCAAAATATTAAAGGAGTTTAAATCAAGAAATTAATTACTACTCTTTGCTTCTTAAATTGCCTACATTTTTTGGTATTTCCCCTCACCCTGCTCACATAATAAAAGTAGTTGTTGATTAGCAACTTTATAACTTATTTCATACTAAATTGAAGATAGATATATGTAGCCTACTTACACAAGAATTTCAATTTGCTAGAATTAGGTGAGAACTGATGGCACATCCATTTGAAAAAGCATAAAAACATGTAAAATGATTAACAGGGTTTGGAGAAAGTTGTTTATAAGCCTTTAAGTTATTTTTATTTAAATGACTTAGACTAAAATTAGTCATTTTTGTGGCTTAACTTTTCTAACATTATCAAATCATAAGATCAGGTCCCTAATAAGAATAATGACAGTAACATTTTTGTGTTAATCAGGTTGATCTTGTAAAGACACTTTGCTAAGTCAGAGTGTTAAAAGGCAACAACAGAGCTCAGATGTTAAAAATACATTAATCAAAATAAACACATTTTTGCAACCTTAGACTTGTTACTGTGTTGAAACAATAGTAGACTAGACTGTTTTTTCTTTAAAAAATTCTTATATTGTCTCTGTGTATTACAGAACATAAATATCATTACAAACATGGTTTAGATAAAATTAAATCATTTTTAGAGACATATGGTGCCAAAAATTAACTCCCCAAAGCACATAATTTAACTGGCTTTTTCAATTTAAGAACCCTGGAAAAAAAAGGGGCCATTTCAAGGAAATGAAAAGTGTCCTTATAATGAATTTCTGCTTATAAGAATCAGACATAACAACAGTCTTTTTAATTAAAATACAAATACCATATGTATAGTTATCTGAGAATGAACTATAAATTGTTATGCCAGAAAACAAAGGCCAGTCAACACTGAAAATGCAGAAGTCCCTTAAAACACAAAGGTAATACTGGCAAGACTGATAGTCCACGGACAAAGTTCTTTGTCCACGAATAATGATATTTCCATCACTGAAACATCAAAACAACTACTGAAGATATGAATGTATGAGACAGACTGTAAAACAATACTTCATTTATACTTTTTTGAGGAAAAATAGCTTTACAAAAACTGGATGAAGTTTCAAAAGAACACAGAATTGTTCCATATACATGAAAAATCCACTGGATATAACATTCAAACAGGAAATTAATAGGATCACGGCTAAATAAACAACTACCATCAAAGTAACATGTAGGACAAATATCAAGGATGTGGAACATTCCAAATTCTTGAAGTCCAAATCACTCCCCAGTACATTGGAGTGGAAATTGGGAGTGGGTATATAGTGTTGACAATGTGTGACAATTGTCAGAGGTTACAGAATCTGTGAAGGATGTATCTGTGTACTTAACTCACAGGCATCTGAAAATTTGAAAGTTTATCTGATGTGACCACTAGTGAGCTTGGGAATTTCACAGATGACCCTAAGAATAGAAATATGATGAAGACCTTTTACCAAGGGAGAAAATTAAAGCATTTCAGACAATCTACTTGTATTTTCTGTCTATAAACACAGCCGAGCAAATAGTACAACTGTAGACGCCGCTTTAAGGAAAAATTACACATATTTGACAAAGAAGAGAAAAAACATGCTATATTCTGCAGATTTGCATTTGTACCTTGGGTAATCCAATTAAAATGATAAGCTTTGACAAAATATGAAAAAGGGCACTTGGAAAAAGTAACAGTATTTTCCTATAGGAATATATTTTAAATGATAGATAATAGAAACATACATACAGTCATTCATTTGCACTGGAATATTAAAATAATGATTATAATTTCTGACCTGCTTGTTATAAGGTTTTATATAGTAGAAGTATACTTCCTTTTTCTCTGACAAATAAAACTGATAAGCAAAGATATGTGCATGCAATTTTAATTCAACAGAGTGATGTGAAATGAATGCAGCTCACAAGGCAAATAGCATAAGGCTTATCAGCTCTGTTTATTGTAATAACCCAAACAATGGCAATTACAAACTACTCCACAGATTTTTGGCATGGCAGAAATGACAGATATACAAAATCCAGTTAATTCTGATCTTTTTATAGTACTCAGTTACCAAGCTACACATGTACAATATACAAATCTCAAAAGTAATGAGATATTTATTATCAAATCTGTTCCACAGACTGGTGTTAAAGATCACATAGCTCATTTCTGGAAACATCTTTTGTCAATTGCTTAGGTATATTTAAAAAAATAAAATAAGACTCACATGCATTCCCAAAACTAGAGCTGGCCTTTAAAAATTAATAAAGAACTACTCTTTTATTCTAATGATATAAAGAATAATACATTTCAAGATTCTATATTTGGACCTCAGCTAAGACATAAAAACACCAATGGCATGAGAGAAAGCAAGCCGAACTATAACAAATACTACTAAGTCTTGTAGTCAATAGTTAAAGAGCACATCTATCCCTTTATATGAATATGCACATGTATTTCTTTTTTATATAACACATACAATGACATAGCAGATAACAACTAATCTAATTTTTATGTATTTAATATAATATGGTGCAAAACTCACAGATTTCTTAGTTCCACAGATATCTGGTTCTGAAATAAAGTTACTGTATTCTGTTGAATATTTGATTTAAAAATCATAAAGATAACAATTTAATTTTTTATTTAAATGACTAAATTTCACAGACAAATCCTACGAAGAGCTCAAAACTATTCTTAATTCTAAAATTATTGTTCTCCGTGGTTTAAAAAAGATGTTAAATCAAGAATAAAACAATTTTTAAAATTCTGTAGTAGAAATGATTTTCATAAGAAAAAACTAACATTGCTAAAATGAAAAATTAGCTATTTTTAACAAGTTACAAATGGAATTACATAAAGACTAAAAACAAAGATTATGCTGTTACTATGCTTTAGAGATGAACATATTCTTAAGTTATCCACTTCCGTGCCTGCTGTCATTTTCCCAAGAGGAAAGAAATCCCTTGATTTTAAAATGTGGTCAAACGAATGCTGTAAACTGGCTTTTGAGCAGTGGTTGAACAATTTTCTTTGATGAGTATCCACAATATATCTTTATAATCTTATGAGACCCATCCATTCTGATGTAAATGAATTAATACTTTAAAAATCATATTTACCTAAAACTAATTCACAATAAAAACATTATATAAAAATGATTAATTATAGAGTTCTCAGGTTTATTTAGAATTTGCAGGAAGAAATATAGTATTTTTCTACTTTAAAGACATCAAGTCTATTATAAATATCCCCAGTATCTTTATTTCTTTTACACACAAGTAAACATAAATGTTTCTGAAATTATTTGTTTTAAACTACTTCCAAAAATTCAACTGAAAGTGTAAAGAAAATATGAAACACAATCAATTAGCAGAGCCTGGGAGCAGAAAGAAACTAGTGTAGAGCTGTAAGAAATCAGGGATCAGGTGAGTATGAACTTCTTTATGAACTACATCTAAAATGAGAAAGTCTTATGACCTCATTCTTGTCTTAGCTTCTTGTTACTTCTCTAGCATTATTTTGGGAGCTCGAGGATTTCAACAATAAGAAAAAAATCTGCAAAATAGTGGAAATTGTCATAGATGCCAAAAATTTACTAATCTACTTGTCGGCTTGAACAAGAGTATCTAACTGACCATAGGTTACAACAAATATTATCAAAAACATGTAAGAGTGAAGCAGTGCCTTTTAAGAATCAGTTACTACTCATTCTTTCAGCAAACACTATGAATTAAATTCCAAGATACTCAAAAATATGAAAAGAATGGTGACAATGATTAATATAAATGGAGTGATAGTAACCCACAGGAAGAAAATTACCGATATTCTGTTAAATTCTGGAAATTTTTGGTGATAAGTAGTGGATGAATCACTGGATACTTGAAAACACAAGCAGATGCAGGTACTAGCATGATATGTGATTTTGGGTAACTGTCATTTGAACCTTAATAGGCCCATTGAAGGAAGGAGTGTAATACTAAATGGATTGTCAGTAAAATATGTAGCCACTTGGCATTTCTGGTTCTCCAGAAGATCTTGGAAATCTCTTGTCTTCTTTTGTCTTTCCATTTCTTCAGCTCCTTCACTCTTTCAAATTCTCCCACCACTTCACTGAAATGGCTCTACCAAAGATCACCTGCAGCATCTGATATGGCTAAAACTAACAACTTTAAAAAAAAACTTTTTTTTTTTTTAAGTGTAGATGACACACGTTACATTAGTTTCAAGTGCACAGCATTGTGTTTTACCATCTCTATATGTTATGCAGTGCTCACCACAAGTGTAGCTACCACCTGTCTCCATACAATGCTATTACAATATTGACCTAATTCCCTCTGCTGTACCTTTTATTCCCATCACTTACTCATTCCATAATTGGAAGCCTGTATCACCCAGTTCTCTTCATCCTTTCTGCTCATCCCCTACCACCCTTCCCTCCAGCAAAGCAGTTTGTTCTCTGGATTTATAGGTCGGATTCTGATTTTTGTTTGTTTATTCATTTGTTTTGCATTTTAGATTCCACATAAGTGAAATCATATAGTATTTCTTTGTGTTTTTCTCTCATTGACTTATTTCATATAGCATAATACCCTTTAGGTCTATCCATGTTGTCACAAATGGCAAGATCTCATCTCTTTTTTACAGCTGCACAACACTCCATTGTGTATACATATTCTTTATCCATTCATCTATCAATTGCTTCCATATTTTGGCTATTATAAATAATGCTACAGTAAATGTAGGGGTGGATATGTCTTCTCAAATTAGTATTTTCATTTTCTTTCAGTAAATACTCAGTAATGGAATTATTAGATCATATGGTATTTCCAATTTTAATTTTTTGAAGAACCTCTATACTTTTCTGCAGTGCCTGTACCGATTTACAATCTCACCAATTAGTGCACAAGAGTTCCTTTTTTTTCCACATCCTTGCCAACGCTTATTTCTTGTCTTTTTGGTTTTAGCCATTCTGACAGGTGTAGGGTGATATCTCATTGTAGTTTTGATTTGCACTTCCCTGGTGATTAGGAATACTGAATACCTTTTCATGTGTCTGTTGGTCATGTGTACATCTCCTGTGAAAAAATGCCTATCCAGGTCCTCCATTTAGTTTTTAATTGGATTGTGTTTTGGTGCTGAGTTGTACAAGTTCTTTACATATTTTGGATATTAACCTCTTATTGGATATATTATTTGCAAATACCTTCTCCCATTCAGTAGGCTGCCTTTTCGTTTTGTTGATGGTTTCCTTTCTTGTGTAAAACCTTTTTATTTTTGTGTAGTACCAATAGTTTATTTTTGCTTTTATTTCCCTTGCCTTGGGAGACATATCTAGAAAAATATTGTTATTGATGTCAAAGAAATTACGGCTTATGTTCTCTTCTAGGATATTTATGATTTTAGGTCTCACATTAATGTCTTTAATCCATTTCGAGTTTATTTTTGTATATAGTATTAGAAAGTAGTACAGTGTCTTTCTTTTGCAGGAA
>CM053616.1:30537735-30557385 GCA_028646535.1 Procyon lotor
CAATCTGGATGCCTTTGATTTCTTTTTGTTGTCTGATTGCTGAGGCTAGGACTTCTAGCACTATGTTGAATAGCAGTGGAGATAGTGGGCATCCCTGCCGTGTTCCTGATCTCAGGGGAAATGCTGAGAGCTTTTGGGAATGTTTTCTTGATTCCTCTTTCTGATTGTTCATTTATAGTGAATAAAAACACAGCAGATTTTTGTATATTGATTTTTTTATATAATTTTACTGAATTCATTTATTCTAAGATTTTTTGGTGTAGTCTTAAGGTTTTTCTATATGAAGTATCATGATATCTGCAAATAATGACACTTTTATTTCTATTTTTTTCTAATTTGGATGACTTCTATTTCTTTTTCTTGACCTATTGGCCTAAAACTTCCAGTACTATGTTGAACAGAAGTGAAAATAGTGGACATTCTTTCTCATTCCTGATCCTTGATCATTCCTCTAGATCCTAGAGATCCATACCCATTAAGTATGATGTTAGCAGCGAGTTTGTCATATATGGCCTTTATTATGGTAAGGTACATTCCCTCTATGCCCATTTGGTTGAGAGTTTTTAATCATAAATGGAGTTGAATTTTGTCAAGTGGTTTATCTGCATCTATTGAGAGGATTATATGATTTTTTTCTCTTTTTTTTTCATTTTGTTAATGTGGTATATCACATTGATTTGTGGACATAGAACCACCCTTGACTCCATGGAATAAATCCAATTTGATCATGATGTATGATCCTTTTAATATATTATTAAATTTGATTTGATAATCATTGTGTTGAGGATTTTTGCATCTGTCTTCATCAGGGATATTGGCCTGTTATTATCTTTCTTTCTTTCTTTCTTTCTTTCTTTCTTTCTTTCTTTGTAGGTTCTTGGCTGGTTTTTGGTATCAAGGCAATGCTAGCCTCATAAAATGAGTTTGAAAGCTTTCTTTCCTCTTCAATGTTTTGGAAGAGTTTGAGGGCAGATATCAAATCTTTGAATGTTTTGTAAGAAATTACCAGTGAAGTCCTCTGGTCCTGGACTTTTGTTCATTTAGAGGTTTTTGATTACTTATTCAGTCTCCTTACTAGTATTTGGTCTATTCAATTTTCTATTTCTTCATGATTTAGTTATAGAAGATACTTCTAGGCATTTATTCATTTCTTCTAGATTGTCAAATTTGTTGGTATATAATTGTTCATAGTAGTCTCTTAGGATCATTTGATTTTCCTTGGTATCAGGTATAATTTCTCTTTCAATTCTAATTTTACTTATTGAGCCCTCTCTGTTTTTTTTCTCACTAAGTCTAGCTAAAGGTTTGTCAATTTTGTCTATCTTCTTTAAAAAAAAAAAAAAGAGCTACTAATTTCATTGATCTGTTTTCTTTTTAGTTTATATTTCATTTATTTCCACGGTTTTATTAATTTCTACTATTCTTGGGCTTTTTTATTCATTTAGATATAAAGTTAAATTATTTACTTGAGATTTCCTTGTTTCTAGAGGTAGGCCTCTATTGCTATAAACTTCCTTCGTAGAACTGCTTTTGCTTCATTCCATAGACTTTGGTATGTCATATTTCTTGTTTCTAGGCATTTTTTAATTTCTCCTTTGATTTCCTCTATGATTCAGTAGTTGTTCAGTAACATGTTATTTGATCTCCACTTGTTTGTAGTTTTCCCGGTTTCCTTCTTGTGACTGATTTCTAGTTTCATAGTATTGTGATTTTAGTCTTGAATTATTTGAGACTTGTTTTGTGGTCTAGCATGTGAGCTATCCTGGAGAATGTTTCATGTGTACCTGAGAAGAACATATTCTACTGCTTTTGAATGGAATCTTCAGAATATATCTATTAAGTCCTTCTGTTCTATTGTATGATTTAAAGCTGTTTCCTTACAGACTGTATGATCTGTCCATTGACATAATTTGGGTGTTAAAATCTATTATTATTGGCATTACTGTCAATTTCCCTCCTTTGATCTGTTAATATTTGTTTTATATATTTAGGTGTTCCTATGTTGGGTGCATATATATTTATAATGTTATACTTCTTTCTGGATCAACCCCCTTTATCATTATGCAGAGACTCTCTTTGTCTTCTGTTACAGTCTTTGTTTTAAAGTCTTATTTGTCTGGAAAGAGTTTAGTTACACCATCTTTTTTTCATTTCCATTTGAATGAAATATTTTTTTCATACTTCCACTTTTTTATTTATCTTCAAATTTTCATTGAAATTCTAGGTAGTCAACACACAGCGCAATATTGGTTTCAGGGGTAGAATTCAGCATTTCATCACTTACACACACACCCAGTGCTTTCATAACAAGTGCCCTCCTTAATACCCATCACTGGTCTAGCCCATCCCCCACTCACCTCCCTCCATCAACCCTCAGTTTGTTCTCTATCATTAAGAATCTTTTATAGTTTGTTTCCCTCTCTCTTCTTCCCCCCTTCCAAATGTTCATCTGTATTTTTTTTCTTAAATTCCACATAGAAGTAAAATCATGGTACTTGTCTTTTTCTGACTGACTTACTTCACTTAACATAATACATTCTGTCTCCATCCACATGACTGAGAATGGCAAGATTTCATTCTTTTTGATGGCTAAAATAATACTCCATTGTGTATATTTACTACATCTTCTTTATCCATTCATCAATCAGTGGACATTTAGGCTCTTTCCATACTTTGACTATTTTTGATAATGCTGCTATAAACGTCATGGTGCATGTACCCCTTCAAATCTGTATTTTTGTATCCTTTCAGTAAATATTCGGTAGTGCAATTGCTGAATCATAACATAGTCCTATTTTTAACTTTTTTAAGGAAATTCCATACTGTTTTCCAGAGTGGCTGCACCAGTTTTCATTCCCACCAACAGCGTAAGAGAGTTTGTTTCCCTCTCTCCACATCCTCGCCAACACCTGTTGTTTCTTGTGTTAATTTTAGCTATTCTGACAGGTGTGAGGTGGTGCCTCATTGTGTGTTTGATTTGTATTTCCCTGATGATGATGTTGAGCATCTCTTCATATGCCTTCATATGCCATCTGGATGTCTTCTTTGGAAAAATGTCTGTTCATATCTTCTTCCAATTTCTTAACTGGATTATTTTTGGGGGTGTTGAGTTTGATAAGTTCTTTATAGGTTTTGGATACTAACCCTTTATCAGGTATGTCATTTGCAAATATCTTCTCCCATTTTAAAGATTCCCTTTTAATTTTGTAGATTTTTTTTCCTTCACTGTGCAGCTTTTCATCTTGATGAAGTCCCAATAGTTCATTTTTGCTTTTATTTCCCTTGCCTTTGGAGGCGTGTGTAGAAAGTTGTTGTGGCCGAGGTCAAAGAGGTTGTTGTTGCCTATGTTCTCCTTAGGATTTTATGATTTCAAGACTCACATTTAGGTCTTTAATCCATTTTTGTGTATGCTGTAAGAAGGTGGCCCAGTTTCATTCTTTTGCTTGTTTCAGTTCTTGTCCAGTTTTCCCAACACTATTTGTTGAACACACTGTCTTCTTTCCATTTGGTATTCTTTCCTGCTTTGTCAAAGATTATTTGACCATATAAGTGTGGGTCTATTTCTGAGATTCCAATTCTGTGCCATTGATCTATGTGTCTGTTTTTGTGCCAGTACAATACCGTCTTGATGATTAGAACTTTATAATGTAGCTTGATGTCTGGAATCGTGATGCCTCCAACTTTGCTTTTCTTTTTTCCAGGTTGCTTTGGCTGTTTGGGCTCTTTGTGGTTCCATACAAATTTTAGGATTGTTTGTTCTAGCTCTGTGAAAAATGTTGGTGGTACTTTGATTACCAATTGCATTAAACGTATAGATTTCTTTGCCATTTGCAATGATGTGGATGAAGCTAGACTGTATTATGCTAAGTGAAAAAAGTCAGTGAGAGAAAGACAGTTACCATATGATTACATTTATATGTGGAATTTAAGAAATGAAACAAGTGAACATGAGGGGAGAAAAACAGAGGCAAACCAAGAAACAGTCTCCTAGCTATGAGTACAAACTGAGGCTTGATGGAAGAAGGTAGGTGGGGGATGGGCTAGATGGGTGATGAGTTTTAAGGAGGGCACTTGTGATGAGCACTGGGTATTGTATGTAAGTGATGAATGACTGAATCTCCTCCAGAAACCAGTATTGCACTGTATATTCACTAACTAAAATTTAAATTTAAAAAAATGTGTAGATTGCTTTAGGTAGAATAAACATCCTAACAATGTTTGTTCTTCCAATCCATGAGCATGGAATGTTTTTCCATTTCTTTGTGTCCTCTTCAGTTTCTTTCATAAGTGTTCTATAGTTTTCAGAGTACAGATCTTTTACTTCTTTGATTAGGCTTATTCCTAGGTATCTTATGGTTTTTGATGCAATTGTAAATGAGATCCATTCCTTGATTTCTTTTTCTGCTACTTCATTATTGGTGTATAGAAAGGCAACAGATTTCTGTACGCTGATTTTATATCCTGCAACTTTGCTGAATTCATGTATTAGTTCTGCAATTTTTTGGTGGTCTTTCAGGTTTTCTACATAGATTATTATGTCATCTGCAAATAGTGGAAGTTTGACTTTTCCCTTGCTGATTTGGATGCTTTTATTTTTTTGGTATTTTTTTGTCTGATTGCTGAGGCTAGGATTTCCAATACTATGTTAAATAGTAATGATGAGAGTGGACATCCCTATCTTGTTCCTTACTTCTGAACTAAGTCTCTTAGAGGCAGCATATAGATGTGTCCTTTTTATATCCATTCAGCCACTCTGTGTCTTTTGATTGGAGACTTTAGTCATCTATATTTAAAGCAATTATTGATAGGAACATATTTATTGCCATTTTGCTGATTGTTTTCTTCTCTTTCTCTCTTCCTTTGTGGTTTGATGACTTTCTTTAGTGTTACATTATATTCCTTTTTCATTGTCTTTTGTGTATATGGTATAAGTTTTTGTTCTGTGGCTTTGCCTATAAACCTTTTGTGTCCTTTTGTGTGATGTTTCCCTATATCATGCTAGGTATATGTCTATTTTAAATGCATAGCAACTTAAATTTGAGGACATTTCAAAACTCTATATTTTCACTTCTTCCTCCACACTTTACATTTTTATGTCACTTATTATGTCTCTTTCATTTATTTATTTGTTTGTTTGTTTGTAATTTTTTTAAGTAGGCTCCATGCCCAACATGGAGCCCAACATGAGGCTTGAACTCACAACCCTGAGGTCAAGAATCGGACACTCAACTAACTGAGCCACCCAGACACCCCAACATCTTTTTATTTTATGTACCCATTAGCTAATTACTATAGTTTTAGTTAATTTTACTACCCTTGTCTTTTAACCTTCTTCGTAGCTTTATATGTGATTAATCCACTATTTTTTAAGATTTTATTTATTTATTTGTCAGCAACAGAGAAAGAGCACAAGCAGGGGGAGTGACAGGCAGAGGGAGAAGCATGCTCCCCACCAAGCAAGAAGCCTGATGCAGAACATGATCCCAGAACCCTGGGATCATGACCTGAGCCAAAGGCAGATGCTTAACTGAATGAGCCACTCAGGCATCCTGATTAATCCACTGTCTTTATCATATATTTACCTTTTCCAATGAGATTTTTATTTTCATATGTTTTCCTGTTATTACTTGGTGCCATTTTTTTTTCAGCTTAAAGAATTCTCTTTAATATGTCTTATAAGAGCAGTTTAGTAGTGATGAAGCCTAACTCCTTTAGGCTTTGTTTGTCTAGAATATATCTCCTTCAAGTCTGCATAATCACCTTGTTGGGTAAAATATTCTTAGTTGGAAGTTGTGTTTTTTGTTTGTTTTTTGTTATTTTTGTTTTCCTTTCAGACCTCTGCATATGTCATTCTACTCCCTCTGCTTTGCCAACTTTCTGCTGAGAATCCTACTGAGTTTGTGGTTTCCTTGGTATGTGTGTAACAATTTCTTTTTCTCTCACTGCTTTTAAGATCCCTTACCTTTAATTTTGACAATTTAGTTATAATGTGTCTTGGTGTAGGTCTCTTTGGGTTCCACTTACTTGGAACTCTTTGGGATTCCTGAGTCTGGATACCTGTTTCCACCTCAGGCTAGGGAAGTTTTCAGCCATGAGTTCTTCAAATAAGTTTCCTATCCCTTTCTCTCTATCTTTTTCTTCTGGGATTCCTATAATGCTAAAGTTATTATGCTTGACATTGTTCCATAGGTTCACTGAGTTATCTTTATTTTTAAAAATCTTTTTGTTGCTCCCTCTGAGTGAGTTCCTCTGCTCTATCTCCCAGCAGAGTGATTTGTTCTTCTACTTCATCCAGTGTGGTGTTGAAGACACCACCACTGCCGCTGCCGCTGCCTCCCCCCACTTCCACGCCGCCCTGGCATAAGTGCATTTTCAGTTTGGTTTCAGTTTTCAGTTGTGTTCTTCAGTTCTGTAACTCCCCTTTGGTACCTTCTTCTATTTTCTGTCTATTTCTCAGTTCTTTATTGAGTATTCATCCATTCTTTGCTCAAATTCAGTGAGCATCCTTATTATCATTACTTTGAATTTTTTATTAAGTAGATTACTTATGTCCATATAATTAAGATCTTTTTCTGAGGTTTTATTTTGTTCTTTAGTTTGGAACATATTTCTCTGTTTCCTCATTTTGCTTGACTCTCTTTATTTCTATGTATGTGTGAAATAGCTATATCTCTGAGCCTTGAAGATATGGCCTTGTGTAACGATGCCCTTCTCATTTGATTTTGCCCTAGCTTTTGATTGTCCCTTTAACCTTTGTAATTGTCTAAACTACATGATTTATTCTTTTTTTTATTTATTTGTTTTTATTTTTATTAACATATAATGTATTATTTGCCCCAGGGTACACGTCTGTGAATCGTCAGGCTTACACATTTCACAGCACTTAACAGCACATACCCTCCCCAATGTCCACAACCCAGCCACCCTGTCCCTACCCGCCCCCCCGCCTCCCAGCCACCCTTAGTTCGTTTCGTGTGTCTAGGAGTCTCTTATGGTTTGTCTCCCTCCCCATCCCTTCCTGTTTCATGATTTATTCTTGAAATGCCCCCACTTTAGAGGCTCTGCCAAGATCTGTCAGCAATCCAAGAGGAGGAATTTCATTTAACACCTAGCGTCAGCTGATTGGAACCAGACCCTCAAGCAGCAGCTTTTAAAGTATTCGAATATATGCAGTCCTGCAGAGCTGCAGTGGTAATCTCTGCTGGCCTCTAGACCAGAGGATCTGGAAGTATACTCTAGGCAACGATTGTAAAACTTTGGGCTCTAGGTGAATGTATAAGTTCCTTTTTGTGAAGTCTTATCAAGCTGTACCAAAGCCAAGGTGTGTGCTCAAGAATGGTGTCTCCTGGGTGCCTGGGTGGCTCAGTTGGTTAAGTGACTGCCTTCGGCTCAGGTCATGATCCAGAAGTCCCAGGATCAAGTCCCACATTGGGCTCCCATCTCCATGGGGAGTCTGCTTCTCCCTCTGACCTTCCCTCTCATGCTCTCTCTTACTCTTTCTCTCTCTCTCTCTCTCAAATAAATAAATAAAATCTTAAAAAAAAAAAAAAAAAAAAAAAGGATAGTGTCTCCCTGCTTACGTTCCTTAAGAGTGCCTTTTTAGCCTCTAAAGTGTGGGAAACCTGAGGCCTGCCCATCAGGCTGAAGCTCCAGTGTAAGTTAAAAAGGCCTTTTTCACGGAAGACTGACAATGTGTTTCAGCCCTCTCTCTATGCCCTGGGTGTTGTGGTCCACCAAAAACTATCTTTTCAAATGTTACAGTCTCCTGGAGCTCTAGAATGCCAGTCCTCTTGGTCACCAGATCCAGACAATAAAGAAGTATCTCCTTTGTAGATTGTGTATATCTGTTAGCTTTAGCAAAAGACCAGTAGAGTGTTGGGGGCAGGGCATGCTCACCAGCTTCAGAAAGGCAGTGGGAAAGTGCCTTGCCTGTGTGCATGTGTTCACTTTAGGCTGTTCACCAAAGAATCTCACAACCACTCACATTTATGAGCCCCAGCCAGGTGATGACAGAGTGCTGCAAATGCCCATGGTCTCCTGCCTGAGCAAATGCCATGAAAGCACGTCCCCACTCATCCCGACAAAGTGATGGGAGGGTACTGAATCTGATCTTGCTGCCTGTACTAGCAGGTTATGTGGAGACTGCAACAGTAGCATCTGCCTTGCCTCCGTCTTTAGAGAGCACATCAATTATCCCTCACCTCTCCAGTTGACGCCCCCAGCTCAGCAAATGAATGTCTCTCACATATAGTCTAGGTGCTTTTTAAAACTTTTTTTCAGTGGGTCTCCGGGTAAGCTAGACTGCACATAAGCCCTCCAAGAGGGAAGTCTGTTTGACACACCTGTATGTTAACCCTATTGGTTTTCCAAGCCGTGTGTTCTAGTGGCTCATTTTGCCAGTGGAGATCCCATGGGCCTAGTGCCTGATGTGTGGCGCCAATCTTTCACTCCTCCAGGTGAAGCAGTTATTTGATGAGATCCCTCACTATTGTGCATTACTGTACAGGATGTGGGATTTTCTGCAAAAGCCTCTACCTCTCCCACCTGTCTCAATGTGTTCCTTTTATTCTTTGTTATAGACCATCTCTTTTTCAGATTTTTTTCAGAAGGAAATGATCTATATATAGGTGGAGATTTGGTGTGTCCATGGGAGGAAGTGAGCTCAGGATCTTCCTGTACTGCCATCTTGAACCTCCTCCCCCCCAAGTTACTTATTAATCTTGCTAAATACCCTTTTTCTAGCCTATAAAATAAAAACAGTACACATTTCATATTTAAAAAACTAAGATACAAGTAAAGTGTTCTTCACAGTGCCTAACAGTTAGCAAATGCTCACCAAATATTAATAATAATAAAAATATTATAAATATACACTGTTATTATTTCTATTTTTTAGCAGATAATTACCCATAATCTAGTGGGTATAAAAAGTGTCTCATGTTATTAACTTTCCTTTTCCTAATTACTAATAAATTTGTGTTTTCCTGGTGAAGAAATGTCTGTTGTCCATTTTACCATTGAGCTTTATGACTTTTTTCTTTCTTATATTGGTGTTGCTCAAATATATTTATATAGAGATATATTCTAGAGGCTAATATTTGATTGGTTATGTATGTGGCAAATATCTTCTCCCAAGTATGGCTTATCTTTTCAATTTTATGCTGCTTTTTGATGAATAAAGGTCTGATAAAGTAAAATTTAAAAATATTTTCCTTTATGTATATAAGACATTTTCTTATGCTTCTCATTCTTTTTTAATTTGCCTTTCACATTTAAGTTTTTAATACGTATAGATTTTAGTTTTACATTTAGTATGAAGATTGGATCCTTTTTTACATTCAAAATCAACTAAAAACTAATAGCTTGTCCATTCCTCACTGATCTATAATACCAAACCTTTTATAATTCCGGGTTCAATATATATGTGGATTAATGGCTCTCTGTTTTGTTCTATTTGTATCTATTCTATGATTAATATACCCATTCCTGTATCAAAACATACTGATTTAATTACTGTCTTTGTATCAAATCTTGATATATTAGAGCTCAAGTATCTCCAACTTGATCTCCTTGTAAAATGTCTTGACTATTTTTGTTATTTTCCCTGAAAAATTAATTTTATAATCAACTTCTTTTTTAAGTTTCCCAAAATGCCCTGTTGATGAGAATGGCCTCATAGCTACAGATTAATTTGCCAGAATTGACAATATTTTACATTGTTATGTTGTAATTTATAAAAGTTTCAAGTTTTAGTGTTTTATGCTTAAGAAGATGGTGTGATTGATGGTTTGAGGCATGTATGTCTATGTGTGTATTTGTATATGTAGTATATGTTATATAAATGTATAATTATAAATTTTATTATATTATACATGTATATTATATGTACATATATTTGCTAGAGATTAGGATTGTTAAACCTGTTAATCATCATTATTTTAATGTGTGATTTGCCAAAACAGGTGGCTATGTTGAAATCTCTTATGTGTTGACACATTTGTTGATTTATATTCTTAGGACATGTAAGTTCATATAAATATTGTTTAATATATGTGTCTGGTTAATTGAAAAGCTATTTTTAAATTTACATTATTAATAATCTCTACATCAAATAATACTATCGGTCTTAAAGTCTCTCTTGCCTATTATACCTAAGATTTCACTGGACTAATATTTGTCTAGCATATTTTTTTTTATTATTTACTTCAAACTTTTATGTCTTTAGATATTAGTGTATGTCTTGTAGTTATATGTAGTCACAGTTTTTAAAATCTAATCTTCTATCTTAAGTGATGAGTGTAATCCTTGGATGGTTATTGTAATCACTTAAATATCTATACTTCTTTCTACTATCTTTTTTTTTTGTAAATGTCCTGCTTTCCTATTGCTTATGTTTTCTTTCAACTTGATTTTTAATTGACTGAGGAGTCTTTGCTTTTTTTTTCTTTTCATTCTTTCTTTTCTTTGAAGGTCAAACACTATCTCTAACATGTTACTTGAAATTTATTTTTATTATTATACTTTAAATTTTCCTATGTACGTTTATCTTTACAAAATATGTTTCATATTTTTTAGTACAGTGAATGTTTTGAGTACCACACAATACAATGAATTAGAGCATTTCAATTGATACTACTGATCTCTGGACATACATGTTATTGTTAGAAAGCATTTTAGTTTCTTTTAATTCTCAGTTTGATATTATTTTATTAGCATTGTTTTGATATTTTTATTTTATACTCACAATATTTGTTTTATTTTATCTATATATTTACCTTTTTTGTTACTGTTCATCATTTTTACTTGCAACTTAGACCTTCTCTCTGGGATCATTTTCTTTCTCCCTGAATTACATCTTTTCTAGCAGGAACACAGGACATTAACTCGGTTTTAGTGTATCTAAAATTAAAATGTCTTTTCATTTCAGTTGTTCTGTTTTCCTGGACCTAAATATATATGCTGCCAAATATCTTCATGCAGAAATTGGGAGTTGTCATTTCATTATCATATAGCATATAAGTCCTTCTTTTATATCCTTAAATGTTTTATACATAGCATTTCATTTTCTATATGTGTTATCTGAAGATTTTGAAGGCTATACAGAGTTGAAGTTTTTGTTTGTTTCTCTCAGTCTCATTGTTTCCACTGCATATATTTAGTGATCTTTGATTGTGAACTCATAGAACTTCTCATAGAACTCATAGAACTTCAATCCTGTAAAACCTGTGTCCCAGTATAAGTCTGCACCCCTCAAGAATTGCACTATTTTTTTCCTGGTAGCCAAGAAGAAAACAAGAATTGGGAGTGTTGCGCTTAATTTTACGCTTAGTCAGAAAGCCTATGTACAGATATCATCCACTCAACCTGAATAATTGGTGAATACACACTGTTCAGGTTTCACTTATGGTTTCCCTGCCCCTCTTTTGGGAATTTCTTTTATATGCTTTAAACCCATTGGTGCAATACAAATACTTGTATGGAGAATATAGTCGTTTTCAAATTAAAGCACCCTTCAGAATGTCTAGTGAACTCATATTCTTTCACATTTTTTTAATTTTTATCTTGCTTATCCTCAAAATACATGAAATAAATTAATTAGGGCAAAAAACTGCCAAGACAAAATCCTGTCTAAAATTTTTTAGTTATACCTGTTGTTAAAGACAGTACCAAAAAGCAAATAACTTCCAATATTAAAAATGGGTAGCTTATATTGAATTTAAAATTCCTGGGACATAATTTCCCAGATTCAATCATACCAGTGGTTTCTTAAGTTCTTCCCACTAAACCCAAAAGGAATTCAGAACAGTGTATGACTCCTAGAAGTAAAGTTTCAGTTTTGCATCTGGGCATCTGTGTAAAAAAAAAATAAAAGCATTAAGTTCTATTTTAACCAGTATTTTCTTGTCCATTAAGTCCTCTTAAAGGGCTTAATCATTCACCCATTATAATGGCACTTAGAAGGAAAATAAAACATGGATTTTTGTTTGTTTTGTATGCAGTTGTCTCAAATTTGTATATTATTATTTGTTGGATTTCAGAAGTATTACGAGGATGAGGCCAAAGAGATTTTTTTTTAATAATTGTTTTAAATTTTATTTATTTATTTGACATAGAGAGAGAGATCACAAGTAGGCAGAGAGGCAGGCAGAGAGAGAGGGGGAAGCAGGCTCCCTGCTGAGAGAGCCCAATGTGGGGCACGATCCCAGGACCCTAAGATCATGACCTGAGCTGAAGGCAGAGGCTTTAACCCACTGAGCCACCCAGGTGCCCCCAAACAGGTTTTTATTTTAGGAAAGAGTAAAATAAGCAGACATTAGAATCTGGTTAATATAAGAATATATAACAGTGATTATTATTTTAGAATATAACTTGTTAGAAGTTCTATAAGCAGAAGAACTACTATTCCCAAGATCCAGGATAATTAATTTTGAGTACAGGTAAATCTCAGAGATACCATGGGTTCAGTTCCAGACAATTGCAGTAAAGTGAATATCAAAATAAGGCAGATCCAATTAATTTTTTTGGTTTCCCAGTGCATATAGAAGTTATGTTTGCACTACTAGGTGTGTAATAGCATTATGTCTAAAACACTGTATATACCTCAGGTAAAAATACTTCATTCCTAAGAAATGCTAACTATCATCTGAGGTTTCAGCAAGTCGTAATCTTTGCTGGTGGAGGATCTTGCCTTGATACTGATGGCTGCTGACTCATCAGAGTGGTGGTTGCTGAAGGTTGAGGTCGCTGTGGCACTTTTTTCTTTATTTGTTTGTTTGTTTGTTAGTCACCATACAATGCATCGTTAGTTTTTGATGTAGTTTTCCAAGATTCATTGTTTACGTATAACAACCCGTGCTCTATTCAATACGTGCCTTCCTTAATACCCACCACCAGGCTTACCCATCCTCCTACTCCCCTACCCTCTGCAGTGGCACTTTTTAAAAATAAAACAATATTGAAGTTTGGGCGCCTGGGTGGCTCAGTGGGTTAAGCCTCTGCCTTTGGATCAGGTCATGATCTCAAGGTCCTGGGATCGAGCCCCACATCGGGCTCTTTGCTCAGCAGAGAGCCTACTTCCCCCTCTCTCTCTGCCTGCCTCTCTGCCTACTTGTGATCTCGCTGTCTCTCTGTCAAATAAGTAAATAAAATATTTTTTAAAAAAAAGACAATATTGAAGTTTGCCACATTGATTGGCTCTTTCTTTCACAAACCATATTTCTGTAGCATGTGATCCTGTTTGATAGTGTTTTACTCACAGTACAACTTCTTTCAAAATTGGAGTCAGTCTTCTCAAACTCTTTCCACTGCCTGTTCAACTAAGTTTTTTTAATATTCTAGATCGTTTGCTGTCATTTCAACAATCTCCACAGAATTTTCACCAGGAATAGTTTCTACCTCAAGAAGCCACTTTTTTGCTCATCCATAAGAAGCAGCTCCTCATCTGTTCAAGTTTTATCATGAGATTGTGCCAATTTGATCAATAAAACTAATTCTAGTTTTATTGCTATTTCCACCATATCTGCAGTTACTTCCTCCACTGAAGTCTTAAACCCCACAAAAGTCATCCATGAAGGTCGGAATCAACTTCTTTTTTTTTTTTTAAGATTTTATTTATTTGACAGAGAGAGAGAAAGATGACAAATAGGCAGAGAGGTAGGCAGAGAGAGAGGGGAAAGCAGGCTCCATGCTGAGCAGAGAGCCCGATGCAAGGCTCAATCCCAGGACCCAAAGATCACGACCTGAGCCGAAGGCAGAGGCTTTAACCCACAGAGCCACCCAGGTGCCCCTCAGAATCAACTTCTTTCAAACTCCCTACTAATGTTAATATTTTGATCTTGCCCTGTGAATCACAAATGTTCTTTGTTAATGGCATCTACAATGGTGAATCCTTTCTAGAAGGTTTTCAATTTACTTTGCCCAAATCCATTAGAAAAATCACTGTCGATGACAGCTATAACCCTATAAAATGTATTCTCTAAATAATAATACTTGAAAGTTGAAAGTACTCCTTGATCCATGGGCTGCAGAATGGATGTTATGATAGCAGGCATAAAAACAATATTCATCTTGTTGTACATATCTGTCGGACATTTTGAGAGGAATCCTTTTTCTAAGCAGTATGCCGCAACAGTAGAATATTTACTTAAAATGTTCAGTAAACTATGTTGTAAATAGATGTGCTGTCATCCTGGCTTTGTTGTTCCATTTCTAGCACACAGACAGAAAGTTAGCCTGTCCTTTAAAATTTGAAGCCAGTCATTGACTTTTCCTCTTTAACTATGAAAGTCCTAGATGGCATCTTCTTCCAATTGAAGGCTGCTTTATCCACATTGAAAATCATTTGTTTACTCCGACCATCCTCATAAATGATCTTAGCTAAATTTTCTGGATAACTTCCTGCAGGTTCTACATCAGCAGTTGCTGCTTCACCTTGCACTTCAATGTTACGGAGACAGCTTCTTTCTGTAAACTTTATGAACCAACCTCTGCTAGCTTCAAACTTTTTCCTGCAGCTTCCTCACCTCTCTTGGCCTTGAAAAGACTTAGGCCCCTGCTCTGGATTAGGCTTTGGCTTCAGGGAATGTTGTGGCTAGTTTAACATAATCCTAAAACGTTCTCCAGGTCAGCAGTATAGCTGTTCTTGCTTTCTTATCATTTGTGTATTCACTGGAGTAGCACTTTTAATTTCCTTCAAGAACTTTTCATTTGCATTTACAACTTAGCTGTTTGGTGCAAGAGGCCTAGTTTTTGGCCTGTGTTGGTTTTTGACATGCTTTCCTCACTAAGCTTAATCGTTTCTAACTTTTGCTTTAAAATGAGAGACCTGCAACTCTTTTTTTCAACTGAATTCTTAGAGGCCATCGTAGAGTTATTAAATGACCTAATGTGAATATTGTTATGTCTCAGGTAATAGAGTGGCCTGTGGAGGGGGAGAGAGTGGGATAATGGCTAGTCAGTGGAGCAGTCAGAATACATGGGTTATTTATTGATTAAGTGTGCTGTCTTCTTGGGGCATGGTTTGTGGTTCCCCCAAACAATTACAAGAGTAACATCAAAGATCATTGACCACATCATCATAACAAGTATAATAATAATGAAAAACTTTAGGATTTTATGAGAATTACCAAAATGTGACACAGAACGTGAAGTGAGCACATGCTGTCGGAAAAGGGCACTGATGGACTTGCTTGTTGCAGTGTTGCCACCAACCTTCAATTTGAAAAAAAAAAAACAAAACAAAACACAGTATCTGCAAAGTGCAATAAAGTGATATGCAATAAAATGAAGCATGCCTGTGTTACTTTTATATCTTTCTTAGAAACAAAACAAATTTGCATAACCGCATTAAGACCCTTTTTTCTGGGGTTCACAAATTGAGAGAATGTTTAGTTAATTAGCATTATGAACAGTTTCTATGCTATTCATACCCTCTGGTCAGAAGTTCAAGTTTAAGTTTTAAATGGTTCTTGTTTGCTATAAGTTGTCATTTTATAGAGCCTAGGATCAGCATAAGTTGACAGTAGGGCAGTTCTTCCAGAACAAACAATGTTATTACCTTAAAGTTTAGTGGACTTAGGCATTATGCACTTATTCTTATCTTCCGTCTATTTTGCAATATTCACTTCACTTTCACTGCCAATTACCTCATGCTACTTCTTTGCATCCTGATCACGTTCTGTGACATCTCAAATTCTTTATGTGGCCTAATTTTGTGATTTGGATTTTTCTCTCCCCATCTTTTCCAATCTGAGCTCTATTGTCAAACCATTTCCTCTGAGGAGGCCATCTCTACTGAGATGCTGTTACCTTGCAAACTATGCGAATTCAGTTAGCTTATTGATATTAATGACCTCTTTCTGACTCAACTATTATCTTTATTTGATAATGTCTTACCCAAAATTTGGCACTAAATTTTTAAATAAGGCAATATTAGGAGAGACTCCATGAAGGGGATTTAATTAATTTAATTAATTAAATACCTACCCAGCAACAAACTGGGTCAGCTGCCTTTCAAAGTCACCAGATTAAGTTTTTTCAAATCTTTCTTTCTTTCAAGTAAATGTGTACAACCGTGTTTTGTTTATTCTGCTTCACATAAGTGAGAATAATGTGAAGTCTTTGCTAATAAAAACCCTCCTGGGGGCACCTGGGTGGCTCAGTCGTTAATCGTCTTCCTTCGGCTCAGGTCATGATCCCAGAGTCCTGGGATCGAGCCCCGCATTGGGCTCCTTGCTCGGCAGGAAGCCTGCTTCTCCCGCTACCATTCCCTCTGCTTGTGTTCCCTCTCTCGCTGTGTTTCTCTCTGTCAAATAAATAAAATCTTAAAAAAAAAAAAAAACCCTCCTGAACTTTTTTTACAAATTGCTTGTGAACGGCCCTTAGTTATAAAATAATGAACTCTGTAAAATTGAGATTTTCAGCTATAAATATAAGATTCATTTAACAGAAAGTAAGTAGGAAGAGACTTTAAGTTTTACCTCTTCCTTATACTAGTTGGAGAGCCTTAGGCAGTTGTCCTGCCTGACGCTTGCTTCATTTGGCTAACTCCTGTTGCACTTGGTTATTGTATCACTTCTATCAGGAATCTTCCAGCTTATGCAGAAGTTTTTAGGCAGTCCTTCTCTGAGATCCTATAGTCCACTATTTCACAGTCATCTCCTACTTTTGTCTATTTACATAAAGGATATGTTTAGGTCCTGTGAGCCTCTGAGCCACATTAAGGATAGGAAACAACTAACCAACTGGATCCTTGATTCCCTGGATGCAAAGTACAGGCTCTGACACAAAATATTGGTTTTTCTTTTTTTTAAAAAGGTTTTATTTACTTATTTGGCACAGAGAGAGAGACAGCAAGAAAGGGAATACAAGCAGAGGGTGTGGGAGAGGGAGAAGCAGTCTTCCTGCTGAGAAAGGAGCCCATTGTGGAACTCGATCCCAGGACCCTAGGATCATGACCTGAGCCAAAGGCAGATGCTTAACAACTGAGTCACCCAGGTGCCCAAAATTTTTATTTTTCAATAAAAGTTTGCTTTATGAATGAATAATAGTAGCTACACTGCCTATGCCTAAAAATGTTGTGAGTCTAAATGGGAGTAATACAGTATTTCTGTGTTGTAAAGTACCATAAAAATGTAGGAAGTGATTATCTGTTGAGAACACATATCTGAATGTAAATATATATGTGTCTAAATATAGTAGGAATTAATTCACAAAAATAACATTAATTTGAAATTTATAATAAATAAATACAGACTAGAAAGCTGTGTCTGTACACACTATGACAAGATGTTGAAGAAAATAAAATAAACTTTATAGAGATACATTAAACTACTTTGTAGAGCAAACTATTTTTTAGACTATGAAGTCTCAGTTGTTTGTATGTATACCTCTTCACTAGTCACTGATTTTCTTGCCTCTTCATTATTCTGCATTTGTCAAGGCCTCCATTTAAAAGCAGTATTCAGGGGCACGTGGGTAGGCTGTTGGCTAAGCATCTGCCTTTGGCTTAGGTCATGATTCAGTACCTCGAGATACTTGATAACTACCACTATTAGAAAACTTAGCATATTTTGCCTTAATTATTTATTAATTTTATCCTTTAAAGCCAAAATGATAACTTTGATTAGTGGTAGAGAGTCTATGGTGAGGAGGAAACAAAGGATCCAACTGAAAAATATTTAAAAGTTAGAATTAATAGAACTTTAACTAGGCAATGATGAGGTATGAGTGAGGGAAGTGAGCATGGCTCCAAGGCTTTTGATTTTTATGGCATAGTGGAGGGTGGCATCTCCTTCTATATCACAAGACAATAGGAAGAGAAAGCAGGCAAGATGAGAAGTTTCCTGAACCTAATGGTTTCATCATCTTTGGAATTTGACCTTGAGGTGTCATTGGGTAGATAAGGGAAAATGTCCAGAGGTTAATAATAAAAACCAATCAGGCGTAGGGATGTCTGTTTTGCAGATAAAATTTAAAAGACATTATTGTTTGAGCTATTGTTTAACTTATGGGAGTGCATGAGTTCACTCAGACGATATAGGAGAGAATTAAGGGCAGACCTTGGGAAATGATGATGTTTAGTGGTAGAAAAGAGGCAAATAAGACTGAAAAGAAAGTTTGGAAAAGTAGAAGCAAACCAAGTATAAAATCAGAGAAGGAAAGATGTCCAAGAAATAATAAGATATTGATATCAAAGCCAAAGACACCACACACGCACACGCACACACTCATATATACACATGTACACAAACTACTATGGGCCAATATTCCTAATGAACATAGATAAAAAAATCCTCAATGAAATATTAGCAAACCACATTCAACAGTACATTAAAAAGATCTTTCACCATGATGAAGTGGCGTTTATGCCAGAGATGCAAAAATGTTTCAGTATTTGCAAATCAATGTGACACACCACATCAACAAAACAAGAATAAAAATCATATGATGATCTCAGTAGATGCAGAAAAAGCAGTTGACAAAATTCAACATCCATACATGATAAAACAAAGTGGGTTTAGAGGGAAATTACCTCAACATAATAAAGCCCATATACAAAACCCATGGCGAACATCATACCCAATGGGGAAAAACAGTTTTTCTTCTATGATCAGGAACAAACAATGTCCACCCTTGCCACTTTTATTCAACATAGTACCAGAAATCCTACCCACAGATAAGAAAAAGAAATAAAATATATCCATATTGGTAAGGAAGAAGTTAAGCTGTCACTACTTATAGTGGCATGATACCATATATAGAAAACTCTAAAGACTCCACCAAAAACTACTAGAAGTAATATGTGAATTGAGTAAAATTTCAGGATACAAAATTAATACCCAGAATTTAGTAACATTTCTATATACTAATAACAAAATAACAAAAGAAATAAATTTACATTTACTCTTTCACCAAAAAGAATAAAATACTTAGGAATAAACTTAACCAAGGAGGTGAAATACCTGTCCTGTGAAAACTATAAAACAGTGATGACAGAAATTTAAGATGACACAAACGGGTGGAAAGATATTCTGTGCTCATTGATTAGAATAATTAATATTGTTAAAATATCCATATTACCAAAAGCAGTCTACAGATTCAGTACAACTCATTTCAAAACCCAACAGCATTTTTCACAGAACTAGAACAAATATTACTAAAATTTATGTGGAACCTCAATAACCAAAGCAATCTTAAGAAAGAAAAACAAAGCTGAAGGTATCACAATTCTAGATTTTAAGATATATTACAGAGTTGTGAAGATGGCGAATGAGTAAGGGTCGTCGTTGCCACCGGTCCCCTGAATTGAGCTGGAAATCTGCCAAACCATTCCGAACACCTAGGAAATCAGCGCAAAGTGTAAGACTGTCTGGATCTCTACACAAGAAAAACTCCACCGTGGCTGAGTGGTGGCTTCCAACTGCTCCAGATTTTCCTCAGGTTAATCTTGCCTGAGGTCGTGGTTGATATTTTGGACCCTGTACATTCCCTCAGCCATCCCTCAAGAGAATGACTAGGAGGAGGAACTCCCAACAAAGAAAAGAACCAGAGACAATGGCCTCTGCCACAGACTTGATGGATATGGATGTCAGAAAAAGACTTCAGAATAATATTTATAAAGTTGCTAGCTAGGATTGAGAAAAGTATTAG
>CM053616.1:30557885-30580462 GCA_028646535.1 Procyon lotor
CTCATTGTGCATTCTTGGTTATTTTTTCAAAAATTAACCATATATGCATAAGTGTATTTTTGGGCTCTTAATTCTGTTCCATTGACCTATGGGTCTGTTTTTATACCATACTCTTTTTTCTTTTTTCTTTTTTTTTTAAAGATTTTATTTATTTGACAGAGAGATCACAAGTAGGCAGAGAGGCAGGCAGAGAGAGAGGAGGAAGCAGGCTCCCTGCTGAGCAGAAAGCCTGACGTGGGGCCCGATCCCAGGATCCTGAGACTACGACCCGAGTTGAAGGCAGTGGCCCCAACCCACTGAGCCACCCAGGCGCCCCTATACCATAGTCTTTTGATATTTTTGTAACATAATTTGAAATCAGAAATGTGATTTCCAGTTTTATTCTTCTTTCATATAGTTGCTTTGGCTATTTGTGGTCTTTTGTGGTTCCATGTGCATTTTGGGATAGTTTTTTTCTATTTCTGTGAAAAATGACATTGGAATTTTTACAAAAATTGCCTTAAATCATCACTGCATTAGATCATTTTGGGTAGTATGAGTAATTAAACAAGAACAATCAATGAGCATGAAATATCTTTTCATTTATTTGTATCTTCTTTAATTTCTTTCATTGATGTTTATAATTCTCAGTGTACAGATCTCTGCTGCTTGGAAAATTTATTTCTAAGTATTTTATTCTTTTTAGTGCTATTATAAATGGGATTTTCTTATTTTCTCTTTTAGTTTTTCTTTTATAGTTGATTTCTGGTTTCATACCATGTGGTTGGAAAAAAATGCTTGTTATGATTTCAATCTTAAAATTTTTAAGACTTTTTTGTGGCCTTATATATAACATGTTCTGCAGAATGTTCTTTATGTGCACTTGAGAAGAATGTGTATTCTGCTGCCATTGGATGGAATGTTCTATATATGTCTGTCAGGTCCATTCGGTATAATGCGTATTTTAAGTCTAATGTTTCCTTATTGATTTTCTGTCTGGATAATCTACCAATTTGCTCTTTTCCAGAAATGTTTCTGTATACTAATCCTTAAATTATTTATGGATTACATGCTCTTTGATGGTATAAATTTTATCTGTTCATCTTTACATCTTAGAACCTGGTCCACTGTTTTGTCTGTTATAGATAGTACATACTTGTTGAATTGAGCTGATTGTTAGTAACAAATATAACAGATTTTTGAATCTTGGTTTTTGATGATTAGTGTCTTTCTTACAACTGTCTATTATAATGTGTCCATGGGAAGGAAAAGGAGGAGGATATTGTTTAGGGTAAAGCCTTAGAGGTGAAGAGTACATGAAAAGCCCATGATCTGGACCAAGAAAAAGACAAAATGAGGAGGTGAGGAATCTGATGCCCTCTAGGTTGTCATCCTCTCAAAGGGAATAAATAGTTGAAATAACCAGGTGGAATAACATAAGAAAAATGCTATTCTTTGAGTGTAACCTAGCAGAGGCATAAGGAAAAAGGTCCTTATAGAATTATATATAACCAATATCATAATAATAAGGTAGCCATCATCAGGAATTGCTAGGTCTGGGTAAATATCTAAGAGTATAACAGCCAGATATTATGGTAGTCTTATGTTTAATTCTTTAAGAGACTGACAAAATATTTTCTAAAGTGGTTGTACCATTTTACATTTCCACCAGCAGTGTATGAGAATTCCAGTTTCTCACCACCTCTGTCAACACATAACATGATCAACTTGAAAATTGTAGCCATTCTAATAGGTGTGTAGTAGTATCTTGTTTTTGGTTTTGCCTTTTATGAATAACTAATGCTGTTGAGCACCTTTTCATTTGCTTATACCATTTGCATATATTTTTAGGTGCATTGCCCATTCAAATATTTTGCTCATTTTTTGTTGGGATATTTATTTATCTAACATAGAGTTTGGAGATTTTTCAGTGTGTATTCTGGGTACAATTTATTAAATATATACTTTATGAACATTTTCTTCCTGTATGTGGTTTGCATTTTTATTTTCTTAACAGTGTCTTTAGAAGAGCAGAAGTTTTACATTTTGAAGATGTCCAATCTTTTTCTTTTCTTGTGCATTTGGTGCTGTGCCTAAGAAATATTTGTCCATTCCAACTTCACAAAGATTTTTTTTCCTATGATTTTTTCTAGAAGTTTTGTGGTTTTAGGTTCTACATTTAGATTTATAATATATTTCCATTAGTTTCTGCACATGGTCCAAGGTAAGGGTCAAATTTCATTTATCTGAATATACATATGTTGAAAAGACTATGTTTAATTGTCTTAATAACTTTGTAAAAAAAAAAACCAGTTGTCAGTAAATGTGTGTCTATTTCTGTATTCCTTGTTCAGTTCCATTGATTTATCGATATATGTTGATCCAATGTCATATTATTTTGATTACTGTATCTTTATAATGAATCTTGGGTATTTTAAATCCTTTAACTGTCTTCTTCCTTTATGATATTGTTTTAGCTATCTACGTCTTTCGCATTTTTTTGTGGATTTTAAAATATGCTTGTTAATTGCTTTCAAATGATTAGTATTGTGTGGAATCTTTAGATCAATTGGGTGAAAGTGATATCTTAATAATATTGAATCTTTGATCCAAAAACAAGGCACATCATTTTCTTTACTTAGGACTTCCTTAATTTCTTTAAGCAATGTTTTGTAGTTTTCAGTATACAGATCTTGCACTGAAGTATTTCATGTTTTTATGATATCATACAGGCAATTTTTTCTTAACTTCAATATACAATAATTGCTCATATACAGAAATATTTTGCATACTAGTGTTGTATTATGCAAACTTGCTGTTTACTTATTAGTGTCTTTGTTGATTTTATTGGATTTTCTACACAGATGAAAATGTTTTGTGCCAATAAAGACCATTTTACTACTTTTCCAATCTGTATCTTTTTTCCTTTCATTGTTACATTGGTTGGAACCTCTAAGACACTGTTGAATATGTCTTCAAGTGAGTTACTTCACATGTAGTATAAAGTCATACAATAATACATTTCTTCTTTCTTGGTTGTTGTGTTAATGTGATCATACAGTCTACTTATAAATTAAACTATGTACTGTATTGCTATACGTTGTTTGCTTAAACATTCACTTGTCATTTACAAATCTTTTAAAAATACGAAAAAAAATCTCGTACGTTCCCTCAGGTAGTTACCATTTCTGGAAGTGTTCCTTTGAGTAGTTTCCTATTTTCATCTGGTGTCATTTTTTCTCTGCCTAAAGAACTTCCTTTAACATCTCTTACTATGCAAGGTTGCTGATGATAACTTTTTCAACTTCTGTCTGTCTGAAAAAGTCTTTACTTTGGACTGTTTTAAAAGACATAACTGTGTTTAAAATTCATTTCACCTGAGTGTGTTATCCTGTGCTTCACCTTGTTGGCCTCCCCAAGCAACATTACTTTAAAGATGTCATTCAGCTGTCTTTTGATTTCAATCTTTTGTCAACCTTAGTTTTGTTCCTTTGTATGTAATACATTTTCTCATATCTGGCTGGTTTTAAGATTTTCTTTTTATCACTGGTTTTGTGCAATTCGATTATGGTATGTGTTGGTGTAGTTTTTTATATTTCTTAAGGTTAAGGTCTGTTGAGATTCTTATACTTTTTTGTTTACAGTTTGCATTAAATTTGGAGAAAAATCAGCCATCACTTCTTTGAATATTTTTTCTGTTCTTTTTCTCCTGTCCTTTAGGAAATCACATGTTACATATATTAGGCTGCTTGAATACATCTCATAGCTTACTGAAACTCTTATCATTTTAAAAATTATTTTTCTTTGTCTTTCATTTTGGATAATTTCTATTCATTTGAATCAACCTTCACTAATCTTTTTTTATTAAATATCAAATCTGTCACTAATATTATCCTACGGATTTTTCATCTCAGGCATTGTAGTTTTTGTCTCTAGATTTCTATTTTGTGTCCTTCAGTGCCTCTACATAATTTGTTAACATACAGAAAACAGTTATAATAATTGCTTAATGTACTTGTCGGCTAATTCTAACCTCTGTGGTAGTTCCAAGTCAGTTTCAACTGGTTGATTTTTCTCATTATTGGTTGTATTTTTCTGCTTTTTTGCATGCCTTATGATGTTTTATTGGCTGTCATACATTGTGAATTTTACCTTCTTTGGTGCTCAATATTTTTATATTCCTATAAATAGTCTTGAGATTTGTTCTGAGTTACAGTTAAGTTACTTGGAAACCAGTCTGATCCTTTTGAGTATTACTTTCAAGATCTGTTAGGTAGAGACAGAACTATGTTGGTGTATAGTTAATTAATCCCCTATCGAGACAAGACTTTTCTGAGTCTACACATTGGGAGGTTGTTCATTCTGTCTTGAAGGAACATGTCTTTTAGGTGCATTGCCCATTCAAATATTTGAATATTTGAATATTCAAATACTTTATGAACACTGTAACTTTTCTTGGCCTAAGGTAGTTTTCTTATAAGCATATACTGCTCAACTAGTTATTCAAGGGGGAATCTTCTGCAAATTTCTAGGGTTCTCTGCAGGATACCCTCTCCTGTGTACTGTAGCTGCCATGATTTCCTTGAACTCTGAGCTCTAACCGCTCAACTCTTGGAGCTACAAAGTCTGCGTCTATTTATTTCCCCCACCATCAGCTTATACTATGGTCTATAAATTCTCTCAGGATAGTAAGCTGGAACAATTTATAGGTTTTGCCTTATTTGTCTCATTTCTTTCTGAATCACTATCCTTCACTGCTTGATTTGTCAAATGCCTTGGAAACTGTTGTTCCATATATTTTGTTTGACATTTGGCTGTTTTATGTAAAAGGGTAAATATGGCCCCTGCAACTTTATTTTGGCTGTAAGAAGAAGTATCATTTGACTTCATGTACTTTTTTTTTTTTTTTTTTGACTTCATGTACTTTTGATAATTTCTTCTGGTTTCCAACAATAAACAATTACCCCAAGGAACTGGATCATGTGAATTGTGACTCCATTGTGGGATTTCCTTACAACCTTGGCTGGTAGAGTTTAGAAATGTGATCAGTTTAATAGGTAAGGTTAAAGCTAAGAAAAATTTTCTCTTAGTAATTCTAGGAAACCTTTGGATATATACCACTTCAGTGGATGAATATTAAAGAAGAAAAAATTAATCTATAATACTGAGACATATTTGTGGTCAATGCAGAGTTTTAGACTTGTATACCTGATAACTGTTCCTATGGTTATAACTGAATACCTTCCCCATAATTTCAATTATTGGTAATGTCCTTACAAGTCCTAAAATATTCTTTTCAGCCCAGGGGTCTTTCTGAGCTCAAGACTCATCACCTTACTATACGTGTCTCTAGAATCTCCATTATCTAAATGAGACTCAATTCTCTTTAATTTCAAGTTTGAAATCAATCTCAGGTAACATGTTTCTTTTCTTTCTGAATTACTTATCATGATTTTTTTTTTACAAGATTTTATTTATTTATTTGACAGAGAGAGAGATCACAAGTAGGCAGAGAGGCAGGCAGAGAGAGAAGGGGAAGCAGGCTCCCTGCTGAGCAGAGAGCCTGATGTGGAGCTGGATCCCAGGACCCTGAGATGATGACCTGAGCCCAAGGCAGAGGCTTTAACCCACGGAGCCACCCAGGCGCCCCTAATCATGATGTTCTTATGCCTTTATGGATTTGTACCTGATTTTACATTCCCTTAGGATAATTTTTTTATTGTCAGTTCTCTACAAAATGCTTCCTTGTTCCCAGGTTTTTTACAAAGAAGACATTCAGATATTCTGAATGTCTTTTGGTGTATACATTGGTTTAATTGGTGTCTACATGGTGTAGACATTTTGGTGTATACATTGGTTTAATTAATCATAAATAGCCTCATGCCTTTCTCAAAACTAAATTCCTGAAGTGCTTATGCCCCCATTATTCCCTCTAGCTATAATGTACTGAATTGGTTCTATCTGGGGGGTCATTTCACCTTACTGGGTGTTATCCTGTGCCTCACCTTGTCAACTTGACCACGAAATTGATCTCTTTTCCTTAATTTCCACAATAAAGACCAAACTGAAGACTTTATGTATGGTAGCGGAAATTATCAGGGGTTTAGAGAAGGTGGGTGGTGGTGGATTACATCATTACAATATAGAATACTAATAAAACATCTTTGTTGCTGACTATACCTTAGTTACTTCTGCCAACCTGACCTCTGGCCTTTCATCATATCAATCTTTGAGGAATTCTTTACTATTCCTTGCACACAACAATTAAGTGACAAATTATGAGAGTTTTGTTTATTGTTTTATCTTCTAGCACACCCTACCTCAAGTTGCCTATCAAGATGTTTTTCTAATAGTTTAGCTATTGTTGATAATGCTGCTATAAACATTGGGGTGTGTGTACCCTTCTGAATCTGTATTTTTGTATCCTTTGGGTAAATACCTAGTAGTGCAATTGCTGGATCATAGGGTAGTTCTATTTTTAACTTTTTGAGGAACCTCCATATTGTTCTCAAGAGTGTTTGCACCAGTTTTCAATCCCTCCAACAGTGTAAGAGGGTTCCTCTTTCTTCACATCCTCGCCAATACCTGTTGTTTCTTGTGTTGTTTCTTTTAGCCATTCTGACAGGTGTGAAGTGGTATCTCATCATGGTTTCGATTTATATTTCCCTGATGATGAGTGATTTTGAATATATTTTCATGGGTCTGTTAGCCATCTGAATGTCTTCTTTGGAAAAATGTCTGTCCGTATCTCCTGCCCATTTTTTTTTTTTTTTTTAAGATTTTATATATTTGGCAGAGAGAAACACAATGAGAGAGGGAACACAAGCAGAGGGAATGGTAGTGGGAGAAGCAGGCTCCCTGCAGAGCAGAGAGCCCGATGTGGGGCTCGATCCCAGGACTCCGGGATCATGACCTGAGCCGAAGGCAGCCGCTTAACGAATGAGCCACCCAGGCGCCCCTCTCCTGCCCATTTCTTAACTGGATTATTTGTTTTTGGGTGTTGAGTTTGATAAGTTCTTTATAGATTTTTGGATACTCATCCTTTATTAGATAAATCTAACAAAAAGGTTTTCTAAAAAAATTTTTTTCTGCTTAGAGAAATTTGGTACTGTTTAATATGCTAATTTTTCCCCTGCTTAAATTCTGAATATGGGAAAGGAGAAATGTATACTTAAAATCATTATAATCTCTAAGTTATTGTTGATATTATGATGAAAATATGACAAATCATTTGTTATCAAAAGAGGTTGGTGGAAATTAAAAGTACTTGAATATACCTGAATTTCACAGCTGAAAATAATTTATTTAATTTATTTATAACTTTTGTCTTAGAAAACTGTTTTCTTGGGAAGGGAAAGATAAGTCTATTTTTATCTATGAATAAAAGATAATATCAGAATTGATAAAAATCAGAGATATTTTTGTGTTGATAAACACAAAAATATAATTGAGCTTAATGGTTTTGTGACTTGATTCCTTGATAAGCAAAAACAAAATGAAAATATAACTAAAATGTAACTGCAATATGATGAATAAGGCCAGAATTCATTGCTTTATTAAAAATATATGATGGAACCACTATAATAAAGTAGAAAAAATTGTTATATGGTGTAATATATTTGAAGAAAATATGAAAGTTTTCTTAATTAAGGACTATTTCATGGGTTTCATACACACTGAAAGACAACTGATTTTAGTAAAATAAGTATGTAACATATTTCATAACATAAGCAGAAATTTAAAAGTTGTTACAAAATTTACAGGAAAATAGCTGAAGATTTTAGGTGCATATTGTCTGCATAATTTGGATTTAGTGATATTTAAGTTTTTGTATAAGTAAAAGAACTAGAAAAAGCACTCAATACTACCAAATCTTTACATAAAATTTCAAAGTTGCATGAAGAATATCTGGAAAATTGAAAATAGACTGAGGCTCCATGACCAGAGTTCATATAAATAGTTGAATTTATATGTACTAGTAACTATTAATAGATTTCTTGGTTTAAACTTAATTTCTTCAAAGATTATTTACGAATATAATAAAACTTATTTTAGAAATATTATTTAAAATAATTTAAATTTAAAAAAATAATTTAAATTTTGAAGTTAGCTTGTATAGTGCCATTTGTGATAAACAAAACTTATTAAATATATTAGAATTATCTGTTATGGGAATAAAAATGCTTTGCTCTATGGTAAATGTCTGAAAATATAATTTTTTGAATTGTTTCCAGAATATAATGGTTCCTCAGTTCTGAAATATGTACAACTAATGTACCTAAAAGCAGCCCTTAAGAAAGTGATTTACTGTTCTTTGTTGTTTTTAATGCTTATTTTTGCTTTAGCACCTTTTAAAACAAGCACATTCTTTTTCTTGTATAGATTTTTGTTGCTTTTACTGTGGGACAGTTATGTTTCTAAGAACTACAGCTTTATTTGCCTTCTCAGAAGAAGAAAAAAAACAGTCTGTGAAACTGGATTTATTAATATGGCCAATAGCAATTGTTCTACAATCCAGTCATAGATTCAGTCCTTTTTTTTATTTCATTAATACCTACATAAACCTATGTTTGAAGGCAATTTGCTGGTATATAATCTTACTGAAAATATTCTGCATTGTGTGATAATCTCGGGGAATTATGGAGCCATATCCTAACAGTTTAACTAATTACATTCAATATTTTCTGTACCTATCAATTGGCTTAGCTGGTAAAGCCACAGTGGTAACAGGCTTTAGTTCAAAACAATAGGCTTGATATCTTTAGGCAATAAATCATATTTCTTATAGAAAAAAAAATCTCACGTCTACAGATTTCATCAATATCTTGGGCCATTTGTCTTGCAAATACAGTCTATGTGTGCCTTGTCCCTGGCAAACTGTAGCCTATCTTATTTAATAATAATATGACATGTTTATCCCATTACTGAACTTAATCTTTGTTATCAAAACAGTAATTGGTCACCTGGCCCAACTTAAAAATGATGAACAGAATGCTCTTTTAGAAACGCTACCTTTAGTAACAAAAGAATTAAGGAGGCCTTCATAGCTCATACACAACTAGATACTTTTTCTTTCCTCTTGTCAAATAATCTAGTAATATAATCTTTTCTTGCTAATTTCTGAAGTCTTGAAATTCTTTTTTTCAATGGACTTCCTTATTTTGATTGAACTTTTTGCTATTGTATACTTACTTGTAAATAAGGAGCTCATAAATAAATGCAAATTAGTTTTTTACATCAATTTTTCTAGAAATGTGAATTTATAAGCTTCCTTTACATATATCATCACTTTGGTTTTATAAATTGGTTTTTTACAAATTTCTTGATTTTTTTTCCTAGCCTCAAGAGCAGACTGGAACCAAGAAAATTAATACACAAGAGATCTCTCACATATTATTTTAAAAAATAAATTGTACTCTACCTGCCTTGAAAAATCCACTGCCTCCAGGGCATATCTTGTAAAAAAAATAAAAAGATTTCTTCAAGTATGAAAAAATTGTATCTGATATTGTTCTTCACATTGCCCTGATTTGTCTATTAATTAATTCAGTAGCAGATTATTTCCTGGATACTACCTCAGATAATCATTTGGTAAAGCTTCCCATTTTCTTCATTAAGAATTTACAGAGAACCTATGTATGCCACAAGCCCTACCCACAAGATTTTAAAGACGCTGAAGAAGATATGTATATATACATGTTGTAGGTATATACCAAATAAATACCATATGTACATACTTGACATATATATCAAAACAACATGCATTCTACATTGCCTTTGGCACTACTGGGAATATACAGCTAAATATGGCACTGTTTTCGGCATCCCAATCTACTGGTGAAAGAAATTCAAGAATGTCAAGCTTTAATGAAACAATTGCCATAAAAGAGGTATGAAAAAACAACCTCTGAACTTATAGAAGCAGGAAGGATGTTCACACTCTTCTTGTAAGAGTTGAGGGTATCAGAGAGAGAGGGAGGGTATCAGAGAGCAGTATAAGACAATGTCCAGAAAGGAAGGAGACACATCAAAGAATATTTGTTTTACAAAAAAGAAAGAAGAAAAGAAGAAAAGGTGGAGGATGATGCTTTGTTGAATGTCCAAACCAGGATTCATAGAGAAGTAAAAAAGATATCTATGGTAGAAATCAAGTGCTACATCCAGCTAAAGACAAGTGTTATTCTTTGCTGTTTTTTATTATCTCTCAAATACTTTGTCTATCTCCAATGACATTACCTTATTTGAGGCCACTAGCTGTCAGAACTGCAGGAATGTCCTAATCAATCCCATATCTGGTCATGAAACCTTTTCTATATCTCCCCTTTTCACCATCCACTTACCACCTACTTTCCATATACCAACCCAAGAAATCTTTCTAAAACTCAGATGTTACCATTTCCCTCTCTTTACATTTATCAACCCCCAACCTCCCAACCAATATTTTCAGGATAAAATCCAAGATCTTTTCATGGCACACAACTATTGGCAAGATTTGGCTCCTGCTTATCTGTACACTCACCTATAGCTCTAGTTCAGCTGAATTCTATGTGAGTCATATGGACATATTACAATTTCAGTAATATGCAAGGTTCTTTCAGATCTTTCAGCTTTAGTATTTTCTTTTTCTTTTGGCTGAAAAGCCTTCCCACTTCTGTCTTTTATCCTGCCTTTGCATTTATCACACTATATTGACAATATTTTTTGTCTTTTCTACGAGACTAGATTTTTCAAAACAGAGGGAACTGAACCTTGTTCATCTTTATATTTATATTGCATACACATATATTTAATAAATATTAAATTAGTGAAAAGTTTTTATTTTTCACACACACACACACACACACACACACACACACACACACAATTTCCCCAGATCTTTGCTATGACTTAGCATTTTCAGGATTTTTAGAAACAACTTGTCTGTCTATAACTTGGTAAAATCATTATCTACTTCACTGAGATCTTATAATTTCTGTCATTTTAAATTTGCTGATTGGCTTCTGCTCACATTTTCTTAGTGTTCCATATTGTCTTTTGGTCAAAAATAGTATATACAAGTCTTCATTAGCTCAAGGTATTCTATAATAGGTGCTACTCTATTCTTTTTTCCTTTCAAAAAGATTTATTTATTTATTTATTTATTTATTTACAGAGAGAGCACAAACATGGGGGGTGGGGCAAAGGGAGAGGGAGAGAGAGATCTTAAGCCCAATGCAGGGCTCAATCTCAAGATGCTGAGATCATGACCTGAGCTGAAATCAAGAGTCTGATGCTCATATGACTGAGCCATTCCAGGCCCCCTTATTCTCTTTTCTTTTTTTTTTTTTTTAAAGATTCCATTTTTATGTATTTGACAGAGAGAGAGATCACAAGTAGGCAGAGAGGCAGGCAGAGAGAGGGGGAAGCAGGCTCCCTGCTGAGCAGAGAGCCCGATGCGGGGCTCGACCCCAGGACCCTGAGATCATGACCTGAGCCGAAGGCAGAGGCTTTAACCCACTGAGCCACCCAGGCGCCCCTCTCTTTTCTAATAAAAGGCTTACACTACCATTTTAATCTATGTATTTTTCTTTTATCCATTTGCTAGACATAGACTCTTTCTTCACTTATTAGTCTACTTTCTCTTCTAATGCATATTTAAAAGGTCTTTCATTTGTCTACAGCTAGTACTAATTTATAGATTCCCCTCTTTTGTTTTGTGACCTAATATATTTTTTATTGTCCTGTCATTTTAAATTTCTACCAACATTTTTAAATGAGAAGGATCAAAGAATAATCATGAACAGTTTCCATTTAATAAAGCCACATGTGTGGGAGAGGCCTTTAAAGACTCAGATACTGGCCATCCATACATTTCTTTCCATGTGTGATATTTACATGTGTGCATGATAAGTTTAAGTGTATTCTGGCGCATTTTTTTGGCAAGTATTGAACCAATTATGTAAATTTTATAAAAAACTCAGAAATACAGCATAAACTGTTTCATGTCATAATGATTTTAGTTTGGATAAATGTCATATTGTATAATATAAACAGCCAGTTAGCTTAACAGGTGCCATGACTACGGAATGTTTTCCACAATAAGTTCATAAGATACAAAATCAAATGCACGAACTCTCTCACCCTCTGTGTATGGGGGCTGGTTTCAAAATACACTTTGGATGCTCCCAAGGAGGCTATGAATCAGTAAAATTCCAGGCTAAATTTTCAAATCCCTAAGTAAAAAGCATATGGTATTTTGAGGCAATTACGCATTCTGCAACGGAAAGAACTATACCTCAAAGATACACCAGCTCTTGGCTGTTACTGCCGACACTGATGACCAATATTACAACTTTTTCTCATGGCTTTTGTTATATAGTACATTCTTAATTTTTCTCCTACTTCTTGGTCTTCTCTTCTTTCTCCTTTGATTATGACATGCTTCTCTCCAGCTGAATCTAGGGATTTGCTAACGTATTTGCTGTTGTTCCTCTGATTTTTTTTTTTTAAATTCATTGCCTTCCTCAGAATTATCAAATGTCTGGCTTTGTGGCTTCACAGTTTGGCCACAAAACATGTTGTTATAGACCTTCTTGGTCTTTTAAGTCCCAATCAGTTGATATAAGTCCCACTCTCTTATTCAGTTATGTATAACCTAAATGAGATTACTCACTTCCTTTGAGGTTAGGGCCCTACCAATTCTCCTTTCTTTCTCTTATTATTTTGGTGTCTTTAGCTTCAAAGTTTAGAGTCATGTTGTTGTTTGTTTTCCTCTATTTCACCTAAGTCCATTTTTCAATAGGTCAGTGTGATTATGCCTTTGAAATGTCCGTCATTTCCCTCTTTTTCTTTATTTCCTTTGCTTTTACCCTAGTTTAGGATCTTGTAATTGTAGACATACATTTTTAACAGTAGCTTCTCAGCTCCATTTCTCAAATATTTGCACTGAAAATCTAATCTGGATGAGTTAGCTTTTTAAGATGCCACTTGTGTACTATAACGCTCTTTAAATGACTATTCACTATTAGCTGCACCCAGTTTGCTCCTTTGCTTAACTTTCATTGTCTCCCACAATAAATTCACAATATATATACATCTCTCTCTCTCTCTCTTATCCCAAATGTAAGCACTCTACAGCAGCATGTTTCATTTGCATAGTATGGATTAAGAATCAGAAAATCTGGGATCTAAATCTGGTTCTACCACACGCATGCTGTGTTATGGGGATGTTCATTTAAGCTCTTTGAGAGTTAACTTATCTGTAAAATGGGCATAATAAAATCTTCCTTTCCAGAGTTATTTGTGATAGCCAAGTTAAAACAAACACAAATTGAAAATGTAAAGTGTCACAGAAACATCAGCTCGTGCAATGATGTTGGAACTCACTAGCTACCCTCTGAAGCTATCTGCATTGATACAATGCAGCTGCCTCTACTTCACAAAAACACTGTAGAATACTACTAACACAGCACTGTGAGATGACTAACTCCTTATTCATAATGTTTGGAAGAGGTTTTTTTTTTTCCTCCTAGCTTAACTTTTATAAGGTAAAGAAAAGATAAAGAGGGCATGAGAAAGCTTTTCTGTAGGATCACTGTTACTTAGACTCTGTCAGAATAAATATTTCTAAAGAAGGAAGAAAAGCTAAAAGGGGAGAGGAGATGAAATAAGAGAAGTAGCTCGATACAGTAAAGATAACATTTTGTAATCCAACATCATCCCCAGATTTTGACTTTTGAATGAATCAGCTGGCTGAGAACTTTTTGATCCAAAACAGGGAAAGATGCCAGCTGGCAAATCTAAAGGCTAAATGCAGAGATCTTCCAACTTCTATCAAAAGGTTTTAATAAGAAACAAGCATTTAATTTATTATAGAAGAATTAGAGAAAGATCTTATCATGCAGTCTTGCCATATTTGCTAGAAATTATGTTTGAAGGCCTATCACAGGAAAATTTTGACTTATATAAGGAATTTTGATTTCATGCTTTGCTCACTGAACTGCAGATGTTTTTATTTATTTATCTGTTTGTTTGCTTTCAGCATCCCAAATGGTGATGTTACCCTATCACTAGGATATGGGATCAACTCTGGAAAATGAAACTCTTGTTCAAAATAGTGTCGGCAATATATAGGCACTTCTATCTGTGGAGGTGTGTGTCATGGCAAGTGATGAGAAATTTAAATGTATTGAAGTACAATTTGTGTATCCTGGGGAGTCTCACACTCATTATTAGCTAATTTTAGCCTATTTACTTAATCCTCAAATCAATTTTAACAACACTAGGATATTAGAATATTGGATGTCATATCATAGGTTTGGTATGAAATATGCCCAATGGAGTAAATTGGGATATAGGAGAATGCTGCACGTTTCATAATTTTATACTAAAGAGTCAAGTTTTCATTCTGGTAGGTCATTTGATTCTCTGCAGGTGGCTATGCCTGCCTCTGAAGAGAGAGCCCTGAGTCACATGTTACACAAATGAAATGCGATTATCTTTGTGGGTAGCATCGTATGATTTGGAACAAGTCTTTAGGTCTAATATAAAGATCCTTCAAATAAATCATCCAGCTAAGCTTCTGTGGCCCCAAACTCCTAATTTAAAAATGTTGATAAATGAAGTACCTCTTTAGTTAATAAATGAAGTATCTCTTTAGTTATCCTTTGTCAGCAACATTCATTTTAATGGAAAGTGAGTTTACAGGGTTACATGATTGAACTACTGAGCCAAGTCAGTGTTGGCAAATGATGGGCTAAATTATTGATGTTACACACTAATGAATTCTGATGAGAAATAAAACACAGACATTACGTTTCAAGTGGTTCATAATTATTTTTGTACTTTAAAAGCAATTTTATTCTTTTTCCAAATCATACTGGTTCTGTAAAACAAAAACATAGCTAGTGATTATACTAAAATTATTGAGTTTGTGGCAAAAAATGCTCTTGCAAGTTTTCATCTCTGTGAAGATAATGTTATTCACACTAGGTTTCTGATTTCCTTATATACTTCTGGGAAAAGATAATTAAATTAAATGTCTAAATTTTAAAACCAGTGTCTTTAAATAAGATAATCTGCTTTGCAACCATGGTTAGCATTTCAATAGATGCATTTATAATCTATGATATGTCTATCAACACATTTACTGGAGCTGTGTTGAAATATCATAATTATTTCAGGTAATGACAAAAACAGAGGGATTTCCATGAAGCAGTTTTGTTTAAGTAAAGAAGCTCTCTCCAAATGTGTGATACAGAATGAAGCGTGTATTAGAAAATGATAGATGTTTGACAAAATCAGGGCCTGGTGACAATAACTGAAGCAGGTTCATATTCACTAAGGCACACAGAGGCTTATACATTCCCCAATATAATTACAGTGTTCTGTAATATTTCCTCATGACTTTACTGTCCCAGATTGACTAGGTATGTGGGTCTGTGGCTTTCCTTCTTTCTAGTGGAGTGACTCAAACAAAGGCTCACTCTGAAGAGATCTTTTAAACTGATTTTTAGTTAAGAGGGATCAGAAGTAGAAATCATAGACAAGGTATTAGTTCAAAGATTCATTACTTACTGGTCATGAGTCTTTGGACAAATCTCTTAGCTTCTTCACAGCTCCATTACCAATACCTCTAAATAGGGCAACAAGTCCTCATCTCCCATCAAAGAAGGTTGTTATAATTCACAAATCAGATACAGATGAAGAGATCTGCTATGTAAATATAATGCAAATTTACTTATTATATTTGTATAAATTTAGTTATTTATGGAGGTCATCAGAACTAGTTCAGAAAAAATATAAAATATTTATAAATATATATTTATATAACATATTAAAATATATAAATGTAATATATAATATATTTAATATATAATATTTATATATATCTGAACTAATTCTGATGAAAATATATAAAATATTTATTTATAAATATATATTTTTATAATATATATTTAATATATAAACATAAACATATAATATATTTAATATATATATAAATATAACATTTATATATATATTTCTGAACTAATTCTGATGACCTCTGTAATGAATTAGGTTTACACAAATATAATAAGTAAATTTGCATTATATTTACATAGCATTTTATATATTTATTTTATATCTTTTCCCTTACCAACCAAGGGATGTGATGCAGAAGAAATGAATGGGAAGAGTTTTCAAGTCAATATTTGGTTAACGCACTAGATTATTTTCCCTTAAGATAATATGTGCAGATCCATACAAGAATAAATGCCTAAAAGTAAAACTTCTTTTACTGTGTTGGACTGAGATAGGAAATGCAGTGTAGTGTACTTTAGTTTTCACTTCTTGTACACTATATAAAATAAAGAAAAAATTGAGAATTGCTTATCTTAACTCTATAACATCCTGTTCCCACGTTAAGGTTTACTAAGTCACTTTCTACATCTTCATAATTTTCTCTTTATCTTTGATAGACTTAGCACCATTTGTGAATAAGTCTACTTCAAATCTTTTATATATTTTAAAATCTTATCCTAATATTTTCTTCTTGTTATAACTGCTCTGTTCATCGTTATATAATCTTGATACTCTTGGATGAAAAATCATGTGTCTATATTAATCTCACATCAAAGCAGCATCATTATATAATGATGATGCTAAGTTGTATGAAAAATACCTACTGGATATGCTCCATTAGTCACTAATTTTCAAACTTAAAGTTCTATCTTTGAAAAACTCCTCTCCCCACACCACTGACATGGCTCCTCCACTTGAAAAATGTACTATCTGTATAAAGTGAATTTTTTATAAAATAAAAATGCCGGGTATTGTTTTGTTTAAGTCCAAGGAAAAAAATCAGAACACATAAAAATTTAGGTCTTTTTAATAAAACCAATATGCTTACTTTATTTCAAAATAAAAAGGACTATACTGATTTTAACATGTTATATAGCAAAATAGAGAAGTTAATTTAATTCATGGAACTTAATATTGACAAATGCTTTATTAACCTCCTGAATTTATACCACATTGATATATGTTTGAAACAAATATGTTTCCATATCTTAGATATCAGTGTTTGAATTGAGGGTTCTCTTTGTTTATCTTCAAATGGAAGAAAGGTGATTCAATGCTACCATTTTACCCACAGGCACTCATAGATGTTATCAGAGAGAATCTTCTAGATATTTTGAGAGGTGAAAGAGTCAGAAGACCAATACTATACATGACAAAGAATTAAAGAGTGAAAGGTTATGAATGGAGTGGAAACCACTTTGAGGGAAACAAGAAGTATATGGGAAGCTCTTAAACACATTCAATTCAATCATCTGGCATTCAAGTCAACACATGAAATAAATATTCACTGGGTTACATTGTTAAGAAAAACTTCATTTACTCATTTGTTCTAAATCTTTATTAGGATGTTCCTAGGTGTTATCTTGGATTTCATATGCTAAATGCTAAGTTAGAGGCCCACTAAAGACATGGCCCTCATCATGTCTTTGAAGGTGTTTTGTACTCTTTTAGCCCCCATGATCCACCCATAGAGGCCCTCTAATTCTACCTGAAGGAAACTATTCAGCTTCATGCCTCTCAAATAGTCAGTTCCACCACATGGGTTAATCTTTCATGAATTTATTTAACTCTGTTCAAAATATTTTCTAATTTCTCTTATAATTCCTTTCTTGACCCACATGATTAGAAGTGTGTGACTTATTTGATGAATTATTCAAATATCTTTAAACTATTGATTTCTGATCATTTCACTGTAGTCAGACAATATATTCTTCACTACTTCAATTCTTTTAAGTTTATTGAAACTTGCTTTATGACTCAAGATATGGTCTATATTTGGAAATATTCCATATGCACTTCAAAATAATGTATATTCAGTATTGTTGAATGGAATGTTTTATAAATGTTAATAAAGCCTAGGTGGTTGGTTGAACAGTTTAAAGATATTCTTCATGTCTTTTGGTCTCCATAGTTTCTGATGAGATGTTAGAGGTAATTTTTTATTTCCTTTCCTCTGGATGATTTTACATTTTCTCTTTATTTTTAATTCTCATAATCTTTAGTTTTCAAATGTTGACTACAATGTAAATATCATTGAGAGGGTTCTTTGAGTTTATTTGGATCTATATTTCATGTTTTTCTCAAAAAAACCCATGTTATTTTTATACTTTTTATGGTACTCCCCATTGGTGGCTGATAAGCTACACTAATACCCCAAGAAGAAATACTTGAGAAGATAATACCAAAATGTTAGCACTTGGTTTGGTGTATGGCCAATAATTATTTACTGAACGTTCAATGTATGCCTCTAACACCAAACCTAAATTAGACTGTTATTTGTGACCTTATTTAAGACCTTACTTTAGCTCTTGTCTCTCACTGTCTTCCTCTGAGACAATCTAATCTCAGTAACAAACACATAGAAAATTGCCATAATATGATCAGTTAAGAGCAGGTATCCTGTAGCCAAACCATTTGGGTCTCTTCTACCTGTCTCTTCTGTCTCTTCTACTGGCTATGTGACCCTGGGCAAAATATGTAACCTCCGTGTGGTTCAATTTCCTCTTCTGTAACATGGGGACTATGAGAGTACCTCCTAAGATTCTTTAAGAATTAAATGAATTAAAATTTATAAAACACAGAGAAAAATACCTGGCACATAGTGAGGATGAGATAAATGCCTAATTAATGCAAGAAAAGAAAAGAAAATCAAGAAACAATGTCTATTCCATAGCCATGGAATCTGTTTTCCAAGTCCTTTATACTTTCGCTACTTTAAGGTGTTCCCCTCCCCCCATCTCACACAATGCTCCTCTTTTTCTGTTTATATTCAGTTACTCATTCCTGGTAGCCTGCTTCAAGTCCTATATATTTTATAAAGGTACTCCTCTGAATTGAGGCCTAAGTAGTTTTCTCCACTTTGTGGCCATAAAGTTTATTGTCTATATCTGGTGATATAACCATTTAGTTAGTTATATTCTAGTACCTTGTATATCTACCTCTTTACTTTGCTTCTGATTTTCCCTGTATTAATTTTATTTCTTAATAATATAAAATTAGTTGTCATTTCCCCTGTATCCTACGCACTAATCCATTTTATTTTCATATATCTTTGTTCAAACCATTTCCTCTTTCTGTAACACCCTGCCTATCTTTTGTTAATGCCCCTTCACCTTAAAGATTTTACTTAGGAGTTAACCCATTCAGAAAACTAACCTTACATTGGCAGGTTGGGCTAAGTGCCCTTCTTGCCATCATTTACATTTATAACATACTGCATCTGCTTCTTCTATGAGATCATAAGCTCTTTGAAGACCCATTATATCTTCCACCTTTGGACTCTCAGTGTCTAGCAAAATGCCTTTCACATAGAAGGAACCTCCCAAAAATGTGTCTTAAAATTTATATTCTTCAGCTTACTGTCAAAGACCACGAGGGAAGAGTAAGATGGTGGAGGAGTAGGAGGCTGAGATAGTATCAGATCCCAAAAGCTCAGCTAGATAGTTATCAAACCATTCTAAACACCTACAAACTCAAGGAGATGAGAGAAGAACAGCAATTCTAGGAACAGAAAATCGACCACTTTCTGGAAGGTAGGACATGTGGAAAAGTGAATCCAAAGCGACAGGAAGATAGACCTCAGGGGGAGGGGCTGGCTCCTGGCAAGAGGTAGAGCAGCGGAGCACAAAATCAGAACTTTCAGAAGTCTGCTCGACTGAGGCACATCACTCCAGAGGCTATGGGGGGTGGGGGAGTGGGGGTGGGGTGTTTAGCTCTCACAGGGACAGTGTGGTTTAGGACCTGTGGGGTCACAGAAAGACCGGGGGTATCTGAGGGTGGCAGAGCTCCCAGGTATCAGAATGGGGGAAGCCAATGACAGAGATGGAGTCATGCAGTGGGCTATCAGCTTGGGCTTACCTTGGGGTAATCCTTGAGGTAAGCCCTCAGGATTACTTAAACCATGATCTAAGGCACAGTCGGGCCACTGCTCTTTGAGCAGGGACCCCATAAGGGGCAGATCTGGAGAGACCCCTTCCTTCCTCTTTTGGGAGGAGCAGCACGGGAGCGGATGGCAGGAATCTGCTGGGTTTGGAGAATCCAGACGGGGCTGTGCGCCAGAGATAGAAACACTCGGTCACAGGCCAGCTGAGTTCTGAGTGAGGCCAGAGACCAGGGAGACAGGAGTGACTGCTTTTCTCAGAGGGTGCAGTGAGGAGTGGGGCCCCAAGCTCTCGGCTCTTAGGGGCTGGAGACTGGGAGGCCGCCACTTCATTCTCCTCTTCCAAAGCTATATGGAAAGCGTTCAGGGAACAAAAGTTCCTGAGAGTGAACCTGAGCAGATTACTTAGCCCAGCCCCTGGCAAGGGAGGTGCAATTCCGCCTCCAGCAAAGACATTTGAGAATCATGGCAACAGGCCTCTCCCCCAGAAAATCAGCAAGAATATCCAACCAAGACCAAGTTCATCGATCAAGGAAAACTGTGGAACTCCAGAGCTAGGAAAAAGCAACAAATAGAATTCATGACTTTCCCCCCCATGATCCTTTCAGAGTTAAATTTTTTTAAATTTTATTTTTTTATTTTATTTTTCCTCTTTCCTATTTAACATTTTTAAAATAGTATCTTACCATTACCTTTTTAAAAATCTTTTCTAATTTTCACTGTTACATTCATAGTTTATCCTCTCATTATAATTAACCTTATTTTTTTGTATACATATAGGGTGCTTTTTTCTTTAAAATTTTGGGATATAACTTCTTTGAATAGATCAAAATATACCCTAAATCTAACATACGGCTTGGTTCTAGTCTCCAGTCTTATCACAATCTTTCCTCTTTTATTTGTTTTTTCTTTTTTCAACCAACCTCTTATCAATCCTTTTTTTAGGATATTTTTTAATTTTCATCTTTACACTCACATTCCATCCCTTCGTAGTGTTTACCCTTATTTTTGTATATTTATAAGTTTTTCTTTCTTTAAAATTTTGGGAGGTAGTTTCTTCTAACAGACCAAAAACACCCCAAATCAGGGTGGGGCTCTGTTCTAATCACAAGTCTAATATACATATATATTTCTTTTTCTTTTCTTTTTTCTTTTTTTTTCCCTGCCCCCTTTTTCTTCAACCCTTGGTTTCGGCTCTCTTCTGATTTTTCTGGGGTCATTGCTACCCTTTTAGTGTTTTGTTTTCTCATTCATCTATTCTTATCTCGATAAAATGGTAAGGTGGAAGAACTCACTACAAAAAAAAAAATGAACAAGAGGCAGTACCGATGTCTAGGGACCTAATCAATATGGACATTAGTAATATGTTAGAAATAAGAGTTCAAAATGACAATTATCAAGGTGCTAGCTGGGCTTGAAAAAAGCATGGAAGATATTAGAGAATCCCTTTCTGGAGAAGTAAAATTCCTTTCTGGAGAAAGAAAAGAACTAAAATCTAACCAAGTTGAAATCAAAAAAGGTATTAATGAGGAACAATAAAAAAAAATGGAGGCTCTTACTGCTAGGATAAATGAGGCAGAAGAGAAAATTAGTGATATAGAAGACCAAATAACAGAGAATAAATAAGCTGAAAAAAGAGAAAAACAACTACTGGACCACGAGGGGAGAGTTTGAAAGATAAGTGATACCATAAGACACAACAAAATTAGAATAATTGGGATCCCAGAAGAAGAAGAAAGAGAGAGGCTGAAGGTATATGGGAGCAAATTATTGTAGAGAATTTCCCCAATTTGGTGAAAGGAACAAGCATCAAAATCCAGGAGGCACAGAGAATCCCCCTCAAAATTGGTGAAAGGAACAAGCATCAAAATCCAGGAGGCACAGAGAACCCCCCTCAAAATCAAGAAAAATAGGTTTACACCCTGTCATCTAATAGCAAAACTTACAAGTCTTAGTGACAAAGAGAAAATCCTGAAAGCAGTTTGGGTCAAGAAGTCTGTAACATACAAAGGCAGAAATTTTAGATTGGCAGCAGACCTATCCACAGAGACCTGGCAGACCAGAAAGGACTGGCATGATATATTCAGAGCACTAAATGAGAAAAATATGCAGTCAAGAATACTATATCCAGCTAGGCTGTCACTGAAAATAGATGGAGATATAAAAAGCTTCCAGGACAAACAAAAACTAAAAGAATTTGCAAACACCAAATCAGCCCTACAGGAAATATTGAAAGGAGTCCTCTAAGCAAATAGAGAGCCTAAAAGGAACATAGACCAGAAAGAAACAGAGACAATATACAGTAACAGTCACCTTATAGGCAATACAATGGCACTAAATTCATATCTGTCAATAGTTACCCTGAATGTAAGTGGGCTAAATGTCCCAATTAAAAGACATAGAGGGGCACCTGGGTGTCTCAGTGGGTTAAAGCCTCTGCCCTCAGCTCAGGTCATGATCTCAGTGATCCTGGGATCGAGCCCCACATCGGGCTCTCTGCTCAGCAGGGAGTCTGCTTCCCGCTCTCTCTCTCTGCCTGCCTCTCTGCCTACTGGTGATCTCTCTCCCTCTCTGTCAAATAAATAAACAAAAATTAAAAAAAAAAAAGACATAGAATATCAGAATGGATAAAAAAACAAAACAAAACAAAAACAAGAATAGAGTCATAAATAGAGAG
>CM053616.1:30580962-30588462 GCA_028646535.1 Procyon lotor
CCTCTCTCTCTGCCTGCCTCTCTGCCTACTTGTGATCTCTCTGTCAAATAAATAAAATCTTTAAAAAAAAAAGAAAAAAGAAAAAAGAGTATGGTATAAAAACAGACCCATAGGTCAATGGAACAGAATTAAGAGCCCAAAAATACACTTATGCATATATGGTTAATTTTTGAAAAAATAACCAAGAATGCACAATGAGAAAAGATAGTTTCTTCAGTAGTGTTGGGAAAACTGTATGGCCACATGTGAAAGAATGAAGCTGGACTCCTTATCTCACACACACACACACACACACACACACACACACACACACACACACAGAAAAAACTCCAAATGGAATAACTCTTGAATGTAAGAACGGAAACCACAAAATTCCTGGAAGACACAAGGGATGAGCTCCTTGACATTGGTTGTGGCAATAATATTTTTAAAAATTTTACCTCAAAAGCAAAAAGAAACAAATGGGACTACATCAAACTAAAAAGCTTCCAGAAAAGGGAATTATCAACAAAATTAAGAGGCAGACCATAGGAGGAGAGAAAATATTTACAAACCACACATATCCAATAAGGAGTTAATATCCAAAATATACAAAGCACTCGTATTAACTCAATAGAAAAAAAACAAGCAAATAACCCAATTAAAAATGGGCAAAGGACCTGAATAGGTATTTTTCCAATACAGTTTTCCAACAGGTATGTGAAAAGGTGCTCAATCTCACTAATTATTAGGGAAAAGCAAGTCAAAAACCACAATATATCACTTCACACCTCTTAGGATATCAATCATCAAAGATAAGAGATAACAAATGTTGAGAAGGGTGTAGAGAAGAAAATCCTTATACAGGGTTGATAAGACTGTAAGCTGGTACACCCACTATGGAAAACAGTATGGAGAATTTAAAGCGGTATCAAGAATTTAACAGTAGAACTACTACATGATCCAGCAATCCTCCTTCTGGGTATATATCCAAAGGAAATGAAATCATTATCTTACAGAGATATCTGTGCTGCTATGTTCATTGTAGCTTTATTCACGATTGCCAAAGTATGAAAACCACCTAAGTGTTCACTGACAGATGAATAGATAAAGAAAATGCTTTATTGTATGGAATGGAATATTATTCATTCTTTAAAAAGAAGAAAATCCTGCCATTTGTAACAACACGGATGAACCTGGAGGGCATTGTGCTGAGTGAAATAAGCCAGACAGAGAAAGACGTATACTGCATAGTACCTTCTTTATGTAGAATCAAAACAAAATTTAAAAATGGAAATCATAGTGCTTGCCAGTGGCTGAGGTACGGGTAGGGAAAATGGAAGAAGTTCATAAAAGGGCATAAGCTTTCATCTATAAGATGAATAAGATTTGAGGATTTAATGTAAAACATAATGACTATATTTGATAACATTTTATTGCATAACTGAAATTTGCTAGAAAGTAGAATACAAGTGTTTTCATCTCCGAAAAAGGATAAATTTGTAAGATAATGGATGTATTAATTAACTCCATTGTGGGAATCCTTTCACAATATATACATATATGAAATCATTACCTTATATACTTTAAATATACATATTACAGTGTTGTCAATTGCACCTCAGTAAAGCTGAAACAAAGCAAATTAGGCATCTATTGTATTTTCTGTATAAATGCATCCTCCATTCATAGTCTTGATATTTGTAGTCCTAATATCTTGACTTAATATTTTTCAAATAGTATTTTCCCTCAGTATTCATTGGAAAGCAATTAGGGTGAAGAGAATTTCAAGAAAAGATGGTGTATGCAAAAGGATATCTTATTTTAGGCTTGCTGAAATAATAGCAAATTCCAAATTCACAATGGGTTTTGTTTTGGATTTAGGGCTAATTCTAGAGATTGTAACTCATTTGGAGCCACACCTACTAATCCCTGCAAGGTTAGCACTTCATCAGTGTCATCCTCACTCTCCTCAGAAGGATTCTTTGAGAGCTCTGATGAGTAAGTCACTCAGAGCACAAAAGGATCACTGAAAATAGGTTACTTGAGATTTCTAATGGTATGAACAACAAGGTGGTGCACAATATTATGAGATTTTTGTTGATACTCTAATCATGGAGTCTAACTTAGAGAGAGGAATTCATAATGGCACAGAATGAAGCTACCTTTATGCACAGGAGATGGTTTTCCTAAGCTTTTTAAATAAAACAAGAGAAAGATAATTTAAGCTTAGTCTGTGTAAAAGAGTAAAAAACCAAGGGAATATTTAAAGGTCATTTAAAATCAAACCCAACTAAACTAATATCTAGGAAATGTAAGGTTTTTTGCTCTTAACATCCCACACTGTATGATGTCCAGTCAAAAATGTAAAATAATCAGTTATGTCTCTGCACCAACATGGTAAAAACAGTATACAAAAAAAAATAAAAAATTTTAAAAATACAATATACAGATGTATCAAAACTACAGGATCTGCTACACAGAAATCCAAGTTTGTCAGAATTCTAAAATGCATGGTCCTTCGTATTCAGGTCATTTCCTGGCAAATAGTCATTTGGTTAGGCCTCTGAAATGCTTCATAATTTTATGCCACATGGATTCCAAATCATGTTTTTACTGAAGCAGAAGGTCTTAGTGAGCTGAAATACATTGGTTTAAAAAATTACTGAAATTCAAATACAATATAGAGGAAACTAAGTATTCTTATGAAACAATTAAAATGCAGTACTAAATTGGTTCGCATAAGCCTGTTTTCCAAGTCAAACTTTATCTAGTCAACAATCTAAAATTAATTAGACTAATTGACAAAGTTTCAAACTTTGGGACTATGTTCATAATCACAAATGGTACACATCAGAAAACTTATGAGATTTTTAAGTAACATGACCATTAAACATTGTATACATTATAAGCAAACCGTTTACCAATCACTGTGAGGTCTCATTATTTCTAACAGCTTTGGAATCATTGTTAGGACCCTCAGCATGCACTTTGGAGCATATATGGCAATGCCAAGTCCCTTTCATTTGTGTAGATTAGATTTTTAGAACAATCAAAACAAATTCAGAGTCCAGAATGATGAGTGAATTATTAACTGTACCATTCAAGACCTTTGGTAATACAGATTGAATTTATCCTTTTAGCTTTATCTAGTACCCTAGAAACACTTGTTTGTTTATTCAGTGGTCCTGAGTAGATCCCATGTTTTTTCTGTCTCCTGGTTCATCTTTCAAGGTATAGTCTACAGGGTGTCTCGTTCGGGAGATATCACTGAATTCAAAACTAACGGTAGCATTTCCCTCCTGAAAACCACAGCTCATCTGTGGCCATATCACATGTCGTGTTGTGCTAAACTGTTATTTCCACATTCCTTGAGGCCAAACTGTATTTTGCATTCCAGCCTCAGAGATTGAGGGAGTGGTGAGAAGAGGGTGGTAGTGTGTTACTTTTCCACTGCTGACCACAATATCTGCCATGGTACCCAAAGAGGATGCCTTAAACATAGCAAATGAAAATGAGAGTTTGTTAAGTGAATAAATGAAAAAGAAAGGTAATTGACACTGTCCATGCAAAGGTTGAAATCTAAGCACCAGGTCTCATTTTAACTTTGTTTTCTTCCCACCGATACAGTTTCCCCACAGTACATCCTTTGGGATCTTAAGAGGTGCTACCAACTAAAAGATCAAGTGGACAATAAATTTCTGAAATGCTGGTTATTAAAACACTAAGCCAGTTTTCCTTTTTTTTAAATTCCAGCATATCTGAGACTATTTAATATGCTATTGTGTTTTATAACTCTTGAAAGAGTGGGGTAGAATATTCAGGGGTTACCAGATTTTTGACCACAGAACATTTTGTTTTTCTGCAGAAGAAACATTGTCCTCTGAGAAGGAAAGCACACATAGGATTAAAGTTATGCTAATTAAATTAGCAATAAATATGGGAACAGAAAAAAAATGAAGTAGGATCCAATTTTAGTTTCAGGAATAATTTGGGAAGAGTTTACTTCTCATGCTGAATTCTAGGTAGACAAGACTTTGTTTCCTGAAAAGAAAAACAGGGCCTACTATTACCTACAGATTTTTTTTTAAGGAGTCTAGTGAGATCACAGGACTTGATCATTCATCTTTTTATTTTACTAATGGCTAGAACATGACCCTTGAAAAATTTTCCTTCCTTAGAATATATTGATTTAGGATTAGTTATCCTCTTTTTAAATTACTACATTAAATGCAAAATTAAAGTATCACTTTCTCTTTATCATTTGATGTTGCCAAAGATATGACTGTTTTCCTGGTAAATATAAATTACATTATACCACATTTTCTGAAAGGCAGCCACCTAGTTATCCACCTAAGGTTCCTGCTTCTTTCCAGTCTCTTCTCTCCCAGCATAAAGGCCTGTAGCTGCTTTGGTCTTTCTGAATTTCTAACTTACTTTTTTGGAAATCTGATAATATTTGAAATACCAGTTAAAATCTAGCAATATAATGTTTCTTATGAATGCTCCCCCGCCAAAAATCTAATAACATTGCATAAAAAAAGACAAAGTAACAATTTTCTTTCTTCAAAACCACTCAGCTATGCAATCTTTAGTTCTTTTAGACCTTCAGAAGGTATGATCAGTATGCATAGGAAAAGTCATGTCTCTTACTTCACTTTGCAAGAGTGCACTGCAGAGCATTAATAGCTGCATTGCCTTGTTAATAAACTTCAGTCAAAATGCTTTGGGAGATAATTTGATTAAAAAAAAGAATAAAAAACACCGAAGCTGAAATATTGCTTTTATAAGCTTCAAGATCAATTCACCATGTGCTTTTTTAATCAACTGAAATATATACATTTAAACAGAAAACACAGATGACTTAGCATCCTCCCATATCATGTCAGTGAGCGTGACTAGTTCCTTGTAATTTTTTTTTTCTCATACTCTCTTGTGCTCTGACTTATGAGGGAAAAACTTTCCATGAAAAATGTGTGCTACTTTTCCACTTTTGGCCTTGTATGTGCTTCTTCTCTGCCTTAATTACAATATAAATCAACTGCAAAAAAAGATTTACAGTGATTACACCTCACTTAGAGAGCTGTGAAGATTGATCTGGAAGTGGTATGTTTGTCAAGCTTTGTGTCTACTTCTCCTCTTAGCTAGTTCTAAAGTGAATCCCAGGACAACGTATTTAAAGAGAAGTAAATGTGGGAGGGAAAAGCTCTGGCATATCACTCTGTTCTTTGTGTTCTCGCTGAATATGCCAGCGACTTACTCTTAGAAAAGTCCAGGGCAAAAGACTTTTCAAACAATTGTGAACTTCAAACCCAAATATTTACTACATTAGGAGAAAATATCACCATAGCTACTGTACTGATCCCTGAGTATCCCCCATTTTCTATGTACTCAACTGGGTGAAATAGAAATTGGAACACAAACCTTCCTGTTTGTAATGAATTAATTCTTTCTTTTAAGATTTTGTTTATTTTAGGGGCGCCTGGGTGGCTCAGTCGTTAAGCGTCTGCCTTCGGCTCAGGTCATGATCCCAGAGTCCTGGGATTGAGCCCCACATCGGGCTCCTTGCTGGGCAGGAAGCCTGCTTCTCCCACTACCATCCCCTCTGCTTGTGTTCCCTCTCTCGCTGTGTTTCTCTCTGTCAAATAAATAAAATCTTTAAAAAAAGAAAAAAAGATTTTGTTTATTTTAGAGAAAGAAAGCACATGCATGCTTGAGCGTAGGGGCAGAGGAAGAGGGAGAGAGAGCCCTAAGCAGACTCCACACTAAGTGTGGAGTCTAAGTTGGGGCTCGATCTCACGACCCTGAGCTCATGACCTCAGCCAAAATCAAGAATCCCACCCTCAACCGACTGAGCCACCCAGGCACCCCTCATATGGATCAACTCTTTATCACCATCAATAAGAATTTATTAAGGATCTATATTAGGTCCCTGTACTAGTTTCTTGGAGAGAAGTTAGTCAGTCCTTACCTTTAGGAAGTTTTGTCCTTTTTCTAGGGTAAATTCATTATCAATGTGATCACACCAGGCAGAACAAAAACATACAATTAAGAAACAAAGCTGACACAATATAATGCGTCCTTTCACATTGTATCAAGTCTCATAGCTTGACCTAACTTTCTGTACCTCTACAGACATCTGTCCTGCCCACCCCATTGCTGTTCAGGCAGGCTGGTACAGCTCTGGTCTAAAGGGTCAAGGAGATGAAATAGCATGTCTTTTAGATTTATTTGTGTTGGATTTCTTTGAAAGCCAACCTGACTGCTTCATTTAAAAAGTGACCTCAATGATTTCTTCTTGATGAAATGTTATAAAGCCTCTAATAAATTATTAGGAGAGCTATTTGCTAATTTGCCAGTATATCGCTTTTAAAAATGGGCTTATCTTTCCAGACAACACTCCTGAAAAATCATGTTTTCCTGTTCAACGGTCCCCTACTTTTATTGTTTCTCTGCAGTAAAAAGGCCCCTATTGAAGAGTCAAGTGCCAAAGATTTTCACTCTCAGTTCATGTGAGGACTCAGAAAGGAGTGTAATCATACTTTAAAAATAAAGTATATTCTCAAATCTAGAAATTAGCTAGTAATTGAAATTATCATCACAGTATTTTAACTGATGACCATTGAACTCTTTTCTGGCAAACGGCTCATAGAGCATTAATTGCATGTCACATTACAGATCTGCAGAGTTAAGTTCTGTCTTGTCCTTGGGACTGTGAGTTCTAAAGCAACTTTGTAAGTGTCTTTTAGGGTACAGAAGAAATCATTAAACTGCAAAAGTTCTATATGGTCTGAGAGGGATGTAGTTCATTGTCCCTTCAAATATCATCCCCTGTTCCTCAAACCCATATTATCATCTACCACTTTAGATAGTGCTAAGAACTTCCACAGCCTTTTACTTCTACCCACAGCATCCAAGTATCTAAGAACACTCCAGAAAACCATTTTCTACATAAGGCAAATTCAAAGGGTTTTAGAAAAGAAAGCTTATTCTGATTTCATTCTGATCAGTGTTAGAATGGGAATAACCTGGATTTTTTTTTTACAACCTTATATATATTTTAATGGATTATTTAAAATAGCTCATCAATCTCTCTGATATGAAGAATTTGAGAGGCAAGGCAGGGGTTTGGGGGAGGGTGGGGGAGAGAAATGAAACAGGAAGGGATGGGAAGGGAGACAAACCATAAGAGACTCCTAGACCCACGAAACGAACTAAAGGTGGCTGGGAGGCAGGGGGGTAGGAATAGGGTGGCTGGGTTGTGGACATTGGGGAGGGTATGTGCTATGGTAAATGCTGTGAAATGTGTAAGCCTGACAATTCACAGACATGTACCCTGGGGCAAATAATACATTATATGTTAGTAAAAATAAAAAAATAAAATAGCTCATCATAGCAACTCTTAAAATCTTTCCCTCTGATATCAATCAACAAATAATATTACTAGATATAATATCTGCATTATAAAGTCTGCAAGATGCAAAAGAAAAGTTGATAAAAATGAAACTTTGAAAATGCAAC
>CM053616.1:30593462-30688705 GCA_028646535.1 Procyon lotor
ATTTTTGCAACTCTGCATGCTAAGATGAAAATCTGTATGTCTAGAGTAGTTCCAAGGGAAAATACATACTAGATGACTTTGTCATTAAAAAGACATAAAACCCAGAATTATCATAAAGTGACATTTCCATGTATTTTACTATGAAAAAGTTGGTGATGTCAAGCTACTGATTATTTTAGGATTTCTAATCAGGTGCTAAAAAGTTAGATACCAGGAGATCAGTAGCCTGACTCCACATCTGTCTTTCAAATCCCTGAAATCACTTGACTAACACCTCTCGCTCACAGAGAGAACAAAAGCGAGCGGGGAAGATCTGGACAAGAGCTTGCAGGCGCGACAGGGATGACAGGGACGCAGTAGCCCATGTCCTGGCTGACTTTCCGGCCCAGCGTTTCCTCAGTTGAAACCATGTGGCCCTCAGAACATATCACATGGAGAGTTTTTCATACAGATGAAGAGTTAAATTTAAAGAAATGAGGCTTTTTCCCCTGTAATATTTAACAAAATTGTTCTTCAATTTGCAAAAGGTATTAAAACCTAAAGCAGTTTTGTCCTGCGCCCAGCCTCTCGCTCCCTGTAAGAACGTGAGCTTGGTAGCAGTGTTTCTGGTTCTGCTGCCGCTTCAGTGGAAGCCTGCAGGAAGTTACCTGTGGAGTTACTTATGTAGTGGGTCGTTCTGTGCAACTCGTGGTACACCACAAAACAAAGACCTCAACCCCAGGCGCCAGCTTTCTAACAGTGCCAAGACCTGACCTACGGGGTCAGTCACACCACAAATTTCTGATTCTAAGAAGGAAAACTGTGAGGTATAAATGAAGATCACCCCAATAGAAGAGTTGAAGATGGGCACCTGGGTGGCTCAGTGGGTTAAAGACTCCGCCTTCGGTTCAGGTCGTGATGTCAGGGTCCTGGGATGGAGCCCCGCATCGGGCTCTCTGCTCAGCAGGGAGCTTGCTTCCTCCTCTCTCTCTGCCTGCCTCTCTGCCTACTTGTGATCTGCCTCTCTCTGTGAAATAAGTGTAAATAAATAACTAAACAAATAAATAAATAAAAATTAAAAAAAAAGAAGAGTCGAAGATAAGAAAAAGAGAAGGAGAAAGAAAAGAGGAAGGAAGCTGGCACAGTAGATACATCAGAGCAGGATTTTTCATTCTCAGAGCTATCCAAATACAATTATGGAAGAAACTGAAAGGCAAACTTTACATGTAACTGGTAGAAAAACATAGTTTTTGACAGAAGTTGCCTCCCTGCTCTGAACTGGAGAGTCCTGACAGCAAATGCTTGCTGGGGATCATGGTTTGATAATTACAATTGAAAGGGTTAGTTAAGAATGACTGACTGACATCACGAAACAAATGAAAGATGACGAGGGTAGATTCTGAGCTCTAATTCTCCCATGGCAGGGAGACATTCAACGCTCTCTCTGCCTCGGGGTGCCTGGGGCCTCCTCTACTTGAGCTGTCATCTTCTTAGCCATTCACTTATCGTCTTCTGCATCTCATCGTTATCCTGTACCGATCCAGGACTAAGCCAGAATGGATTCTTTTTTAAATGTGTTGTTTTTAACTGTTGCCAAGAACTCCATCCCTCTGTAACTGCCTAGACTATTACTAGTCTGTAGTAGGCAGACTCACCTCTAACTGTACGTCCCCAGCTGAAATGATATTTGTCACTCATTTGCTTCTGCACAAATCTGTGTCAGACAAAACCTTAGAGAAGGGTCTGTCTTCTTGTTCCGCTTTATACTACATTCATGGTGTGGATTATGTAAAACGTTCTGACATTTTGGCAGAAAGACAACAACTTGTAAAATGGGGGGAAGGAGAATGAATCACTCTGTATAAATCATTGATTCTGTGTTATACTATTAGATAATCCTTAGAGTTTCATGTCTACTTTAAGGGAAGTAAGCTTGAGATAACTAGAGGAAGTGCTATGAGGCAGCATTTGTAGAACATACGTACTTCCAGGGGATTCCTTAGATATAATTTGTCTGTACCCATGACTTACAAAGTTGAATACATACAGTAAGAAAATGTAAGAAAACAGAAATTAAAATTTGTTAAACATTAGACAGAAGGAAAACAGTGAATAATCAAATGGACCAAAGAGTGGGGTCAGTATAAAATATATCCATGGAGTCTTAAATATTTGCAAGTAATGACTACCGATTAGGCTCTGAGCTTTCCAGTAGCCCAAATGAAGAGGCAACCATTGTAATCGTTTGGTCATTCCAAGTTCATAATCCTGAACATGACTATTTAGCAGAATATACAGAATTTTATTTCAATGAATATTCAATTATAATTGTTTCCAGTTCAACTCTGTATACCCAGTGTTAGGCACTCTATCCCTGGCAGACGAGGAAGAGCGTAAACATTCATTGCATGAAAGGATGAATATATATCTTAGGTCAAAATTTGGCAGTAATGGGAGAAGTAACCTCCTTACTTTTCCTTGAAATTCTTTAGCAGTGTTAACAGTTACAGTCACACTGAAGATCTTTGATTTTCAGCTATCTGTGGTCATAACCAGCTCAGAATGGTTCCCATCTAGGCCTTTGCAGACTTCCTTTATTGGTTTGCAAAATATGATTGTTTGTACTCGGTATTATGTGAAGGATTCAGAATTATTTCATTGGTATTTTATAAGTAACTATTTGAGGCTGAAATTCCCCAAATCTTATTATTTCAATTATAAATTTTAATGCATTTTATTATATTGTTATATCTTATAGTACCTATTTGGCAGATCCTTGTTTTTAAGGGTTAGTTCTCATAGCATAAGATTACAAGGTGTAAAAAGTGCAACACCATTTATAGTGTGTGTGTGTGTGTGCATTTATCTCTTAGAGTCATAAATTCAAAGTCTCATTCACATGCAAAATGTATATGGTTAAGATATGAATTACATCATGGAAAAGGGGAAAACAGGTCAGAAATAATGAGAGGGGGAATAAAAATTTAAAAAGAAATGTATTGGTTAAGCCATTTAGAGTAATATTTTGTTTCTGATTCTTTATCAAGAGCACAAAGCAGTTTCTGAAGATGAGCAAATTGTATGTGCCTCTTTATTTGCAATAATTTTATTTTGGCATTTCAAATTGAATCACCAATTAAGATATTATTTTAGTTGCTGAATGTATTAAATCATTTGAATCAAATCATGTCAGGGATAGGCATGCTTCCTAAGAAATCTGTTCTGAGTAAGACAAGTGTACTTCATTTTAACAAGCCATTCACAAGTCTACTGCTGGATTCCAAAACATTTCTACTGTGATGCATTCAAACAACTAGTATATAAATGTACCAATTTAGTTCTGACACATCAAGGATAAATTTGAGTTTGAAAGTCTCCCCTGAGTTTTACAGGTGTCCATATTGTTCTAGGATAAAAGGTGACATTTGGGTCATTGTGGATAAGCTTGTTCTATATCTTAAAAATGTTCAGAATTTCCTTTTGTTCTGGTTCTGTTTTGGTGTCTAGATCATCTTTAACTATTAATACATTCATTTTACCACCCTGCCAGTACCTTTCATAGACAGTGTTTCCTGGACATATTTCACCCAAGCTCTGCATATTATGCCCAACATGTCATAATTTTAGACCTGGCTTAGAGGTCACCTTTAGAGCCTGTGAGGAAAGTACAGGAGCTCAGTAGCACACACATCAGCGATCAGCCATGGTCCTCTTCTCTGATAAAGACTGCAACTTATGAAAGAGCACATGCTGAGTATTTAAGAGAAAAGAGAATAGCTTCCTAACCAGCCGGATCAGCCAAATAAACTCTGGTGATTACTAGAATGAGAGATCACATCCAGATTGACCTCATGTCCGGTCATGAGTTATATCAGTATTTCTGGAATGTTCAATGGAGAAGAAAAAAAGAGCAGGAAGGAGCAAGAGATAGCACTTGAGCAACAATATAATTTATTACTAAAACCAGGATGATTATGATAATAAAAGAGGTCTATACTAACAATTACACTGGGAAAACCAGCATAAACCTGGGACTGTCCTGGGAATGTATGATGCCCCTAGATAACACTAACCCAATTAATTCCTTCAAAAAGTTCAAATCTTAATATAGGAGGCCCTGACAAATAAATGTACAGTCCCTATAAATCTGTAAACCATGAAAAATATATGTTTAGGACTGCACTGGGGAGCGTGAAGGTCAGTATGATTAGTATTATTTGGCAAAATAGTTTTAGACGCCTATAATTGAAGAGTGAATTAATTTAGAATCAGAAAGTCTTATCAGCTCAAATGAAGATAGCCTGAGAGGTAAACAAAGTGAAAATAAGTAATGTTCTTATTTGTTCCTTTCGGGGGATGTCTGGTATTAACTCCTTCTGGCCACTAGGGGACCACTTAGTACTTTGCACATTGCCTTGAACCGCTTTAAAAACCGTTCTGCACTTAGACTGAAGAAAGACAACAAGATGCTAATTACATCAGGGTCCTGTGACATCTCTTGCCTATGCAGCACATGCTAGCAATTGATTATATGATACTGTTGTCTAGTTGCTTCAAGTGTCTTAGTTTGGTTTTTTCCAATTCATGGACTTCTTAGATGTCAGATCTTTGGCTCACACAGCCAAATGCCTGGGCAGAGCTGCACTCTCAGTAAGAATTGGATCCACATCTTTTTCTCTCTTTTTTTTTTTTCTGGACTTGAATAACAGCCCTATCTGGGAAAGTACCCTCGCCTTTCCCTAAGTGCTAAACTCTAATCTCTGGTAATAATTTGAGCCCTGGAAATAACAAAAAAATTAGTAGTAGTAGTAGTAGTGTAGTAGTAGTAGTACCTACTAGGTGCCAAGTGCTATGTATTTATATATAAACATTTTTTTTCTAATGCTACAATGTCTTCCAAGCAAGTTTTATTTTTTCTCATATTAGCAATGAAAAAAACTGAGACTTTGGTTGAATTTCTCAACCAAGGTCCAAGGCTATATAGATGAGGCAAAGGTGAAATTTCAGTCGCTGTCCAAAGTATATATGGTAGGGAGCAAAGTAGGAAGCACAGACAACTAATCACCTGGTTCTTGTCATGATGTCCATGAACCTCAGTTTCCAAGCAGAAACGCACAGAATCCTCTCACTGAGAATATGCTGTGGACTTTGTACAGAAAACCCAGCCCTGTGATGTCTGCCTCACGAGCTCACATATGTCCTCCATCATCACCTAATCGTGATGGGACTTCTGAATGGGGAATGGGGGAGTCATCCTGGAGGGTAGCTCTGTGCCATCTTAGGCACAAAGGTACCAAGGCATGTATGGGATGCTAAGGCATCAGCACCCTCAAAAGTCTCACTGCCTGACATTATTTGTCAGGTTATCTGTGGATAACAGACATTTTATTTTATTGTTTTTTATTTTATTGATTTTATATACTCTTATCTAAAGTGCTATGGATGGATGGATGGATGGATGGATGGATGGATGGATGGATGGATAGATCATAGATAGACAGTTTGCTTCGAGGCTTGTGCCACACGGCTACTGCTAGGTCACTTGATCTGAAAATTCCTAAGCAAGCGCACCAACCAACCTCAAGTATTACACCATCATTACAGTCACTGTATTGTGACTTAAAGTTTTAATGTAAAGCTGTGAAAGGACAAGGCCTTATCTTATTCATCTTGGAATTCCCAATCCTCAGTGTGCTTCCTGGCACATACTTCCTGACACACAGCGATTAAAAAAGAGAAAAAAGTGCCATTCATCTTCCACCTGAATGCCAATTTCATGTCCAGTGGAAAATCCAATGCCTTCCCTGAACTTGCCAGCAAGGCCTTTAGCTACAAGTTCTTGCAAATACTTGCCTACAACACTTGTGTGCCCTGCAAGGGGCAGCTGTTCTTATACCTCTGCCCTGAGATTGACTCAATAGCCTTTCCCCAGAAAAGGGGAAACACCAACATAAACGATTAATATTAGACATCCCTGGGCTGAACAGTGCTTCAGTGATGTTGCCATGTTTCTCTGTTTGCATTCTGTCTTGTCTTCTCTGTTCTCTCCACTCCTAAGTTCCTGTCCATTTCTAGTACAGACCATTTGAGTTATTTCTTTTCTTTCCTTCTCTCCGGCTATTCCAGGTGCTAAGGTATCACGTGCCATCCTAAAGAAGGTACAGAAGTATTTTCAGAAATTAAAGTCTTTGCTGATTCTTAAGATAAAATATATTTGTTAAAGATTTATTTATTTATTTTAGAGAGGGTGTGTGCACATGAGCAGGGGGAGGGGCACAGGGAGAGGGAGAGAGAATCCCAAGCAGACTCCCCACTGAGTACAGAGCCTGATACCTGCTGGCCTTTTCGCTGAGATCATGACCTGAGCCTAAATCAAGAGTTGGCTGCTTAATATACCGAGCCACTCAGCACCCCAAGATAAAATATAATTTTTAATCTCACAATACAGGGAAGGAAAGAAGGGAGTGGGAGGAGAGAAGGGAAAAACTGAGGAGAGCGGAGAGGGAAAGGAGTATGGAAGCCCTCCCAGCCCATGTCTGTTGTGTAAGTATGCAGGGAAATTGTGTTTCAGCCTCAAAATATGATCAGCCTCTTACTAAAGCATTTAACTTACTTAGCTCATAGTCTTTCTTTCCTTCTCTACCGGCCTCCTGCTCCTGTCTCTTTAATGGCATGTAATCAACATAAACCCATGTTTAAAGTATACGACTGATTTTTGGACATACTCATACACCGATGAAACTGTCATCACCATCAACAGAATGAACATATCAACCATCCCAACACTTCCTTAGTTACAAGTAAATCCATTAGACCTTCCCCATCTTCTACTACCTCCCCTGTTCTCAAGAAATCACTCATCTGCTTTCTATCACTATAAATTACCTTACATTCTCTAGAATTTTATATCAATGAGATCATATAGCATTTACTCTTTTTTCAGTCAACATAATTATTTTGAGATCCATACGTTTTCCATATATTAGTAGTTCATTATTTTTCTTTGTTGCAGAATTGCATTGTATTGTGTATATCAAAATTTGTTTATTCATCTATTCATGAATACCAAGGTTATTTTCAGTTTGGTACAAATAAGACCAAGGTGCCTGGGTGCCTCAGTTGATTAAGCATCAGATGGTTGATATCAGCTCAGATCATGATCTCAGGGTCATGTGAAATGAAGCCTGCTTAAGATTTTCTATCTCCCCTCTCCCTCTGCCCCTCCCCCACAAAAAAAAGAAAACAAATAAGACCAATAAGAATATTCATGTACAAGTCTTGATATATTTTCATTTCTCCTGGGTAAATATCTAAAAGTGGAATGAATGGCTGGATCACATGATAGGTATGCATTTACATTTTAAGAAACCACCAAACTGTTTTCCAAATGGTTGTACCATTTAATGTACCCACCAGCATTGTGTGAGAGCTCTGGTTTCTCTGCATCCTTCTCTACATTAAGTATGATCAGCCTTTGAAATTTTAGCCATTCTAACTGTTGTGCAATGGCATCTTGTGGTGCTTTTGTCTTGTAGTCCCTTAATGTCTAATGTTGTTCAACATCTTTTCATATGCTTATACACCATCCACATATCTTCTTTGGTGAAGTGTTTCTTTAGATCTTTGCCCATTTTTAATTAGAGTGTTGTTTTCTTATTATTGGATTTTGAAGTTCTTTATCCTACACACAATTCTTTAACAGATAAAAGCTTTGCAAATATTTTCCCCCAGGAAATGGCTAGTTTTTTCATTTACTTAATGTCTTTTAAAGGGCAAAAGTTTTTGATTTTTAAAAAGTATAAATAATCAGTTTATTCTTTTATGAATCCTCTTTTTTTGGTCATATCTAAGAAATCTTTACCTACACCAAGATCACAAAACTTTTTTCCTTTGTTTTCTTCCAGAAGTTTTATTATTTTAGATTTTATGGTTAGTCTTATCATCCATTTGGCTTACTTTTTTGTATATGGTGAGAAGGATGGGTCAAAATTCATTTTTTTGTATGGGTCAAAGTTCATTTTATTGTTTATGGATATCCAGTCCATTTGTTGACAAGAGTTTTTTTTTCCATTGAATTAACCTTATACTTTTGTCAAAAATCAATTGTCCATAGACCCTCTAATCTGTTTTATTGTTCTATTGAGTATCTTGATGCTACTCCTCTTAATTTCTGTACCTTTATAAGTCTTCATATTGAAAGTGTGAGCCCACCAACTCTGTTCTTCTTTTTCACATATAAAGACCAAAATCAGCTTGTCAATATCTACCAAAAAAAAAAAAAAAAGCCTGCTAAGATTTTGATTAGAATTGCATCAAATTTATAAATCAATTTTGGGAGAACTAATATCTAAACAATATTTCAACCCATGAATAGTACATCTTTTCAATTATTTATATCTCCCTTAATTTTTCCCAACAGTATTTTATACTTTTTAGTGCACAGGTCTTTCATGTATTTTGTCAGATTTATCCCTAAGTATTTTACATTTTTCACACTGTACTATATGAGATATTTAAATTTTAAGTTGTTCTCATATGATATGCTGTCCAGACCTGGACTTTATGCTCCTCATCTTGAAAAGTGACAAACTTCTACTCTACTTCTTAAAATAGGACTCTGAGAAGAACACTGCTTAGTCATATTTCCCTATCACTTTACTAAAGTGTAGGACTTTCACATCCTTTAGTCTTATCACTTGTCACTTAGTCTTAACTTTTATTAATACAGCCAAAAATGATTTTACTACAAACCAAACCCTTTTCCACCATCACTGCCATAAAACCATGTTATCGTTTCACAACCAGAGCCCAGGGAAGCCAGTGAAAGGATGCTATCCCTCTATCCTTAAGAATAAACTTCATTATGTCTTTATCCAAAGTGAGAAGGATTGTTCTTCAGCCACATACACAAGACAGTTCTAAGGAGTGCAAACCTCTTACCCTTTAGTTGGTGACTACAACCAAATATGTATATTAGAAAATCTATGAGTACCAAGAAAGTGTTTTGTTGAGAAGTTCTCCAAGGTTGCCTTTATAGGTAGCCTTAGACAGCAAGTTATTGGCCAAAGACTAGATCTAGGCATCATGAAAAAATTGGAAGCTAAGCATGATTGGACAACTTTAGTTATTGGCACCAACAGAACAACTCTTATCACTTGTTTGTATGAGTCTTTTGATTTAAAACAATATTGGTGGGGCACCTGCTTGGCTCAGTTGGTTAAGCCTCTGACTCTTGACTTCAGTTCAGGTCACAATATCGGGGTTGTGGGATGGAGCCCCACGTGGTGCTCAGTGTTGAGCATGGAGCCTGCTTGAGATTCTCTCTTTCCCCCTCTGTCCCTCCACCCCAGCTTGTGCTCTCTCTCACTGTCTCTCAAGAAAAAAAAAAATTATTAAAAAAATTAAAACAGTAATATTTGTTACTCCACTTTGATCTAAGTAAATCAAAAGAAGACTGACTTGATATGAAAAGAGGCTCTTATTCAGTGTCTCAAGAGTAGCAAACATTATCTTGAGATGACTTGTTGTACCTATCTGCTAATTACAGGCTTTTTGTCAATAACACATGGAGCAACAAAGATAAGAAATTCATGAGTTAACTTTATCTAAAGTTTATTGACCTTTTGGTAGAGGGTGAGCTCTAAAGAAATTCAGCAGAACATTTGGTAAATAATAGATAATGTGTATTTGCTACATAAATGAGTAAGTAAATAACAACAACAAAATGACAGAATGAATGAATGGGTCCTGTAATCATCCAGGATAAAGGAACAAAGAAACAGATGTAGATGGTACCATCAAATTAGGATAGTTCAAGGAGGGTTTATGTACAAAGCACTGATTATAAAGACATGAATAAGCTATAGAGGATCTATAAAGGATGGCGCAGAAATCCTAGGCTAATAAAAGTGGAGGTTGCCACTTCTAGACCTAAAGGATAAGGAGAGGAGGCATGAAAGCCCGTTGATGTAATCTAGACAGCACAGCCTACCAAAGCAGGCAGTAGGGAGCACAAGGGTGGAGAGTAGATCTTGAGGAATAAGTGGAGAATACCAGGCCTAAGAGCAACCAACTCTGGAAAAGGCATAGCTACCAATGCAGCAGGTTGAGCTCCAAGCTGTGGAAGGAGTGTCTAAATTAAAGTTGATATTAAAAGGTATAACAGAAATTGTTACTCAAATGGTGTCTGGAGCACAAGTACACCAGAACGTTAATGATAACCCTCCCCCCGCAAAAAGGTGTCTTAACCAGTTTTCAAGCAGGTCAACAGTAGAGATTTGATACCCTTCCCTGGATAGCAACCAGGAGGTGGTAGAGACCAATGAAAGAAACTTTAAAAATGACCCTGAGTTGGTATACTGTTAATCATGTTGATACACTGTTGATTATTTTTAAACTAAAAACAAAATAAATTCTTTTTAAAACCTAATTTCTTAAACCTAATGTCAAAGTAGGAATTCTAAACTAAAAAAGAACATAAGAGTCTACTGGACTAGTATCCAAAATCGAAGTCTCCTCCAGGCAAATTTACTATTATGATTTAGTATCAGACAGGCAGTGGCCTCTAATCTCTCAGCTCATGCCTTTCCCCTTTTACTCATGTTAGTCTAGTGATAAATGATGTAGAATTTCTGAGAGAGAGAGAAAATTATGCCCAATATAAAAAGTGGTTGAAAAAGCTGATTACAGAGTCATTAGCCCCTGTGGGCTCATTTTATTGCTATAAAGTCATCATTCAAGTAGACATATATTTAGCTTCTGTGGCCTTCATTTGTGGTAAGCAAAATAACCTCAGACAAAAAAAAAAAAGGGAGCCCAAGTTCAAACTTCCTATTTTTAGTGATGTGACAATCAATTTGCTAAATTAGAAATCCTAGAGCAGAAGCAGAGGAATGTCATCAGCTTGTGTTCCTTGTGCTGTGTGCCACTCAGAGCACATCTGGGGACAGGTTTATTCCTAGATGACATATCCTAGGAGGGACACTTGGAATCCAACATGTGGCCAGGTTTTCAAGGTCCCAAGGATGGTGAGGAACCTCTATATACACCTTGATACTGAGAAATAGCTGAAGGAACAGACTTATTTAGTCTGGAAAACAGAAGCCTTGTTGAGGTAGATCATCACTAAGGAAGCTTCCAACTCAAAATATCCTAACTCCAGATATAATTTCAAGAGCAGTTTTTAATAACCTACTAACTTACCTAAGATTTTGTGGTCATTTACCAGGTACATAAACAGAGCTTGTCTTAAAAGGGACTTAAAGATTGGCCCTGCGTCTATGGCAAGGCTTGGTATCTGTCTCTTGGTGGGCTGGGTGGGAGACAGCATTTGTTTCCTTTTCCTTCTTGTTTAAAGATGACTATTCCAATGGTAGGGTGGCTCACTCCTCTTCATGTCAGAAATGAGTTGTCAAATACTTTGCAGCCTCCATAATCACCTGAGCCAATTCCTTAAAATCTCTCTCTCTCTCTTGCTACACACACACAAACACACACACACATGCACACACACATACGCACACACACACACACACCCCATCAGGTTCTGTTTCTCTGGAAACCCTGATGAATACAGGCTCTTTTCTCTTTGACATTTGAAAGTTTGTCCTTTCTCACGGGGCCACAATGGCCACAAAACATTAAAAAAAACTCAAACAATCAAATGAAGAAGGCACTGACATAAAAGTAGCCTGTCCTCAGTTTCCAAACAGACTTCAGCACAGTGCAAATGAAGGAAGCAGCTGGATAAAATGGAAGTGCTTCCAGTATTTTCTCCACTCTGACAGAAAACATCTCCAAGCAAGGTTCTGTAGTACATGAGTTAAACTTTCACTTCATCCATCTGTTGGGACATAAAGACTGTTCTGTTGAACTTGGTGATAAATGGATGATTGAAGGGGGAAGGCTGCTCAGTTAATAAGGGTGTAATGGAAAACCAGGGCCCTGGAGCTTTTAAAATGAGGACTATGGAAAAGTGAGCAACAGCAATCAAATGTAAGAAGATCCTACCTGGTACTTTAAGACAGAAGCTGCAGCATTTTGCATAGGAAAGAAGGAAATTAATTGCTGAATCTCACCTATGGCATTCTGCTCTAGTTTCTTTAACTTGATTTCTGTCCAACACTAGAAAGCAAGGGTGATACTTGTTCATGTTTACAGGCTTTAAATGCAATCATTTTTCTAGTTACCTACTGTTTAAAAACAATTTTTTCCCAGACAAAGATCATTATTGGCTATAAAAATTCAGCAACAGAGAAAAGAATAAATTTCAAACAGTCCTACTTTTAGATGACTAACGTATAGAAAGATATCCTCTATAAAATAGGAGTTTTCCCCATAATTTTAGATGGATCTCGGACAGTTTGTCAGCATGTGCATTTCATTTCTTCACAGTTTCAAACACCATGAAATCCTTACTCTTCCAACTGCTGACTTTGAATTTGTTTGTTCAACACATCTGCGATTATCTCTGGACAAGAAAAACAATAAAAGAAGTGAACCCACTGAAACCCATTTATACTCCTAAGTGCCCTTACAACTTGTCCTAATACCTCTCCCTTCCCCATCCTTTTTTTTTTTTTTAATTTGTCTCCCAAACAGTGATAAGCCCAAGGTTACATATTATCTACAGTTTTCAAATCAATATTACCTTATATCACTATTGCTGCACAGTTTAGGGCTTTGCGGCTAGCTACCATGACAATAGATGCACAGCCTGGAACCAGTTTTAGTTAATTAGAGTCAATCAATCCAAACTTTGCTAACTTACTCATGTGAAACAATAGTATAATGAACCAAAGTCGGCAAGATGATTGGGAAACACAAATTATTGCACCCTGATAAATTAAATGTGACTATTACAAAACCTTCTATCTAAAGGAATACTCAGGGAAGGAATATGAGTAATATAATTAAGAATACAGGGAAAATAAACCTAAAAGAGCTATTAAAGCCCCACTTTTTTTTTTTTTTTTTTTTAAGGAAGAAAAACAGAGGTTGTATTACCGGAAGATCTTGTGACATCTTTATGAGTTATTAATTTGGGAAAATAACTTCCTTGTTTCTGGTCATTGAATAGAATAGACAGAAAAGCAGGTCATATGTCCCTGGGGTTGCCAGGACCAAAAGCAAAAGGGGAGAGAGAGATGGCCCTAGAACTTCCGTGTCTTATGTGTACACAGCGTCAAGAGCATGGGTTTATGTGACCCACGGTCAATACTTCTGGTAATGTATGAAATTGAATGAAAGCTTTTCCCTAGAACTCTGGCAAATCTGATGTACCAGCATTGGTGTTTGTGACACGCATGCTGAGTTCAAGGCCTGTGATAGACTAAATAAAATATACAGCCATTTTACCACTCTAATTGATAAAATAAGACAAACCCAAGATTCAACCTTCCATCAGCCAAACCTATCTATTGCTTTATCCCAAGGCAACTTGTAAATCCTATCAGAACTTTTACTTGGTTTACAAAACCATGTTGATGAGAAAGAGTTAAATGGAAGATAGAGAACATTTGCAATACAAATTAATAGGAGGATACTAGAAGTCCCATTAAGCAAACAAAGATATGGAAAGCAAAAAGGAACCAGAAAGCAGGTTGAGGAAGGGAGAAAAAAGAAAAAAACAATGTTGAAGGATGATTTTTAAAACAAGATTCTTCTGCCTCAACTTAGGCTAAAATTGATCCTAGCTGTTGGCAGTGAAACATCTCCCATAAAAACTGTGTAAGAGGAAGAGTGCAAAGAGCTCTGACTTGGAGTTTGAAGACCTAGATGGGAGGTCCTCTCCCAGCCAGTTAGATGATCTATTTGGCCTCTATTTCCTTATCTGCAAAATGGGGTCTTGAGGTAGATCATCACTAAGGAAGCTTCCAACTCAAAATATCCCAACTCCAGATATCATTTCAAGAGCAGTTTTTAATAATAACTTAATAAGTTTTATTTATATGATATAATAATAATAAGTTAATAATAACTTACTGTAGTGACACATGTTAACTACTGCTAACTACTGAATGTCTTCCAAATTCTAAAGTTGAAAATTAACCCCCAATGTAATGATATTAAGAGGTGAAGCTTTTGGGAGATGATTAGGTTTTGAAGGGAGAGACCTCATCAAAGAGCTTAGTGCCCAAAGAGAAGAAGCCCTGAAGAGCTCTCTCATCCATTCCACTATGTGAGGACACAGCAAAAAGACAGGCATTCATAAACCAGGAAGAGGACTCTTACCAAATACTGAATTTGCCAGCACCTGGATCTTGAACTTCCCAACATGCAGAACTGTGAGAAATAACTGTTTGCTTATGTTTAAGCACCCCAGCCTATGGTATTTCTGTGACAGCCATCCACATGTACCAAGACAACTGCTGAGTTACTTTGTTACTTCTGTCACATGATCAGGCCGACCAAGACAAATGCCAAAGATGTTTACAGTGTGGTTCTTAAAGACATCACAGGTTACATTAGGTTTTATTGCTTTATATTGAGCTCTCATCTATTTTCTCATAATCTACATCACAGCCAACTTACACACTTTATATACTCTAAGCTCATATACATTTTGTGGTCATTTACCAGGTACATAAACAGAGCTTGTCTTAAAAGGGACTTAAAGATTGGCCCTGCGTCTATGGCAAGGCTTGGTATCTGCCTCTTGGTGGGCTGGGTGGGAGACAGCATTTGTTTCCTTTTCCTTCTTGTTTAAAGATGACTGCTCCAATGGTAGGGTGGCTCACTCCTCTTCATGTCAGAAATGAGTTGTCAAATAATTTGCAGCTTCTGGAAGACAGGAAATAAGAGTCATATTGCTTTCAATGTCCTATAATGTCTAACACAGTCTCTCAGCTATAGAATGGCTTAATCAATAGCTGTTAGATGATGGACAGATGCATAGATAAAAGAATAGGTTGCAGGTGGGTGGGGAAATAAACTTATGAGTAAGCAGAAAGTCAGTAAAAACACAGTGGCATATAGTTCATATTTCTTTGCCTTTGGAAAACAATGTCTTTGTATTTAGAGACTTATTTTGGGAAATGGCAAAATTTTAGTTCATAGAAACATATAATAAAACATTTATACTCATTGAACTACTAAGAAAAATGTGACTAAAAGATAAGCTTTTTTAAGAAGATAGCAAAATAATTTTTAATGTCTCAAAGATGTGCAGCGTGGCTAATTTCCCACCAACCACATCTCAGATTCAAATCCTGTCATTAGCAACAAAATGAATTCAAGCCAAGGGTTTAGTTTCCACATATATAATTTATATCTATAACTTAAACCTCACAAAGTCAGTTACTTCTCCCCAAACCACATAAAAACCACAAAGTATTTCACTGGCCATGACACCGCCAATTGGTGATGAAAAATTTGCTTGTGCTCTTGACATTTCTGTGTAAAACAACAGCTGCTTCACTCACTTGGAAGCAGCCTTTTTCCCCCACTGGGGATACTTTTCCCCAGTGGAGGTGGGTGGGCGTCTTGCTGGCAATGTTGCATGCATACAGAGATTCTTAGATACTCCATAGCTGACAGCTAAAATGAACTCATTCTGTGAGGGATATGTTTTCCAGTGGAAGACAGCCAGACCTGCTTTCCTTTGGGAAATAGAGTATGAGGGGTGCCATGGCCCTGTTCTCATCATGGTGAGTCTAACACCCACAGTCACATGGGGCCAACCACGTACATTGTAGAAACCAAAGGCTAATACTTTAAATGCATCTTAACTACCAGAAGGAAAATTCTAGGTCAAAAAGGAGCAGATGATTTAAAACAGAAACATATCTGTGAATGCACTGGGTCCTCCTCTTTATCATCATCACCAAAAATATTATGTCATTATTCTCTCATTTTCCCTATGTTCTTACATTTCTACGTTCCTGGAACTTGAATATTGTTTGTTCCCTTCTCCTCTGGTCTCCCTTCTTTTCCTGTAGGTACTTTAAATCATACTCTCAATGAACACTCTCATTCCTTGTGCTTTTAAAATTCAACCCCAGGGAAGAAATGAGATGAGTTTCATTTAGGCACATACCCTCAAAAAGTTGAGGTCTTTGAAGTTGGCTGTCTTTCTAATGTATTCCATACTAATTATTTTGGCCCAGATCCTGCTGATTGCATTTCCACTGTCATCACAATGCACCTTGTGAATGACAATCCCTTACTCATCAATTCCACACCTATCATGCAGAGTTTCAGTGCAAATGCAAGGCTAGCTCTGCATGAACTCAGGATATTCATAGAGTGTGGGATACAAGTAGGAGTCTTCTGACTCCTACTTTATGTATTGCTGCCACTGTGGTATGGATCTGTTAATCTCATAGAGTTGTAATAAGGATGAAAGTGGGGAACCTGGGTAGTTCAGCCGGTTGAGCTTCGGCCTTAGGCTTGAGTCATGATCCCAGGGTCCTGGGATTGAGTCCCACGTCAGGCTTCCTGCTCAATGGGGAGTCTGCTTCTCTCTCTGCCCTTTCTTCTTGCTCTTCTCTCTCTTGCTATCTCTCTTTCTCTCTCCCAAATAAATAAATAAATAAATAATATCTTAAAAAAAAAAAAAAAGGATGAAAGTACTTAGTAAAGGGCACAGGGACTTGTTAATATGGGCTGTGATGATCCAGAGCAGTACAGTAGAAAGAACTCTCATTGTGCAGATTTCAAGTCTGCCTTCAGCCATTTGTTAACTACGTGACATCACTTAACCTCTCTGAACTTCATTATCAGTATCTATAAAATGATAATATATTATTTTAGTGATATAAATGTGTGGTATATATGTATACATATATAGAAATACATATCCCATATATATGTCTATCTACATCTGCCACTTCTCTGACTTTTCTAAATGGCTATTTTGGAAAGGCATTGGAAATGGCTGAGTACCTGATCCAGGTCCTCAAGGAACCAAAGTTTAAGGAAACAGGTGTTATCACCCCAGAAGAGTTTGTGGCAGCTGCAGATCACTTAGCCTATATCTATCCAACATGGTAATGGGCTACAGGGTAAGAATTGAAAGTGAAGGCATACCTACCAATAGGAAAACAATTTTTGGTCACCAAAAATGTGCCGTGCAAAAGTGGTGCACACAGACGGAATATTCAGATGAATTGGAAGCTACCACTGAAGATAATGATGATGGAGGATGGACAGATACTTACCATAACACAGGTATTGCAAGAATAACTGAAGCAGTTATGGAGATTACATTGGAAAACAAGGACAGTGTCATACTTCGGGATTGCTCGGCAGTATGTGAAGAGGAGGAAGAAGAAGATAGAGAGAAGCTGCAGATATGGACGTATATGAAGAGAGTAAATTGTTGGAAACAAATGAGGCTACCCTGGACACAAGGGAAATAGTAGAAGCTTGTAAGGCTAAGACTGATGCTGGTGGTGAGGATGCTATTTTCCAAATCAGATTTTACATTTATATCACTTACGATAAATATCACCAGACACCAGGACTATGGTTGTTAGGCTATGACGAGCAAAGGCAGCCTTTACCAGTCGAACATATGTATGAAAACATCAGTCAAGATCATGTGAAGAAAACAGTGACCAATCAAAATCACCTTTTCTCCCTCCACTTCCTCTGTGTTCAGTTCACCCGTGTAGGCATGCCCAGGTGATGGAGAAAATAATTAAGACTGTTGCAAAAGGAGGAGGAGAACTTGGTTTTCCTATGTATCTTTTAATTTTCTTAAAATTTGTACAAGCTGTCCTTCCAACAATACAACATGACTACCACAGAGGCTTCACAATGTAACAAAGGGAGCATAGAATCTATCCTGATTATTGGCTTTGATTTTTATTTTTATCTTTTTATATTTATTCATTTGAGAGAGAGAGTGCGTGTGCACGCACACATGAGCAGAAGGAGGCAGAGGGAGAGGGAGAAAGAGAGAAGCAGACTCCCCACTGAGCAGGGAGCCCATCCGGGGCTAATCTCAGGACCCTGAGGCTATGACCTGAGCCAAAATCAAGAATTGGGCACACAACCAACTGAGCCACCCAAATCCCCCTTGTTCTGATTTTTAAAGAATTAACCCATAGATATGACCATTGACCATATTCACCTGTATGTACAATTTCTCTAATAAAGGGACTTACATGGTTATGCATTAAATTTTTTAAAAGTTCCATTAAATGGCTATTTCACTGACTATCTGTGTTAAACAATTTAAGAATATCTCTGATAACTTTCTATTAATTTCTGTACTGCTGATCTCCAGAGTAATGGAGAAAGTCTCACACTTGTTAGTACTAGAACAATGCAAAACACATAGTAACTATCATTAAAACCTAGCCAACAATAAATACCAAAAAGCCAAAACATGTCACTACAAAAAAGTCACCAATAAATTTATGGTAATGTATACAAAAAAAAAAAAAACCTTTTATCACTTTTAGAGAATATCTAATATTGCTCTTTCTCTGCCGTGATCTATATTATGACCCAAAGAAATTTTTTATTGCTCTAATTTTTATCAATACTCCACATTTCCTCTATAAGCCCATGATCCCTAAATTTTTGTTTCCATGTTGATTTCTCTTCTGATTCTTATAATTTTATGTCCAACTCCTCTTGATATCTCTATCTGGATATTTCACAGGTTCCTTGAACACCACCACAGTTCCAAAATCTGAACTTACCATGTTTCCTTCCCAAACTATTCCTCCTCATGTGTTTCTACTTCAACAATTGGCCAACTATCCACTCACATGCTCATAACAGAAATCTTGAAATTGTTCTTAATAACTCCCTTTCCCTCACACCTCATGTTTGTTGATTATTCTTTTAAAATATATCTCTAATTTATCAATTTCCCTCTACTCATTTCCACTATCAATGACTCTGGTGTCATTGATAAACCATCCTTGCCTTTTCATTTTCTTTCTACACTGATCTTTGCCCTTTCCAACCTGTTCAAACTCAACTTCGAATGTCATTTCTTTTTCAAAACTCCCAAGAATACTACTTTTTTTTAGGATGAACCATCATATTACTAGCACCTCTGGGCTTATTATATACAAAGGGGTACATCTGAGGAAGTGGGCTGGCTATCTAGTTGGAAGGAGGAAGTGAAGGGACTTCCCTAGGATCTGCATTTGCATGAGGTGCATGTTACCCCTGGACTCTCCTACTGTCATGCCCCTAACATGGCCTTTGATCCTTTGAAATCACTGATTCCAGCCCAACTTCCTATCTCACCTTATGTTTTGCTTTCCCTCACTGTCTTGGGGCCTCATTGCCTAGCCCCATCTTGCCTTCTCCAAATGTACCAGCTTCATATGCACATTTGCTGGTTTTCCCTCTGCCCATATCACCCTTCACCACACTTCCCTAAATTCCCTGTCTTCCTCACCCTCACCATCTTTCTAGTTTCTGTTTAATTATCACTTCTCTTGGGGCGCCTGGGTGGCTCAGTGGGTTAAAGCCTCTGCCTTCGGCTCAGGTCATGATCTCGGGGTCCTGGGATCAAGCCCCACATCGGGCTCTCTGCTCAGCGGGGAGCCTGCTTCTCCCTCTCTCTCTGCCTACTTGTGATCTCTCTCTCTCTCTCTCAAATAAATAAATAAATAAATAAAATATTAAAAAATTATCACTTCTCTGGTGAAGGTGTCCTCTCGCTAGGTCAGATTCTTCTCTTGAATGCTATTAAGTACCTGAATTTGTCAGTTATACTTATCATGGTTGTAATGGCATGAGCTTTAGGGGGCCTTTTGTTTGAAGTCCACCTATCTCACTCATTATGTTCTACTCCCAGAAGGGCAGGAACCAAGTTGGTTTGGTTCATCTCTGAACCCTCAGTACCTAACATAGAACTGGGCAAAAACCAAGAGCTCTACACGAATCTGTTGAATAAAGAAATTGCTAAGTCTATCTACATCACTCTTTTCAAACTCCCTATCAGTTCTCAAAAAAGACAAATTATTTTAATTGTATGTGGATATACTCTTAAGGACAGTAAATGAAAGCTTTTCTTTCCAAAGTCTAATTTGTTGATTGTCTATTAGACTGAGAAAGGGACCTGTTCCTCAGATCTCATACTATACAATTTTCAAATTAAAAAATATATATATTTATTTTTAACTATGTTTTTAAATTTAAATGTTTCTAATTGCTTAGGAATCCTTTAAATCTGTGTAAGTGACCCAATAGTCCAAGCTTATTAAATCGTTGATATCATTTTCTAACTTTTTCTGGAAGTTTGATTCTACTTAAATCCTTTTGTAATTATTCATTCCTGAACATTTATTAGATACCTATTACAATATGCTGTGAATGGAAAAGAACATTTACTGAGGAGCTTACACTCCAGTAGAATAAACCAATAAATAAACACATTTACACACACACACACTTATAGGGTAATTGAGAGATACTAAGATAACTGTGTATATGATGCAATGGTCATGTAAAAGACAATTAACTGAAGATTAGGGAGAGTCACAAAGAAGGGGCAGCATTGGGACTGCTCTTGAGGATAAATGGATGACTACCAGACAGACAGTGACTTCTTCCAGTCATTCAGGAGGAAAACAAAACAAAACAAAACAAAAAATAAGCCATTAGAAGTAAAGGCTAGGGGATGGTTCCCACATTTAATTATTATGTTGCATGATTCAGACTCCTTAATAAACAGCCCTGCCTCTTTTGTGAAACATCCCTCTAAATCTGAGGTGAGCAAGACTTTCCTGAAATATGACATCAATTCATTTGGTTCTCAAACTAATTGATCTGATGAACAGCAAGTCCCAATTTCTTTCTGGACAACTATCAATGTGTGCACCTTCCCAGCAGTCAAAAAATAAAAACGCCTCCTCCTATAGTGATATACTTTAATAATTCATCAGTGACTGTACTGTAACTCATTCATAAAATCCTAAAGCATTAAAAGCTCCATCTTCATTATTGCCAGATGTCTTCTAGGCGCCTAAGTCAACACTTGAAAATGACTCCCTGCAAGCTTGCAAGACCAAGTGTATTTTCAGGGACATCCAAGAATACATTTCCCGAAAGGAATCTGCTAGAAGCTGGCTAACAATACTGTAAAAATGACTCCTAACATTAAGGACCCTGGGGGCAGCCGGGAGGCTCAATCGGTTAAGTGTCTGACTCTTGATTTCAGGCAAGGTGGGGATCTCAGGTCCTGAGATCTCAATCACAGGTTCTGAGATTGAGCCCCACATCAGCCTCTACACTCAGCAGGGAGTCTGCTTGAGTTTCTCTCTCTCTCTCCCTCTGCCCCTCTTCTCTCTCTCTCTCTAAAATAAATTGACCTTCAAAAAAATATTAAGGATGCTGTGCTTCTTGTATTCTACTATGTCTATCTGGGAAATAAAAATGTTTCCAAAAGACTTAGTTTGAAAAGGAGAGAATCAGTTTCTTCCAAATATTATAGGAATTTTAAGAACTTCCAAGATCTCTCTCTCTCTCCCTCTCTGGAAGAATGGAGATAGATAGATGGAAGAATGATAGATTAATAGACGGATATAGTGTTATAAACAGTGATAGAAATGTAAAGAGGGTAGACATCATCTTTCAGGAAGCTGATTTTTTTCATCACTGAATAAAATGCAGAAAAATTTGGTTTAGGCATCAGAGGAAAAAATTTTTAAACACATTTACTTCCTTATAAAATTAAAATGCCATTAAAAATTAACGCCAGAATTGAATCCATGAAATCTTTAAAAGCAGGAGGCATATGGTCTGAGAGAAGCCCGCCTCTGCTCTTGCACCCATCATAGGGTCCCAGCGGACAGAAAGGAGAGACCATCAGAGTCCCAGCTACATAGAGATCCTGGCAAATCCCTGCCACTGACTTTTCAGTTGACTTTATCCCAAATGTCACCAAAGAAAGGTCTTCTCTTTTAAAAATCATTTAAATTGTATATTTAAGACCGTTAGAGATATGCTTTTGTCAAAAATGCTGCTGAGGTGGGGCGCCTGGGTGGCTCAGGGGGTTAAATCCTCTGCTTTAGGCTCAGGTCATGATCTCAGGGTCCTGGGATCGAGCCCCACATCGGGCTCTCTGCTCAGCGGGGAGCCTGCTTCCCCCTCTCTTTCTGCCTGACTCTCTGCCTACTTGTGATATCTCTCCTCTCTGTCAAAATAAATAAATAAAATCTTTAAAAAGAAAGAAAGAAAAGAAAGAAAGAAAGAAAGAAAGAAAGAAAGAAAGAAAGAGAAAGAAAGAAAGAAAGAAAGAAAGAAAGAAAGAAAGAAAGAAAGAAAGAAAGAAAGAAAGAAAGAAAGAAAGAGAAAATGCTGCTGAGGAAAAACAACAACAATAAAAAAAAAAAAAAACTCTTTTCGAGACTGCAAGTTTCCTGCAGCTTGAGCTGGCAGCACATACTCAGCAGTGACCATGGACCAGAGAATCCTGGACTTGAATGGAGGCCCTGATTCCAACAGGGCCCTAAGTGACAGATCACGTTTCTACATTCCCAAACACCAATTTCTCCCGTTCCAGAGTCATCACTGGGCTCCATGTCTTTCACTCTGGTATGTTTTACCTTTAAAGTATTGCATTTGCAAACAGTTTATTTTTTCGTCAGCTGTAATCAGTTTTTGAATTCTGTTGTGTTTTATTTTTTTTTTTTTTATCCAAGTATGGTTCTCATGGTGTAGTAAATGACATTAGGCTTTTGTAAATTCTTGCAGAATATAACAGATCATTGGTTTTATAACACAGTCGCTGCTTTTGCATTCTGATGAGATTATTAGTAGCAGCCTAGAATACAACATCCTTGCATACTGTTAGTTAAAAAAAATAAAAGTTTACTAAATGGTCTCTTGTCAACTGTATCTGAAAATCATTATAGTTTCTGTGTTTCCTCTACATGAAGGGGCTCTTCAGCAAGCTGGTGGGTTATGTCAACAAGAGGTTACAAAATTATTATCCCGGCTCTGTTTGTTTCAGTGGGGCTTTTGCCATGCATTAGCATTCCTATTGTAAATCTCAGGGGCTTGGGTATTTGTACATCAGGTGTGGAACCATTCCAGTGTTCAAACAGAGGATGCTCAAAGCCAATCGGCCTAGTGGTAGCTTTCACTGGGAACGATTTCTGGGGGGTGGGAAACGCAGTGGGGCTTTTCTGATTTGCCATCTCTCCGTAACACAGATTAGCCCTTTGGGGTGTTCTGTGGCCTCCTGTAGAGAGATTTAAAATCCATTCCATTAATAAAATTAAGTGTTTCTCCCTCTTGGGCCCATAGTCTATGATGCAAATGAGCTACGTGTGATATTTAAGGGGCAAATGGTCCTCCGTGCGCTGCAGCGTGGCGGCGGCGCGGAAGCGAGAAGGGCGAGACGTGCAGGCGGAAGTGCCTGGCACAGATCCGGGAGCAAAACGTTGCCTTCAGTGTGTGCGTTCTGTTTTTTGGGGCCGAAACAATGACATTTGAAAATTGCCTATTGCATGTGCACCTTACCTTTCTCTCCATACCACTTTACACACGCATATCTGCTACCTGCATTAAGATCATAACATTCTGGGCTTCAAATTGATACAGTGCCAAATAAAAAGCTATCCCGTGAGCTGTAATGGTTCTCTAGAAGTCGCGGCATTCAACATAGTCAATAATGTGAATTTTTAAATGTGTAAATGCATACTAAAATGAGAGATCTGATTTGCTTCGATAGTTCTGGCCTATGAGATACAAAATACAGTGTTTTAAAAAACTGCTTGCATCTAGTTTGCATTTTACCTGAAAATGGGAATAATGAGAATGATGAATTTTGTAAAAACTTCATATTCTGTTTTGAAATTCGCCCCACGACAGTTTCAGAAGTGAATACATTTCTCCCTCTTCTTTTGCTTTTTATTTTCTTTTTCCTCAGTTTCCGGGGATATCTTTGTTTTATTGACAACATTTTGATACTGAATAAAATTAAGTAAGATTAAATTAATCTTTAAAATTAAGATGTTTAATAATTGTCTTTGGAACTGTAAGCGTATTCTTCGTATTCCTTTGATATAGCCGTGGTTAACTAGTGACATTACCCATCAGGTTTCTTTATTGTTCGTATTTAGGAATGCAAATTCTTCCTGACAATGCAAGCTCTTCTTAAAAATAGTTACTCTTGGGGCGCCTGGGTGGCTCAGTCGGTTGAGCAGCTGCCTTCCGCTCAGGTCATGATCCCAGGGTCCTGGGATCGAGTCCCACGTCGGGCTCCTTGCTCAGCAGGGAGCCTGCTTCACCCTCTGCCTCCGCCTGCCTCTCCGCCTACTTGTGTTCTCTCTCTCTCTAATAAATAAATAAAATAAATAAATAAATAAAAAATAGTTACTCTTAAATGATTATAATTTGTTTTACTAAACTAGTTCATGTAAATGGAAAGCTAAATCAGAAAAAAGCAACTTCCATGGATCAGGGTTTCAGGACAAGGTCCAAACCTCTGCCCTCAGCTGAGCTACAGAACATGTACTAAGTACTAGGAGGGCTAAGGAGACCAATATGAAGAACTAAAGTTGGTTGCAGGGGCGCCTGGGTGGCTCAGTGGGTTAAAGCCTCTGCCTTCGGCTCGGGTCATGATCTCAGGGTCCTGGGCTCTCTGCTCAGCGGGGAGCCTGCTTCCCCCTCTCTCTCTGCCTGCCTCTCTGCCTACTTGTGATCCCTCTCTCTCTGTCAAATAAATAAAATATTTTAAATAAATAAATAAAGTTGGTTGCAATAGAATGGGCAAGTAAAAAAAAAATCACAGCACAATATATTTAATGTTCTATGGTGTATGATCGGAGAGTGCATTGTCCCTAAAGGGCAGTATGACCCAGAATGCCATCGTGTACTGTTACACTCTCCAGGCAGAAGTAGCCACCTTTCCCAGAGATTGGGCTTCTTTGCAAATCAATGGGATAACGAAGCTCAAGCTCTAAATATAAGTAGATAAGGGTTTATGTCACACCTCCCACATTTGCTGTGTGATCTAGAGCAAAACAATTATCTTTTCTTAACATTGTGTTTTTCTTCTGTGAAAATGGAGCCATGTTCATACCCACCTCGTAGGCTTATGGTTTTAAGTGAGATAATGCATGTGAGCCGGGCAATGCAGTGCCCAGCACATAGCAAGTGCTTATGAAATGCTGCCTGGCAGTAAGCTCACTGTTACGCACAGAGCCCCTGTGTTTATGCACATGTGTGCCTCCAGGAGTCAGCTTTTGACCAGGGCAGCGAATTTCTCTTTGCTGAAGAATGCTTCTTTCCCCTAATTTGAACAGTAAGTGCTCAAATGCTTCTGTCAAGTTCTCACCCGTGTGGCTTCATCCCACTGTCTGTTCTGGTCTGGTAAATGTGTTCTTTTAGCCCATTTTTCTCTCTTCTCGTTGGTAAAATTATATAACAGATTATGAGGACAGTGAATTGGATCAAAAGCACTTGCATGTATGTGTACATGTGGAAGTAGATGTTTGCTCCATTTGTTGAATGTGATATGACCTCAGCCACATCATGTGACTGCTTTGAAGACCTGTGCTCTGTGTTACCTTGGAGCTGCGCTGTCTTTTTTTCCTGTGTGAATGAGAACATTGTGCTGTTTTCCTAGGCACCAATCAGTACGTACTTGAATGGTCTCCAGCAAACTGCCAGGGGTGTGAGTCAAGGCCCTGGATCTCTGCACTGGCCCCAGCTTCATGTATTAGGCTTGCGCTGAGACCCTCTCAGTGGATCTGACTTTCTGCACCCCTGATGCCAGGCCTTCCTATCTCTTCTGCTTCTGTGTTTCCTTCCTGTCTTAGTCCATTTAGGCTGCTATAACGGTATCACAGACTGGGTGGCTGATAAATGTTGTTTCTCACAGTTTTGGAGGCTGGAAGTCCAGCATCAAGGGACCAGCAGATTCTGAGTCATGTGAAGACCTGCCTCGCAGTCCATAAATGGCATTTTCTACTGTGTCCTCACAAGGCAGAAGGGGAGAGGGAGTTCTCTGGGACTTCTTTTGTAAGAGCACTAATCCCATTCGTGAGGGCTCCACCCTCATGACCGAATCACTTCCCAAAGACCCCACCTCCTAATGCTATGTCTCTGGGGATTCAACGTGTGAATTTTGGGAGGAAAAAACATATAGTCAGTAGCACTTCCTTTTTTTTTTTTTCAAATTTTTATTTAAATTTTAATTAGTTAACATAATATTGGTTTCAGGAATAAAATATAGTGACTTGTCACTTACATATAACACCCAGGGTTCAACACAAGTGCCCTCCTGAATCCCGATCACCCATTTAGCCCATCCCCCACCCATTAGCACTTCCTTTATTTTTTTTCAAATTCAATTAGCCAACATACTGTACATCATTAGTTTTTGATGTCGTGTTCAATGATTCATTAGTTGCCTATAACACCCAATGCTTTAACTTAACCATGACAACACATACATCACATACCACATGCCACACACCACATACACCACATACATTCAGCTCTCCTCATCATAATTCTTTAGAGACATTTATTCAACAAATATGTTTTAAGTGCCTCTACGTACCAAGCACTGTGCTAAGCAACATGCATATAAATTAAACAAGAAGGAACCCAGCCTTGAGAACACTGACTTGATTCCATACAACAGAAGACAGAGAGCAGACAAATGAACAAATAGATAACTAAAACATTTTGAGACTACAATCAGTACTCTGAAGGAAATAAATGGGGTGCTGTACCAGAAGATAACCTCCAGTGAAGTCCTCCAATGATGTAACCACAGAAGACCTTCCTGAGGAACAAATATTCAAAACAAAACATAAAGCAAGTGAAGAGGTAGAGGGAAAATCTTTTCAGGCTGAAGGCAGAACCAGTACAAAATCCTCGAGTAGGGGAAAGAACCAAAAAAGTTTCATGAGCTCCCCCAAAATTCAGTGCAGCAAGCTGGAGCCTTTTGGAGACAGGTACTCAAGACTCAGAACACACAGGGTTTTGCAGACCTTGGGGGGGTAGGGAGAGAGTTGTGTCATGTTCTAACACAAAAGCCAAATGCAGGTTGTTTAATGTCATAGAGGCCTTTTCCAATTCATCATATGAGAACTCTACATCTTGAGCAAAAAAGGAAACATGAGAGAATCAGACTCACAGCAGGGAGTGCAGTTTGGACGTTATAGAAGCTCTCCAGAAACTAGGATGTGAACTCTGGATGGGGCAGGAGGTGGAAGTAGGGTGACAAAGATTGAGTTGATCAGGATACATGGAAGTAGAACCAAACACTTAATGGCAAATTCAGAGGAAGAGGAATGAGAAGATGAAGGAAATGAAGGCATTCTTGAGGACTCCAGATTGCTGGACTGAATACCTGAGTAGACAACATACCATTTACTAAGATGAGGGACACTAGGGAAGGACAGTTTCAGGAGATACTAAAGGTGAGCATGTAAAGTTTGAGATGCCTGTGAGAATTCACGTGACGATGTCAACAAGGCACTACCCATTGGGGCTCTATGTGTTCCACTTGCCTGTTCACCAATACGCCAAGACTGATTACTTTAAAAAACTTAATAGTAACTGCTACCATTTGCTAGGTGACAATTTGATCCCTTTGGTGATAGCAACTCTCTAGTGTGTTGGTTAAACATGATTTTCATATGTCAGGATTGCTTATTATTATCAGGGCCAACACACAAAATCCACTGTTTTAAATGCTTATCACAGAGCTCAGGCTAAAGAATGTCTCGCTGGGAGATTGTTGCAAAAGGCTAAAGGATGTCCGTGCCAAATTTATAGATCAGTGAGGAGGCCTAGAATCTGAAAAATGGGGGTGGACCAACAGGAACATAGCCCCCTGGAAGGATGTGACACAGTAAATGTCTAGTATGCCTTGGTAAATACACTAACATGCTCTCGCCAGGTTCCAGAAATGTCAAACCAAAGATATTTTCCCTAAAATACAGATCGAATGGTGCTGCACAGGAGAAAATATTTAAGGGGAGGGAGAAAATGGGAAGAAAATCCCACAAGCAGATCCTTGATTCTTACAAGAGAAGAGCATTGCAACATGCAAATTTTATCAAAGAAAACTATAAAATGTGGCAGAACCATTCCTTCCAAATGAATATAAGATGCTAATTGGTGATGTATGTAGTCCCAGAGATGCTTGACATGCAAGGAGTGAGTGAAGTACGACAAAGCATTTGTGTGGGCCATCTGGAAGGACGTACCACACTCCCACACGAGATGAGAAAGTGGAATTAAACAGAAACTTCGGAAGGCAAGGTCTACATATGTGTGGCTGTGGGTGCTCACATCCTCTTCACGGATCAGGAGCCTGAGGAGAAACCCCTCCGTCCACCTAGAGGTCATGGCTGCCAAATGAAATGGAACTGGACTCTCCCCTGCACGGCGAAGATTGTCACCACCCCTTCTGCAATCTGGATATCTCTACGGCTTTACCAAGCATCGCAGATTGTGTTCCTCATGTACTGGACGTGCGAAACTTAAAGTTTCGCCCTGGCTAACGCCCTGAAGCAGGTATTTGATCTCATGTATAACAAACGGACACAGTATTTAGATTTCTAAGACAAAGATGCTTTGTACAAGCACATCCACTCACAAATATTTTCCACAAACACTAAAGAGCACCTATAAAATAGGCATATTTGTCTCTGCCCCATAACTACATGAGAGAATTATTTTAAAACACTCACCACAGGAAAGAGTGAAAAGCATGAGGTATGTTTTGATCCACTTCAGCTTGTAAAATGGATTTTCAAAAATTAAACTTGAGGGCGATATCTCCTTAGGACCAAAGTTTTCCTAACTTTTGTACAAATAAATCTCTCAGGCCATAAGAAGAACTAGTCAAATTTTTAAACACTGTTTGATAGGAAATAAATGGCTTACTACTTGAAAATGGGCCATAAAATTCGGTGATCCATTTTTAAATTAATGATTTGGTTTTCAGTGAGGAAGCACAGAGAGGGCACATTGTTGACAGAGACAGAAAGGGAGAGAGCGATTAAAGAGCATAGAGATTCCCCGAACTTGGCTATTGAGACGCTCAGCCCTGTGTTCTGCACTTCAGGGCTTGTGTTTTCTTCTGAACTCTTGTCATTTACTTCCTTGTTCTGAAGAAAAGTTTCAAGATTTCTTTAGCCCACAGCTGGTTAAAAGACAAACGAACCCAAAGCACAAATACAAACACCTGGGAAATTGCATCTCTGCGATCAATCTACCTCTTCTTAAATACATTTTGTTTGTTTGCCTATCTGAGTGTAAGCCCCAAGGCAAGAACTGTGTCTTTTTAATGTCTTCTGCAGCACCAAGCATATTGTAAAAGCTGAGGCAATGATAAACAATAATAATAATGCCATTCAAAGGGAATGCTGACTCAAATAGCATGAGTTTAAGCCTAATGGTTTAGACACTTGGAGTTGAGAAAAGATATGGCACTCGAGTCAATTTATATAATCCAAATCTGCTTCCAAAATCTGCATTGTTCTCTTCTGTGTCTGGGTTGCACATTTTTAAAACCATGACAGTGAAAGCTGCCCCACTCTTCTCAAAACAAGAACAACAACAAAACTGCTAGAGTAGAAATGTATCCACCAAATATTTACTGAGCACCAACTATATTCATAATATAATAGGCATTAAAGACACAAAGGTGAACAAAACACATTTTCCTCTCTCTCAGATCTCATCATTTATAGGTAGACCGTGAAAGAGTTAAAACAAGGGGGAACTAGATTTTTAAAATGCATTTGTGAAAAATCATGCCCTGTAGATCATAATGAAATGTACTCATTTGAAATGGATGGTCTGTTCCTAAGAATGTAGCTGCATGGGTCAGCTCTTTGGAGGAAGACGCAAGACTGATTTTCAACACTCGGGGAGTAGGGACAGACTGAAGAATATGCTGAGGGCCTTCCTCACTCACCCGCCTCCGGTACTGCAGGGTTCACAAACAATGAAGTTCCTACCAGTAAAGTGTCCACCTCCTCTGGATAAGGGCTTTGAGTTGGCAGAAGGCATCTCATTAATACAAATATAAGAAAGGCTATAGCTTAAAAAAGTCATCTCCTACCTGCACACTTATCTGAACCTTTTATCGGATGAGCTAGTTGTCATTTTTCCAGAAGAGGCATCTGAAAGAGTAAGACAGGATGCAGAGGCTTTGATGGAGCAAATAGTGGGATGTGGGAACTTCAGTGTGGAGCACACGTTTGTGAGGACGATGCCGAAAAGAAGCAAAGAGATGCTTTAAGAGTGGGATTTAGGAATGGAGTAAGGAGAGCGGGGGGGGGGGGGGGGGGGGGGGGGGGGGGGGGGGGGGGGGGGGGGGGGGGGGGGGGGGGGGGGGGGCGGGGAGGGACACAGGTCCACGTCATCCAAATTTTCTAGTTCAAAACTTGAGAAAGGTTACTTCAAGATGGATTAGGCACAACTCAATATTCTGAAACTAAATTTGTCTAAATTTTACATGATGAGTTTCAATTTACCAACCCTACTCTTCTGACTGGAATCCTTTTTGCCGCTGGTGATTTTTTTTGTGACTCAGAACATTCGAGAAAATTTGAAACTGCAGAATCTTAAGAAGCCCAAAGGTAGGATGTGTTGCCTAAGACCTTTTCATGTTCTGAATGTTATGGACTCAATCGTGGTCCCCAAGCCCCTAAATTCATATGTTGAAGCCCCAGACATTTATGTAATTATGTTTGGAGATAGGGCCTTTTTTTTCCTTCTTAAAGACTTTATTTTTATTTGACAGAGAGAGAGAGATCACAAGTAGGCAGAGAGGCAGGCAGAGAGAAAGGGGGAAGCAGGCTCCCTGCCGAACAGAGAGCCCGATGAGGGGCTTGATCCCAGGACCCTGACATCATGACCTGAACTGAAGGCAGAGTGTCTTTAACCCACTGAGCTACCCAGGCAGCCCTGGAGATGGGGCCTTTTGAGAAGTAATTAAGGTTAAACAAGGTCATAAGAGTGGAAGCCTAATTCAATATGACCGGTGTCCTTACAGGAAGAAGAGACAGTGGGGATTCCTGCACGGAGAAGAGGTCATGTAAGGACACAATAAAAGACAAATATCTGGCCAAGTCCAGGAGAGAGGCTTCAAGAGAAACCAAACCTGCCAAAACCTTGATCTTGGACTTCCAGCCTCCAGAACCGTGAGAATGAATTTCTGTTGTTTAAACCCCCCAGTCTGTGGCATTTTGTTATGGCAGCCCTAGCGGACTAACACACTAAATTTCAGGGATTACCAAGTGGGAAAATTGCTCTTCATAAAAGAGGAGATATTACAAAAATGCTATGAGGAGAAAGAAGGGCAATCACAGAGAGAGCAACTTAGAAACACAAATAGTAATGTTTCTGTAGGGTGAAGGAACGGTTGGTACAAGGACAATGTGTGCAAAATCTACTTCTTACTTCTCTTCTCTTAGAAACATAATTCTGATGCCGATTCATCCTAAGACCAGCATGAATATATTGAAAATTCTCCTAAATGATGATAATACATGAACTCCCTTCCTCTCCAACCCCTCCATACCCTGGTTCAGACATTCATCAGCAAACTGCTGGGTACTTAGGAACCTTAACTGCCTCAGTGGTGATAGTTCCAGCAGTTTGCTGATTAGCAGAAGGCCAACCATGAGCCTCAACTGTGCAAAAATAGAGTTATATTCACCTCCTTGTCCATACACAATGTCAAAGCACAATCAGAGGCAACAGGACAAAACCAGAAACGTGAAATGTCTTCACATAAGAAGAAATTATCTAAATGCCCAGAGTAGAACATCTCACATAATAGATGAAACAGAACTTCACCTATCTTCGAAGATGAGAACGCTAACTAAATTACTGGCCCACAAAGAAAATAAAGGCTCCTATTGTTTCTTTGTTCAATTAGGCACCATATTTCTGTTCCTTACTTAGCAGAGACCCAGAGATCTCACCGACATCCGAGTTCTCTTCTACTTCCTGGACGTTGTGTTGGGCTACATTTTCCAGTCTCAGTTCCAGTTAGGTATGTCCATATGACTAAGGGATCTCACCAAAGGATATGAGTGGAAGTGTCATGAGCTACTTCCAGGCCCACCAAAAGCCTTATTTCATTTCCTTGTCCATTAGCTGAAGTGAAAGAACATTCAGAGGACCTGAATGAAGGTAAGTCTCGTGATGAGAAAAGCCTGGATCCTTGGATGATTGCACAGACAAGCAACCCACCAGCCCCCCAGATCCAATGGACTGACATGAGTAAGAAATAACCTTTCATTATATCAAGCCATTTATATTGTGGAGTTATTTACTAGAATAACAGACTGACTCTAACAACACTTACTTAACTGAGAAGCAGCAGAGAGTCTTGTTCTTTTTTGCCAATGAATTTCAGGATTTTTCATGCTAAGGAAATGATAATCAAGCTAAACAATTTCATACTCACACTGATCTTTCTGTAGCTCTGAGTCAATGCCCACACAAGGCTAAAGGGTAACTAAGCTGATGGACCTAACAGTTTTTTGATGGAATGTAAAGCAAGGGTCACGGTGATCTTTCACAGTTGAGTGATGTCTTTCTCCAAAGAGGTGTGCGTGTTGGATTCATTCCATAAGAGTCACTCTCTCTTATGGGTCTTGCCACTCTCCCTTATAATTCCACTTTCTTTGGAATGAAAGAACCCAGGCAGGGCTCTATAAACAATTCCTAAATATCACTTGATGATTATATAATCATACATATTTGAGTGTGACAAGCCTATACTCTGAACTATGGCAATACAGGTTAATTATGGATATGTTTGTGGGTTAGTAGCAAAGTCACAGCGTGTGTGTAGGATTCCTGAACATTCTCTTGGGAGAGCAGTTCTGCAAAGAGTGCATTTGATTAAATCTCTCAATTATAATCTCCTGCCTCCCAACCTGTAGGAAGAATAGAAGGAGAACTGAATATTCTCCACTCCCTTTGTCTGTTCCCATCCAGGTTTTTCATGTGCTCATTGGGATAAAGAAATCTGGGAACAATGAGAGGGTGTGGAAATCTCTGGTGTGTGTGTGTGTGTGTGTGTGTGTGTGTGTGTGTGTGTGTGTGTTAACTGGGGTGGTAGCTAGATAACAGTCCTGGGAGAGGTGTTAAGTAGGGAGGGAAGTAACAATCAGTGTATGAATATTCCACCCAACCTCTGGCCTTTTGCAAACAAATGATGAGTATAACTCTGTACAATAGTATCACAGGTATTATTAATTAGAATGAGCCATATTATTTGATAAACTTTTATTATACACAAGAACATATGAATTTTTTCACTAGTAATAACCAATAACGTTTGTTTAGAATCTGATGGTCCACAAAGCATTTGCATAAACATTATCTCAAAGCAGGCATTTTTTTGTGACCTACATCACATCCCCTTGGCCCAGGTCTGATTTCAGAGCAACTGAGATAGATATTTCTGGGCACTTCCTCTGCCACCATCTTGGGTCAAACCCAAGCAGCAACTTCTCTCCTTTTTTATGCCTCAGAACTTTCCCTAAAGCCATACAACACAGTCACAGCCAGGATGTGTGGTCATAGCATAAGGGAATAACATCCCTGGGACAGGGTAGAATCCTTAAATAATGAGACACAGCCATCAGTGGATAAATGTCCCAGCATCCCATGTTTTGGAGAGACAGTTCTGAGGTGTACCCTCAATACGATTCTCAGAAAGCCCCAGGTGGAGATTAAGACCTAGATGCCCACAGCAAGAACCAATCAATAGTACATATGTACATAATCCATACATACATATGTATGATCTTTCCTACCTTCCTGTTGCCTTCCTGCTCTATCAAGGCTGCTTTCAAAGATCTCCTCCCAGTCAACTACCTACATCTAAATCCTTGACTCAGGATCTGCTTCGGGGTAACCTAACTAACGTTCTCACTTAGTCATTTCTACTAGATAGAAGCTCTAAGCGTGATGACATATACTAGTTACATTTGTAGTAAAGAGAAGGAGGCTAAAGGTGAATTGGGGCAGCCCATGTTCCATCTGCTGAATGATTAGGAGCTGCCAATTACAGGACTGGCAGAGGTATAACTCATGTCCGGGGCAGAAATGCGCCAAGCTGAATCGAAGCAGCAATACCTCCCAAGAGTCCAGCTGTGCAGTTCAGCATTGCCTCACTGTCACTCCCAACCACTTTCCAATGGCCAAAGGAAATCAAATGGCCAAGACCAACATCACTAGAGTAGGAAGGACTGCAGGGAACATGGCAAGGACATAGGACAGAGGGAGAGGAGAAAAGTTAGAAACAACGATATAATCTACCACAACTGCTAATTACCATTAACAATCATGCATTCAACAACTTATTTACCAAGTACATGATACACCAGGCAGTAGGAATCTAGTTGTAAACAAGACAAACATGATTTCTGCCTTGATGGAGGTTATAGGTGTGTGTGTGTGTGTGTGTGTGTGTGTGTGTGTGCCCCCCAAAATTATATTATTCAAATTATTATATTATTCAATTTTCAGCCTTTGTTGATTTTGAAGTATACTTGATGTGTCTTAGTGGTCTCCATTTTAAATATGTTTTTATTGTGATGTATTTAGGTGATATAAGAAATGAAATTGAATACATAGTAATTCCAGGTTATCCTTTTTAAGTTTCAGTTTTGGCTAAGTCTCTAATTCCTTGCCATTTCCTTCATACAACAATGAAGCCCCTTTTAAATTCAAGTTATTTTTAGTTCTATGTGTATTTAAATTCCAGGTAAATGTGAATTCATTAAAAAAAATATTCTCTTAAATGAGGTGAGTAGAAGTTGAAATTAGAGAATCTATATAATGAGGGAAGTGGCATGTTTCTATTGATGAGATAAACGAAGGTGGTATCATTCTCATTCTTTGCCAAATCCGAAGTTTTTATCCCATAATATCTTCCTTTCAGGAAGAAGAGAGCATCACTGTCATTTCCTCAGTGACTAGCACAAGTATTGAAATATTACAAGGGCTAAGTAGACACTTATTGAATCAGTGTAAGAATGAATACATGGCTCAGCCAATAAATCGATCAATGAAAAGAGAGATAAACCTAATGATTCCCTGCTACTGTCCATAGATTACCATAGGCTTCTATAGTTTAAGGTGGCTCGATGTTCGGGGCACATATTTCTTTGAAGATGGGTTGGGTGACCACTGATAACCCTCACAAGGGCCAAATGGCAGCTCTCTAGTGGACTCTCTGTTCTTGGTATATTATAGGTAAGACATCCTCTTAATGTTATGAGACATGCCATCACCTGCAAGGCTTAACACAACGTCCCTGAGGTTGCATCTCCTGGATTTCCCCAGCAGCGCTCTCCTCCCCATCCATCCTGAGCTACTGTAGTTTCCAAAACTTGCCATGGTCTCTTCCATTTCATTAGTATCTATGACTACTTTTCTCTATTTCTTGTCTATCCTTCCTTTCCTTGCCCTCCTCGGAAGTCCTCCATTTCTCCCATGAAAATGTACCTTGTTTATGAAGTCTTCCCTGAACTTTCAAAGCAAACGACCATTCGTCCCTCCTTGCTCCCAAAGAAACTTCCAGGCATGGTACTCTGACTCTGCTGACATTACATTGCATATACTAGCCCTTACAGAGTTCTTAAGTAGGACTCAAATACCTGTTAGAAAATAAGTAATAACAAGTTTACCTAATTGGCTAAAGAATCCTCAGCTAATAATTTAAGTTTATGAGGTCACAGATAAAAAATGCTAGTTTAGAGAGTAGAGCCTTCCTCAGGCCTTCTTAAGCCTTTCCCTCAATCCCACGATAAACACCCACCTCATCTTGCATTCTGACCTCATTTTATCAACAAGCATTTTTGAAAATCTGGGAAACAACAGCAAAACAAACAGATGAGCATATTAGCATGAAATATGCAAAATTCTGTGTTCTTGTTTGAAGGGTCACATTTATTGCCCTTAATCCAGTTTACAAATTGCAGGAGTTTAGAATGCTCATTGATGTTTGTGTTTGATTAAGACACGACCATATATTTAAGAGCTGGCAAGACTATTGAGCCAGGCTGTGATTGCAGCGGTAATTAGGCATTTTAACACATATTAGTGTAAACAGCTGTGTAAAATCCATATCAATGTTAGAAACACAAGTGATATGGTTCAATTAAAATATTACAAGGTTGATTTTTGAAGGTGGCTAAAAAATGCTGAAGAGTACCTGGGAAAATTAATTGCCCCCACACAATGACCTAGGCTAACAGAGGCAAATTTAAAGGAACTGTCTTCCAGGCGTTATAAAGGGCAGGTGCCAGAGCAAGCAGGAGACTGGAGGGCCAGGATTCACTTCCTAACTGCCCCAGTCTTGCTGTGCAGTGTGCACATCCTAAGACATTCTAGGCCTTGGTGGAAGGAACCTCACTATCGCTCATCAGAACTGGAAGATCTCAGTAAAAGTACACTGGGCAGGGGCGCCTGGGTGGTTCAGTGGATTGAGCATCAGATTCTTGGTTTTGGGATCATGATCTCAGGGGGCGAGGTAGAGCCCCTCGTGGGACTCTGTGCTCAGCGGGAAGTCTGCCTAAGGATTCTCTCCCTCTCCTCCCTCTTCCTCTTCGCCCCTTCCCCCACTTGCGTGTGAACACTCTCTCAAATAAATAAGTAAATAAGTGAACTGGGCAAGGCTACAAATGCTACCTCACAAAGCTGGTTATCATATTAACTAAGCCACAACTGAAGTCCGGCACCCCTTATGAATTAGCAAGTATCAGTGCATAGCTCCTACCCTAAGAAAGCTTCATGCATAGAAAAAAAGCTTAGACTCTGGAACAAACACACTTGATTTCAAATCACCACCCTGCTCTCCACTAGCTGAGGGATACTAAGCAAGTTCTTTCACCGTTCTAGATCTGGTTTCTCATTTGTATAATAGGCACAATATCTGCCACATAGAGTATTGTGTTAAAAATTCAATGAATATCTATCTATCTATCTAATCTCCTAAAAGGGTAGTTTAGGACTCATATTGTCATGGGTGATATCCCAAGAAGAATATCAATAAGCAAAAGATCAAGAGATATTAAAACAAACTATTACTCTATATTTTATGTTACACTTAGAGAATGCAGTCCTCCATGGCTTCCACAGACTGGGTAACTAAGCTGCCAATGAGGGTCAAGCCTCAGGGCTCCCTCAGTTCATCAGCTCTTCCTGACAGCACAGAATCCCTCCCAGCTCTCCTAAGGCCAACACTGGGCACCAGGCAGTCAAATGGTTGAGATAAATTCCTGTTGTCCTTGGTGGGAGAGAGGCAGACAAGACATAGTGTAACCCTGCCATCTGTTGACCTAGCAGCATATTGTGGCACTTCTGATGTGACTCGAGATCGCGCCACTCTCCAAGCCCGGAAGGAGGGTGAAAGATCAGTATTTACAAGAATGGAATTGCGAGCTTTATTCTGCAAACTCTAGCTATACTACTGCACTTTGAATATGATATGCAGGCTGGTGGAACCAGAGATTCCACGTACAATATTCCCTGCAAGTTCTTTCAGTTCTATCCCACTCCATTCCACCCGAATACCAATATGATTATTAAAACAGCTCTCTGCACTTCTCTGGGGGCACATTCAATAGAATTTTGAAGGTAAATCATATGAACAAAGAAGAATAACTCCAATATATGTCACTAGAAATAAAGGGCTCCCTACAGGGCATGTGGCATTTTTCGCTGTGTATGCCAGGTCTGTTATCAAATGCACAATATTGATCAAAAATTAAAATACCGTCTTCAACGGAAACTGCAGCTTAGGTTCTAAAATATCTGCCATGAATGTATTAATAACCAAGCCTCCTAAAGTGAAGCTAAATTGACCTGTGCTTAGATTAGAGCTGAGGCTATGCTTCTTGAGAAAAAGAAGTCAAGGAATCATCTTTCACCTATTTCTAAACAGAATTACATAAATGATTTCAGATAGATTTTTGTCTGTCCCAATTTTAAAGCTCTCCAAAGATTCCAGTCTCACTGTCCTTTGGTTAGCATACCACGATAGCACGTCCACCATCAGGACCCCTGTGGTTTATACCAAAGCTTTAAGCTCCTTTACTGTTGTCCTGTCCCTGGTGAGGGTTGGCCCTGGTTCATCAACCGTCTCCCAGGAGAGCTCTTTAAATCTTTAAGACAAGTATTCGACTTGACATTCATGTTCTTGTTACTGAGGATTTTGTTTTGTTGTGCTATGTTGTTTTTTGCTGGTTTATTTTTGAGAGACTGTTGTTTTCATTCCATTGAAGCAATGGAAAGATTATTTATAAGGTGCCTCCTAAACAAAGAGCAAAATGCTAAGTAATGAGAATATCATATAGTGGGTTGGATATGTCACAGCAAATATGCAGGTGTACAAAATGAGGAACTTTCTCTTCTCATTTTTTTAACTCTGTATCTGTATAATCCCCATTTTAGTTCCACACTTCACCTAATTAAGGAAATTTGCTTTCTTTCAATTCACGTCAACTCAGGCTTCTTTTCAGACACCTCAAGGTTGTCTTAGTCTCCTTAGGGCAAGCTCAGTCCACTTAGAGTCCTAGCAATACTGTTGAAGTATTGAGGGTTTATGAGAATTCAGGCATTTTCTATTCCCTGCAAATTCTCAGTGAGAAGTCGCTCTTCTATTTTGTCTTTGGTTATTTTGCTCTAATCGCCCCGCATGGAGATATTTTAGTCCCCACATGACCATTGCTCCTCAGATTCTCACGGTCTCTTTGTGTCCCCACATTTCAACCCAAGGCTCCTTGGCTTTCACCAGCCCTCTTGGTGGCATTCCTCACCCCTCAGGAAACACAGAAACTCTGAAGCTCTCCTAAACTTCTTAGAGTAACTCTAGGAAGAAGGAGAAAAGCTGGTTGGGACATCATAGAGTTCCTGGCAGCTCATGCTTTGTTTCCATAACTCTTGCCTGGGGCCAAGGAGGACTTCCCAAAGAGGTTCTGCCAGGGCTGCTGCGGGTCATGCCCTTTCTGCTCCCCACCCCCCACCACAGGTTTCCACTGCAGCAATGGAAGGGTCCTTACATAGGAACGTACCTACACACTCATCATGGGGACAAGCTATGCTCTCACAAGCAACTCTTCCCAAACTGAAAAGGTTTTTTCTCTACCCCTAAGGGTCTGAATAATCAAGATGTTCACTTGCTTACTTACTGTTCTTTTGTGTTAATTTAACAAACTTTATCTCACCGTCCAACCCAAAGAGTAATAAAGTAGTTTCTCACAGCAGCACCACCCCATTAGTGAGATTTCTGATTTGACCAGCCTGCAGATTATCTGAAGATAATGTACACTAGGTAAAGTCCTTTGTCCCATTGCCTTTATAACTACACATCAGTTTCCTGGAACTTCTCCCTATGTCTACCTCCTTCTTGTATGTATAATTTCCATTATTTAAAATTTCCAGGCACACTACACACATACACTGACCAACAATTTGGTTCTCCTAAAAAATGAAGTCAATAATAGCATTTCACCTACTTCCCGTAAACTGTCATCTACCTCAGTCCTTGGAAAATGTTTTCAGATGGAGACAGAGGGAAACTAAGTACATACTTTTTTAAAAATCCGTTTTAATGGATAGGAAGAAAAATGACTAAGACATGTTCTGACAACTGCATTTCAGGGAAAGTTACAAAGACTTGATCAACCACAAAGCAATTCACTTCTCCCCATACTCATACACTGTATTGAGGTATTTCATGGGGAGTTAAAAAAGGTATAGAAAACCCAGCATATCCTCTAGGAGCTCTTTCTTCCTAGTGCTCTGAAAAATCCCCAAGCAATCATCAGCCTACAGTATATTTTTAATTGTATACTTTTCAGGGGAAAAAAAAAAAGACTGTGTAAGAAGTTTACATAGTATCTTTGTTTGATTAACTTGGAAGAGCCTAAATGGGTCTCGATCACAGCATCTTGGTGAATTAAAGAGAGCCGAAATGATCACCCCTCTTTGAAAGGCAAGGGTGGTGGCAGATGATCCTGAATCTCTATACCTTTGCCCTCAAACCTAGGTAAGCTTCTGTCCCAGTGAGATTATGTACTTTTATTTTCCCTTTCAAAAATTCTTTTTGGATGATAAATAATATGGTCACCCTTTCCAGAGCCTAGTGCAGTTTGATTACTAAGGATTTCCTCCCATGCAACTCTAAAAACTGCTGACAGCCAAGTCCCCTGATGTCGTGGAGTCATCCACCCCCTCGTCAGAGTGGCCCTCTTCCCTTCAGGACTATTCCCCTGCTTAACAAATGCACATTATTACCCCTAATAAATTGCCTACAATTTGCTAGTGTTTATGGAGTGATAAAGCCTTTCTTTGAAACACCTACCTTGCTTTTTAGTTAGGAGCAAAAGAAAACATGTTCCCCTAGTCAACTTATCACATATCTATGGCGAATGAGAAATTGCCCCATTTCCCCCTCCCCCACTGGCATTTTTCCCCCATGCCGCATTTAGAAAACTCTGTCCAAGAATATTACTCTATAAAAAAATAAAAAACATCATCTCAAAATTATTAAAATCTCTGTGGGAATTCATGATTAATTTTAAGGCCTGGCAGATTAAAATACATTATTATGTACACTCTAGTGCATCCTTTCAGATATTTTCAGAATCTGATTTTGCTCTCTTGATACACACCAATGACTCTACATGTATCTAGTAGATTGCAAGGAATAGATTAGCATTAAAGAGGCAGTATTGTGTTGTTAGGTTGTTATATGTAACTTGTGCTCATACATTAAGAAAAATGTACCTGGCATTCCCCCGGACATGACCAGGCCTCTTAAAAAAAGAGAACGAGTGAGAGAGTCATTAATACTTGGTGACAATACAGTTGTGGCGGCTGTTCTGAAATTCTGACCTTTGAGGTATTCACTGATGTTTTCATCCAGTTCCCAGACAGAAGACGAGCCACAGTAGCCTGCTAGAAAATGAAATATAGGCATTTATTTTCAGAAGCTGTCAAACTTCCCACTTCCTAATCAGAAAAGAATTATCCTTTTGGCTTTTCCTAGGGAGGTCACATTTGCAGGGGCGGAGAGAAGGATAAACTTTCAGCTTCCCTCTCTTTGTTAAGGACAAAGAGTAAAATCTATGAAAAACAAACAAAAATACGTACAAACCTTATCGTATTTCACTTTCAGGATATTCAAATGCACTGACAGGGAAATTAGCTTGTCTCTTCTTCCTGGATATGACATATTCGCTTTTTATTACCTTCCTGGTTGCATGACTTTGAACAAGTGGCATGACTCTTGGTATCTAGCTGTAGGATCTGTCACTTAAGGGTCAAGTCGCTCACCAGCAGAATACACCCAAGGTATTCTATGAGACACGTTACTGTTGGCAAATAGTATCACAGACAAAAACAGAAGATTCTGACTCAGGTAAGGACTTCATAGGACTTTGGACATAGCAATTACAGTAGATATCAGTGCTTTTTGATCCCAACACTACTATGCAACAATAAATTATGCAAAGCCATTTGCATTTTTTAAACGATACAACCAAAGCTACATGCAAAGTTGACCTTAAACTAACAGATGAAGTGTCCATGTTGGATCTTGTCTCTTTCCCTTCCCTGCACTCCTTTTCCCTTGCCAGACGCTTGCTCTAATTATCTTCCTTCCCTACTGTCAACTCATAAAGTATTTCTGATCTTAAGCATCATCCCTGGTGTGTGGGTTTGGTCTCATCGTTTTAACTTACACTAGACACTCTAAGACGAATCCTATTGCGGTAAGAACTTCCTCCTCTTCTCTCACCTGAGCTCCTTCTACCTGCAGCCCCCACCCTTGCTCACCCTCTACCATGAACTCCATCCACCACCCTTGGCCTGCTTCCATCGCCGTCTTGCTCAGCCCTTTTCTTCACTGGTCCCTTTTCTTCTCCCTCTTCATTTTTCTCATCTGGTTAGACAGTTTATGAGTGAGAGGGACAAAAGAAGGGAATATTATTAGAGAAGTGTAATACTGCAGAGGCGCTGCTTGACTTTACTGCTGGTTTTATTGTGATACTTTTCTAACTGGCTTTTCCAATTTTAATGACCTTTCAGGAAGTTGTGGGGGGGGGGGCTGGGGAGCCAGTGTACCTAAGACTATGGCAACCAAGCATAGACATGACACTTTTGAAATTATCTTCATGTGTACTTGCACTCATACGCTCACACACAACAAAAGTTTTTTATCACTATTCTGAGACCCATTTCATAGTAGTTATATGTTCATTCTAGTATTTTTGGAAGTTTATGGTTTGAAAGAAGATGCAATGATAAGAGTGATCCCCAATTAATTGCCTATTTCCAAATATCAGACTTGACCTTCCTTAATCAGGACTTCAGGTAGCTCTAAGAAACCCAAAGTGTCTGCTGAGTTGTCTGTCCTGCACTTTGATATTTCACATTCATGTACAATCCTCCCAAATAACATATTAATATAGTTTCTGTGTAAATTTTTAGTAATTTCTCAATTGTATTTAAAAGAAAAGCTACCACCTTAAGCAACTAAATTAAGTGATTTTAGTAGAGGGAATGGTCCCATGGCAGACTTGTGATTGAATTCTCTGGATAGGTAGGTCCTTGAATAAGCACCTCTTAAAATTTAACCAATAAAAAAATTGGCAGAAATAACTAACCTCGGGAGAGAAGGATTTTAGCTCATCTCAGCTCTACAAATCAGTTGACATTAGAACCATCTCTCAAACCTGAAACAGTTCAGTGAGAAGTTCACCGAGGAGTTTGTGTTGCTGAGTACAGAAGTGATCTTCCCTGACCGGCACTTGCAGGAACACGGTTTATGGTAGAAGAGCTGTCAAGGAGATAATGCCCCAGCCTAGGGCCAGCCTGCTAGAGTGCTAGGCCAGAAAGCACTTGTGGAAGTGGGGCTTTGCCAAATGCTGGCCATGCTCAATGCTGGTCGTTGACTATCCCAAGGCAAGGATAAAGTTTCTACATTTCTGTCACAATGAAAACAGTGAAGAAGAAGTTTTTTTTCAGCTTCAGATGCAGTAAATTCTCCATAAATAGTAGATGAAAAACAAATAAATAAATAAATAGTAGATGATATCTAATAAGTATACATATATATGTGTATATGTAGATAATAGAAAAAAGTGAGAGAGATGGGGAAGACAGAGAAAAAACTCAGTACGTGGTAGTATCACTCTTTTCCATTGCATTCTTAATCTCACCTCCTGGAGAATAGTAGAAAAACTCTGTAAAATTAAAATACAATATATTAAAATTTTAAACAACACCATTTTCTAAAAGTAATGAAACAATGTGATATAATGGGAGAAACAAACAGGCTGTGGAAGTTAAACAGACTCAAGTTTAAGTTCTATCTTTACTACTTAACTTACAGTGTGTCCTTGGGCAAGTCACTCAGCCTTCCTGGGACCTGGTTTCTGCATCTGATAAAGTATAAATCTTATTTTACATGGTCACTGTGAAATTCAAACACATACTAAGTATCTGGCACACTGGTTTTCAATATAATCTAGCTGGCTTCCATTCCCCTCAGTGTTGATAGCATAAAGCACAAAGAGTGTCCTTTGAGCTCAGACAAGGAGATAGTGTTCTCTCTCCAAGAGCAAGGAGCAAGGACAGGAGGACTCCAACTGCAGAACTGAAACAGAGTCCAGAGCTAGAAAGGTTAATCTTGGAATCCACAGACAGGGGAAAATTAATGCATAAATCCTGGAAATAACAAGAGTCCTAAAGGACTAGAGTTAGTCTGAGGTGAGCAACATGGATTGCTGGACCGTTTCCAACCCAGACATGACTGAGCCAAGGAAATAGTGCCCAGGAAATAGGAGCAAAGGAGCCAATCTACAGCCTTGGTGATACGTATTTGGATAGCTTTGCACATGGCAGTATCACAGCCAATGAGCTTTATCTGAGGCACGATTATTGCTAATTGGATAAACCCTTAATGTAATCATATGATCTGGAGAGAATATTGATGTATAAAGGATTTACAGCTATGGCTCTCTTTTAGAAGGAAGTATTTGTTTGTTTGTTTATTATTTGTTTGAATGAGTTGTTCTACTCCTGAGTAAGAAGGAGAAGGCAGCAAAGAATAGGCTAGTTTACACATTCACAAAGGTGTGGCCTGGAAAAAGAAGGGTTTATAGGGAAGAAGATAGAGCCTGGGAGTGGGAAGGAGAGTGGAGAGTCTTCTGAAGATTTGGAAGAGAAGGAGGGGCGGCTGGCTGCCTTGTGCTCTCTAGTTTGGGAGTTCTATGAGGAAGTTATGTGACGTGTTTGTACAATGCGATGCCCTCTTCTTACCCTACAAGTGACTTCAGTGTTAACAAGAATAATACTAATGATAGCTACCAGGTATTACACGTTTACTCTATACACTGTTCCAAGCTTTCCGAATAAGTCATTCCTCACCACATACCAGGAAAATGGGTGCAGTCTTTGCCTTCATTTTACGAATGAGGAGATTAAAGCACAAAGAGGCTAAATATAAATTTGCCTGAAGTTACCCACCCAGTAGTTAAGGAGCCAGAATTCAAACCCAGGTAGCCTGGTTTCAGAATCTGGGCTCTTAACCATTAGGGAGTAGTTCTGAATTCTGGAGTCTGGCGTGTGTTTATTTTTAATGAGGCAACACGCAGAAAAAAGAAAAAGATAACCCAAGTCTATTCCACCCAGTTAACAAGACTAATAATAATAATGATGGTGGCCACTACACTTTTCTTGCAATGTGCAAGGGACCAAAGCTGAGCACTTTACACATTACTTAACCCTCTAAACAATGCACACAGTAGTCACTGTCACCATCCAGTTAATGTCAGTGAGGAAACGGAGCTCATAAAGATGAAGTGACTTGTGTCAACACTAAATGAGATATATCTATGCATTTATAGTTCCTGGTTTTGCGTTGTTTCAGCTTCTGAATCAAGACAGATGGTGTGTTGGTGGCAGACCCCATTCTGGAGAGCCAAGAGAGCACTGGTGAAACTAAGGGGATGAAATCACCGGGGACAGCCGTGATTGCTAAACTCTTCCTTCAGATAGCCTGCTCATTCACAGGAGCCCCTCAACTCATATAGCCAAGTGTCTATGAGATAGATTAAGCCACTTGTCTAATATAGGACATCCCTGCAGACACACACACATACACAGACACACACACACACCCCTCAGTATATCCTCTTTCTTGACTTAAACCTAGTATCATGAAGATAGGGCTAAAGAGGAAGGCAAAAATTCAGGCCCTCATTTGCTCTACAGTTTCAATTTTCACAGCACTATTAGATAATGACTCATAGATTAAGCCCTGACCATGATGAGTTTAAATCCAAATATACTGAGATTTCCATTTACTATCAGAGTTGAAGCCCTGCCTTGATTTCCTAAAACATCACAGTGGAGCAAGCGCTGAATTCTAAATGTCCTTACAGTATTAATTCCCCTTTGTATTTGAGGCGGCTTAGCCAGCAGCTTTGGGCAGACCTGCGAGTAGGAAAAAGAAGCAAGAGAAAGGAGAAGGGGTGATCACTGGCGCATGAACTGAGGGAACTCAGCTATTCACAAAAGGATTCCATAGTCATCATGTTAAAGGGGTTCTTTGTAAATTCCTCACTCATTTTTATTCTTTTCTTGCTGCAAGATTTTTTGTTTTAAACGGAAGGGAAACTATAGGAAAGAATCATTGAAACCAAGAAGAAAGTAAATAAGGGGAAAGCAATAAATTTGGTCATTACCTAAAAATTGTAAGTAAGCTATTTGTAATGCCAGTATCTTCTGCTGGAAAATTCATTAATTCATTCATTGTTTTGGTCAACAAATATTTACCAAGCAGACATAAAACCAGGAAGAGGAGATACAGTATAAACAAAAAAGATGACATCACTGGTTTTATGGAGTTCATATTCTACTGATAGGAAAAAAATCGGGGAACAAGTACATGTTGGGATAAACTTATATTCATAAATATTATGAAATAAAGTAACAGAAATATAAACAACAGAAATGGAAATGGTCCTTTGGAGCTACATTCAAGTGAACAGCTGGAACAGAAAACAGAACAAATCACATTAAAAAAATTCCCACTCACTTTTTTTTCAACAAACATTCGGCACTGTGCTAGGCATGGGTACATTGTTGTTTTTGATCGCAACACCATCTAGATGGGGAAATCGGAAGAAAGACGGACATATCATTACAATACTCTGAGGCAGCTGCTTCAGTGGAGGTAACCATGGGATGGTATGGAAGAGAATAGAAGGGTTACGTCGAGGAATCAGAGAAGTCCCCCAAGAAGGAGACTTAAGCTGGCCCTTCAGAGATGAGCACGAACTCAAGAAATGGCAATGAATCTAGAAAGATACCCAGAATGGTTTTGGAATAATATCATAATGAAGAGATGCATGTCTTCTAAGGAAATTGCACTTCATCCTTGGACAATCGGGAGCTGCAAAGACTTGTAAGCAAGGAGATGCCATCACATCAATGTTTGAGAAAAACCACCATGATGGAAATGCAAGGAATAAGATCAGTCAGAGACAAAGCCAGGGAGACTAGCTGAGAAGTAATAAGGTCACAGGAGAGAGGCCCTTCAGCCATGTTCTCTACTACTGGTAGCCACAGTGAGGATTATGGAAGGATATAGTCTGGAGAAGAAGCCACAGCCATGCACAGCCCTTGCTCAGAGGTCAATGGACCATCTCTAGAGGCACACAGACATGCCCTCCCAAACTGGGAGCTGTGAAAACTGTGCAAAGGAAGGCTACAGGTGGGGACTGTCCCTTCCCTGAAAGACTGAGCCTACAGCCATAAATCACTATATATCTCCACCCTGTGCAAATGTAAGCCTAAAGAAGTGCCCTGTCTGCAGCTCTGTATGTGTTTCAGCACTTATTGGATGGAAAAAGAATACAACTTGTCATGTTTCAGAAAGACACATGTGCCACTAAGAATCAAATGCACTAGCGTGTATTATGCTAAGTGAGATAAGTCCATCACAGAAAGACAAATACCGTATGATTTCACTTGTATGTGGAATTTAAGAAACTAAAAAGATGAAAATAGAGGAAAGAAAAAAAAGAGAAGGAGGCAAACTATAAGAGACTCTTAACTATAGAGAACAAACTGAGGGTTGATGGAGGGAGGTGGGCAGGGGAATGGGGTAAATGGGCGGTGGGATTAAGGAGGGCACTTGTGATGAGCACTGGGTGTTTTATATAAGTGATGAACCACTAAATTCTACTCCTGAAACTAATATTACACCATATGTGAACTAACTAGAATTTAATAAAAAATTGAAACATAAAAAAAGAATCAAATGTGGATGGATTCTGCTAGACCCACATCTATCTAGACCTCCAAAAATTGAATTTCATTTGGAACAAATAATTCTACACTAGTTATGTCTGAGTAGAAAGTAAAAATATCATCAGCATTATAGAACTCATCGATCATCTTCATAATTGTTCAGTAGCCATAGTCCCAATTTTAGTGTATTTATTTCAAATATATTTATCTTTTTTAAAATTGTATTTGGAAGGAGTGTCGTGTTTAAACTTGAAGCTGTCTTCGGTCTGCTTTTGTGTCATTTCCTATTTGAAAACTTCAGGTGTTGCTTTCAACTCTTGCCACTCTTGTCCATCACCGATGATTTGTCACACTGACATATCAAGCAGGACCCTGCAACTAGAAGCCATGTAGACCAGTAGCCAGAAGTGCAAGATATACTTTTAATATGGAAAGGTGACATGGAGAATAAAATAAGGCTACCCCAATGCAATGATAGAACAAAATCCACTCCCTTTTTCTCATGCTAATTCTTGACATTTTCATCTTGTTTATAAAGGTATTTCCTACATAGCTCAAGTCCCCTCCCCCTTCATAATGCCCAAGATAAAAACTGGCTTGCTTTTGCTATAAGAAGCTTGCATTGTCATGCAGAGGACAACCAGCCCACTGACCACAGATCCAAAGGACACAATTCTCTTTCTTAGTTTTACTCACAGCTCCTTAGAAGTTTGGGAAATGGGGGTGCCTGGGTGGCTCAGTCGTTAAGCGGCTGCCTTCGGCTCAGGTCATGATCCCAGGGTCCTGGGATCGAGCCCCGCATCGGGCTCCCTGCTCGGCGGGAAGCCTGCTTCTCCCGCTACCATTCCCTCTGCTTCTGTTCCCTCTCTCGCTGTGTTTCTCTCTGTCAAATAAATAAAATCTTAAAAAAAAAAAAAAAGAAGTTTGGGAAATGCTTGGATCATATGAATTGGACAAAAATCACCTCCTTGAAAAGTCAGAAGCCTGACATACCTCCCTAGAGCATTTCACACTTACCCCTGAAACACGAATTACGATTTTTTCTCTCGTGTAATTATTTTTCTATAATAGTTTTTCTGCTTTCTACCTCTATGCTTGTCTCCTTCCTCTACCTTGGAGAGGATGTTCCAAGATCGATCACACATGAATGAGAGAGTCACCCCAGCCTCCAGACTCCAGTCAGGGAGAGGATCGAGTAAGGGATATAAAATAAGTTTTGTCTCTTGGTTTTAAGGGAGAGCTCTTGGTGGCACCTGACATGGGATACAGTGACCCAATTCCCCCATCTCATGGAAGGCACTCCAGTTTACCCATTCTCTGAGGTGATCAACCCAAGGGCAAGGAAGAACAAGTAATAAGGTGTTCTTGTCATGCAGCTCAAGATTTTTAAAACACATTAACTGTAATTTTTAGATAGTCAGAATTTAGTGAACCATTAAAAGTGACCCAGTTCACTGAACCAAACTGAACTGAACAGATGGAATTCCACCCTTACTATGCTTGAGTGACTCCAAGAACAATGCAGAGTCCTCTTTTAAATCCCTCCTCTGAGCTGCTTACCTCATTTATGCAAACATGTGGGGGATGCTTCGGTCATTTTTATATTTGTCTGTTCTCTTATTACAACTGGAAGCTGGAGGCTGGTGCTCAGAATGTGCCGAGTTGATGGGACCGAATGTTGTGCTTTGCAGGCTGTTTATATGTGACCATTTTTTCTGAATTGTGAGGCTTGACGATATCCCAATTTTTTTTTTCCTGTTTCAGAACCTGTGTCAAATCCAGCCCTCTTCATCTTATGACTCTCTTTTACCTTATAATCTCTCTTTCTTCCCACAAGCATAAAACACACGCTGGAGGTGAGATCCTCCTCTGTCCTTCCTCTGCGATCTGCAGCCTTCCAGGCACAATGGTTATGGAGACTTTGAAAATCAAGCATCTACGCTTCAGCCTCTCCTGTGAAAAAGTGGAGCTAATGGGAACTTTCTTCTGAATCGCAGAACAGATACCCCTGCGTATCAGAATCTTCAACAACAACGGCAATATATCTTCTGTAATTTAGAAAATCCCAAATATTCTGAAGAACAGTATGATGCAACTGTTGGAAAATGAAAACGAAAGGCCTCTCAGAGCCTCCAGGCAGTGAGGAAACAGTGAGAATATCTCACAGAAAGAGATACATAAAAGGTTAAAATTGTGGCAAAATAAGAATAAAACCCAGAGACCAAAACAGAGCCATCTGTATCTACACAGACTTTAGAAAAATAGAGATTAGAGGGGTTTCATTATGCCGGCTCTCACGTGAGCGGGGAAGCTGTAAAACAAACTGTGTTACGGGCTTGGGATGAGGTCTTGGAAGTGGAACCAGAATGGGTGCGCATTTGTTTATTTTCGTCTGTATCAGCTCTAAGTGTTAATTACCATAGTGCACTGCATTAGCTCTGTGTCTGTGGAACAGAGAGAGGACCCGTGCTGTCCCCACCCCCGGCCCCACGGAGCTTCTGTGCCCCGGCTCCGTCTGCCCTTCTGGCCTCATTGTAGGGCAGGGAGAGGCAAACTTTAAATCCAAATCAGAGCTGGGCTCCGAATTTGGGAAATGACCAGTCAATTAACCTCTGCATGTCAGCTCACTCTTCTGCAGGAAGGGAATGTTAGCACCGCTCATTATGACCCTGAGAAAGCTCACTGCGCCATTCTGATTGGAAACTAGGTCAGCAGCCACCAAAGCAAAGGTTGGGTTCAAGTTCCTTATTCCTGGTTTCCTACCCTTCACAAACCTCAGACTCAGATCGCTCCAGGCTTCTGCCCCGCCTACCCTCACGCATGCAGATAATAAAGGAAAGTGGCCACTGATGCTTGTGTGCAGCCCGACTCCATCTTCTGTGTGGCCATTCTGACATTGGGGACAGAGGAGCCTGAGGCAATAAGACAACATTGTTCTCATTAATCAGTTAAATGTTATATGTATGCAACTAATCTTACCCTTAGTAACATCCAAGTATTTTGTTCATTTATTCAACATCTATCGAACACCTACTTTGTACAGATTCTATGGAGTCAGAAAGATGAATAAGGCACTCCTGTCTTAAATGATGTCTGGGGTGATCGGACACACATGACAGTGACAACATAATAATGACGCAGTGGACATCTACAATGGCTTGCAGTGTTTGGTATCAGCGCAACTCAAAACAAAGCAAAAAAAAAAAAAAGAGAGAGAGAGAGAGAGAACACCCTACCAAACTACTGAAGTTAAATAGTGAACATGTTTTGTGTATCTGTTACCCTTCAAAAAGTGTCACGGACACCCTCAGCAAAAACTTCCCTGGGAGAGAAGGGAGAGGGTGTTCTTTTTTCAATTATCTTTGTGTCCTTGCCTAAACGTGGTCACAACTGCAGCATCACTGATGTCATCTGGAATTTCTTCATCATCCTCAAGCTTCAAGATGAGAGCGAGGAGCCATAGTGTGCATTTTCCTCAGCCGATTTGAAGATTTCAGCAGGGATTCCATCAGCTCCAGATGCCTTGTTGTTTTTCATCTGCTTGATGGCTTTCCTCACCTCATAAAAAGTTGGAGGGATTTTGAGATTGCCACTGATTGGGAGTTGTGGGATAGAGTCGAAAACACTCCCACTGATAAAATAATTTCCACCCAAGACCTTGAAATGCTCTCTTCAATGTGTGTTGACATTTTCTCTCTCACTGAGCAGTTTTCAAGCACCCTTATCTTCCTGAGAGCTCTTATAGAGCTTCAGTAGCATCAAACCTAATCCATGCGGAGGTCGCATCGACTTTACCATGACATCTCACCATCTGCCCTGCATGTCGGAGGGCTCCTTCAATCTCTACCTTGACTTACAGATGTAGCAATGTCTTCTTTTAGGATCAACAACAATACCAAATGCCAAAAGATTAAGAGCAAGAGAATCATGGCAGACTTAGGTTCAAGATTATTGTAAGATTTCCAGTTTGCATCTACCAAATAATGTTTAGGAGAGTCAGGGCCTAAAAAAGGGCCAGGTGGGGGGGGGCAGGCATTAAGGAGAAACTAGCATACTGTGGCCCTTGAAATGTTTATGTTACATCAGAAGTTGTGCATTGATTCACATGGGAATCCATTGTTTTGATTTAAAAGTCTGTTCTCAATAGCAAATTGAGTTCAGAATATTCTAATCTTACTGGAAATAGTTCTGAGAAATTGGCTTTCCCTTGTTCTCTGAGTAGATGAGCCTGTCCTATTTACAGGAACTTATTTGGATTACAGCTTCAATTTTAGCATGAGAGTGTTATAGCCCCTGTATTGCTTAGGATTCTTATATTTTACTCTCTAGGATCAGAAGGCATCATTCAGCATATTGACCTAATGCAATTTTCTGCCCTTTTTATTTACTACAGAACAAGCATTACATGTATTGAGTTATAATTATCTTCACCATAAATTGTTAGAACTGGGAAGGGACCAGTAATCTAATTTTATTAGTGAGGAAACAGAACAAGAGAAATGAAGCAATAGTTATCCCAAAGTTGCACTGGATGGTGGTAGAAACTGTTCTAGAACTCAGTGCTTCCAGGACAGAGTTCTCCTAGCCATGATACCCTTTTTCTCTTGACAGTGTTATATCTAATAAGGAATAAAATCCAAATCCTTTATCCTTTCTAATTTCTCTTATAAACAATACCCAGGAAACAAGAGTTCACTATTATTAGTCTTCATATAATTTGTCAGAGCTCTCAATCTGTATCTATTAAACACAATCAAACCATGAATCTTTAGTATATTTAGTCACTCAACAGTGTGAAGCACTAGAGTCACTAAATATTGTAGCACTAAAACTAATAATACTCCTTGAGAATCTCAGTGCGTAGGGTACCAGATGTGTGTGTGTGTGTGTGTGTGTGTGTGTGTGTGTGTGTGTGTACACGGATAGACCATTTCATTTTAAAGGGAAGAGCCATCACAAGGACCATAAATGTTGTGTGTGTTTCTAACAATGAGAAAAGAATTGCAGGAATTCTGTAAATATAGACCATAAGATGCATGACCTGCAAGACGACACCAAGCTACAGAGTAGTTTCCCATGTCGCAGGCTCAAGGAAACTTCAAGATTAGGAAGAGACTAGCAACTGATGACCTTCCAGAGCACAGGAGTTGGCTTATGGGTCTCTCCTGGGCCTTGAACACACCGTCATGAACCATCCTTGTACATACCCAGTTCTCTTCTGAGAACAAAGAGAATACTTGAGAATAATAAGTAGGAACCAGATAAAAAAGTCCTAGTTATGTTGACCTTACAAGGTTGAGTTTTTTATTGGGGGGGTGCAATGAAGCAAGATTCTTCTTAATACTCTCTTAACATCATTAAATGAAGACGAGATTGGACTGAACTATCCATTGCCACGCATTTTACTGTTATCAGTTGCATGTGGGTCATCAGAGAAATGTTCAAGAAAAGAACTCATTTTAAGAGCTAATATTCTATGGCAATCTACCTACAGTTCATCTTAGCTTCTCTATCTCTTTATCTTTCCCACCAGTTCCCCAATTATGAAGGGACTATCATCCCAGTTATGTACCTCCTGGTCCTACCCCTTCGTGGACACCAATTCTCAGATTCCCTGGTGCTCTTAGGTTCATTCATCCCTCTCTTCCACCTCACAGATAAAAGAGGGAAGGAAAAGGAAGTGATCCTTTTGTCTGGCCTCAAACACAGCAGAAAGCCCATAGTACCTCCCTGAGAGTTACCATGCTACGGAAGATCCTCTGCTCCTTTCTCTGCTGCTGATTGCTTCATAGGGACACCATTTTGTTAATGATATAGGTTGGCCCTAAAAGGGAGTGGACAGCTTTAAGAATATGTTTATGGGGGGGTACCTGGGTGGCTCAGTGGTTAAAGCCTCTGCCTTCAGCTCAGGTCATGATCTCAGGGTCCTGGGATTGAGCCCCACATCGGGCTCTCTGCTCAGCGGGGAGCCTGCTTCCCACCCCACCCCACCCCCCCCCACCTGCCTCTCTGCCTACTTGTGATCTCTCTCCTCACTGTCAAATAAATAAATAAAATCTTTAAAAAATTAAAAAATAAAAAATAAAAAGAATATGTTTATGGTGCATTAACACATTCACACAAGGGAACCGCCCTATGCTGCTGCGTTTTGGAAGGTGGTGTGCCCCAGAGCAGAGGTGAGGAGAAACTAAGAATAACACAGAAAGACATTCTAGCTCAGGGAGTCTTGGTGTTAGAAATGGCTGTGATCAGATTTGTGTTTGAGAAGCCTTCCTCTGGCGACCTTGTGGGGAATAATCTAGAAGGCAGCATGACTGGAGGGAAGGAAAACACTGGAGGCCTGTATTGGTTTTCTATTGCTGCTGGAACAAATTACCAAAAATTCAGTGACTTAAAACAACATAAATATATTCTCTTACAATTCTGAAATTCAGAAAACTAAAACAGGTCAGCAGGGATGTATTTATTCCTTCTGGAGGTTCTAGGGGGAGAATCCATTTCTTTGCCTTTTTCAGCTTCTAGAGGCTTGCTGCGTACCTTGGTTCATGACCTCATATCACTCCTGCCTCTGCCTCTATCATCACATCTGTGTCTCTCTCTGGCCCTCCTGTTTCCCTCTTACAAATACTCATGATTATATTGAGCCTACCAACATAACCCAAGAAAACCTCTCTATCTTGGAATCCGTAAGTGCATCTGCAAAGTCCCTTTTGCCATGTAAGGTAATACATTCATAGATTCTGGAGGTTAGAATGTGGACATCTTTCTGGGTGGGTATTATTTGTCCTACCATAAGACCTTTGAAATGTCCAGGCAGGTGGATTTGAGAGATATTCAAAGAGTAGAATTAGGATTTGGTTATTGTCTGGTTGTGGACATGGTGTAACAAAAAGGAAAGTCCAAGAAAACCCCATGCTTCTTAACGTGACCAATTAGAAGGAACAGTGACATTTTCTGAAAAAGGATATGCAAGAAGCAGATTTGGGGGAAGTGAGGAGAATAATGAGGTCAATTTTTGTCAGTTGACAGGTGAATATATAGATCTGCACCTCAGGAATGGAACTGTAAACTGAAAGATGTATATTTGGACATCATGGGGGGGAAAAACAAGATAATTGAACAATTTAAAGTAAATGAAATCTGTCAGGAAGTTTATGTAAAATGAGAAGAGATAAGGCCTAGGGACAAAGGAATACCAATATTTTAAGTTCTGGCAAAACCTCGAAGATTCTAGAGAGACAGAAAAAATATGGTGAACCTATTTCCTCCTATAAGTCCTCATTCTTTCTCTCTCTTTTCTTGCCTTGTCTCTGCCCAGCGCTTTGGACTTAGTACCTACACAGTCTTTCTCCGATCTTGAAGGAAGCAACGATTCTATATTACCCCAGTAAGTGCTCCCATCAGCACTCCTGTTGAGAAAGTACCTGGCATCACTAAGGAGACAGAAAGAAGGGACTGAAACAGTAAATGTCCAGAATAATGTGTAACAGACAGGGTGAATGCAGACTAGGTGGTTAAGAAGACTTTCCTCCTTCTGCCTCTTACCCTTACCTCAACACCTTCCTCTCTGGAACAGCCATCCAAACAATCAAAAAGAGAGGAGAGAGGTCAGGTAAAGCATCCACCAGTCCCCATTTGTAGGAAGGTGAGGCCCTCTGGGAGCCATGCTGGGCCACCCTCTCCTTCCTGTGGGGCTATGACAGATTCGGCATAGACAAGACTTCCATATGCAGGAGGGTGTTAATGTGCTTCTGCACATTTGAATATGAAAAGTTTGATGAAAAGTTCATCATCCTCTGTGTTGAGTTTCTGAGAGATTCACCATGTAAGCTGAAGGATCCTGGGGCCAGGAGATGCAGATGATGGAAAGTGCCTTTAAAGACAACGTCTCTGAGGCAGCAGGAGGGAGACAGAATAGCTCCCATGCTTTCAGTAGACTCTGAAAAATCTGAAATCAGATTCAGATCTCACCTTAGACTTACATCTAGTGTATTACTCCACTGCCTTTATTTTATGCCCAGTTACAAATCACGTTTCCATCCATAGCAGGCCCCCCAAAGCATCACAGCATGAAAGGGGAAAACCAACTTCTAGGCTTTCCTCCATAGCTGTGCTCTCTCCAGACCCACAGGACTGTCGGGTGGAGTGGGAGAGTGTGTGAGCAGCGCCTTCCCTGGGTTAGCGAAGCTGGGGGCTATCACAAGGGCTCCTCAGCACTACACTCTGCTCGGAGAGTTCTCTTAATTCCCCGGTTAGGTCTCCAGCATGGTGTCTCAGTGGTTCTCAACTCTGAATTCATAGAAGACACCGGGGAGCTTACAAAAAAAAAAAAAAAAAAAAAAAAGCAGACACCTGCATCCAATGCAGACCAATTGTGTTGAGTAGGATTCAAATCCAGGCATTGTTGTTTTTCTAAAATGCCTCCCAGGTGATTTTATTGTGTAGCCAGTTTCGGGAACCACTGAGAACCTTAGGAACATATCCTGTGGTACAGCTGCTGGTGAATAAGGTTCAGCCCAAGAGCCGACTGATTTCTCTTTTGACAACAACTAGAAATACTGGCTGCCACCTCCCTCAGCTGATAGCAAACTCTGAACTACACAGCCAGGGACTCCTCTCAGAACACGGAGAGCTGCTCCCCAGGCCACCTCTTCCCCTGAAGGAAGCTAAGACAAGGCTTATGGGGGGCAGAGGTACTAAAGGAACGCTCTCACCCTGAGACAAAAGAATGGAAGTACTCATGAGAATTCTTTCTGATTTTTTTCATGGCTAAGTCAGAAACCAATTACTTAATTCTTATCTGGCATGTTTATCATCTAAGGAAGGGCTCTTTCACCAGTCAGAATTCAAATCTCTCCTCCACCACTTACCCTGCACCACAGGCAGGAGACAGGGTCTCAGAGTCCATTTCCTGGCTTTTACCTACAGGTATATGCACTGCCTGGCACAAACGTGGACCCTTCCTCTGCTCCAGTAAGAAAATACAAGCTACATGAGGCCAAGCCCTCTCTCGAGGAACCTCCGGGGCACCTGGTTGGTTCAGTTGGCTCTTGGTTTCAGCTCAGGTCATGATCTCATTGGTCTTGAGATGGAGCCCCAAGTGGAGCCCCACGCCAAGGCCCGAGTCAGGCTCTGCACTCAGCGGGGAATCTACATAAAGATCCTCGCCCTCTGCCCTTCCTCATGCTTGCGTACTCTCTCTCTCGCAAAATAAATAAATGTTTTTTTTAAAAAAACCTCCAATTTAAATAGAGACATTTATTAAGACAAAAATTTATGAAATGTTCAAGCCCACTAAAAAATTACTGCCTCTCTCAGGGCGGAGGTTTGTGAGGGGTTGGGAGAGAGAAATAAAACAGGATGGGATGAGGAAGGAGACAAACCGTAAGAGACTCCTAAACTCACAAAACGAACTAAGGGTGACTGGGAGGCAGGGGGGTAGGGTTAGGGTGGCTGGGTTGTGGACATTGGGGAGGGTATGTGCTACGTTAAGTGCTGTGAAATGTGTAAGCCTGACGATTCACAGACATGTACCCTGGGGCAAATGATACATTATATGTTAATAAAAAAATAAGTTAAAAAATAAATAAAATAAAGTTTGCTGGGCAGATTAAAAAAAAAAAAATTACTGCCTCTCAAGTCAAGGCAGAAGATAGTTAGTTGCCCAAAATGGTTGCAGAGACAAAACTTGGCAAGTGGGTTCAGAGGAAAAAGAACACAACGTATTACTCATTTGGGTAATGAGTAACAATGAGGAAACATTTACGAAGAAGTATGGATCTGCTCTGAGTTTTAAAGGAGGGACAGGATTTGGATTAGCTGAGAGGAGGGAGAAGGGCTTTACTGATAAAGGAATCCCGAGAATCAAAGCGAAGGGCCATTATTGAGTAAAAGGCCTATTTCTCTGTTAATTATTTTCTGATACATCGCTTGAAAACAGCCTCCCAGGAGCCACACGTGCTCCCCCTTCGAGAAAATCAGATGGGTTTTGCCATATTCTTTTTCACATCCCAGTTGTTGGGGGGTTTTTCCCCTTGGCCCACCAGGGTCACCCCTGAAGAGAGCCCGGCGGACCTCCGTCTGTGGTGCTGGTTTGTGAGGGGAGAGCTCAGATCGGGTTGTTCTTTGACCCTGAAGTGTGGTAGAAGGTAGGTCTTTGGGGAGAAGGCGCCACGCCAGCGCTTCGGTACTCCAGACCGGCGCCTCAGCACAGAGGATCTCAGCCCTCTGTCACTCCCTCCGTCGTCTGCGCAGCGGCAGCAAGCTGCCTCACAAAACAGTGATAGTGATCCATTTCTTGAATTTGTAATCCCTCTATGTTTTGTCACTGATTGTGAAGAGCTTTGTGATGCAAAATATACGATATAAAATGATTTGGGGATGAATACGGCTTCCGCACTCACCTGAAGGTGTCTTCCTTCCAGCCCTTCCCCCGGGTCCCCATTTGATACAAATGAGAAATCGAAAAGCTGAGCAAGACCTTCCCTTTTTTGTACTCTATCATGTGAGAATTCGGCAAAGCAAATGAAACTCACCTCTTCGGCCAAATGTAGAAACTCCCTTCCCAAAGTTTGGGGGGTAATGAGACCCAAGGTGAGCCAAGCACTTTTCTCCTTGAGCCGGCAACCCCTGTGCACAGCAAGGGAATTTTAGCCCATTATGTTTCTGATTCATTTGCACTTAACTCATCAAGATATTGTTTTGTATGAGCTGTTTGATGTCCGAAGCACCTTATGAGCCTTTTTACGACCCTTTTATCTGAGAAGCTGGGAATTATGCCTAGCCAAGAATAAACAGAACTCAAAGGTTCGAGCTCAGTTCAAAACGTGGAACCCCTACTTAGGCAAAGGGTAAACAGTCTGTCCTTTCTGAGTTTTGCTGCTTTTAATTCGAAAGACGGAGGGGCATATAAGACAAGGGAAAAAAGGCCCCTGATTCAAAACTGCTTTCCTTCAGTCCTGGGGATGGTTGGCATTAATTAGCATGGAAAAAATATACCCTCCTTCATATCCAGCCTATTTTTGAAGTGAGGTATAGTGATAAGCAGATTTCATTTTGTTGTTGTTTCCCAAGCAGCGGTTCTTAATCAGATGAATGAACTTGTTTGTACTAGTTAACTTTGCTGGAGTTTAGGAGTTGTATTTAAAACAGATTTTATCCTACAGTGATATTAATTTGATAGGATCCATGATCTGTAAACCATTGGTTATCTTGGTCTCTCCTGATAAGGAAAAAAAGTGCCGAGGATTTCCAGTTGGTGAGCACATTTGGGCAGAATCTTTCACACGTCACAAATTGCAGATGGGAGGCAGTGATCTCGAACATGCAGTCACATTGCGTGACCATCTGACACCTTCCATTTAGAAAAATAATACTTTCCTCCCAGCATACGCTCCCTGCTGCAACCAGCACCAAAAATTATGCCTGGGAGAGCCGTTCCTCCTAGACCAGGGTCTTAAATATTTCTTAGGCGGCTTTTAAAAGATTCATACTGCAGCAGCACCTAGCTCACAGCCTGGTCACCCTTAGAAAAATCCTGAAAAGGCGACTTCTGAAAGATGCAGCTGATAACAAAAACCTCCACCAAGAACAAAAGGGGTGGGGGTGGGGAAACTAGAAGGAGGAGGAGAAAATTACACCAGACACATTTGTGAGGTGATTTATTCTTGTCTTCTGTGTGATTCGAGCATATTCACGTTAAAGTCAATGGACTTCTTTGTCGGCTCATTTCTAAGCCGCTTCACAGTGGCATAGAATTCGCAGTCCCCAGGAGGGGGACCAGAGTCTCTGGGATTGTATATAACTTGCTCATCTGCCAGTGTTCTGCACCAACCCTTGCTCATTTAAGACAAGGAAGAGCATCTCTGCCTGGCCTCCTTCCCCGTACATTTAATGACCCCTGGCAATAGGAACGGCAGTGATTTCCGACAGACATGTTCAAGCAGAGAGATTTCTAACTAGAAATTCAGAATTCTGATAGAATGCCCAAATGGGCACAGTTTATTTGCTGATAAACAAAGGCCGTGGCAAATTCCGTACCCAATCTCTGTACACACACACACACACACACACACACACACATACACCCCACAGAGGCTTCATGACTCTATGCGCACACACACACACACACACACTCACACACCACAGAGGCTCCATGACTCTATGCCCACACACACACACACAGAGCATGAGTAACTGTCCCCTCTTCGTTCCCAGAATGAAAGCAAACATGCTTTTACAACCAGCTGGGTCACCAATACCAATTTTGTAAGAATGAAGAGGGCCTGAGTAGTTGGTGGCCGTGAGAACTGGCCCTAACCCGTTTTCTTAGAATCCTGTGGGGACATGGGGTGGGGGGAAGGGGCATTCTCTCCATGATCACAGAACAAAGGTGGCCAAAACAACCACCTGCTTTAAAAAAAAATACTACCTTCTTCCCATTTTCACACTGCCCTAGGTTTCGGGGGATTTCCCAGCAGCAAATGAATGCTTTTAAGGTTGTACATATCAGGATTTAGCCAAAGTGTTTAAAAAGAGAGAAACTTTTTTTTTTATTAAAACCAAATGATACTTGCAAGATGAATACCCTACTCTCTTTTCTTATAGAAAACGGGAGCAGATAGCCCGATAATTATGTGTAATAATAACACCATCTTTCACTTTTATAATGAGGGGAAAGTGCTCAAAAAGTTGCTTCATCAGAGAGGTAGACAGGTGGGTTTGTTCTCAGGAAAGCCCTTGTGTCAACGGCAGTGGATTTGACTCATTTTTCTGTGGCTCTTAAAAAACATAGAAGCAACACTCATTCGTAAAATCAGCTCCACTTCTGTATCCAAGGGACAAGAACAGCAAATAGAGGACTTTAAAAAGGAAAAAAATAATGAATAAGAGAATGGTGTTTTGATCAGGACTGCCTCTAAAAAGTCCATCGTTCCATAGGTTCTGCACAAAGATTTTAGCCTGCTGTAGTTCTTGCCAGATTTTTAACTGTTAAAGGCACAAATAGTAATACTCTTAGCCTTAGAGTCCACCTCTCATTATCTCTCTCCTTGTTTCTACTTGTCTGTGGATATTCAAACGTACATGCATACTTGTGTACATGCAAGAAATTTAATCAGGTATCGTGTGAAATACCAAATGAAATAAAACTCCCTCCTCAGACACTCTGTCCAAATGATCTACACATGCCTATCTTGGTAGTAGGGCTGAACTGTGTTTACTGCTTGATGGTTTCATCAGGTATCAGTTATAGACATAACCCCCATCCATTTGTCTATCAGATACACTTTAGTCCTTATACTATAACATGTAACCTCATTGCTAACTCAGTGATAAGGTACATTGTGGTACTTGGGTAAATTAAACAAATGAAATACCCAAATCCTTAAAAGCTCCTGATAATTGAAAAAAGAGTAATGATCTGGGCCTGAACTCTGGTCTGTCTATATTGTCTAGATAACAGCCAGTTCTTTTTTTTTTTTTTTAAGATTTTATTTATTTGACAGAGAGAAACACAGCGAGAGAGGGAACACAAGCAGAGGGAATGGTAGCAGGAGAAGCAGGCCCCCTGCGGAGCAGAGAGCCTGATGCGAGGGCTCGATCCCAGGACCCTGGGATCATGACCTGGGCCAAAGGCAGACGGTTAACGACTGAGCCACCCGGGCGCCCCGTATAACAGCCAGTTCTTGATTTGATATTGAATTTGGGAGATCTATCATGACTGGGAGATAATAATGAGAGCTCACATTCATTGAGCACTTACCATATGCCATGCATAGGTTTTAAACACTTCCCATGTATTTAAACAAGGTCCTCTTACCTTTCTTTACAAATAAGGAAATTTAGACACAGACAAGTTAATTACTCAAGAAAATGTGGATAAGGAGTGGGTAGATCCAGGTACAATATTTGAACACTGGCAGCCTAAATCTACCACACATGCTCTCCACCTCTTTGTAAGCTGCCTCCTGGTGAATTCCGCCCTGGGGATGCTCACTTATTAGTATTTGGAAGGGCTGCCTCTCCAGGTACAAAACTCTAATTAGGAGGAAACTACAAGGGACAGAAAAAATTTCTTACATTTGTTGAAAGGAAGTTGTAGTTAGTATACTTGGCAGGTTTGAATCTATTATCTTAATGAGAAAAGCATTTTATGCTGACAATGGTAGAGCAGAAAGATGGAAGAAATCTTGGTTCTAATGATATCGCTGATCCAACCCCGAGGGCTCATCTCAATCTTCGGACTTGTAGGTATGGGACATAAGTATCCCTATTTTTGTTACGTTGCATTATTGAACTATTGAATTTAAGGCTGTATAGGTCATTGAGTATAGAAAAAAAGTATTAACATCTTTGATTCAATAGTTGTTAATTCTCCAAAAAGGGGTGTCACTATTTTTGTCTAATATTTATTTGTCCATCATACATGGTAAATGGTAAAAGAAATTACATATCAGAGATTTAAACCATAACAAGAAAAAATGAAAAACTGAATGAATGTTAGTGGAGACATTTTTTAATTATTATTATTAGAAATGTTAGTGCTGGGGCACCTGAGTGGCTCAGTCAGTTAAGTGTCTACCTTCAATTCAGGTTATGATCCCAATGTTCTGGGATCAAGCCCCACATTGGGCTCCCTGCACAGCGGAGAGCCTGCTTCTCCCTCTACTTCTGCTGCTCCCCCTGCTTGTTCTGCCTCTCTCTCTGTTTCTCTGTCAAATAAATGCATAAAATATTTTTAAAAAGAAAGGTTAGTGCTATGGTTAGATTCAGTATTTTGTGTGTGTCTTTAAAAATTGGTTTACATGTATCAGAATACATCTAAAATGATCAGCAATAAAGAAGAGTCACATTTGTATAGTGATTACTGTTAGAAGCATTTGTCAAAACTGAACTAAAGTGTCCTACCCAGTTTGTAATGTCACTCTCAAAACTGAAAAAATAAATGTGATGTAAAACAAAAATAATAATAATGTAGACTAATCACTTGTCAACTTTATTTTTAACTAAAACCATTTTGTGGTAGCTTTTATAAGGAGAGATTCACACAATATTCCATACCTTTCCCTTCAATTTCTTCAGACAAATAAACAAATTTCTTAATATTAAATTGAGTAGAGGCCAAACAAACTTTGGGTGGATACTTTACTGCCTCTTCTTGATAAAAAGTGTGCTGGGCAATTCACCATCATTCATTCAACAGATGTGTACAGAGTGCCTATACGTAGCTGGCACTATAGTAGGAACAAAACACTAAATAAAACAGACAACGATGGCACGTGCAAAGGCCCTGAGTCAGTGGCAGTCAGCATTTTTGAGAATCAGCAAGGAGGTCTCTAGAGCAGAGTAAGCAAAGGAAAGGGATTATAACCCAATATAAGATCCTTGAGGTAACAGGGGCAGCCTGGAGAGGGAGGCCCTTGAACGTTTTTGAGATATCTTGGCTTAAGATACTGTCCTAGAACTAGGGCTTGGAAAAAAGGAAAAAACAAAAAACAAAAACAAAAAAACCTATGGCCATTCTTTGGTTATAATATATCTGTTTCCTCTATTTTTTATGTGGCCAGGATCTGTCAAGTACAGCCAGGAAAATAAGACTGTTGGCATATATATCAGATTAAAAGGACATCAGCTTGAAAAGAAATCAGTCCGATCTGTTATTTTTTCTTCACCATAATTCTAGGTAGCCTTGCAAATTAAATTTTTCTTCATGACTGTCTTTAGACTCTGTGTAAGTTTTTATTTCTGCATTGTCCCAAAATTCTTAAGGATTATTATAAATTTTAATCCAATAATAATACTAAATGAGGTTTAATGAAGGCTTAGCCCCCCTTCTCCTTAAAAACATTCATCTTCCCTTTACCTGCTTATTTTGGCATTTACTTCCATATTTATAAATAATTTTCTCAGGTTGCTGTGTCTAATACTTCTCACTTTCTGATGCCTGCCAGTTCTCCCCATTTCAACATAATTAAAACAAAAAAAATTAAGTAAAAAAATCAGTGTTCACATTACTGTGTACAGTAGACTTAAATAATTGCTATGATTATATTTTATTTCTTGTACAACTGCCCCTTTCTGGAATTTATTTTTGCCTTTATCTTTTATTTGAATAGATTTTGAGAAGCAAATTCTTACTTTTTCCAACTACTCCTTTGGAGTCACCACACATTTAAAACTAGATATGTATTTTTTTTCCAAATATTCGAACATAAGTGAGACTCTAGCAATCCCTTTTCACCTGCCCCACTTTTATTTCTGGGAATTTTCTTCCTAGTAACTTCAGTTTTTCTTCTTCACTTCAGGACTGGTTTCTCTTTAGACCTATGACAAAGAAAGCATCCTGGGATTTCCCTTCCCAGTCTTCATTAACTGTACATTGTGTGTGTGTGTATGTGTGTGTGTGTCCCTGAGCCCTCATCTTCCTTTTCTTCATTTCTTGATTCTGCCACAGCATATCCCCTAGTAATATGTGTTTGTTTAAAACTAATAAATTAATTAATGTTTAAACAAGATACACAGGAGATGCACAAGAAATGGCTTTATTCCATGTTCAAGCTCTTGATTGATGGTATGATTAGGTAGAGAATTCTCAATTGAAACTGATGTTGTGCAAAGTTTTTCTACCCCTGGGGGTCTGCCAATCCCCATGCTTTGCCTAATATGGTCATTTCAGTTCAGTTCATTGTGCGGAATGCTTTAAATCTCAAATCTCATGCTCTTCAGGAAAGAGAAATTGACTTTTCATTAATCAATTACTTCATTCTTTTTTGTCTGCCATCTTTTTCTACAAGTCATATTGATAAGGTATTCATCTTTTGAATTGATCCTTGATATAGGAGATGTTTTTCTCATGTTTTCCCATTCTTGATTTTTTTTTTAAAGATTTTATTTATTTATTTGAAAGAGAACACACACAAGCAGGGGGAGGAGCAGAGAATGAGAGACAAGCAGACCCTGCACCAAGCATGGAGTCAAACATGGGGTTCCGTTTCATGACCTGAGATCATGACCTGAGCCAAAATCAAGAATCAGATGCTTAACCAACTGAGTCACCCAGGCACTCCCCATTCTGGGTCTTTTTATCCTACTTTTGAAGATATTTTCATAATTTTATCTTTAACTCTTCTTCTGAATATATTTCCTCTCATTTTATAGATACTTCTTATCCTCCTTTCTATATCTGAGGATATTTATTGGATAGTGTTTTGTTTTGTTTTGTTTTGTTTTGTTTTTGGTGATGATGATGGTGATGATGGTGATGGTGGTGGTGGTGGTGGAGTTTAATTGGTTAGTTGGTTGATTTTTAGTAATTTCTTCTGTTTCCAGTGTTTTCTCTATTGCTTTCAAGTTCATTTTTTGTTTTTTTTTTTTAATTTCTCTTTTAGACTTTGACCAAAAATAGGGTTACACCTGTCTCACTTTCTGTTTACACCTAAGATTAGGTTAGTAAAGTGTGTTTGAACCTTATGTGTCAGTAGACAAGGTTGTTGATTGGTCAGCAATGTTTTTGAATCCTGAAGCCCCACCTGCCAGTTTATTCAAAAAGTAGCTCAAAGTCTTCCATCTGGCCATAGGGAAGATGAAGGAAGCTGACTCTCCTGGGTAAGAAGGAACTCCTGACATCTGACATTGTTAGTGTGTGTGTGTGTGTGTGTGTGTGTGTGTGTGTGTGTGTGTTAATGTATTTCTAAACATCCTTGATTTTCAGTACTATCTTCAACCCTGCCCTGCACTACACTGAGAACTCCAAATGCCAAGTAATGAGAGGTTCGCAGTTACAAACCAGCTTACTTTTTGTTACTATCCACCATTGCAAGACCTTTAAATTTTAACATTCTCCATACTTATGATCCCATCAAATGTCATTTTCCAAAATATATTAAATTCCCTCATCTGCTACTATCTTCTGTCTTTTTATCTTTGCTCTTATAAGTCTATTTTATCCCTTTATTATCTTTTTGGAAGTGACCTAGAGGGAAAGGAAATGGTATGGTCACACAACCTTTTCCTATTTATACCTGTAATTTTTATTTTTAACATTTAAAAATGTTAAAAATATATTTTTTTAATTTTTTAAGACTTTCTTGCTGACAAATAACAAATCTAAGAATATGCTATTTTTATTTGTTTCAGATTAAATAATGCTTGACAGAGCAGTTGCTTATAAATGTTTATTTGCATGTAGTGAGTATAATGAAAGTATTTTGTAATTTAATGATTGCGGTATAAGTTATTGATTCCCTCAGTTACTGAATTAGAGCCAATTCAGAGAAATAGTTTACTTGGTCTATATGAAGAACTCTCCTCTTCTTTCTATAAAATAATAGAGCTTTTTTCTTGTGGGGTACTGTTTTTAGTTAATGTTTTAGCCTCATTAATATTAATCTCCTTAGTCCTAAAAAGGCATGTTAAAATAAGTTAAATAAACATTCTGATAGGAAACTGCTTTGAATTTTCTAGCTGAAAGACCCTGTATGGGTTCAGGACTAGTTACCACGAGATTATACCATACCATATAATATCAGGTCCCCCATGAATCCTATTTCCTGCTTTGGTCAGCCTAGCTTATGTTTCCAGAAGTTCAGGATACTGAGTGTTCATGCTAAGATCTTACCATCAAAAGAAAGATTTCCTCCCGGATTTTTTTTTTTCCTCTGACCACAGATTGTTTTAAAAAACAAAACCACTAATATGGTGAATCTCAGCATGCCCTTAGACCTGTGATTAAGCAGGATAAGCAATAACACTGACAGGTTGCCTTGATAAATTTCAAAAGCCAAATGAAACCGTTGGCTCTTGGGAATGAATTCACTGGAGGATGTTACACTACTCGTAAGGAGTAGTCACTGGAGATTTCCCCAGGACTCTGCAGGCTGAACAAAAGCTCTGGGAAAAAATAAAATAGAAAGACAAAGGCAAATATAAAGGAAAGCTTATGATGAATTTTTTTTAATTTTAATTTATTTAATTTTAATTTATATCTCAACTTTATTGAGATATAAATCACATAAAATAAAATTCACCCTATTAAAGTATTTAATTTGGGGGGTTTTAGTATATTCAGAGTGGTACAGCCAATATCACTCTACTTTTAGGACATTTTTATCATCTCAGAAAGAAACCCCATACCCTAGAGCAGTCACTCTCCTTTCTCTCTTCCCCTGGCTGCTGGCAACCACTAATGTACTTCCTATCTCTATGGATTTGCCTATTCTGGACATTTCCTATAAATGGAATCATACAATATTTGGTCTTTTGTGTCTGACTTCTCTCACTTAGCATAAGGCTTTCAGGGCCATTTTGTAGTGTGGATCAATATCTCATTCCTTTCTGTCACCAGCAATATTCCACTATACGGTTATATTAAACAAATATATCTCTTTTTCTTTATCTATTCATCAGGTGAAGAACATTTGGATTCCTTCAACCTGTGGGCTATTATAAATGCTTTTATAAACATTCACATACAGGTATTTTTGTAGACCTAAGTTTTCATTTCTCTGATGTATACTCCAAAGGGTGAAATAACAAGTCAGAATTTTAAACTATTGAGAAAACGCCAAGCAGTTTTTTGAAACAGCTGTACCATTTTACAATACCATCAGTGTATTGAGGCTCCAGCTTCTCCCTATCTTCACTAACACTTTTTATTATCTTGTTTTTAAGCTATCCTAGTAGATGTTAAGTGGCATCTTCTGATTTTTATTTGCATTTCCCTAATAAATAGTGATGTTGAGCATCTCTTCATGTGCTTACGGCCATTTGTATATCTTTTCTGAAGAAACGTCTACACGTATCTTTTTCTAAATGGGGATATTTCTTGGCTTTCAATTCTATTCCATTAATCTATATGTCTATCCTTATGCCAGTACCACACTATCATGGTTACTGTAGCTTTGTACTAACTTTTAAAATTAGGAAATGTGAGTCCTCTAACTTTTTTCTTGATTTTCAAGATTTTTTTTTTCTATTTTGAATCCCTGTGTTATCACATGAATTTTAAGATCCACTTGTCAAATTCTGCCCAAAAAGACAGCTTGGGTTTTCATAAGAATTGTGTTGAATATGTAGATCAATTTGGGGAGTATTGCCATGTTAACAATATTGTCTTCTAATCCATGAATATGGAACATCTTTTCATTTGTTTAGGTCTGCTTTTATTTATTTTAACAATATTTTTCCAGGGTACAAGTTTCCAGGGTACAAGTCTTGTACTTCTTTTGTTAAATTTATTCCTAAGTATTCTATTATTTACTTATGATATCACTATAAGTGGAATTATTTTCTTAATTTCACTTTCAGATAGTTATACAATTGATTTTTGCATAGTGATCTTTTGTCCTGCAACTTTGCTGAATTCATTTATTCTAATATTTTTGGTGTGGATTCCTTGGGATTTTCTCTATGAGATTATGTCGTCTAGGTACACAGATAGCTTTACTTCTTCCTTTAAAACAAAACAAAACAAAACAAAATCTCTGTGCGTTTAATTCTTGTTTTTGCCTCATTGCCCTATCTAGGACCTCCGGTACAATGTAGAAGTGGTAAGAGTAGATAGTGTGATCTTGTTCTGGATTTTAAAGGAAAGCATACTATCAGTCACTAGAAGTATAGCATTAGCAATGGGGTTTTCCTAGATACCTTTTATCAGATGGAGGAAGGTCCTTTTAACTGTTAGTTCAGTGTCTGTATCATGAAAGGGTGTTGGATTTTGTCAAATGCTTTTCCTGCATCTATTGAGATAATCATGTAGGTTTTGTTCTCTACACTACCACTAAGATATATTACACTGATTTTCAGGTGGTAAGCCAACCTTGCATTCCTGGGACAAACCTCATTTGGCCATAGCCTATATAAATGTTTCTGCTGGCAGCCAGTTTGGATTTTAGTTGTGATCAAGCATTTTGCACACTATTGAGAATGTGGTGACTTAATGTGAAACATTAAGTATTAACAACAATAATAATATGCCTGTCTGGCTCTGTGCTAGACCTTTTTACATCCATTGGCTCATTTAGTTCTTATACTGACCCAATGAATTAGATCTTGATATTATCCTAATTCTAATTCTACAGGTTATAAACTGATTCTCAGAGAAGGTTATAGTATTAGTGAATGGAGATGCTGATTTTCTAAACCAGGCAATCTGAATCCCTATCTGTGTTTTTAACCACCGTGTTCTAGGAGTATATATTGTGGTATGGATACTCTTATCTAAATAAAAACTGTATCTTCTTTCTGTATTTTTGCTTCCATCTATCTGTCATTTTCAGGGTTTGGGCCATAAAGATGAATAAATAGTGCTGACTGACAGAGTTATCTTTTGGACAGATGTATATAAATTTATTCAATTTAGATTCTGTTTGGCACTCATACACTATAATCTATAAAAACGACAGCATTTAGGATGACTGATAATAGATCACAAATACACCCTGGATTTAACTACAAAAGGTACAAATTCATTTCACTAAAATGCAGACTTATAATATCTAATTCACTGTTTTTAGCATTTGTAGGATTATTTGTTCCAAATATTTAGAAAGTCTTCCCTAAGGTTGCCTTACCAGATCTGTTTGGGTCCCTCAAGTAATGGATATATTAAGGATAAGGAGTTCATAGAGGAACAAAGTCTTAAAGAGAACATGCAAAACTTGAAGAGTCTTAAAAAGAAATGGAAATAACATGTTGATTTGATGGAATGTTGTTTTCTTATTTCCAAAATACTCTCTAGTATGATCATATTGTTTTACAGTTCAAAGGTGGAGAAATAGTGAGTAAATAAGCCTATTTTGAAGGAAAAAAGAGACTAAGGTTATAACTTTATATTCTAATATCATTTTGAATCTTTTTTCCTATTTTTTCCTATTTTCTAACTTATATTTCCCATGCCCTTTAAATTTCTTATAATAAATAAACTCCTGGGGTTTTTTCAGGAAGTACTCAGAAATCTCAGCTGCCAAGATGAAGAGAGCTTTCAAAAGATCTACACCCCCAAATAATGTTCTACAGAAAATTACATTCAAATTAAATATGACCTAAAACGAATTAAAATTTGCCTTTTTTTTTCCCCTCATGAAAAAGTCTCAGTCCTCACCAGGAGCCAATAGAGCATGTATCAGAGAATTTATGCATTCAGAATCCATGGTCCCCAAAAGTACCTCAGACTCCAAATCTGAAATCCAGGGGCTAATATTTAAGTAGCAATTCATTAATTCTACTCATACGAATAGAATTTCAGAGGAGCCCTTACCTTTATCATTAAGACAAGGTGGAAGAAGGGAGCCCAGCTCAACTATCCCTGCCCTAAATTCTCGTGATTCTGGGCTCAGCTTTTTCACAAAGCAGCCCTGTATGAAGTGTCAGCTCTGCGCTCTCCCCCACTGCCCGTCTGTAGCACTGCATGGCTTTGCATTGCTTAAGGATAAACAGGTTGGAGTTGCATATGGTTAACATTTTTTGTTTGAGCCGGTGCAGGGAGAGATTGTTTAGCATCTGCAGGTCTCACATGGTGTCACGGGCAGTAAAGGAATGACTGAAGTAGTTGCAGACAGCATGGAGTCTACATTCCTCTCTTTGCCTAAGAAATCATGATAATTAAATTAACATGGATTGAATACAAAGCATGAGAGCAGAGACATTAGAACAGAAACCCCCATCTCAATGTGTGATCACCATATTTACCTGTATTATATGAGGCCATAAAAACCAGAGGAGAAAAGTAATAAAAACAAAACAGTAATGAAAACTTATATTTACATAATTTCTTTCAAGCCCCAGGATTCCAAAGCATTTAATGAAAATCATATAGGAGACCTGTCATGGGACATGGGACTTTTAACTGGCAGAAGAACTCATTAACAATTACAGGGTAGCCAAAGGAACTAGAGACGAAATGCATTTTTGAAAGAGAACCCTGTTTTAGGTCTTCTGATTCATCCTGTTACTTTTAGGACTATAAATCAGAGTAATCCATTTCAAACATACTCCCACCTAACAATTTGAAAGTGGTGAGAGTCATTAAAAGGGCAGAAACTTGCCAAATTATATCAACCTGGAATGGTGAAATTCATGCTTACTTAAGGAACTGTCAAGTGCACACTTATTTCTTTTTAGCCTTTCTTCATCAGAGCTTCCCAACGTAGAGTTAAACGACTAGGCCTTCGTCCTATGTGCTCAGCATTGTTGAGTTTCCCAGGCATCTTTCCCATACATGAGTTGAAATTCATACTGTGGTATGAAATCAGGCTGGTTTTGTTATGACTTTGAAAGATTTGTAAGGCACAGATGTTAGCTCCAGCTGTTTTTATCTGTGATCTGCAGGCTAAGGTAGTCCTTTGTAAGTTGTGCTCTTACAAATGCCATTAGAGTGTGTTCTACTAACACTCACATATTGAGAATCCCCACATAAAAATAGATTCAAGGGATAAATTGTGCTTGAAGTCAAGAGAATTTTTTTAAAGATTAGACAGTAATAAAATGGCTACTTTCACAGAACATGAGGACTTCCAAGGCTAATCTATTGCTTTTCAACTCAACAAAATCTCTTGTATGTGTCAAGATTATTACTGTATTACTGCAGATGCTAGTAATGGTACTTACAATACTACTACTCATAATTATAATAGTGAATGCACACTGTGTATGTTCTGTAACGTCTTCAAACGTTATCTCATGTAAGCCTCAACAATACAACCAGGTAGGTACTATACTTACCCCATGAAAGGTTAGCAAAACCAAAGTTTGGGTTGGTTAAATTACCTGCTGATGTCACATAGCCATTTGCAAAGCGCCGTTGATTCTCAAATGAAGTCACAATGAAATTATTCTTTAGTCTTACTTTTCTCTCAGATTCTTACCTCTAGATAGGTCCAAGAAACAAAAGCAAGTAAACACTCTGCAATCTGTTTAACTGAAAGAAAATTAAGGAGTAAAATCTCATAAAGTCAGCAATGAAACAAATACACAATCAATCCTGTATCCTATATTGATATCCTATCATTATTTTTTATCAATTTTCCTAATAAAGGCTAGCTATACTTTTCATTATTATAGTCTAGATTGCAGCTAAACTGTTAAAATGCCAATTACCTTAGAAAAATAAAGCATAGCACTCCCTTGCAAGGGATTTTTATGTTCTACTTGACATGACTTCATGAGACAAGATGTAATAAATGCTGTATCTACTTGTGAACTTCTGTGATTCATTTATTCACTCTATATACTCTGAATCTCAGTTTCCCCTTAAACTCCTTCCAGCTCTAAAATTCAATGATTCTATCATTCTAAATCCCACCAGTTTTTTTGAAAGTATGCTGCTTCTTTATTTGTTATTCTTTTGATGTCTTTCAGGATGTAAGACAGTTAATACTAGCTAAGTATTCTTAAACAGTATTACACACTTTGGATGTTCATTATAGCAAACTAGAGTCCAACAAATGTTCATGAATCAACATTTTATAGAACAGAGCATGCCGGTAAGGCAAATAAATACTGTCACCTGCTACAACTTCCCAAGACATTCTTCATAAATGATATTTTATGCTACATGATTAGAAAACAGGGCCATCTTGCTGAAAATTAAACCTGTGGTAACTAGGTAGGTAAGAAATAAAAACCTCTGCGTAACATTGTACTCATATCATTCATTCACAGAGAATGAAAAAATTTTCATTAAGAGTAAAGAATTATGGCTGATATTTCTTGAACATTTGCTCTGTCCAGAACTTTGTAGACATTACCTCATTTAAATTAAATGTATTCATAACAACTAACAATCGTGGCTAAGATTTCTTGAGCATTGCCTCATTTAACACCCATGATAACCCCTATGAAGTAATGAAGTAAATAATTAATATGCTACTCAATGTATTATTATTTATAATCTTCACATTTTATTTGAGTTGTGAGTCTCAAATTTCTCCCCATTAATAGCAGAGATCAGTATTTGCCTATTCAATATCTACTCTCCCCTTCTTCCTTTACTAAGACAGCCCTCATTGTGTGGAGGGTGCTCATGTGCCCATCTAAAAACCTACATTCCCAGCCCAGGAGTGAGAGGAGCTCCCCTTACACATTCTTGGCCAGTAATATTTAAACAGAAATTTCTAAAAAGAAAGAAAGAAAAGAAAAGAAAGAAAGAAAGAAAGAAAGAAAGAAAGAAAGAAAGAAAGAAAGAAAGAAAGAAAGAAAGAAAGAAAGAAAGAAAAAAATTTCTAGGTAAGCCTTTTTAAATAGGACAGTCTTAGCAGCCTTGTTCCCTTTGCAATGTTTCCCTTTATCCTTCCCCTTCTTCCTGTCTCAAACATTTGTGAACCAGGTGCCTTTTTTCAAGTATGAAAATAAAGCCACCCCATGAGGATGATAGAGTAGCAATCCGGAAGTTTGGGCCCCTGATGATATGTGGAGGCCCCCTCACCAGCACTGGACTGCCACCCCTGGAATTCTCATTATCTGAGGGAAAATAAACCCTCAGATTTTATTTATTTATTTGTCAGAGAGAGAGAGAGAGCACAAGCAGGGGGAGCGGCAGGCAGAGGGTTAGCAGGCTCCCCAGTGATCAGGAAGCCTGAGCAGGCTCAATCCCCGGATCCGAGGATCATGACCTGAGCCGAAGGCAGATGCTTAACCAGCTGAACCACCCAGACATCCCATAAACCCCATAACTTATCTAAATCATGCTTTATTGGTTTTTTTTCCCATTATATGGAGCAAAATTCAATCTCTATCTGAAGTGTCTATCAAACTTTAGGCATTTTTGCAGAAATAAAGAGAGTGTTGTTCATTTAAAATCAGTCATGACAGTTTAGAACAATAATGTCCCTCTAACTTCTGATGAGTAAACATGATGAGGGCTTCATTCAACTTCTGTCTGCTGTTCAAATGTCTAAAATCCCACAAAGGCCCTTAAAGACCCAGCCTTCCCTTAAACATTTCCCCAAATTAAAACCAACGTTGACCTTATTTTTGCCTGATGGCCTAGAACACTTAATGTCACTACACTACCTTTTGCTTATCACATTACTGATTTCGTGTACTCACATGTGTTTGTTTATTTGAATTTTTACTAAACAATAGCTGTAGCTCTTTGCAAGGAGAAGCTGTGTGTGTGTGTGTGTGTGTGTTCTGAATGCTTTCCGTAAATAGACTGTGAATTCCTGTATATACTTTCTTGTTGATTATGGGAATAAACATTTGTCCTACTTTCACTTTTGATTATCAAATGATGGTATAGGACAGTGGTTCTCTTTTAAATCAGGCATAGGTCCCTTTAGATAGCAGCCTAATCATGTGGTTCATGCTCACTACAAAGCACAGTTGTAGCCACATAGCAGATAATAAATACTTGAGTAAAAATTGTAATCGAATAGAATTTTACCACTTACCTTGATTTCTATGTCCAGATGGTCTCCTATTACTTATATAAAGCACAGATTCAGATTCACTCCCTTCTTTTATCTTATAATGTCTCTCTGAACTTGTTTTACTCCAATTTCCCCATCTGCCCACTGGTAGTTTTAATAGTGAACCAAAATCATAGTAGTAAAGACAAATGACATATTATTTTTTTCCCAAATACGTTTATTTTTTCAATGTTACAAAATTAATTGTTCGTGCACCACACCCAGTGCTCCACGCAATACGTGCCCTCCTCAATACCCACCACCAGACTCGCCCAACCCCCCACCCCCTCCCCTCCAAAACCTTCAGTTTGTTGCTCAAAGTCCACAGTCTCTCATGGTTCAACTCCCCCTCCAACTTCCCTGCAATCACCCTTCCTTTCCTTTTCACAATACCCTCCATGTTTTTCCTTATGCTCCACAGATAAGTGAGACCATAAGATAATTGTCTCTCTCTGCTTGACTTATTTCACTCCGCATAATCTCTTCCATTCCCGTCCATGTTGATGCAAAAGTTGGGTATTCATCCTTTCTGATGGAGGCATAATATTCCATTGTATATATGGACCATATCTTCTTTATCCATTCATCTATTGAAGGGTTTCTTGGTTCTTTCCACAGTTTGGCGATTGTGGCCATTGCTGCTATGAACATTGGGGTACATGTGGCCCTTCTTTGTACTGCATCTGCTTCTTTGGGGTAAATACCCAGTAGTGCAATTGCAGGGTCTTAGGGTAACTCTATTTTTAATTTCTTGAGGAATCTCCACACTGTTTTCCAAAGTGGCTGCACCAATGTGCATTCCCACCAACAGTGTAAGAGGGATCCCTTTCTCCACATCCTCTCTCCAGCATTTGTTGTTTACTGTCTTGTTGATTTTGGCCCTTCTAACTGGTGTAAGGTGGTTTTGATTTGAATCTCCCTGATGGCTAAAGATGATGAACATTTTTTCATGTGTCTGTTAGCCATTTGTATGTCTTCTTTGTAGAAATGTCTATTCATGTCTTCTGCCCATTTTTTGACGTGATTATATGTTTTTTGAGTGTTGAGTTTGAAGAGTTCTTTTTAGATTTTATTTATTTGACAGAGAGAGATCACAAGTAGGCAGAGAAGCAGGCAGAGAGAGAAGGGGAAGCAGGCTCCCTGCTGAACAGAGAGCCCGATGCGGGGCTTGATCCCAGGACCCTGAGATCATGACCTGAGCTGAAGGCAGAGGCTTTAACCCACTGAGCCACCCAGGCACCCCTGAAGAGTTCTTTATAGATCTTAGATATCAGCCCTTTGTCAGTAGTGTTATTTGCGAGTATCTTCTCCCATTCCGTGGGTTGCCTGTTTGTTTTGTTGACTGTTTCCTTCACTGTGCAGAAGCTTTTTATCTTGATGAAGTCCTAAAAGTTCATTTTCACTTTTGTTTCCTTTGCCTTTGGAGACATGTCCTGAAAGAAGTTGCTGTGGCTGATGTCAAAGAGGTTACTGCCTATGTTCTTCTCTAGGGTTTTGATAGACTCTTGCCTCACGTTGAGGTCTTTTATCCATTTCGAGTTTATCTTTGTGTATAGTGTAAGAGAATCGTCAAGTTTCATTCTTCTACATATAGCTGTCCAGTTTTCCCAGAACCATTTAAAGAAGAGACTGTCTTTTTTCCACTGGATATTTTTTCCTGTTTTGTCAAAGATTATTTGACCATAGAGTTGTGGGTCCACATGTGGGCTCTCTATTCTGTTCCACTGGTCTATGTGTCTGTTTTTGTGCCAGTACCATGCTGTTTTGGTGATCACCACTTTGTAGTAAAGCTTGAAATCAGGCAATGTGATGCCTCCAGCTTTGTTTTTCTTTTTCAACAGAAAAATGACATATTAATCATAAAGCATATAAAATAATATTTGGTATAGTAAATATCCAATAATTATTTGGTATTTTTATTACTATTATTTTCCTCTGGCCTCTTCCATTTGGCTTAAGGTAATATGTTCATCTTTGCTCATTAAGAGGTTGAGATGATGCACTGAAATTATATCACTGTCTCAATTATAATGTTATGCTTATTTTTTAAAAATAAGTAAATAGCATACCATTTTATTTTTTTAGCATACTATTTTAATAGCCATTTATTTCCATCATTATTATCTAGCAGACATCAAAGATTAATTAATAAAACATGACTACAGGTATTAAAACAATACAATTCCTTCATGCACCATTTTTTATATGTTTCAGTGAATACAGAGTGCCTACCACATTTCAGGCATTTAAGACACACTCAGGTTCTTGCCTGAGGAAATGTTTAAGGGGGACACACACTGCAAACAAATGGTCCCTGGTGGATTTTACCCTGGCACAGAGACATCTTGCTTTTCTTTCCATACCACTCTGCCCCTCTAAGGATGAGGCACCTTCCTCTTTTCCAAAAGGAAAAGAATGCCTTTGAAAAGTGTGGTCTTCATACTCAGTTTGGATGCAACTCAGCAAAATCTGGGGCATGTGAGATGATCCTAAAAGGAATGTTGTTGATGGACAACATCCGTGCACTGAGCGTCAGTCAGGGAAACAGGCAAAGCAGTGTTCTCCCCATCTGACTCCATGAGGTGAGTTTCTAACTTGACCTTCTCTAAAGTCATGTCCTTTTACCATCAAACCCTACCTACCAGCCTTGATCCTCTTGAGAGATGGAGGGTGGTAAAGGGGATTCCTATATCTCTCCCTCTGTTACCTTTCTAATCTATTGTTAGTTCCTGGACTCTTTTAAGTAATGCAAATCTAAATTTTAAAAAAATCATAAAAATACTAGAAACTGTGCAATAGCTGAAAATGTGTATAATATTAAGGTTGAAATGCATTGATAATTGTGAGATCAAAGACAATTCAGAAGAAAATATGAACTCCACACATTTTTTGACCATCTAAAACAAATTGAAAGACCTTTTTTAAAAAAGGCTGGATAAAGTATTTATAACATATAAGACATTAAATTTTTACTATCTTCAATATATAGTGGGTTCTTACAAATTACTTTTTAAGAAGAACATGTATTCCAATAAATAAATGAGCAAAGAACATGAACAGGCAATAAAATACACACACACACACATGCATATGCACACGAACACACACACACACACACACACAGCTAAAGATACACTAGGAAAAATACTTAGTTCTATTTTTTCAGCTAGTGAAATAAGTGCTGATTTGATCAATAAATCAATGAATTTTTACCTAGCAAATTTACTTTACAATTGATAATACTTGAGGATGATGAGGAAATACAGGAACTGTCAACACTCTTAATGAGTATAAATTGGCATAACTATGCTAGATGAAACTTTGGAAAAATATATACATTCTTGTAATCTTAAAACTGTATATAAGCTATGACCCAATAATCCCACCTTCAAGAACTCACCCTAAGAAAATGATTACAGATAATGGCAAAGATTTATTTATCAAGGTTGTTTATCATAGGCTTATTTAAAATAGCCAAAAACATGGAAATATCCTCAAGCCCAAGAGGGAAATGGTTGAATAGACTGTGGATATCCATATAATGGGAAATTATAAAACCATTACGAATGAGATTGAAAAATAATATCTAGGATGATAGAAAGATATTCATGTTATATTGTGGGGAAAGGTTACAAAATAGTTTATACAGCATGATTCATTATTGTCATATTTGTAAATAAGAATATCCAATGAAATAAAGAAAAACTACACACCACAACAGTGGTTATTTCTGGTTGATGATATTGCAGTGTTTCTTATTTTCTCTTTTTCCCTTATCTAATTGTATAAATCTTCTACAGTGAACACTAGTTGTCATCATAAGAGATTATTATTTCAAAATATTAACATTAATGGCAAATAATCAGGTAATCAAGTAGTCAAGTAATGAATTTTGATGCAATATGAAAAAGTTGGTTTGAAATATGAAAGGGGACTATCAGCATTTAAATCCCAATGTGGGAATGAGGAAAGTGACTGTGTAATGGAAAGTATAAAATCAAATAAAACAAGTGTAGAAAGGAAGACAAGCTGAGATTTGAAACTGAAAAAGAGGAAAAATATGGTATCTGACTATTCAATCAGGTTAGAAAGTAAAGGAGCAAGCTTCTAGTGGATGTGAGTATTAAAAATGAACTTCCTAACACACCAAATAATAATATGTTTTTATTTGTTGCAAATGTGGTAATGGCCAAATTACTTACTCTAAAATGCAAACATCTTAAAGGGGAGCTAGTAGAGCACTAGAAGCAGTTAATTGATCTCCAGCATCACTGGGATTTTCAGGCTGGTGTTAAGTTTAACAATCTTGAAAGGTGTTTTGGAGTTCAAATGCAAAATAAGTCCCTCCCTTGGAGGGAATTCTGTGAATTAGTTGGAGACACAGGCATTCACAGCTCACAGCTTTCCTCATTTGCTGGAGGGTATCGTTATCTTTATAGTTCTATATATAAAATAGGCAAGTGTCCTAGGTCATGCCTCTTCCCATGAAAAATTGATCATGTGCTGTGGGGTGAAGGGAAGCCCGGAAGTGCCTGCCAATGGACAGAGAAACAGAATACATGAACAAACACAGAGGCACATCAGTTTAGAAAATGGATGCCTGTTCCCAACCATAAAAGAAATTGTCTTCTTAAGGGGAAAATTGTTGTTTCTGAGGACCACTCATGAATGCTCCCAGAATTTTCCTATTCTCCAGAAAAACCACTACATAAAAATTTCTACCATCTTAATACTCACATTTCCTAGCACATAGATGTTTCTACATCTAGAACTAGGCTAGGTTACAGCAATAGACTACAAACTGAATCAAAGGCTTTGTAGATAACGAAACCCACTTGCCTTGAGGAGCAGGTATCCTTGGATATACTACTCAGCTTATTTTCCTCATATGCAAAAATGAGATAACAATACCTCAGCTGCAAGTTTTTTAGAAGACAGAAGTAAATTAAACTCCCCATCCATAATAAACAATAGCTATACTTAAGACACAGATTTTTTTAGGGCAAAGTTGGGGAGGGCTTGTATAAATATGTAAGAAAAAAACGTATGGAACTTAAACTGAAATACATCATTGCAATAGCAATGTTTTAACTTGACAACTTATCTGAAATGCCGTAAAAATGAAAAGTAAAATTCAAATGTTTATATTTATAACAGAGTTTGAAATTTATTTTAAGTTCATACTGCCATGAGAGGTAGCCAGCATTTTAACAATTATTTTAATTTTTTAAGCTTCATTCACATTCTTAGTGGCAAATACATACATTTGCACAATTTTTAGGCAATTCTGTAAATTTAGCATATTATATGTGAGCTAACGTGCTTATATTAATGTCAAAACACTGATGAGATTGTTTTCCTCCTCACAATAACACATTTCTGTGGTTCCTAAATAAAGAATAAGAAAGTCATTAAGACATTGTTAGGTTAATCTCAGTTCAAGGATTTTTCTTTTTTTTTCTTACCACAACAAAATAAACTGTTTTGCCTTATTCATATAAGATCAGGAAAACCCTTTTTGGATGTAATAGTTTTCAAAGGAAATATCTTATGCAAGCTTATTTTAGCTTGTTCTTAAAAAGCAAACTTTCTGAGCCATTGATTACATTCTATAACCATTACAATATGGTGACATAAATGACAATGACATGGTCAATCAATCAGCAATACATTAATTTTACGTTAACCAAATTTGAGTCAAATGCATTAGATCTAGAAAAAGACTTCAGCCTCCTCCTTTCAGAGAGGGCAAGCTATGTGGCTAGGGAATTCAAAGCCAGTTAATGACAAACCTGGTTTAAACCTCATGGACAAGCAAACAAAAGAAAAACAGACTTATAAATACTGAGAACAAACTCCTGGTTGCCAGACAGGGTTGGGGGTGGGGATGGGCGAAAGAGGGAAAGGGGATTAAGACCTAAAAACTTCCATTCATAAGTCACAGGGATGACAAGTACCACATAGGAAATAGAATCAACAGTAACTGTAACCGTATGCATGTTGTAGGGTGACTGGTGGGGACTACACTTATGCAGAATGTATGCAATTGTTGAATCACTAGGATGTACACCTACTGTATATACATTGTATATAACGATGTATATAACATTGTATGTTAATTATACTTCACTCATAAAAGTAAAAATAAAAAATACTCAGGCATCCAGCACCAAGGGTCAGGAATGGATTTAACAATAATTTAATTATCAGCTTTTCAACACAATATCGCAAAGCACACCATATACATGATACTTCTTAGTTGGATGGTTTTTCCTTGTAATTTCCAAGGTTTTGAGTAGAATGGCATTTTAAAGTACTATGATAACTGAATCTCTGCTCTGACATTTAATATGCCCATTAACTCCTTACCATGAACTTCTCCATCTACGAAATGGGAATAATAGCACCTACCTCACAGGGTGTTAAGAAAATGAAATGAGACAGATCACAAAAGTAAAATCAATTTGTAAACTATTTTTAAAAATGTAAAAATGCAAGAGAGTGATATTAGCATTATCAATCAGCTTACAAAAATTCTGCCTCCTCTGTTGTGAGTGAACTTGATTGCAGGGCTCTCATGGGTTATTTTAGCAACTTGGCTCTTAGATTTAAGGTCTAGAGGGTTTTTTTTACCGGTGGGATTTTCGCTATGCAATAAGAAAATATAAGTAATTATCTAAAATAAGACCATCTAATTATATCAGGGGGTTCTGATAACAGCATAAACCATGAAAGTGGAACCTAAGTGCTTTATTATCAGAATCATAAAACAGAAATATAGTCTGTTATTGCATTATTGCAAATTCTTTATTTTTATAATACAGATTTGAGAGTGCTTCCCAAATTATCATTTTTATACTCAATATGTTCCTATTAATTTTTCATATTGATATTAATATTATTTCATAATATCGTGCCATTTTTACTAATGGATTTTTTTATAAATATACTGTAGTTTATACATAAAAACTATGATGGAGTTGAGGTCTCTGCTATAGTCATTAATTCTCCTATGTTATACACCAGTTAGACATCGGGCCATGTGCACATAACTCATGCCCATACCTAATGATAACCTCATAAACTATTTTCCCACCATTGAAGCACACATATGTTTAACTTTGAAATGCATTGCCAGAAGAATGCCTTTGAAAAAAATCCACTGCTGATGAAGTCTCATCAATTGCGGTTTTTTTCTACTGTATACTTTATGAATTGCCTCATCATAATTAACTCCAACCACTGGAATTAATTACTCCAGATGATTTGGAAATTGGTCTTCTCGATCCCTCTAAATTTGTTGAGATCATCCCACAAAGCAGGGGGAAGGGCTTTGAATACGGCAAACAAAACAAACATGCTTTAGTGTTTTGTTTTTTAGAGAAGAAGAAATAGTGCAGGAAGATGATTTTAGGTGCATTTTATTCCTTTTAAATTAATAAAGCTCTAGGCATTAAGACCTGAAAGTGGTCATAAGTGAGTTGTGGTTTCAGCCCCTCGTCCATACATGTGGAAAGGAAGCCTCTAAAAGTCTCAAAAAAGTGACTTGGCCCAGGTCGAACATGGCGTTAGGCTGAACCAGAGTAAGAAACCAGGCTTTGCCTGCACAGTGCAGTGTTCTTCTTAGTTGATGTGTTTCCATTGAAGTCATGGGCTCATGATCCAAACCCACGGCAGGGTCGTGTTCAACAGTAAAATAAAAAACAAAACAAAACAAAGGTAATTGATCTTACAGGCTTTCCCATAGAGACATCGTACAAGGCATTAAGGGGTCAAGGATGGTAAGGATGCCTCGAAAGCAAGCTCTCGAGTCAAAAAACCCTGCAATGCTCATTGGAGGTCAATCCATCCCAACTTTGTTTTGCTTGTTTTCAGATTTGCCAGCACAGCCTTTCCTCCCTAAGTCTGTTATAGTTAGAGAATAAGCATTTATGTTTATTGATAGGTACCAATTCTGTGTCAGAGAACTCCAAAGAAGATTGGAAAATGTTGGTAACAGTTCACAATTTCTTAGTTGTCAGAGGAAAATTTATCTTTTAAATGATGTACAGTTTTTTAATGTCAGTTTTTCCAAAATGTTAGTGTTCTTCCCCAAAATGCTAAATATTCTCTCAGAGAGAGTCCATGTGGTCTAACCAGCACAGAAACTTGAAAACTAAGGATTGGAGACAAGGAATGTCTCAGAGTTCGCCAACTATTAGTGTAAATGGGGAAAATGTGAACAAATGCCAAGTTATAAAAGGTTTATTTCTTGTTTTCCTGTCTCTTCTCTGTGAGCTTCCCAACACAACCAAGTGAAGATCGATGCCGTGTGTCCATTGAGTCTTCCCAGAAGCAGATGCCCAGCCAGAGCTAGGAATGCAAGATACCAGTTGGGGATCATGCCTGTGGAAGAGAAAAGAGAAAAAGAAGAGCAGTGAGGGGAGGTTTTCTGACTCTGATATGAGGCTGCCACCTGTGAATGTGCTAGGGAAGGAAGGAGTTGGGCAGGAAAGGATGCGTCAGCCAATGAGGAGCTGGTGCATAATGAGCTCCCGCAGAGCAGCCTCCTGATGTCCAGTCACAGGCCCTTGTAGAGCAGCTTGGCTGTCCACTGCGGCAAGTCCCCAAGCCACCTACAGCCGGAGGCGGTTGGCTCCACGCACTCCTTGAACCCATTTTTCCCTTGGGTGGATCGCAGAGTGGTGCACCATCATGGTTTCCACTCCCGAGCACAGATTCCCTTCCAGCACGGCTGCGTGGGCCGAAATTTATGACAGCCAACCAGGTCATTACATCAATGCTGCCAAGTTAAGTTCTCACCAATACTCTCTCCAAGTGACTTACCCAATTACTCTCATAAGGAAATTCCTTTGTGAAAAATGTCTACAACTTATCCAGTCAAAAACATATCGTAAACACTTTTGAAGCTCTCTCAGGTCACGGACTGTTTATCTTCAGATATGCCCCATGCCCCTGACCCTGTTTAAAGCACTAAATGAAAGCGATGTTGTGTTTTAAGAAACAGCTTATTCTGAAGAACTCCCTTCTTATTTTGGAAAACTTATCCTCTCCCTGGAGCATCCATAGGACATTTACTCAACCTTGATTCTTCTCATTGATTTTGTCTCCCCACAGAAAAGCAGCTTCATTTTTTGTCCTGCTGATTTGTTTTAATCAAATTGCTCAGTGATATAAAACACAAAATAAAGGAAGATGAGTTTTGCTTGTTTACTCTGGGTGTGTTCTGGAACAGTTTGGATGTCTGCCTCCCTCTTCCCCTGTTGGGTTTCCGGGTGTGACATCCATTGCTGTTGCCTTGCCAGTGCCCTCATTGGATGGCCCCACACAGGCCAATGCTCCGAGCTAGCCTTGCTCCTCGCACTGCAGTGTGCGTCATGGTGCTTAAAGCAAACTGACTCAGAACAAAACTCATTTCTCTGGTCAAAACTAAAATCCATGTCACTTCCATCGTTCTGAGTTCTGAGTGCGATGTTTTCATCTAACAGTTGGAGGATAATCCATTTCCAAATTTAATCTTGAGCTCTAACCTCTCCCCTGAATTCCAAAAATCACGTATTCAAGCTATTAACTTGACATTTCCATCAATGGATGATTTATAGGAAAAGACATCTTAGACTTAATATGTCCCAAGCAGAACTCTTGATTTTCCCTCCCCAAACATGCTCCTCCTCCAGTCTTCCCCTTCTTCACAAATAACACCACCCTCTGGTTGCTCCGGCCAAATACTCTGGACTCACCCTTGACTCCTCTTCTTCCCACTTTGATATCTGACCCAGAAATGCATCAGCTCTCCTCTCCCTGGAACATTTCTAATCACTCCCCCTTTTATAAGCCTAGCCCAGGCCACCAACAGCTCTCACCTGGATTATTTCAGTAGCCACCTATGTGGTCTTCCCACTCCTTTTATCTCTGCAGTCTATTTTCCTTTTTACTGTCAGAGTGGTTCCTATTAAGCATAAGATATATCATCTCATCCCTTACCAAAAACATTTCAAAGATGTATCATCTCATTCAGGATAAAATCTGGAGTCCTTGCCATGGTCTATGGGCTTTATGCGATCTGTCCTTTGACTGTTGCTCTGACCCCATCTCCTGTCATGGTCTCCTTATCCCCTCTGGTCTGGCCCTAGGACCTCCTTGATTTTCTTTGATTCAGTCAAGCAGACTCTTACCTCGGGGTCTTTGCACGTTCTACCCATTCTGCCTGGACTAATGTGCATGTGACTGTTCTGAAAAGGACAGTGGCAGTTTCTGGAAGAGAAAGAAGGGCACAAAGGAGAGTTGGGGGAAGCTTGGGAGGCTTGGAGCCAGCAGTGACCTAGAGATGCACAGACATCCCAGAAAGTGCATTTGGGCTTTGAGTTGATTTTCCCTACACCTCAAAGTACAGGTGAGCTCTAGCTGGTAGCTGTGCTATCCTAAAAAATGGCAAACAAACCTCCCACTCTCTACTCCTTGAAGGAAATATTTACTGGTAGCTATCCTCAAGCAGGTGCTTTACATATATTATTCCTGTAAATCCCCACAACTGTACTATGGGATATATGTGATTATAATCATCACGGATGCACATATAACTAAGGTTAATAAGGCTCACATATGGTGAGGTTTCACGTCACACTGCCAGGAAATAAAGATCCAAGATTCAATCCCAGGTCGAGCTGACTCTGAAACTCATATTTTTTTTCTTCATGTCATGTAGGCTCTTGATGAAATAAGACAGATGCTTAATGTGCAGCAGACCATTTGCTATAATCCCCACGACTTCCCACATTCCTGCTTCTGATATTCCTTTGGAATATCCTCTCACATCTTCAATTCTGATTTCTATTTCTAAGACTGGCTCAAATGATCACCTGGCTTTCCTCCACCACCCCCCTTCCCACCTCAAGTAAGAATCAGAGACACTGTCCTTTCACCCGCGTGGTGTGGGAACATGCTTTGTGCCTGTATCCTGGCATCTCTGTACCCTTATTGTCATTAGGTGTATGCAAGTCTAACGCCAGCCCATCAATTCTAAGCATCTTAAGGTCAAAACCATATTTTATCTTATTTTTACTCTTTAACACATAGGACAGTGCTTTGCACATGTTAGATGCACAGATGCTAGTGCAGTTGAAGAGAATTGAATGGAAATAATGCTACAAAGTCCTAGCTTGATAGCCATCAGTAATAATAATGCCTTTCACTGATCACTTACCAGGTGCCAAGAGCTTGCTAATCCTTTACATGATGTATTTCAAGTTATTCCTCACAATAACCCTATGATCTGGGTAATGTTATTATTCGCATTTAACATGGGACAAAATTGAATAACAGAGAAGTTAACCAATTTTACAGTGGCTTCAGAGCTACAAAATGGCAGGATTTGAACCTGGGCATTGAGATACCCCATGACTAAACTGCAACGCTATCCCAACTTGAATTATGTGACTTCAGTAAATACCATGATGATTGCCTCTTCTATTCCAATCTTGTCCAGAACTGGCCACATCATACTACATTGTCTGTGCATGTGCCCATTTGAAGCTGTTTCCAGGCAGGATCTGGAAACCAGAGATCCATCCTTGTCAGGAGATGAATGTCATCTGTGTGCGTAATGGCTGGACATGCTGCACCCCAAACCCATCTCAGAATTTGGAAGTCCTACTGGACATCTTCACTGCATCCAAGAAATACTACTGCCAACTAGGAATCAGTCAAACCAAACTTACTCAGTGTAAAAGTAAAGGAAATCATATTTTTTTGATGCTAAAGCTGTATAGAGACTCAGGAGACCGGTTAACATCTTGTAGTGATCGTGGTTTTGGCACAATGACCATCAGCCCTGACAAAAATGATGGACACAGCAATTAAACCACAGGCATGGGACCAACCCCAGGGTACATACTGGCCATGACCTCCCAGCCTTCAAATCACCTACCAGACAACGGACTTTACTGCTGAGACCGTGGGGACCCTGACTGAGCTCTTTAAAACTCTGACTTGCAGAGAATATTAAAATCTTAAAAGTCTTCTAACATAATTGCTAAGAAGTTGACTAAAATTTGAGACTGATTTGATCATTTAAAACTAGATCTTTTTTTTCCCCACTTGGATTTCTGTTTTCCTATGTCTCAAAAAGGAAAGCTATCTTTCTCTTAATAATAATCATCAAAATTTTAAAACTGTACAAGATGGATAACTGCTTAACTTGCAAGTGAAAATTAATTTCTTCAACTAAATGGATTTCAGTATTGATTCTAGAACATCTTACTAAATTCCTCATAACTTCCATCAGTGATGGAGGGGCTGGGGTATTAACCCTCACAGTCTTCAAGTTAGTGACAATGTTGAGCATTTGTCCTTAACAGAGGGAACTAGGTTCCCTCTTCTTGGAAGGAATGGATTTACAAACTGTAGCATATACCTACACACACTTAAAGGAGAAAATGGGAGGGGGGAAGCCAATGATTTGTTTGTCATTTGAGATGAAGCAGAGGGGAGGATTGGTATTGTTTAATTTGAGTCAAGTAGCAGAAAGTCTGAATTTAAATGCAGCTCATTTGATTTTACTACCAAGTAGTACACTTGGAAATTATTAGATCTGTCTCTTTTCGCCCATACCTGCTGCCCTCTTTTTGGTCATTAGATTATTCTATTTGACACCCACCCCACAAAAAGGTTGTTCCTTCTGCTCTATCATGGCTGATATGAGGAATGGAGGAAGAAGAAAAAATTGCACAGCTGGTAGTACAGTGAACCCAAAAATATACAGAAATGTACCAGAGGGAATAGTCATCAACACGAAGTGAACAAGCACCCAGACTATTGATTACATGCTGCTCACAGAACACCAGGCGTTTCTGCCAACTCCTTTCTACTCATACGCTGAACTGCAGACAGCATGTTGTACCTTGCATCATCAGTTTTGATGAATAATGCACCGATAAGCACTGCAGCCAGTATTCCGGGGGAGCTGGGAAGCCAGATGTCATGTGGACCGCCAATAGTTTGAACCCTGGGTCTTTGACAGACACTGATAAAAATACGAGGCGCATACCGCAGAGTGGGCCAGGCCACCCCTCAAGACGCTGGTGAATATTATGGCGTTCTGGAAGACGAATGAGAACCAACTTTGTCACCAGTGGGAGGGAGGGGCCGACGTTGAAACAGCCTTCTTCACGAAGCGGTACCATTGGCTAGGTGAACTTTGATCTGAGATGGGAAATCTCCCACGAGCACGCATGAAAACAGGGCTTTTGAGGGGAAATCATGTTTAAAAGGGCTTACATCCACAAGGCTGCAAATGGGCCATTGTGACAAACAGATGGAATGAGATCCCTCCGTGATGGCATTCAAAGGGTGGTTATGATGGATTTGAGTGTCGCCTTAGTGGGGGGGGGGGGTGCGCACGATCCGACTGGCCCCCCCGTGCACCATTCGCTTGAAGCACTCCAGCAGGAGTGCTGCACAGATCATGTTTTAATTCCATCATTACAGGTAAATGTTCAAAAGGATCAATTAGACACAAGGTTTCCTCCACTCGGTAACTGCAGACCTACCCCACGTTGTTTTATGAGTGAAACCTGGAGTTGGAGCAACAATTGTCTTTGCTCTATTTAATTCTTCATCGACACAACAGATTTTTCTGACCCTAAATTCAACAATGGTCTCTGGCTCCATCCTCCACTGCAGTCGCCCTTCCTGCTCTGCTCCCTTCCAGCCCCTGGTCTCGGCCAACCGAGTCCCCTCGCTGCTGCTTCCCCCTCTCCCTCTGTCACACTTTTGTCTGGCAGCCATGCCCCTTCCACGGGATTCTCGGCCCCTCCAGCCCAAACTGTCAGTGTCAAACGCTGATATCTGGCAAATCGACTCTCAGAGCTGGAAGGAGGCAACATTTCATCTTCAACGTGGGAGATTTAAGCTACAAGCACTGCAAAGCTCAAGCTACTATTTGAAACTGTCTCATTTTGGGAAAGATGAATCGGGACAAACAACCTGGAGGTTGCCCTCGTTCACAAACTCTAACCCACGGCACCAAAGGGAACCATTTGGGCCGAGAACCAGTGGGAACCCAGCGTTGCCATTGCCTGAAATGTACAGACAAAAACATGCCAGCTCCAGGTGCCATTCCTAAACACCCTCATTACAGCCAACACCCCCGTCTCAGTTCCAACAACATCACAACAGGCAAATGCCAGATGATGTCAAAGCAGCTTTTCAAAATACTAAAATAGCCTGTGGAGTGTAATATGAGCAATTTTGTCTATACAAAGATTTAATGGTCAATGAACAAGCTTTCCCAAGTAAAAACCATCCTGTGATGGAGTTTCTCTTGATGTGGTATGAGGCTCACCATATGGAAAGCCCACACTCACCTTCTCTTCATTCTTTGCCGGTGCTCTGAGTGGAGGTGGGCTCACCCGCACTGGGTTGGTTTTTTGTTTTTAAACTCGTTATAAAAAAAACTCAAACACAGAAGAGTACCAAGAATAGTGTACTGAACACTGATACACATTTACTAAGTTGTGAAAATGTTAATGTAGGCATATTTGTATTACCTTTTGAGGGGAGAATTAAAATTATAAAATAAATACAGGTAGTATAGTTCACCCGAAAACCTTAAATAAGTACCTCTTTCAAAAGAAGCCATTTTCTTTCATGGCCCAATAGCGTGATCACCTAACAGAATTTGTAACTTCTTAATATCATCTAATAACCAGTCCACATTCCAATTTCCTGTTGTATTCCTCCGAATATCTTTTGTAGCTAGTTGAGTCAACTTGAATCCAATTAAGTAGCAGGCACTGTGCTTTCCTTCACCGGCACAATTTAAATAGGTGTCCTCTCTTTCTCTCGTATTAACTGCATTTAAGTAAATAAACTTCATTAAGTTAAAATGTGCAAATGCAATTTGTTTTAATTAGTGATAATTTTTTAAAACACGATATATTTCTTAATAAACCATAGTATTAAAAAACTTCATAAGTGGGACGTCTGGGTGGCTCAGGCAGTTAAGTTTCTGCTTTCAGCTCAGTTCATGATCCCAGGGTCCTGGGATCCAGTCCTTCATCTGGCTCCCTGCTCAGCAGGGAGCCTGCTTCTCCCTCTACCTGCAGCTCCCCGTGCTTATGCTCTTTCCCTCTCTCTGTCTGACAAATGAATAAATAAAATCTTTAAAAACACACACACACAGTTTCGTAAGATAATAATGACTAACACAAATGTACTTTTGGTGGCTCAGAAAATATGTACACAAATTCTTTGATTCATCTCCTTTCAGGAGGTGAAGGTTAATTCCCTGCCTTTTGAAGTGTGGGTTGGATTTAGTGACACATTCCTAATGAATAGAATCTGGCAAATGGGGTGGGGTGTGCAATTGACAGACTGCAGCTTCTATCTTGAATACAGTCTCTGTCTCTCTCTCTCTCTCTCTTTCCTGCCATTTCTTTTTCAGAAACCACGTCCTGTGATCACGTGTGCCTCAACTCCAGACTTAGACCCTTCCTGGCTGCCATATCATGACTTAGACTCACCCAAATCCTACGAACTATTCTGACCAATCGACAGAGAATACTTAGTTTCATAATTTCAAAGGTCAGCGACTGTTACTTCTCTGCGGTCATATCGTGTTCCCGGTTGAGAAACAAAAAAGCAGCCCCGATATTCAGAAACTGGTCTGACACAGCAAGGACTCGGCGTTGTTCGGAGCCGGGCTGTTGGCACAGCTAGGCCAGGTACATCCTTCTCTCACACCTAAATAATCTCACAGAGCCCCAACGTCAGACAAGATCACTTAGATTAAACAAGGCCACTTCACAGTTTCAGGTAAACACGGACAAAAACAAGGTCACTGCACCACCCACCAAACATCGCCCTCTAGAGGCTAATGTGGATGAGTGCTACTTCTTTACCATTATGCTTTTCCCTGGTTTACCTTTCCCGTAGATAATACTAGCTGAGATACCCAATTACAGAATTATTCCTGCTGTCTACCCAATCCAGAGTAAACCCCCACTTCCTTAGACCCCTCCCCGAATCACTCAACCAAACCCCAAATCTTATAACGGGTTCTAACACCCTCTGAGATGCCACATCTTTCCACATTGTATCCATTCTCCCTCCCGGCAATGAGTAAACCTAAAACCCAACCACAGATGTGTTCCTGATGGTCTCTGGCTGGAAAGCATCGGTACAGCAATAATTATCTTTTTTTTTTTTGCCTCTTTCAGTAGGGACATAGGCCTCGTTTATAATTTGAGCTCTACATTAGCTGTATGACTAAGAAACAAATTCTCAGTGTCTCACTTTCTTTATCTTTAAGGTGGGACAATATGGTAACTAGCCAGGCAGTTATGGAAATTAAATGGGATAATATCTAGCAATCTCTGATTTTACTCCTTTGCACATAGAAGATGCTCAATATATGGGTTTCCTTCTTATTTCAGTGAGGATTAAAAAAAATTTTTTTTACAAAAACCAGGAAATTATTTCAAGCTTTGCTTAAATTTAAAATATCCTATATTTGACACTCATCTAAATAAGTGAAACTAATCTTGAACATAAACATTTATTTACCTTCCCAGGATGAGAAATTATTTCTGCTTGGTGAACTCTGATATAATTTTTTTAAAGCTTTGACTTCTCCAAGGGATGGTATATTGGTTAAAATTATTTTAGCCTTCAAAGCTTCTTGGGGTTGTTTTAAGACTGACCTGTGACAACAGATTCATTAAATGAGTCAAATTTTATCAGTGTTTGGGTGTCAGGTCGATATTTTCTCTAGTTAGGCAAGGTCCATACTTAAGGGAGGTTCAAATGAAAGTATCCTTTCCAAGGAAGTGTATCTTTGCCTCCAAGACCAATCCCTTTAGGAAAATTTACTGGTATGTTGACCACAGCCCAAGGGCTGCCATCAGCCCTGCCTCTTCCAGAATTCCACCTCATCTTTGTGCTGGAGACCCTCTAACTTAGGAATGCTAAACTATGCCACCAATGCTTACAACAGACTCACTTGTAAATGCAGAATTTTTATTTTTATTAGGAGAAGTTTAACTGCTGAGGAAGACTTTAAGAAAACAAGCATATATTCTCCCTCGAGACAAACTTCCAGAACATCAAATCGTGAAAGGATCGGAATGAAATCAGAATAAGGATATACGATTCTGTTGTTTAATAGCATCGGTTCTGATAAGGGATTGCAGCTGGCTGTTCAATGCAGAGACAAAAGAACCATTTAGCTGAGGAGTAGTTCTCACCTGGGGTGCCCTCATCAAAGTCGCCCTTCTAACCACCCTCTCTCTCTCCTTCCGTTGCTGGAAAAGCATTACTTCTCTTTGCCACATTTCTTCCTTGTGTAATATAGAAATGTGGAAACAAATGAATAGCCAAAAAATTTGGAAATCCAACAACACTACGCTATTTTACATTTGTCTTATTGGACAGTGAGGCTCAACCACGAACTGATGTGTCAGAACGAGGTTGTCACAAGAAAGGAATGAATATCTCTTTTGTTATTCAACCTAAGAGGAGTCCAATACTCTGCCATAGAAATGAGCACTAAGAAGGAGGGCTCTTGAATGGAGGCTAGAGAATAACTGGGCAAAGCAGAATTGCCTGAGCCCAGACTACAAGGCCTGGAAAGGTTTAGACCAACTCTCAGGGTTGGTGGAAGGGACAAAGTAGGCTCCTTTCTGTGGATGGCTAAGAGACAACAGAAAAAATATATATATTGGCCTTTGCCCCTGACAGAGCTCCCGAAACCCTTGTAATTTCCCAAGTGATAAGAACATTAGGAGCATCTTTTGTCCTAGTGAGGTGACTCTGGTGGGCTCCTGGGTGAGGGCTGGTCACCAGAGAGAGCAAGCCATGATCAGCCCCCACCTCCATCCTCCAGGGAAGGGAGAGATGCTAGAATCGAGCTAATAATTGATCATGCTTTCATAACATCCCAGTATATTAGGAGGCCCAGAGAGCCTTCAGGTTAGTAAGCACAACCTCGTACTGGGAGGGTGGCATAGCTAACTCCACTGGGAAAGAAGCTTCTGCTCTCCAGATCCTCCCAAACTTTTCCCTCTGTATGTCTTTATCTAGTTCTTCATCTACATCCTTTTTTTTTTTTAAAGATTTTATTTATTTATTTGACAGAGAGATCATAAGTGGGCACAGAGGCAGACAGGGGGGTGGGGGAAGCAGGCTCACCGCTGAGCAGAGAGCCCGATGTGGGGCTCGATCCCAGGACCCTGAGATCATGATCCGAGCAGAAGGCAGAGGCTTTAGCCCACTGAGCCACCCAGGCGCCCCTCTTCATCTACATTCTTTATCATATCCTCTTATAAACTGGTAAATATAAGAAGTGGGAGTTCCCTGAGTTCTGTGAGCTGCTCCAGCAAGTTAACCAAACCTGAGGCAGGAATCTCTGCTGTATAGCCAAGGACAGAAGTTGTGTGTGACTTGGGGCCCTACGACTTGAGATTAGCTCCAGAAGTCGGGTGGAAGCAGAACCATGGGACCAAGCTCTTAACCCCTGGGGTCTGACACTATCTCCAGCTAGACAGTATCAGAACTGAGTAAAATTGTAGGATGTCCAGCTAATGTGGAAAATTGCTTCGTGGGAGGCAAAACCCCTATGCATTTGGTGACCAGAAGTGAAATATTCCCTGTAAGAGTAAAGGAGATGCACAGGAAGAAACCCACAGTGGGGGAAGAACTGGGTTTCCCCCTACAAGTTCATGAGAGAGATCAGGAGGGAAAACAGTTTTTCTAATACAATGGCACAGGCTGTCCAGAAGACGGGATGGGAGTGAGGCATAGGGCAGCGAGCCACAAGACACAAGAGTTGGTCTAAGTTTAGGAGACACAGTCTTTGTCCGTATTAAAGTTCACACATCAGGAGAGCCAGGAGTTACAGAAAGGGTGCACTGTCATCTCCCTTTATTTGTCCGTCCGTCTCCATCCTGTTTCCCCCCAGCATTCCCACCTGCGTCTGCAGTGCAGAGAGGGAGCACTATTTCGTCCTTGGAGACAGTCCTTCACTGCCACCTGCCCGGGAGCAGCAGTCACGCGGGCAGGACTTGTTAAAAGCAGCAGTATGTCATTGCGAGAGAGGAGTTTTTCGAAAGGCCTTTTCAGGGCGTGAAGCCTCCTTCTATGCCCTCCTTTCTATTTTTCTCTCCAGAATCACTTCTGTCAATAAACTATAGCGTCTCCAAAAGGTGCCACGCATTCCAGAAGTAGAATTTTCCAGCAAGAATATTTTAACTTATAGAATAGTTTTGAAAACTGAATTTGAGTCTATGGATTACTGCAAGGGGCCCTATTGACTCCAAATTTTGCTGTCTGACAGTTTAGGAAAATGCATAGAATTTAATGTGAGCGTATTATAGAGATCAGTTAGAGGCTTCGTTAATTTCAAAATATTAGGTCCTCTTAAATATTGAGTTCCCTTAGTGAAGATGAAACATCGCATTTGATCATATCTTGAAACACTATAACTATTGTATGGAAGAAGGAAGCCAAAGATAAAGCAATTTCAATGAACAGGTTGTGGACTTCACAGCAAATGTACCTCACAGAAGTCCATATACATGTGTGTTGATTTTTTAAAAGATTATCAACAAAACCGGTCAGCAAAAACAGCATATATTAGAAATCATCTATTGTTAGGCTCTCTGAATTAACTAACAGGTGCCAAACTGTACTCCTGAGAATTGGGGAGGTGACCTTCCCTGGCCACTCACGTGTGCAGTCGCCAAGAGCAGTGGCCCCTGCTTCACCAACAGTTCTCTCAGGAGGAAAATACTGGTGAAGACAAGAGAGATCCCTCAAGACTATGTTTCAACAACTGTAACTCAGCCCTGAGGGCAGCACGGAATAAGTTGAGGGAGGGAAAGGAGAAAGTTTGTCTAACTCAGCCGTATACTAATAATAAAAAGCAAACATAAACACAAAAACACAGTTAGGGAAACCTGGTAAGAGAGAAACACCTGGCAGTTTATTTTATAAGGGCATTTGAGAAAACTTATTATATAATTCTCTATTTTATACAGGAAACTTAGGGTCAGAAATCTGTATCTTTGAAATGCTCATATGCATTTTAATAAGTATATTTTGTTTATTTTTGTATCAATTTCCCTTTCAGCCTATCTCACTCTTATATATTTTTCCCAAATAAACATCAGTACCCATGTAAGAAAAGTGTACAGATCATAAGTGTGTAGCTCGATTAATTTTTATGTAGTGAATACACCTATATAATCAACCAGATAGGGAAATAAATATCACTACAACCCAGAGGCCCTCCATGGACCCTCTCTGTCCCCAAAGGTGACACTCTCCTGACTTGTAATACCATAGATTAGTTGTGACTGATTTTTAACTTTATGTAAATGAAATTATATAGTATGTAACCTTTTGTGTCTGACTTCTTTCATTCATTATTTATGAGATTTATTCCCGGGATTGCACATAGCAATGGTTTATTAATTTTCATTGCTGTGAGGAATTCCATTGTATGAAGACACTACTAGAATGTATCCATTCCATTGATAATAAACAATTGGGTTGTTACCAGTTTTGAACTGTTATGAACGGTTATAAATAATGTTGCTATGAACATTCATATATATATATATACATATATATGTATGTGTGTGTACATACACACACACACACACACACACACACACATCTTTTGGTGAATGTATGTATTTCTAATGAAGTGGAATTGCTAAGTCACAGGGGTATGTTCCAGAGATTTTTTTCTATAATCGTTTGAAAGAATTTACTGATAAAGCCATCTTATCCTTGCATTTTGTGTGTGTGTGTGAGAAGATGTTTTTTGTATATTTAGTAGCTTTAATATGTATAGGACTTTTTGGCTTTTCTATTTCTTCTTATATAAGATGTATTAAGTTGTATTTCTCAAAGGGATTTGTCCAGATTATCTGAACCTTAAAATTCACAGGTGTTTAAATTGTTCATAATATTTTTATTATCTGTTATAGTCTGAAGGATCTGGAGTAATATCTGAATTGTCAATTTCATATTCTGTGTTTATCTTCCTTTTCTTCTTCTTTTGATTAGTTTTGCTAGGGTTGTATGAATTTATTAATCTTTCAAGCACCCAACTTTTTGCTTCTTTGACTTTCTCTGTATATTTGTTTTCTGTCTATAAACTTTATCTTCTTTGTATTATTTTTTGTGCTTTATTGGCCAATCTTTCCTAAATTTCTTGAAATAAGTGCTCAGACCATTAATTTGTAATCTTTTCTCTTTTTTATAACATGCATTTAAGACTAAAAATTTCTTTCATCTATAACTTTAGCTATAACCCAGTTTTAAAATATCATATTTTATTATCAAGTTCAAAATATTTTTAATTTCCACTTTAAGAACTTCCTTATGAATTATACAAGAGACTTTCTTAATTTCCAGACAATTGGAAATTTTCTTGTTTAAGCAACTTTATTGAGTTATACTTGATATACAAAAGAAATGGTCATACTTAATGTAAACAATTTAATGAGTTTGGATATATGCGTCCACATGTGAAACCACCCCCAAAGTCAAGGTTATAAACATATCCATCATCTCCAAAAGTTTCCTGCTACCCTTTGTTTTTTGTTT
>CM053616.1:30688805-30728005 GCA_028646535.1 Procyon lotor
TTATAAATATATAAATATTTAATATTTAAAATACACTAACCCAAGTTTGGATGAAATTGAATTGAAACTGAATTTCCATTTTTGTGAGAGCTAATTTTTGTCCACCCCTACTGATCAAATGTAGACTTCAGGGATCTCAACTGAAAAAGGAGCATGTTTCCTAGGTCCTTCTTCCTTGATGGGCCCTGAGCTTCAATTTGTTTCTCCAGGACCACAAGTCTGATCAAAGTTTACTGGGCTTCCCATCCTCTTAGCTGCTAGCTTCTTCTTGCCTTTTCCACCTGATAGTGGATGCTTATAAATTAGCAAATTTATAGGACTTTGACTCCTGAAATTTTGGCTGCCCTCATAGCCCAAAACTCCAATTTTTACCTCCCTACATTGTAAAACTGCCAAAAACTCTGCTCAGTTTCTCAGCTCTCAAGCCTACCCACCTATGGATTAGCATATGCGTTGAGAGAAAATGTGGCACAAAATATTGGATAATGTCAATGCACTTCCTTCTCCCTGAATTCATGGCCCCTTGAGTATTCACAGCCTTAGTAGCTAGCCCTAATGCTAACAATAACTCCAACTCTCCAATCAGAGGGATATTGCCCAGTAACCAGGGATTCCTAAAACTTCTTCCAGCTTTTCTCCTTGTACTCGGGAGGAGAGTTATTTTAACACAAGTAGTCTGTCATAACCAGAGGTAGAAATGTCACTCACATGCTTCTGAAATAGCATTCCCTTAGAAAATTCAAATCTCTCTTAACTGTGCTAAGGTGAATGGAAAATACAAAACGATTGTTTTGGGTTTTTTTTTTCCCCAGTAGTATTGCAGAATATTCCCAAGTCTGACTAAGATGATGAAAAATTTTGTTCAGGTGAGAAAACCCTAAAAGGAAAGAAACTCTTATGGGAAACTTGAGTGTCAATGTTGCAGCCATCTCTTTCCATCTAGAGACTGTCCTAGAGCGTAATGAGATTTAGAGAACATATGCTAGCACAGAATACTTCTAATTATACAGGTATCATTGCTGAGGACTGAAACGGATGATGCTGTGATAATCCACTCCAGGCAGACCTCACACATTAGATCAGCAGTGATTGGGAGGTAAGCAGATAGGGCATCGCTAAGGTGCTAAACAAAGATACTTTGCACCAAAGAAAAAATTTTGTGATCTCGAGGTTGGTTCTGCAATTTACCCTTGTCCAGGCTTTTCCTCTGCCTGGAATACTCTTTTCACATCAACATGACTGTGGAATCTATCTGCCCTGTCGCAAGTTCCTGCTCAAATATAAATGCTCAAGATTCTTGGCTTCTCCAAACACCTAATTCACATGTCCTATAGCGCTTCTGTAGAATTTCCATCTGTCTTGCTAACATTGTATCTACAAATACAATGAATGTCTTCTCCCACTCAGAATTAAATCTCATTTGCAGCAGAGACTGAAATGTTTTCATTGTTTCCCCTGAAGTACTTTGTATTTGTAAATAGTTGTTGGCAATATAATTACACTGAGAAGCCTAGCTTTAATGAAGGGCTATATAGCATTCAATGTAAATCGAAGTGCAAGAAAATTATCTCCACTTGTAGTTGTAGATAGTACAATATGCCAAAATCTGAAAGATATATTATAATAATTAAGGTAAAGTATAATCACACTGTAATTGTGTGTGTGTCTGTGTGCGTGCACATGTGTATGGGTCTATATGAATGTGTGTGTGTTTGTATGTGTTGGTGGAAATGTTACCTTTTCCAGCTAACAATGGACAGCCAATTGTTTCATTATCTCCAACAAATTCATGCTTCATTTGTAATTAGTTATGTTTATTTGTGTAACAATAATTCAAAAAAATCAACAAACATCTTGTTTGAGTTCCTACAATGCAAAACACTGTGTTGTACATTCTGAGAACCACAAAGAAGTGTAATATGTTAACCCTGCCCTCAATAGGGAACATTCTGAGATGTTAGGACCGTAATACATTAAAAATGAAAAATATCGATGAAAGAATTTAAAAAATCAAATTGAAGGGATGTCACCAAGCAATACATGATTAATTGCCTAATGAATTATAGAGGCAATCATTGCACTAGGAATTGGATGCAGTGTGAATGCTTCCCGAGTGGCGGCGGACAGGGCTGCCACAGGCAGAAGAATGTATGTGTTCTGCGCAACACCCGCCCCCAGCAGGGAGGGGAGCAGTTAGAAATGGGGCAGGTGAAATTCATCCGCGCTTCCACCCACGCTCTTTCCCCAGATACAGCCGACTTCAGACAAGATAGGATGGGCCTCTTATTAATTCACACAAAGATATCGTATATGTCAGGAGACTGAGGAATTTTATGAAAAATGTAAGATTTGGACAAGGTCTTGGAGAACTGGTGCCATTTGCTATAATTCTAGCAGGCGAAAAGTAGGTTTAGGAACCACTAGCGTGGGGAGAGTAAAGTGTTTGCAGGGGGGTGTATTTGCAGATAAGGAAACATAGGGGAAGACATTATATGAATGTATGTAGACATCAATAGCCTGGTACTCTAGGCTAAAGAGTCCAGGATTTATTTTCTAGATATTTAGAGCCAATAAATGTTTTGAACAGGTTACAAGTGGTTTCTTTTTTAGTGACGTTTGTCTAATGCAATATATTAAATGACAAACCAGAGTCAGGGCATCTCCTTGGGGCAACATTGTAATTGTCCAGGCATGGTCTGGTCTAGCTAGAGTGATGGCAACTATCATCCAAAGTAAGATGTAGGGACCCCTAGGTGGCTCAGTCGTGGGATGTCTGTCTACATTCGGCTGGGGTCGTGATCCCGAGGTCCTGGGATCAAGCCCTGCATGGGGCTTCCTACTCAGCAGGAAGCCTGCTTCACCCTCTCCCACTACTCATGCTTGTGTTCCTTCTCTCGCTGTCTCTCTCTACGTCAATAAATAATATCTTTTAAAAAAAAGTAAAATGGAAGAGAAATGGAAGAATAAATGCAAGATAATTGAAATACTAAGAGAATTGGGAAAGTCTGGAAAAGAAGGAGTTTTATTTCATAATAAAGATATTTTAGTTATTAAAAGCAATATTTCTTTTTTAAAATAAGTTTACTATTCCATTTGCAATCCTGAGTTAATGTATTCAGTGGTTTTTCCTAGCAAAATTTCACCAGTCTCAAAGTTCTTCAAGAGATCATCTAAGATTTTACCTAAATCTTGAGACAGGGTGCCTGGGTGGCTCAGTGGGTTAAAGCCTCTGCCTTCAGCTCAGGTCATGAACCCAGGGTCCTGGGATCAAGCTCTGCATTGAGCCTTGCATGCTTCCCCCCCTCTCTCTCTGCCAACCTCTCTGCCTACTTGTGATCTCTTTCTCTCTGTCAAATAAATCAATAAAATCTTTAAAAAAAAAAATCTTAAGACAAAAGTAATGAGGTTGCACAGGGTTGTAAGATGGCTAGAAGCATGTCCTCTGGGACTCGTTTTCCTGAGTTCCTTCAGCATTTAGGAGTTCTATCATCTTGGGCACATGACCCAGTTTTCAGGACCTCATTTCCATCATCTGCAAAATGGGGGCAGGAGTAGGACCTCGGGGCAGTATCATGAGGAATGAGACAGCACCTGGCACTCGGTGTTGGCTGTTGTTCAGGTCATTCTTTTCCTTATTATTTCTTGTGTTTCCTGGGCCGTGTCACCCTGGGGCTAAGAAAATGGTCCCAAAGGCTACAAAACAGCATTTCTCTGACTTTATCAGCCTACTTGCAGAAGTTTCAGCCTGCCTCCTCACGCTGCCAGATGATTCTGGAAGTCACTGAGGAATGTCTCTTTGAGCTATCAGGATGTGCGGCTTTCTCAGAGGCTTATAACGACAGTATCTCCAGAGTCTCCACCACTGCCCATCAGAAGCTCATCGTTGATGCCTGCAAACACCAGCAACGCTTCCAGTAGCCGATTCTGAGGCCTCCAAAAACATGCCACGGACACACCATGATCAGTGCCCCCACCACCTCCCTTACCTGGATGACTCTCTCCCAGGACACCATAAAGCCATCCACACCTGGCCCCTGATATCAATGCTGCTTATTCCTTGTGTTCTTATTATCCCTCCGAGCTAGAGAAATCGCTCGTTTTATTTTTACTTGGTCTGCTTTTTTCACATGCCTCACCCTAAGGACCCAAGTTTACATTCTATAATTAGCCTACTGGACCCTCCACATGACAAGCACCATGCCATACTTAGAATCTCCCCTCAAACTTTAAGTTTACCTTTTGCCCTTGAACCCCCTTTGGAGGGGTCTTTCTGAAGAGTTTGGTTACTTGATCCCAAAGGGTAATGCCTGACTTCTAGAGGCTCCACCTCTAGGAGGATGTCAAAATCTCGGTAAGTGTAACAGAGACTCAACTGGGACTCCTTATCTACTTGGCTGAAGGAAAAAAAAAAAAAGCCAAGCCACATCGAAAGACCACTTTTCTGAAAAGGATCAAATTCATAAAAACAAATACTAATGTGAAGAGGTATGTTTTTCTATAACAGAAAGCTAGGCAATGAACAGAAAAAAAAAAAATGAAAGCATTAGAGAAATAAAAGTAGTCAACATGATGCATTTTCAATCCCCTGACAATGACTGATAGATCACAGGAATGGAGTCAGATGGATGCTTGTCTCTGAGTGCATTACAAAAATGTTCCCTCACACAGCTTGTGAAGCAATCAACAGGACCAGGGGCTATTCTGGACTTAGTCCAAGGAAATGAAAGTAGGTGAAATGAATACTGTATCATGGAAGCTAATAAACCCCTAGGGGAAAGTTATAATATCTCCAGATTGGAACACACTTCTGAGAATATTTGTGAATGGTAATAGAAGTATAAAAATATTGGAAATGTGGAATGAGTTAAAAAAAAGTTGATTGGAATCAACTGTTGTGCACTATAATGGAAAGGTATACAGTACTAAGAACATATGACATTTGCTATCCTGAAATTCAATTCTAATAACAGAAGTCAATGTAGTCTCATAAAAATGTAGTAATGGAAATCAAAAACAATTTCCTTATTTAAAAATACTATAAGCTTTGATATGGGATTAGATTCTGGAGATTAAAAAGAATAAGAGAAGTCACGGGCAAGCTTCAAAATGTATTTAAAATGTAGTTTCAAAGGAATCTGTATGGAATTGCAGAAAGAGCAGGGATTTGGGAATCTCGCTGGCCTGAATTCATGAGGCTCGGCAAGTCACTTCTCTCATTTCCTCCTCCACACAGAAGGTGTAGGAATACCAACTTTGAAAGAGCTCTTGTTCGTGGAGGAATATCAAAGTAGTCATGTGAAAGCATTCCCGGGGTGTGCGGCATTGGATAGCTGCTCAATAAACATCACCCCCACTCCCTTTTTCACCCTTCATCGCCTTGCATTTCCACGGCAACAGTCACTAACTCTCCATTCTCATTTTCTTCTGTCTTCCACCAAGATAGTCATATCCCCATTTCCAGGCCAACTCTAAGTCTGATGGGCCAGTGGGAAAGATGTGAGAGTAGAAATGGCCTTGAGAGATCTTGAGAGATAACATGTAGATGAACCATATTGTAGGAAGTGCTTTCCACCAGATGGTAAACACCCGGAGGAGGGTAGCTCTAAAATATGAAATAAGGATGGCAGATCAGCAAGAGAATTTGTTATGCCAGATTTTGAGATCCCCAGAGACCACCAGGGAGGCGAGTCCGATACAAAAGCAAAGAGCCTTTATTCGAGCTAGCTCGAGCTCAGTCTCCCACACTCACCGACACAGCGGCGTGATATAGAAAAAGAGAGCGAGTTTCAAAAAGCACAGGAGTTTTATAGGGGGCTTGGTAATAGTTGGTGGGGTGATGCTGGTGGCTTGTGCCGGTTGGCCACAGGTCAGTTGCGCAGTTGGCGAGATGTCCTTTCGCATTTTTTTTTTTGCTAACTCAAACTAACTCAAGGACGGGCTAGGCAATATTCTAACTTTCTAACATTCTGTGGTTTCTTTCTCAGGAGCCAGTCATGTGGGGGTTATACACAAGAGAGCAGGTGTAGCACAGAACAGAGTTGGCCTTGGGTTATACACAAGATAGTGGGTATAGCACAGAACAGAGTTGGCCTTACTCTGCTCTTTCAAATTGACTTTTTTTCTTCAGTACATAATGGAGACAATGCAGAATTAGATGAGTAAAACCAGATAATTTAAAGTCCCTTTCAAGCCCTTTCTTCTGATTCTAGTCAGACTGACATGTTCATACTAAACTGGCTCCCAAGGAACAAAGATGGCCACCCATGGTCTTCTAAAGGTCCGTAACCCTTAAAAGTAGGCAGTGCCCCTGGACTACACAGAGGTCTCACACAAAAATTGTTCTCAAAAGCGACCAAGACTGTGGATTTTTTTTAAAGATTTTATTGATTTATTTGACAGAGAGAGATCACAAGTAGGCAGAGAGGCAGGCAGAGGGAGAGAGGGAAGTAGGCTCCCCGCTGAGCAGAGAGCTCTATGTGGGGCTGGATCCCAGGACCCTGAGATCATGACCTGAGCCGAAGGCAGAGGCTTTAACCCACTGAGTCACCCAGGTGCCCCAAAATTGTGCATTTTTAATATGAGATCTGTGTCCAAGTTCACAAAAGAACGTACACTATAAAACCAAGAGAAATATATCTGCTTTTTTGGCCAAGCTCAGTTTAGAGATGTACTCAAAACGTAGTTTTATCTTGGTGTCTCCTCCTCCTTTAAAATGTACTCTGGGGGAAGGTTTTTCCCTTGCCATGAAGAAACTCCTTCAACAGGTTCCTTTAATTCCGTCTTTATTGTTTACTAATAAATGGTTCCAGATTCACTTTAGGTTCAAAACAGTGCCACATCAACAGTCATATGCCCATTGCCAGCAATCATGAAAATTTTTGAACTTGGTTTCAAGTTAAATCCTCTCCTGTCCACCAGCTGGGCCAGTTTCAAGAGAGCTGCCTATCACCTGGAAGCAGGACACGCATCTTCTCTGTCCTAACTCTTCTACTTTTTCTACCCGACTCGTTAGCTGTGGTCTTTAACCCTTCCCCGGTTGAAACACAAGGAGCTATCTAGAAGCTGAAAGGCAGGCAGGGAATTTTTCTCGTATAAATTGCTTTTGTTCTAAGCTGATTTTATGCTACCTGAGCAGCGAAGATTGTTTAAGCTGACTCTCTTTCTCATGGAGGTTTTAGTAGCTAAATTCGGAAGGCCCAACCACACCTTGAGCTCCTGCTTGTCCTTCTGCTGCCCCACCTCCCCCTTCAGCCTCTGGTTCTTAAGTAGCCCATTCTATGGAGATTTTTCTCTCCTGGAGTCCCATTGCCTCTTCTAGGCCAGCTTCTCTGCCTGGATAAAAAGTAGCTTCAGGCCATTCCTACATCAGATCTCTCGCTGGTGCCTGGGGTTTTGCGTCTCTGAAACTGGCAAGAGAGAGGAGTTGCTTTCTGGATATAGCAGTGACTCACCTCATAGCTGTCAAACCAGCTCTTCAACACATCGATTTCCTGAGCTGAAGTCAGTCTCCCTTCACTCTGGTCTCAGACCCAGAGAAGGAATAACTAGCTCTCTCAACAATTGTTGAAGTTCTCCCTTCTTCTGTTTGACAGAAGGCAGGGGTGTCTCCAGCCCTCCTCTGGGAAAGAAGAAGCTCTCGACGCAGCTTTCCCTGTGCAATGGTCCTCAAATGCTTTCCCCTTTCCTTTCTTAACATTTTTACATCCTCCATGTGGGTCAGTGTTCCCCTAGTGTCAAGCTCCAAATTTGTGAAGCCAGCTCTTAACCTTTTGCTTTAAAATATGTGCATTTTGATCCAGCGCCTTAGTTTGGTGGGCAATATCTATCGAATGGTGAAATCTTTCTCAAAACTTAAATTTTAGCATGCTAATACACACACATAGACACAATTTTAAAGCAATAGATAAAGGTAAATATCCAGCGTTTTCAGATGAGGGAAACATTGCACCTAAGTATGGAAGGCTATTCAATGACAGCTGAAACTCGGGCCTCCACGGACTCGTTCATTCATTCATTCAATATTAATTGAAAGGGAATATGTAGGCAGTGCACTTAGCTGAACCAAAAAAGGCATGGTCCCTGCTAATGGACTATACCATCTACAAGGAAGGCACTGCACCCATTTTTATTTACCCTTTTTATTTTTCTAATAGAGACTTTATTAAACCCTTGAACTCTTGGTTCAACATTGGAAGTAGCACCCCTTTCGTCAATGTCAGCCTGTACAAGGCAATTAAGTCAGCCCATATATGAGACAGCTGGCTCTTGCCAAAAAGTGGCTGGAATGTATGATATAAGGTTGTTACCTAAAGTCCTTGCCAAGGTTTTGTGTTATTGAAACCTGAAAGTTCACTTAATCAGAAGTACTTCTTGGTAGAGCACCATGGGTCAGTAGGTGAAGCAATGGCACGGAAAGGACTCTGGGAACATGAATTTTAATTTGGTTCTGCCACTGACTGCGACCTTGATCAAGTCCCCAGACTTGTATCTCAGTTTCCCTGCTGTAAGAGCAGGAGGGGGCTTGTAATAAAATTGGTTGAGTGTTGTTGTGCTCTGCTTTCTTTACATCTGGAGAAGGCAAGTTAGCCCTACAGTATCTGTTGTGTGGATCTTGCAACTGGGCTCACAAAAAATAAAAAAAAAAAAAAAAATCCAAAGATATTTCTGTGTTTCACATAGTAAATGCGAAGTAATATAAAAGTTGGAACTAGGGATCTGTAACTCCCCAATCTTTTATCTTGGCAGTATTCTTGACGATGTTAAATATGAACTCAGGTTTTAGTGGGTCAGCTTGTTTCCTTTCTACCATCTTTTAAGGAAAGGCTCTTTCTATCCTGACTCCTTTCTAACCTGTGGTGAAAGAAATGTATAAGCTGACTCTTGAAGCCATATTTTTTTTTTACGCTGGGATTTAATGAGGACATGAGCTAAATGAAACAAAATAGGTACCGACGCCCCACTCTGAGCCAGACAGTGATAGGCACTAAGCAGGCTAAACAATGTGATCAATCAGAGCTCATAGTTGTTGAGCAATTACTTCATGCCAAGTGATTTCTGAGGATTTTTCTTTTAGTTATCAGAGCAAACGCTGTGGGGCAACAAACAGTCCTTTTACAGATGATAAAACTAAGGCTCAGAGTAGTGAAACATCCTTTCCAAGATCACACGGCTAGTAAGTGGAGGAAACAGTAGTTTGACTCAAACCTTCGAGCTCGAGTCCATATTCTTACCCACTAACTGTCTTCCAAAGATGAATAAGATTAGATAGAACGTCTTGTGAAGAAGATCACGGATGAATGGAAGAGAAAGATTCATAAATAACTGCTATGGAAGTACAGAAAAATGCACAGTGACATCTGTTTGGGGCTGGAGCAAACGAGTGTGTGAGGAAGTGTTGCAAAGGAGACAGCATAGGAACTTGATGGAATTGGATTGGATTGGAGATAGGCATTCCTGAGCAGGAGTATGGGTTTAAGGCACTGGAAATCTATAAGGTGTAGCAGGGAAGGAACTCTGAGTAGTTGAGTTTGGCTTGAGCATAATACAGTTAGCTCCTTCCTTTCTAGATGTCCATCCTTTCTCGGGCCTTTCGATGGCTTCACAGAATCTGAATGTAGGCATGAGACTTCTCAGTATTCTGTCCTCCTGCCCAAAGCCCATGGGGTAGGGAGAATCTACAACTGCAAAGATATTGCCAATGTCTTATCAAACACTGAGAAAAAGTTCAAGTGACTAATTTGTTCCCCAAGGGAAAGCATACAATTCTGAGATACCCTTCATCTATGGATGAGTGAGTTTTGTCTGAATGGGAAGTCAGCCACAGACCGATGGTAGCTTTTATGGCAATGGCCTCCTTGTCCCCAACATCCAAGTTGATCCCATACTCCATGTGACACCAAAATTAAGGCAACACAAATAAGAAGTTCAGAAATGGAAGATTAGACAATGGGGGGCATGAGTTGAGAAGATTCCCATTCCCATTCCAAGAATTCCTGTTCCAAGAAACAGACATCATGAAGAAAGAGAAAATTCCATTCCAAAACATTTCTCATGGGCCTTTGGTAATCCAGGCTCTATATAGCCTAGAAAGCAAGGATCTTGCCCTTTATTTGATGTTATTTTAATATTTTAAATAAAGTACTGTGGAAGCTCAATGTGAAGAAGGGAAGAAAAGATTTTTTTTCTTTGTGATGGCATCCATCGGTTTCTGCCTATGGCTGTTTTGTTTTTTTCCCATGGCAATTCATGGGAAGTAGTTCAAATAGCATTTAAATCAGAACACATTCTGAACTACTCCACAGTTAAGTATCAATGGATACTTCAGTACTGGTTTAAGTACTGACCACACACACAATGCCTTATTAACTAGATTTCTATGTAGGAAATCAAAGGATCACATGGGAACTCATTTTTGTGTGGTTTTTGGGTAGTGACCATGTAAAATGTTTGCTTTGTGAGAACAAGATAGAGAAGGATTTATATTTGCTCTTCTCAGGCTTTCAGTCCCTTTCCTGGTGTTTCAATCCATGCTCCTAGATGGGCACCTCTGGATGGAAGCTTGGAAACCATTTGGGAGGAGGGGCGGTGTTGAACTGTATTTCCTCATAAGCTTTTGTTATTGCTGCTTATCGGGACTAATAAAGCAATAAGCAAAGTCTTTTTGAGAGAAAACTGAGTCACTGGGTTAAGAAAAAAAATCAGTGAGAACTGTCAAAGTATTAGTTTTATAGAATACAATACGTGTATTCTATAAGGGAAAAGGATAAAATTCTTGAATAAAAAATCCAGGTTTGTAATAATGAGGGCTATGATAATAATCATGTCTACAAATAATAATTTTACATCTATTATTTTTAAATATTGAGAATATTTGGCACTCTTGGATAGGTGTCATTTTCATTTTGCATTTGAAGAAACCCTTTCTTTGAGGTTAAGTACCCCTGTCTTTGAGAGGTTAAGTGCCTAACGCAAGTTCATATAGCTAATAAGTAGGGCGACATGGACATGGACTTGAACTCAAATCTACAATGTTAAAGACTGAACTTCAGTGCTATGTTTTACTGCCTAAAAATTAAACGGCATTTTTAATCCTTAAGGAATATGTAACCTCAGAAATCCAGGTTCCCAGACAGCTTCCAAATATTCTCTTTTAATGCTCTCAAAACACACTTAATTCTTTGCCCTGTCCTTCCTTTAATCAGAAAACTGCCTGCTTGTGGACTCAGACAGACACACCTGCCCCTCTCACCAGCTCCCGCCCGAGTTCAAGAGCCACATTCAAGCGCTGAGAACCGCAACATCACTCAATTCATGCTTTCTGTTTACATCCTATGCCTCTTATTCGGACCTTTTGAACAGCTCCTCATCTCTTGTGGTTGAGGGGTTTTGACCTGGACTCATGACCCCATGTTGCCAAAAACTTCTTTTTCACCCCCTGACCTTGTGTGTTCCGGAATTCTAACCTCAGTATCTGATTCCTAATGCCGGTCTCCCTGGATTCTCATCCTCTTACTTGCTAATCTCTCCCTCAACTGACCTCTCTGGAATGAATCAATGATCCACCTGCCAGTACCTTTTGTGCCCAACCAAACTCCCAGTCCTGGCCCTCTGGCCTTCTCTCTGGTCCATTGTCTCCCAAGCCCTGTTAGAACGTGCTTTGAAGAAATAGTCTGATTTTCAGAGAAGCAACCTCAGTTTGAAGATTTACAAAACATGAGCCTTAAAAAGAAACATGTCTACAGAACCCCAAAACGGAAGCTATGGACGTGTGGATCACGTGTCAGCAGAGCATGGCACCAGTCAGGAGTCAAAAGAGGAAGGAGAGCAGGAGGGAGTATAGAAATCAAGGAACCACTGGAATGGTATGAATTTTCAAATGCACAATTGTTTATGTCTAACTTACCTCTTCTAAATTACAGTCTCTTTGAAAGCAAAGATCGGAGTTTCATTTCACTGTAGATCTCACACAGTGTTCCGTAAAATGCCTGGGCCTAGTTAGCCCCCATAGAGATATATCGAATTAATTAATTGATTGACTAACAGTTAATGAGTTAACTAAAAACAGCCCTTTGATCCCTTAGTCCTCTAAGACTATCTTTAGTACCTCTATACACAAGTAAACAATGCATGTCTAAAACTCTGTTTATCAGTTTACTTTCCCTACGAGGTGAGGATTTTAGGAGTCAAGAAAGGCCAGAAACTGTGCTGTAGTCTGGCATTCATCTGCATTTCCTGAAAAGAAAGAACATGTGATAAAATAAAATGTAATAAACCAAAGACGGACAAAAAGCATACAGGAGTCCATGTTGTTCAGTCTCATTTATAAGAAAACAAAAATATTTCAGGAAATATTTCAAGGTACATCTATATCTGAACAGATTAGAGTAAGTTACAACCCAGGGCAAAATGAAAAGAGAACCAAACCTCGTAAAATAAAAAGAGAACCAAACGTCCCATCACTAGCATATATTTGAGAACAAATGGAAAATAACACCAGGACTTTGAAAATACTGGGGGTGGCCCTGAGGATTTCAACCGAACTGCCTTCCCTTCTGCTTGAACAACCGAACAAAGAGCTGAGGGCCTCGTTCTGGCCCGAGAGCCCCCCACATGTTTGCACTAGTGAGGTAAGCAACTGCAAGGAGGGGACTTAAAAGAAGACTTTGTATTGTTCATGGAGTCTTTCAAGCATAACCAGGGTGGAATTCCATCTGTTCAGTTCAGTTCGGTTCAGTGAGCCGGTTCACTTTTAATGGTTCACTGACTTGTGACACCTAGTAGAAATTACAACCAATGTTTTAACCAAAAAAAAAAAAAAAAAAACCTTTACATGATCCTTTTTGAAACTGTGTGGCATTTTATGAAAGTTTACTTTGAAGTTTTCAGCTCCCCTGTGTTTCTGATCTGTTTCCACGACTCTTTCCCCGGTGGAGAGAAAAAAAAAATAGCATTAAAAAAGGCCGCTGAAAAAGAAGAGTACGTTTGTTGAGCTCTGTTTTGCACACTGGCTTAATTTGTGCATGATTTCAGACAAACACAGGAAGTTACAGAGCTCTCACTCAAGACTTGCATTCACCTAACCGTGAGCTCTTTATACGTAGAAAGAGCTATAAATGTCTACCAGTCTCTGCAGCGGCTTACCAGATACTCTACCTTGAGGAACAGGTAGAATTCCACTCTCCTCGCTTGAATGACTCCCTGAACAATACCAAGTTATTAAGTCTTTCAGTATCGAGAAGGTGATGGGGGAGGGTGCTCCATCTGATATGTGCTCAGTGGTGTCTTACAAAAAGCCTGTGTGCTTGCATGGACCTTTGCAGGAGGCCAGGTGCTGATCGGCAATGATTGTGATCTCAGTTAGATCATCATTTGCACTTACCTAGAGGAGAAGAAATCAAGTGGCACAGGGCTACGATGATGTAAAGTGATGAATGGTTATTTGCTGTGTATTTTGCAAATAGCACATTGGGCAGGATGAAGGAGAACCCTTGTGAGAAGTTCAACAAATAACACAAGGCATTCCCGCTACACTGTTAAGAAACCTGCCTCAAAGCTGCCAGACCTATTTCTCACAGGGTGAAGGAAGCATGCAATCTACCGGGAGAAAAAAAACAGAATAGAGAGAAGAATGCTTAAGGAGGATTTCCACTGCATGCACTGGAGATCTGAAAAGAATGGAAGGAAATCTCTAAAACAGAAACATAAGGTAGAAGGAAATGCAAGGAGGCAGACCACATCAGGCACCAAGTCCGGCTGATTAGGCCTTCATCACTGGATGCCACCGATGGTTTTGGCTTATCTAACACATCATATGCTTCAGTTGACTCCAAAAAGTAGCTCCAACATTTTCATCTGATCATTGCTGAGTACAGGAGGGCACTGTAACATGAAACGCACAGGCCATCCCTGGGTGTCAACACTAAAGAGTTTCCTGTTGGCAGTAACCCTTCGTCGAGTAAAAGGATCCCAATTTGTTTGTCACCAATGAAAAGGACGCCATTTAAAGTAGTTCCTTTAAAATGATGCTTTTGCCATTTTTTGCTTCCTCTACATCTCTGACATTACTGCATTTTTTTCAAATTCAGCTTACCATTTTACTCATTCCAAGACTGTCCCTTTGAACTGGGCTCTTGCTTTTCTTCACGGTCACCTCAGGGATTGTCATTGCCAGGTCAAAGCAGGTAGAGCAGAGGAAAGTTTGCTGCAAAGGAAGCAGTTGAAGCAAAATGAAATTTTGTTTCATTTTGTTTCATTCTCTGAGGTCAGAGAGACCTCAGACCTCTCTGAGGTCTACTCATATCTCTGATGAGATTCTTCCCTCTAGACTTTCCGGCTATTAGTTGTTGGATGTTTGTGTCTTGGCTACGTCCCTTTGCATTTGTCTCAGACTCCAACTTCTGAACTGTTCTCATCATCTTCCGTCAGAGTGATTGGATGGCTCATTTCTGGCCTGTTTAAGAGAGGTCGACAGCATGCTATTTATACACAGAGCACTTGCTAATCTTGTTTCGAACCCCTTTTAGCCTAGTTTCTTTATACTAATCTTCCTTTCCAACGCTGCTCATTTTGAACAGTAAATTCTATTAATCAAATTAGTTTTTATTTGATTCTTTTTCAAATTATTCAAATTATTTTTATTTCACTAGGTGACTGGGGAAGCATCTAATAGATCATCTCTGTCCTCTTTACATATCCACTTTTCTTCTTCTTAAAAGAAAAAAAAAGTGCTACAAAGTGTTTTGCGTGTTCATCCCCCCAACAAAAAGTAAGCACACATACACACACAAAACTGTATTTGGGCCTGAATTTTTACTAACATTTATAACAAAAGGAAATGCTTCTCTCTAGAATATGAAAGTGAAGGAAGAAAACGGACAAATACACAACCAAAAAAAAAAAAAAGAAGTTTCTGAGTACTGTCTGGAAAGTGCAAATCAGCTACTTGTGTGTCTGTGGGTTAAATCTTTCTTTGAAACTATTTCAGGAGCTAACCTGGGTGGTATTTAGAAAATCACAGCATGATTAAAGATTGCTGGCATGCTTTTCAAAAAGAAAAGAAGAAAAAGAGGAAGGTCGGGCCTCACTAACTTCTTGGAATTTCTGGAAGACACAACTGACCATGGAGACTGAAGGAATAGAATGAACACCCTATTCTTTGCATTTTTTTTAAAGAAAGCTTTTGATACCGGTCTGTGTGAGATACTATGAAAAGTTTTAAAACAGGTGAACTCATTAGGACATGGGGAAGAAGTGAAAATACGTATGGTTGTTCACTGAAAAATGGGTCCATCTGCCCCTTCAAAAGGTAACAAATATCAAACTGTGTGTGAAAAGTTCTAAAACAGAAACAGAAAACAGACATTAATTGGACACCTACTGTGTCCAAGGCGTTTCACAAGCTCACTCTCAGTGAATCTTCACTCAGCCCTGCAAGGTAGATACGGCTGTCCTCATTTACCACATGAGGAAACTGATTCTCCATGAGATTAAGTAGATAGTCTCAAGTGACCTGGCTGTTCACTGAGTGGGGGACCAGGGATTCAAACTCAGGTCTAGCTGGCACCAACCCTCATGGTCTTGTTGCTACACCACACGGCCTCCTGGGGAAACTGATGTTGGTGTCTTTGGAGCCCAAATCCTTCAGCCCTCCTTTCCCATGGGAGGGCTTTCTGCTAGCCTCTTCTTCCAGATCCCCACTGAACAGATCCTGGATTTCTCCATTCACAGTAAGGTACAACAATGGCGGTGTCTGGATTTCCCCATGTTTTCAGCCTTAAACTAAAGGGATTTTGTTCTAAGAGGAAATTATGGCATTCAGCGAATGACAGGAGATGAGGCTTACCATCTCCTTGTGACCTGCTCCTGGCTCTGCAGAAGGTCTCCCCTGCTCATGTATACCTTTAAATATGAGTGTGTGCAATGCACCATGCAGAGTTCAGCAACATCTTTTGGCTAACTAGCTGACATTTTGGTGCTTAATAAAAATGGACAGAGCCTGGGGGAGTCAATTACAATGAGGGTACTGAGCTAGAACCTCGCTTTCAGAAATGAAGAGGAAAAACAAAAGAATAAAGTGGCTAGAATTGAAAAAGTTTAACAGGTGAACTTCAATAATGGTTATATTAGTACAAGTCACAAACTTTGTCCCCATAACTATAGGATGCCTTTTAATGTTTTAGTGTCCATATGTCTCAGCTACTAAATATTAGACACCATGTATAGTACATACACATTCTACACACATACATATATACACATATATATATTTACACACAGATACACATACATATATATATGCACATACATACATATACCTCAAAAAGTAATCCTAAATTCAATATTTATAAGGCTTTTGAAAATTAAAGAAAATTACAATTATTGGACACGGGTTTTTTTTTTTATAATCATCCCTTGAGATTACTTTTTACATCCTGGGGTATCACAAAATCAAAGTACCTTATGCTCCAGTGCTAGAAGTATTTTGGCCTTCAGAGAATAAATGCCCTGAGGAGCTTACCAGAGGGACTTGCTTGTAAGGGAGAGTCACTTCCTGTGGTTCTTCCGGAAGTTCCATAAACAACCCCCACTCCCCACAGGAATCCCCCATGACACACAACACAGCAATTTTAACTTTGTTCTTTCATGTTCACATGTGGCATTTGGCCAAGATTGTTGAGATCCTCCAAAGAGAGTATGATTAAGAAATCAAAATCTTACTAATAGTTCTTTTTTTCTTAATCCACACTAGTAATTCTCACACCCTTTGTTTCAGGAATCCTTTACGCCCTTAAAAAATATTCAGTACTCAAAAGAGATTTTAATTACATGGATATACCTATTGATATTTGCCTTGCTAGAAATGAAAAAGCAGACATTTCAAATTAATAATTTGAAATAATCAAATTAATTCTTTTGAAAATGACAAACCTATTACATGTTACAATGGATCACAGTTTTATGAAAAGTAAATATATTGTCCAAAACAACCAAATATTAGGGAGCTGTCTGGCATTTAAAAAATATGTTTACAAATCATTTCAGTGTCTGGCTTAATAGGTGACAATTGGATTCTTATGTCTGCTTCTGCATTCAATTTGTTATAACATGTTGCTCTGGGAAAAGCATATGAAGAAAATCCAGACTCACACAGACCTATAGTTAGAAAAGGGAGGGCATTTGTGTATCCATTTCAGGTAATTTTTGATATCCTTTTTTGATATTACACCAATACTTGACAAGCGGCAATTTCCTTTGAATCAGTTGCAATGTGGAATGTGAGATTATAATAATTAACTTTCTGTTACATTGAACCCATTGATTTATTTTGCATTTTATCATGAATCCTTTATCCATGTATGATTTTGTATTTCAAGCATCAGTCTTTGGAAAATATGGCTTCATCAACTTATGCTAAGCTTCTAAGTGTTGACACATACCATCACACTGTATTTTTAAAAACCATCTGTTAATTGTAGTACCACTAATTTTATAAGATAAATGTTTAAATCAAGTTCATGGTGGTGAATGTAGTTTTCTGAAATTCTCTTTTTCATTGGAAAGCTCAAATTTTATCCTTGGCAATAACTATTGTCAATTGTTTTTCTTGAAAGGTCAGTTTCACTTTGTTCATGATCAGGAGAATTTCAGCCATATATCCATGTCAGAAAATATTTTTCAGTCATTCTTTCAAATCTTGTCACATGGAAAAAAAAAAAAGGTTAGTTTAGCTTGCAACTCAAACAGTTGCCCAAGAAGTTTTCCTTAAGACAACCATTATACTTTGGAATACTGGAGAATTTTCCATTTTGTCACACAGAACATTAAAAAATATATATTCAAAATTAAGATATAATGAAATTAAAATTTTGTTTATTTATCAAAGACATTTTTAGGTGAAATTAACAATTTTTTAAAACTGGAAGTGTGTAGCATTTAAGAACACAGTGACGCTTGTTTTGTTTGGTTCTGCTGCCTTGAATCTTCTGAAGGCACCAACAGTTTTACCACCATTGTTTTTCCACTGTCAGTAAAAAAGTCAACTTGGTAAAAAGTTCAGATAACATCTTTGTTTATTATTAAAATAGTTTTGGCTTCATGCACCCTCTGAAAAGATTTTAGGAACCACTGAGAAGTCTATGAACTACACTTTAAGAACTATTGTTCTATATAAATAATCTCTTATGCTTATAACTACAAAAACTTGAGCATCCTAGAGCTATTAGAAGCTCTGCATCCTTGCCTTTAGACTTTTTCTGACCGGTTATCTGTGGGATTGTTGATTAAAGTGTGGGTAACTATGTGTTATCATGAAAGTTCCTCAGGGTGAGTGTGTTTCAGTTAGTGCTTTGTCTACTGTCTATTTTCACTTGCCTGATTTTAGCCCCATATTCAACAATTACTTGGGTTCTTTTAGATATCTGTCCTTTCTTTCACGTTCTGCAGAGCTGAACAGCTGAACTCTTTCAGAGAAGATATTGTATCTCTTCCATTTCTGAATTTATACCACATGACCCTTCATAAGTGCTTGGGAAAGGTTGGAGTTCAGTGAATTAGAAGATGATAGGGTCGTTGTCTTGCTGGGGGGTACTGTTTGCCCTTGTTTTATTACTACTGTTCATTTAGGCTAAGTGGTACATGGTGATATGAAAATTATCTAAGAATGTCAGGCAGGATCATTTTTGGATACTGTCACTTACTTTATCATCTTTATTTTTCTCTTTGAAAATTCAGTGCCGTATTCTTATTACTAAAGAGGCTTGCAGACTATCTGAATGTGCCTATCTAGTTCCTTATCATACCAGAATTCCAGACCAGCTTGCTTTTGAATTACTAGGGAATTGTGCATGATTTTACCTCATACAAATTGATAAAAGACTTTGCTATTTCCTCAGATTTTGTGCGTCTTTGGAACACTAACTGAAGGAAGTCATGAAATCAAACAGGCTTGAATTTTCCAAGTGTGTACTTAGAAATAGTGATTTCCCCAATTCTAATTGTCTCACTTTGTTTCTGCAAAACTAATATATTAAACCAACATGTATGCATCCTTTTACATTTTACGATTTATTTCATGTGCATTCGCATTGTTTTTTCACGTAACAAGAGCTATCGTACATCATGGATTTTCTATTTGCCAATCTCTAGACTGGAAAATCAACACATACGGTTCTGGTTGATGTTCACAAAAATTCTATGAGGCAAGTAGTATTATCAGTCCCAATATATAGATGAGGAAACTGAGGCTCAGTGGAATAACTAACTTGGACTTAGATCTAGTGAGTTACAGAGGTGGAAATCTAGCCCAGTTCTCTAACTCCAAAGCTTGAATCTTTTCCACTAAAGCACACTCCTGGAAATTTAATTTTGTTATTTTTATTGAAAATACTCCAAACTCTTTATCAGAAGTTTGCTTCAAAACACTGTGGTTTGGGATTTACTGTTTTTGGAAAGCTTACGAAAAGATTAAGAGTCTTAAGATTGATACTACTTTTAAGAGTCTTGGAGCTAAGAGAGAATATTATCAAACCCTGAAATATTTGGTTGGGATCATAACCTGGAATGTTAGTAAAAGTACTTGATTAATACCTTTAATAAACTTAGCACTTAGCCAGGTGCTGAGTTTTGTTTTGTTTTGTTTAGAAGTTATTTGCTTTATTCTAGCCCACTTTCAAAAACGATGCTTAATTTTTTTCTTTAATATAATTTTTTAAAATACCATTTAACCATATTTAGTAAACTAATGGAGCACAATTTTCCAATTTAGATTACAGGTATAATAAAAATGGACTTAAGAACCACTTCAATCATTTCCTATATATTGTATTTATGTTCTTGAAAAATTATATCCTCCCATCTAATATTTATTAATAACACAGAAAGAATATTGGCCTCTTGAGTGTTACCCAAGAGCCGTCTTGAGCTTGTGTTTTCCATTGAAATTAAGACAATAAGGTAATTTCTGCAGTGTATCTGTAAGTCAATGAGTATTAATCTTTGTCAAAAGTCTTAGCGTCAAATACACGATTACAAAATTGAAATGCTTTTTATAAAGTTCTCTCTCCTTCCAAATAAGCCTGATCTAAAACCTCATAGATTTTCCCCCTCATCCATCAGCAAATATTATTCAAATGGTACTGTTAAACATTATTCATTTAGGTAATCACTCATTAAATAATATTTGATTTATTTATCTATTTATATAGATATAATGATCTATTTATATAGAAACAAGGGCAGTTTCTAATGCCAGAAAACCAGCAATATAGGGACAAAGAAAAGAATAAAACACGACCCTGCAATGGTTTGTTTTTATTATTTTTCCCACAATTAAATTGCATTAAGTCAGATGGCATATTTGAATCTGCTGCATAATCAAATGAAATTTTAAATGTGTCAGCACCTAGAAGACTGAAAAAATACCATACCTTGTTAACTGTTATTATTTGTGCCATTTTAGCACAAACTGAATCATCTTATTGCCTGGTCCAGTTATCTGTAGACTGAAGATAGATGAGATAGAAGTTACATAATTAAATGCTTGATTCCAACTTATAAGAGTCTAAGATTTCACTTGTGTGGAAACATTAAGGAATAGACATTTGAGTGTTCTTGGTGGGTTGGTTTGAAGACATGACGAGGCTCACTCTGGAACACTGGTTCTCAAACTTACACAGGTATCAGAATCCTCTAGAAAGCTTGTAAAAACACAAATTGCTAGGCCCTACCTCCAGACTTTCTGATTTCAGTGGATCTAGGGCGGGATTCAAGCATTTGCATTTCTTTCTTTTTTTTTTTTTTTTTTAAGATTTTTATTTATTTATTTATTTGACAGAAAGAGAGAGAGAGAGAGATCACAAGTAGGCAGAGAGGCAGGCAGAGAGAGAGGGGGAAGCAGGCTCCCCGCTGGGCAGAAAGCCCATGGGGGGCTCGATCCCAGGACCCTAAGATCATGACCTGAGCCGAAGACAGAGGCTTAACCCACCAACCCACCGAGCCACCCAGGTGCCCCAAGCATTTGCATTTCTAACAACTTCTCAAGTCATGCTGTTGGAGCTGGTCTAGGGACCACACTTTGACAGTCCCTGTTCCAACATACTAGAGTCATAGTAGATATCGGAATGTGATATCTAATAATGAATTATATATGCGAGTGAATCTGTAGCCATTCCATTAATCAACATATCAATAAAGGTAATCATGTTAAAGGTTGTAACTACATTTGTGGCTGAATTAGAGAGAAAAAAAAGGGAAAAAGCCTCTAATAAATGACTTCAGGAATTGAGCCAACATCAATGAAGGAAATAGAGAATCTTACTTTGCTTGCTATATTTGCACATTATCTTAAAAGTCATTACAGTAAGTGTTGGAAGTGCTATCCCTACACAAAGATCATGACTCGATAGCATCAGATTTGGGAACAGAAGAATAAAAATATTAATGGGAGAAAAGAAATACAATCTTTTCCTCCTCAAGGTAAAAGAACACTTTCAGTAAGCTTCAAATGTCTTTAAGACACTGCATTTCATCCATATGTAACAGTCCTAGCCTTAAGTCTGGTAAAGGTTAACTTCATGGAGCATGGAGGGCACCACTAAGTGATCAATTGCTTTAACAAGCAATCTAGATTCCTGCATGCACATCTGTCCTTGGGGCTGCCACCCTCCCTAGAACCCCCATGGCCAACTAGCCACTATCACCTTTCTGTGGAAGAGCTAGAAGAACACAGACCTTCCTGAAATTTTAAGCAAGACCAGGAGTACCCCTCTGAATCGTAAGCCCACAGAAATGTAACAAAGTGACTATTAATATTCAGATACACTCTCACTGTCACAGGCAATAATAATGCTTGGGAAACATTGGGGTCATCCGAAGTGGGAAGATTTTGCCTGAAGTGAACCCATAATCCTGAAGGGATCTGTACCAGTAACTCACCTCATTCAGCTCTGAACTATAGTGAATCCCTCCCCCAGGGAAGGATTAAACACCCAGGTTTTATTCTGCCGTGTGAAAGTGATCTAGTGACAGGAGGTCCAAGACCAGTGGGGAGGTTTCATGAAATCATCAGGGTCCCAAGCCCCTTCAAGCCCTCTGACCCACCAATCCCAGATGTCATCCATGTCCCCATGGCTCAGGGTGAGCGGCTGAGGTGCCATTATTATGGGCTAAGCACACTAAAGACAAGGAAGAGAAAGGGCATGGCCCGACACTTCAAGGGAGACATTATATAAACCCACACAAAAGCTTCTCTTATATCTGTCCAGAAGATTGGAAAATAATAACTGGACAACAAGGAGCTCGGATGAACATTAAGTTTGCATTATTAAAAAGAAGAAAAATATGGATACTGAGTAAACTAATAGTAATTTTGGCCATCGGGTCCAAGAAAATCAAAATTCTTACTTCCCTACCATAGAAAGGGGTAAAGGGGGAAACACACCAACATTATGACTGTGTGTCCCACACTCTGGGGGACATAGGAGCTTCTTAGAGTGCTTGCTAAAGTTCAGAATGCTGGTGCCCAGGAGATGCTAAGTTGACCTTCTCATTCAGTCATTGTGATACTAGAGGTACCCAGGGCCTCACTTTGAGAAACACTGCTTTGCAGCTTCATTACCATCTGTCAGCCTTTCACCCGCTGCTGCCTGGAATATTCTTGGTCATCCCTTGATAACAAACTCTGTTTTGTTCTTTTTTAACTCTTTTATTCTCTATAATTAGATCATACAAATGGGTTGGATATACTCCCCAGAATATTAGTTCCGTCAACACAGCAAAATTGGAAGGGTAATGACAGATGGGCTTGGGCGTTCCAAGAAGCCCCTCCATGCAGGCAGGCAAGAAAAGTCTTCCCCAGGAGAAGTTAACCGGGGTCTCCGTGTAGAGAGGCAGGGCCAGGCCTTTTGGTGACTCTGATGGCCAGAAGCAGCCAGATCGAGCACGGCAGTCAATCTAACCGTGAGTGATTAATAGCCAAGCAGGATCTCTGGAGCTTTATTCCCCAGTCCCTGCTCTGCTTCCTCTTTAACACTCAGGTAAATGTCAAAAGTGGACCTAGGGATTATAGCTGACAGGGGGTAAATGCCTTCATGTTGTCCTCCAAAGGTTAAGGTTTCCCACACTCAGTTGGAAGCCCCAATCTCCAACAGCCATTAATCCACTCCACACTGGTAGGAGTGAGCATATTTATGACTGCAGTCACTAAAGGGTGAAATAAAGATTAGTTTTTAGTTAGGAACGCAAAGCTTTTGAGATCAATACAAACTCACTGCTGAAATCAATCTAAAGTTTGGAATTTTTAAGTAAAGATTTACTGGGCTTCCTTGTACAGTTAATTTTCCGAAGGGAAAATAAGCTCAGAAATGTAACATAGTAATCAAATTGAGTAAACACCAGTCAGTTTGTAAACTGACCTTGGTTATGTGCATATCAAATAAGTGTGTAAAGCAATAAAAATGCCCATGATGTGGATTGTAAATTTGCCAATAAACAGGTAAAACCAAAATACACATATAGATTTACATGATAAAAATACTAGCAGCACATTTGCCTATTTGAAAACATAAATAATCAATAGACATTAATAATGAAGTTATTCGTGCATTTCCCCATTACTGTGCATATTAAGTGTCTCAATTATTTATACTTAGTTTGATAGATAAATGTATAGCTGTATTTTGTAAAAAGCCTTTGGAAGGGATATAGAATTGTTCTTGAAAACAAAAGCTACTGTTTGAATGTGAGAACAAGCAGACTGGAAATACATAGCTTGTTATATTTCTCTGCTGTTCATGTTTGAGGCGTGTATACAATTTATTATGCAATTTCTTGAGATTTGACAAAGTAATTGTCTGGCAAACCATAGGTTTAATGATTTTTTTTTTCTGTTTTGTGTGAAAAGACTGTAGGTATTTTAGGAAAATGGTTTAATAGATCAGTGTCTATAAGTATGCCTTTGCTTATTGTATATCTGTAGGTTGTGGAGACCCAGAGATATTTTAGAAGAAGTGTGATTCCATGTAGTAAATTTATTTTCTTCAGCAGAGTAAGTGCATGAAAGCTTACAGTAAGCTATATCTTCAGAAATTATTTAAGCTACCCCTGGGCCCTCATAATGGAACTGCATATCTTCTCTGTTGGTGTGAAGGGGAGCAAAAGAGAGTGTTTCCCATGCGAAGGGGGTCCTGGAAGAGAGGCACAGCTTCCAATTAATTTCTAACAAGGATATTGTGATAACAGGTTGGTGTTTTCTGCAGATAGTGGAGGGTAAAATGACCAATTAAATGATCTATAGCTCAGACTCATCGGTCACCATTTGCTGCCTGGATGCCGGAAATGGGCTCAGAAAGCCCTTCACCTGGAGCATATTCCTTCCATTCCCTCCATGCCACAGGGCAGAGCTATAGAAAAATTTAGATTCTGAGTACTGATGTGGTACTCTTTGAAGTAGAGTAGAGCAAAGTTTTTTTAGTTGCTTAATGTTGGCATCTGCCACCTGGTGCCCCACTCTTAAGAAATATACAAAGCCACTGAGCAGATGTGTATATATTCTCAAATAGCAGAATCCACGTGCATCATAGGAGACAGGTAATATTTCTTACTACACTAAAGCTATTACATTGGTCCTAAAACAATATCTTAATGGGTCATACCCTCTAAGGATATGGTAATTCTTAGCTCAATTCTTAAGCTTTACCAAGTACACATATACAGTAAGTATATATGCTATGTATCCATGTATGTGTGTGTAGATGTGTATGCATGGGGAAATATAATTCATATGTGCACACACATACATATATGTGTGCACACGTGTGTATATACAAGAGTGGATATAAACACGGAGGCAAAATCATCATATCTACCCTGGGAGAGAGACCTTGACTACTTAAATTGTTCAGATGTTTTGATCAACAGTACATTATTTTCCCAAATAATTTGGTGGTTTTTAAATCACCTTAATAAGTTACATTTTTATTAAGAAATTTATTTAGCAAAGATATGCCCTCAGATTCTGGCATGTGCCATTAGAATAAAGCAATTTGGGGTGAAGGTTGCTGAACCGCTGTCATGTATGTGTATGAGTCCAAGAAAAGCCAGATTAAGAGTTATAAAAGCAGAAGAGTTTTTAGTTTCTACAGATTTCAGAACCAGATTGACAAGGGACAGGGTGCTTAGATGGCCCTACAGTGCCAGTTCTTCCATTGCACAAACCTCAGGGCATTTGTTCTAAGAAACAACATGTGAGGACAAAAGTCATCTCACACACGGCATTGAATGTTTTGTTGAATGAATGAATGAATGCGTGCACACATACATACGTTAGCGAGACCCACCTGCCTACACAAGTGAAACAAACAAGTCCAACTCTTCCAGGCCCAGTGGTGACCAGTTAACTGCCTAAGTGGCTCCAGGTGCCATTTGGGCCCTTGGAAGCCACAGGATTCTTCCAAGTCAGCAGGGAAGGAGGCCGTACAAACAGAAGGAAGCTTGAAGAGACTCAATTCTTCACATCACAGGAATTCCTGACATACAAAGTCTCTAAAAGGACATCGATATTGAGCCCTGTATTCTTCTGCACCACAGAAGTCCATCTACCTCCACAGCTACTTGTTACAAACTTAGCAGAATTCTTAAAAAAGCAAACATGGGGTAGATACACATTCTCTAGTGTCTAAAATTACAAATTTCAAAAAGCTAGCACTGCCACAAACTTTGCAAAGTCCACAAAACAACATAATTTTAATTAACTGTCTAATATATACCTCTATAATGTTCTTCTCCACGAAATCTTGACTTTGTAGTCTTCAAAATGCATGATGGCAAAAAACACTACAATACAATTTCCTAGAGGACAAACAAGAGATCAGTGTTTCTAGTCTTCTTCTACCATGATTGGTCAAAAACTTTTTTTTAATTATTGATAGCTTAGAAAATTTCTTTCAGCTTTCCAACGTGTATGATATGTTTCTTTCATACATTATTCTGAAATCATACAATGATTTCAATCATTCTTGTGCAGGGAATCATCTTAAATACCCCTATATTTTTCAAGGACTATTTCAAGAGTGCATATTCATATCACAATAGAACTCCAATCCTATACTTTTTTTTTCTTGATGGTGTGTGAGTCAGCATGGTGGAAAGCCAGAACATTCCTAGAAGTCATTCTTTCCTTGGGGCAGCTAATAATAACCTAACTCTATGTGAAAGTAATCGTGAGCACATAAATTACACCCTAATACATCCTACTCTGTTCACATGATATTCTCTGTTCAACTTCCATTTCACCAATGTCTCAAAAATGTTCATGGCTTCTTCTCCAACACCATCTGCCATGAGAGAAAGTTCAAGTGGAAATAGAGAGAAATAAAGAGAAATTGCAATTAAAATGTTTTATTTTTGAAATTTTTACGCATTACTAGGACCCCTCCCAGAGCCTTGGAAAGGGCCCTTACAAGTGAAGGAGCTTCCCAGGGTACAGCCTTCCCTGATCATTGAATTCAAGCATAATTTATCTGAGGCCCTTCATAGCTTGCTTGGGAGGCCCAATCCTCCTGCTTCCCAAATTCAAAAGAATTATTACCGAGATTCTGTATTATGAGCTGGGAGTCCATATCCAGCACTTCAGTCAACATTCCAAGGAAGCAGAGATTCAGACCTTGAGATTTAGAGCTAAAAAGGGTATTAGCAAACACACAATGCCACTTTCTACTCCATAGATGATTAAACTGAAATCTAAATGCATCCCATTCTACCTATAAAATAACGGATTCTTTGAGGTATTAGGTTTCTTGCCTACTTTTACACAATTGGTAAATTGTGTAGTTGAGATTTTAACCCAGTCTCTTTCCAAAGTCAACATTCTTTTTTTTTTTTTAAAGATTTTATTTATTTATTTATTTATTTATTTATTTATTTATTTATTTGACACAGAGAGAGTAGGCAGAGAAACAGGCAGAGAGAGAGGGGGAAGCAGGCTCCCCGCTTAGCAGAGTGACCGATGCGGGGCTCGATCCCAAGACCCTGAGATCATGACCTGAGCCGAAGGCAGAGGTTTTAACCCACTGAGCCACCCAGGCGCCCCCCAAAGTCAACATTCTTGATCACCATGCAATATCACCTTCAACTACCTACATGGATATACCTCCTCCTATAATATTTTTTGCATTGCTTTCATCAGTTCAAAAATTATTTTCACACTTGTTTGCTTTCTTGACTGTTACATTGCCCTTAAAAATAAATATTACAAAAATTATTATTATCCCTTTACAAATGAGAAAATTGAAGGTTAGAAGCATTAGGATATTTATGTTACCAATGAGTGATGGAGGTGATCTTCAAATCCATTTCTTTCAATCCTAAATTCTGTGTTCTTTCTTCTATTCCCCCTGGGCTTTTGAACTATTGAATCAACTGTAGCTACAACCATCCTATTATGGAATTTCCAGTGTTCATCAGGGTCAATAGAAGCAAGATCAGGCTAGGTCCGAGATGCTTTCTTATAGTCTCTTCTCAGTAGGCTTGTGTTTGAATTCTTCCTCTGCAGTTATAGAATTCTGACATCTTTCCTACTGAAAAGATACTGAAAAAAATATTCGACTTTGAAAAGTTCAATTAAAAAATTTTTGGAAAAAAAATTTTTTTGGACTTCAGTTGCAAAGTATTCATTTTCTGCATGTTACACATTTGAAGTATAACCCTATTAAATAATAAATCTGAAGATTGTTAAATAATAAATCTGAATAAGCTCAATGGTTTATTCCTCCATAAGAACACCTGTTTACATCCTGCGAGAGCTCAGTGTACTCTGTGGTCTCATCGATCCCAAAGTAGGGACGCTATTTTGCCTTTTCTTCCTTCTTTCATGTTTTTTACATATAAACCATTTAAGTTAAAATCAAGCTGGTTGGTAATGGATTAAAGTTGTAGACATCAATATGAACTCATGGTTAGCTTAATAGAGATAGAGATGGTTCCATATAGAAACATGTATAGATATGTGTACATACAGGATTACTATACATACATATATCTCCTTGTCCTGCCTGATGTCAGGTCTAAAGGAAGCACCCCAGGAGCAACTAGCACACTTAATGCTCAGATCTTCATTTCTAATACCATCTCCAATAAAAAGAAGCAAGATTCCTTGGAGAAATGGTTGATCCTAAGACTAAAGCATGAAATATACAAAATGAGCATGCAATATCTTGCCATGCCAGGAAGGAAGGAAGGAAGGAAGGAAGGAAGGAAGGAAGGAAGGAAGGAAGGAAGAGAGGGTAAGAGGGAGGGAAGAAAGGAAGGGAGAGGTCCAGAAAGGAGGGAAGAAGGAGAAAAGTACAGTAATGATAGGAGTATATCAAGGGATACAGGAGCCAATTGAAAGACCTCCCAATGGCTGAAACTGAAACAGTTCAGGCAACAGAATAAAGTAGTACGGGATTATAACCCAAAGAACAAAAGTAAATATCCATGGGTCCATACTGATATAAAGAAATGATTAAATAAATAAATACATACATGGGGAAGAATAGATCAAATGTCCTGTGCAGACAAGTTCCAAATACTTTATGTAGATACTTCAGCCTCAAGAAGTTGGAGCATAAATCTTCCATTCCTTAAGTGTGGGCTGTGAGTAATAACTTCTTTCCAAGGAGTACAATTTAAGGGAAAAAGTCTCTGTGCAGGGGGGTTACCCTCAATGTGCAGAAGCCTGGCAAACTACTTCAGCCAGGTGATCAAGTTTAATATCAACATTGATAAGTCGTGTTGCTCACATGTACGCTTGATATTATGAGATTAAAATGGCACTTTGTTTACCTTTGTGGTCCTCCTCCTAAAAACCCATAAACCCAGTATCATCATGAGAAAAACATCAAGCAACTCCCAATTGGAAGATATTTTACAAATTATCAAATCAATATCCCTAAAAACTCAAGGTCATCAAAAACAAGGAAAGTGTGAGAAACTGGACAGCCAAAAGGAGCCTAAGGAAATATGACAACCGAATGTAATATGATATCCTGGATGGGATCCTGGAAAAAGAAATTAGGTAAAAATCAAGTAAATTTTAATAAACTATGGACTTTAGTTAATAATAGTAATGCATCGATATTGTTTATTAACTGTAACAAATGCACCATACTAACATAAGATGTTAATAATAGGGGACACTAGGTGCTAGGTATATGGGAACTCTGTACCTCTGTATCTTTTCAATTTTTCTGTAAATCTAAATTTATTCTAAAATTTAAAAAATTATTTTAAAAATACCTCTGTAGCTTAGGGAAAAAAGATATAAAATATTATATTAATAAGAGTTCCAAAAGAAAATACACTTGGCAAGTACTGACAGCTACCCATGCCAGGGAATAATAACTTTGGAGAACAACAGCAAATACACCCGCACATTTAAAATTTTACCTTCAAAATTAAACACTGTACTCATTACCTTAAATCATTATACTTGAGGTTTTCCCAAGCACTGATAGCACATACTCATTGAATAGGTAAATAAGCATTTACATATGAGATTCAACTGACCACTTTTACCCACTTCAGAGATGCCATAGAATTTTGTGCCAAGAGTATATACATTTTAGGCTTATGAAAGCAGTTAGAATCGAAAGCCTTTCTTGAAGATGAGAACTGTAAAGAGCTCCATCTAACACTCACAAAAGAGTGTTCTTTTTTTCTTTTTTAAGATTTCATTTATTTATTTGACAGAGAGATCACAAGTAGGCAGAGAGGCAGGCAGAGAGAGAAGGGGAAGCAGGCTCCCTGCCGAGCAGGGACCCTGAGATCTATCCCAGGACCCTGAGATCATGACCTGAGCTGAAGGCAGAGGCTTTAACCCACTGAGCTACCCAGGCGCCCCACAAAAGAGTGTTCTTGACATTTCTTGTGAAGCATTTGGTTTCTTTTGACTATTGTTAGAAACCCAAGGAAATTAATATACATAAAACAAGATAAAACTGAACAAAATGTTCTTGCAGATGAGACTCAAGACCCCACAGGGAACTTAAATAAATCCTTATCTCAACCCATGTTACTTTAATGTTGAGCTCAAAAATATGTAAAGACAAAATGAAAAGTTTCCAGTCCAGATTTATCATGTTGTCTTAGCAGTGGCTGTATGTTACCATCAGATTTTGAGAAAATATATCCTTTAGTTAGGTGGTTGTCTTTTAAAAAATAAAATGAAATGAAATACCCCACAGAATTCTTAAATTTATGTCACCTCAGCCAACCAACTCCCAAAATGTAGCCAAACTGTCAAGCAAAAACGTCAATAGTATAACAATATCAAGCCAGAGAATTTGAGCAATTTAAACTTTTCTGAAGTATTGTGAAATATTATATTTCAAACAAACATAATAGAAGTAGTAATAGGATTGGGTGTACTGGGGTGAGATGGAGAAATAGTAGGGTCTGGTGAAAAAATAAGAGAGAAACAAAGAAAGATTATTCTGAAAATGGACAATTGGACAAATTTGCACTAATATCAAAAAAACTGAAAGCAGAAATAAAAAGATATTTAAAGGTCTATCTCATCTGTAAGGGAAATTGGACCTTACTCAAAATAGTATGTCCTTGTAAGGATACAATAATATTTATTGATTAAGCATATAGGTACTTGAATAAAAAAAATCTTACATAATTCTCTCTTCATTATGAAAAATTCAATGGGCTGGTGAATATTCCAACACAGCAATATATATCTTCATTTTTAAGAATTAGTAAGAGAAAGAAAAAAATTGCCACAAATAAAAAAAAAAATTTGAGGGGTGCCTGAGGTGGCTTAGTCTATTAAGCATCTGACTCTTGATTTCTTTTTTTTTTTTCTTTTAAAGATTTTATTTATTTGACAGAGAAGGATCACAAGTAGGCAGAGAGGCAGGCTCCCTGCTGAGCGGGGAGCCCATGTGGGGCTCGATCCCAGGACCCTGAGATCATGACCTGAGCCGAAAGCAGAGGCTTTAACCCATTGAGCCACCCAGGTGCTCCTCAACTCTTGATTTCAACTCAGGTCATGATCTCAGGGCCTGGAATCCAGCCCTGTGGGCTCCACACTCAGTGGGGAGTCTGCTTGAGATTCTCTGTCTCCTTCTCCCTCTGCCCCTCCCCCGATCTCTCTCTCTCTCTCTCTCTCTCAAAAATAAATAAATAAATTGGAAAGAAAAAAGAAAAGAAGGAAGGAAGAAAAGGAAATTCTGCAGGTGGGGAAGGTGATAATTTGCAAATTGAGGAAGGATAATTTGCAAATTCAGGTGACAATTCTTTGTGATAAAGATGCATGGTCCTCCTCATAGGGAAACATTTCCATGCCTTCCTTTACTCAACATTCAGAATACGGCATTTTCACAGTAAAACAAATATTTTCCCATAAACCCCAACTCTTCAAAAACTTTGTTGCATATAAGATGATTTATTTATGAGTGCATATAATTTCTGTTAATACACTCAAAATACTTCCAATTGTTTATTTGTATCTGGCTCTTTGCCCAAAGACGATTCAATAAATACTCTGGCCTCAAGCTTCTGGGTAGTTTCCAGGGGGAGGATTGTTTTCTTCTCATATTGTTTAAACCTTCATCTTATTCCGCAAGTCATGAGGAAGGTTCCCAACTGTTCTTTGGCGAGCATTCACTTTAGTTTTATCTCAGTGCAATCTGATACTAGTTCAATGAAGGAAATACTCTCTCCAAATATGAGAAACTGAGACCTGGAGAATAAGAGATTTGTCCAGGGTCACAGGTCATGTCAAAGACAGAAGCTGAAGCCCAAGGACCTCCTCTCCCATCTTAGTCATTGGCATGAAGGCCTATTGCCAAAAAGCCACTTTTCAAGTCAAGCATACATTCAACAACCTATCATTAAACTATTATTAATAATAAATGACCTTGCACTTTTAGAATCTCAATTACTCATGACCCATACATAAAACACCAAATGTTCCCAAAGATAAAAGAATGGTGGTTTTTAAAACTATTGAAAAACAAACTAAAACATAAAGCATCTTAAAAAATAGTGGTTCTTTTGTTAAAGTAACCCATTATTTCTGGAATAGCATTATGAATTATTGGAAACCTGAGAAAAGCAGATGTCTTTGTTCCTTCTATCCCATATTTGTTGAAGTCTGGGCATAATGTGCAGAAAAGAAAGACTAAAAGGAAAACTAAGAAGTTTTTAGCTGCATATGTGTATTTTTTATTTGACAAACATTCACATGGTACTAGCTATTTGTCTGGAACTGTTCTAAGCACTTTTAGAAATATTTATCAAGTTTAAGTATTATAAAATCCTAGGAGGCAAGTACTATTATTATCCCATTCTTGGATGCGGAAACTGGGCAGAGAAATGTTATTTACACAAAGTTGCAAAGAGGGAAAGTGGCAAAGCTAGGATTCAAATGTAAGTGGACTGCTTCCTGAATGCAGGCTTAGAAACACAACTTTGTGCTACGTTGGTTTAGTAATTTAATTAATATTTCCATAAAAGTAGGGGCACCTGGGTGGCTCAATGGATTAAAGCCTCTGCCTTCAGCTCAGGTCATGATCTCAGGGTCTTGGGATGGAGCCCCACATTGGGCTCTCTGCTCAGCAGGGAGCCCGCTTCCCCCTCTCTCTCTGCCAGCCTTTCTGCCTACTTGTAATCTCTCTCTCTGTCAAGTAAATAAAATCTTAAAAAAAAATATTTCCATAAAAGTAGCTACTCCCTTCAAATTTTTTTTTTATTTTTAAACTGGGGTGATTCTTTTTTTTTTTTTTAATTTTTATTAACATATAATGTATTATTTGCCCCGGGGTACATGTCTGTGAATCATCAGGCTTACACATTTCACAGCACTCACCATGGCAAATACCCTCCCCAATGTCCACAACCCAGCCACCCTATCCCTACCCCCCGCCTCCCAACCACCCTTAGTTCATTTCGTGAGTCTAGGAGTCTCTCATGGTTTGTCTCCCTCCCCATCCCTTTCTGTTTCATTTCTCGCCCTCACCCCCCCCAAACTCCCTCCTTGCCTCTCAAATTCTTCATATCAGAGAGATCATGTGATAATTGTCTTTCTCTGACTGACTCCCTTCAAATTTTTAAAGCACTTCACTGAGTGATGGTTGCCATTGGTGAAGGATTTGAGGGAAACACTCATGAGGTCCTATTAGACTCTTATCAATGTGCTATGAACAATAAATGTTTATTTCACAATGTTAAAAAAATATATATTTTTTTTAATTTTTAGACAGTAGATCAGTAAAATGAAGAGATTGAGTAACGCCACTTTGGTTAAATGCCCAATAGTCTCTTGATTATAAAATGCTCCCATGTTTGTTCTGCTATTACTCTAAAAAATTTGAAAATTCATCTTTCATTGTCCATCAATATATTTATCAATGAGTAACTGTTATGGGCAAGGTACAGAGCTGTGGACCATGGGAGACTTTATCAGATACCAGGCTTTTTCTCCTCCAGAAGCTTATAATCTAGCTGAGATCCTAAAGTATATAACCTAAATAAGCAACTAACACAAAGCGATAATAAATGTCAAAATGGTATTACAGGTAATAAGTACTATAAGGAAGTTAGAGACCTGTTCTTTCCACGTTAGTAGTTCATTACGCATATTGTTATTAGAGCAATTATCACACTGTTAATTATTCACATGCTGTGTCTAATTTACCTGCCTGTCTCTTCCATTAGAATGTTAGCCCCTTGAGGGCAAGGATGCAGTTTTACTCATCATCATATCTTCCGTGTTTAGCACGTTGTCTAGGATATAATAATACCTACATATGCTTGATGAATAAATGAATGAAATTCACAGAAAGCAGGCACTTCTTTTGTGGCTAGTGTAGCTGAATGCTTAATATCTGGAGTCAGACTGTGTTAATTTGGATCTTAGCTCTATCTCTGAAAAGCTGTGTGGCCCTGAAAATTGTACCTGATTTCTCTGCACTTCATTTTGCTCACTGGTAAGATTTGAATAAGAGTACGTTTCTTTATTGGCCAATGTGGGGGGAACAAGTCACCCCACAAATAAGTGGCTCAAAACAGCAACCATTTGTTTTGCTCAGAGTTCTATGTGTTAGTAAATTTTAGCTGCATTGGTTCTTCCGTCTCAGCCAGGCCCATTCCTACCCCCTAGGTCAACTGGGATGATGTGGTATTTCATCTGTGACGAGGGTAACCTGGGCTTTTCCACACGGGCTCAGACAGGATTCAAAGAGGGGAAGTTGAAGCATACAAGGCCTTTTGAGGCTCAGACTTGGAATTGGCTCAAAGTTACTTCTGGCACATTCGATTGATAGACAAGGGACAAGGCCAGCTTGCTTCCAAGGGGTCGGGAAGAAGACTCTTCTCTTACAGGAAGAACAGCAGAGCTACTTTATGATGGGGTATTTATACCAGGAAGGGTAGAGAGTTGGTGCCATCTTTACAATCTACCATACTCTCTCATGGGATTAGCAAAAGGATTAAGAAAACAAACATCTACAGGATTCAAGCTAGTCCACCAAACAAGTCAGGAGTTTGATAAGAATTAGCTATGATTATTCTGTTCGAGGTTTCCAGGCAGAGTTTCAAAGTGGAAAGAGATCCGAGTTTAGTCCAAGAAATAAGTGGAGTTTCTCTATGCAGAGAACTAAGGCCTCTCATAAAGATACAACCTAAAGATGTGCTGTGTAAGTGGGGTATATTTCAGAAAGCAGCCAACAATAGGCTTCCCAGAAGAGCTACAAGAGCCTAGGAACCTGAAGTACTGGCTAAGGACTTAGACCCGACCCTGGGACAAGAGTAAACCATTGGCTTTGACTAAATGCTAGCCGATTGTACCATTTCTCATCCTTCAGTGTTATTTCAGATTTTTTGTTCTTCCAGAAGCTTCCTGATGCTGCTGGTTTTGTGATATTTCTGGCCATGCCTACCCAAGATATCAAGTAGAAACCTATCATTTTTCTCTGGGTTTTGCCACTCCCTGGCTTTGGGGATCTAGGAGGTCCTTCTTTGCTCAGTTTTATTGTAAAATGGAATAATTCCTCCCTTCAACCATTTTACAATGGTGGCCGTCATGAAAGTCAGGCTACAGGAAGTGGTATTTACTAACCAAGAGCAACATAGGAGAGACCAGCTTTGGTGTTTAAACAATTTGGCGATCACTCCTAAATCTTAAGCAGAAAAGTCAAGAATGAGGCAAATAAAGTTTCAGCGTGGCTGCCCCTTCACGTAAAGCAGCAAAACCCTTCTGGACTGTTCTGAAGATAATCTTAAGTTCATCCAGTCCAGTGAGGTGGTCCTGAGCGGCCAGAGCCGCTGATCCCCCTGGGTCCCTGCCACCCAGAGGGCCGAGCAGACGAGCTTAGAGCCAGAGCTCTGGAGTAGAATGCTCAGTGGCGGCAGTTCCAGATTCTCTCCACCGTACATAGTTTAAATGCAGATTCACTGATGAATAATTTTGATAATTCCGTCGAAGTATGAAGACAGCTTCAATTAGATGGCTACACGATCATATTTAGTTTTTCCTAAGACAATTCGGGCTTCTCTTATGCCATGTGCAATCCATCCTGCTGAGTGCTCTTCACTAGTCACGTCCTTCCTGCCATTTTAAAAACAATAGTGGCAGAGATGCAGGCTGCTGATAGTGCTCAGCAGGACAGATCAAACACACAGATGCAATTTCTGTACGTTGAACAGTGAAGTAGGATAAAATTCAAATACTTACAATCGCTTAGTAGCTAGCATCTGATTGCTGCAAATTGAATCTTTTGTAACGGGATTTATTGTAAATAGTGTCATATCATTTGTGAGTTCTGCAATAATTTCAGTCACTGCAAGATGTTGGAGGTGTGAGACTTACATGATACATGTATCAGTTTACACCTAGATTGTGGAGGGATTTTTAATTATCAATATTATTTTTTGTTCCTTACAAAACAGCCATAACTGTAATTCTTTCTCTGAAATCTTACACATTCTCAAATAGTGTAACTTTAAAACCCAGAAGAAAATGGCCTAGCCACTTCCTTTCAACAGCTGCTTTAGAATTGCAAGACCCCAATCCTTGTCTTCCTCTTCCACTCTCGTTATTAAATAAACATCAAAATTATAGTTAAAATTTTTGAAATGTGCATTTCATATTGTTTGGGAGGAACAAAGATCCTTGTATTCATAATTAGTGATCAATATCGCCTATTAGTAGAAAAAATAGAAATTCAAAATCAAGATATTTTGAGATCTCAAAACACATCTTACTTCCTTTATGAGAATATGGAAAGATGGCAATAGTTTAAGTGATCAATGCTCTTATTCATCTTTGGACTTAGTTCCAAACACTTCACTGGAAGCTCATAATAGATAAACATCAAAAGCATACTATACAAATCATACGTTCAGTGTATGAGAATTTGATGATACTGTACATACTTGATAGCTTTAATTGCTAATGCACAGAATGCCCCAAAAGACACTATATCACAATTGCACAATCTTCCTGTTAGAGACCCAAATAAGAAAGGAAAATCCCAAAAAGGAAAAATTCAAAACAAATAGTAGGGCCAAAAGATCTGGATAATCTGTTCCCTTTCTTTTCCCTGCTCTAAACAAAAAAATCCTTTTCTATTATTTTACCATGTATTTGAGCTTTTTGGTATAAATATGAAGTGTGAAATGCAGCATCTCAACAAGATATGAATAAAGTATCTTGCTCTCAGATAACCTAGGACCTTGATAGAGAAGGGCCTTTGTGAAGAGTAAATGCTTCAGTTCGATCCTTCTTCATCTATTTAAGAGCAAATATCCCACATGCATGTTACCGTTTATTATTCTAAATGGGGAATTCCCTATTTCTAAACCAAAGAATTTTCAGTTTTCTCCCCCTCTCTTAAGCAGGTGTCTTTCCATATCTCACAAATCAAAAGGGAAGGTGGGAAGATAGCCTTTCAGTGGTGCCCTGATGTGTATTTTAATAACTTTACTGATCAGAGCACATATAAATTAGAATGAATCATATTAATATCTTCAATAACAAAATACTCAATTTAACTCATGTCCAGCTTTCTTTCATGTTCATTTTATTCAAGGGCATGCCTTCCTTTTTTGCTTTTTTTTTTTCTTTCTTTCTTCCTTGGACACCTCCAACCCCCATTGACAACTGAAATGCAGGGCTATAAATGTAAGGTGCGTAATACATCATGAGATAAGTCTAGAGAACATGTCCTCTACCAAAATGCACATGAATCTCTGGTACAGTGAAAATTCCAGAATCATTTGGGGGTTCATTTTACATGCTAAGCAGGGTCAAAAATGTGAGCTTTATGTGGTCATCCTTACGTATCAGATAAAGTCCTAAGTTTAAAGATGACATTTGTGAAATTGCAGCTCGTTTTCCTAGCACTTGATTCTAGCTCCTGCGAATCAAAGACTCTTAATTGAAAGACAAATCTGACAATATGATCATCTTTCAATTAAAAAAAAAATATGACTTCTGAACCCTTATCTGTGGAAGAGCTGACACAGAAGTTCAGAGATGGTTGTTTAACCAGACAAAAGATAGAGAAAATATATTTTCCAACAAGATCATAAGGCTTGAATAGTGCAGGGAAACAAATGTAAAGCAAAGGGCTGTCTCTAGTCCTTCCACCAGCTCGAATTCCCCCACCCCCAGTTTGAACACTCAGCCACTCACCTTTTAGGCAAGGGCTAGTGTCTTCCAAATTAGACTCAAACCCCAAATACCAAGACACTAGAAAGTGGCATCTTGGCATACTTTGAGATCAAACATTTTCTGCATTTCTTGGGGGGTGGGGGGGAAGCAGCATACCAATGTAGTGAAATCTGGAAACAACAGCATATATACAGACACAAAAAAAAAGTTTGCATATTGCACAGAGCGCTTGAAGATCATAAATCTATGCATGAGAAAGATGTAGTGGAAATTTTGGGGGGGATTAGAGTTTATTTTTGTCATCTCTGTGAGACAGCTACTCATTCATCCAGATCACAGCTAAGAAAAAAGCTGGTCACAGAAATTAGCAGTTTCAGCTCAGCAGCGAAGTCGCCAGCCTGTGAAGGCAGAGAGAAATTGACTAATTAGCAATGCGCACTAAAACTTGACGGTTCTTTATAGAGAGAGAGAAGAGAGAGGGAGAGAGGGAGAGGGAGGGAGGGGGGGCTCGCTTTTTCCCCTTCTTTCTTCCAAAGATGTTTGAAATCGCAGTCATTTACGCTCGACAATTTTTACAATAGCCTTGAGCCATAATTTTGCGAGTCTCTCCAGCATCCATCCCCCTGTATGGTCTCTCTCTACTGGCCAAGCACGACCGTTTCTCTCCCCAACCGTGGATTTCCTATTACTCTCGTTACGACTCACTGAGCCCCAGGCCCAAGGATAATGATGTGTTGTTTCTTGGTAGCATAATTTGTCACACGTACATTTTTTCTTCTTCTTCTCTTGCAGAAAGCTCTGCTCCCTCTCTCTCTCTCCCTCTCTCTCCCTCTCTCTCCCTCTCTCTTTCTCTCTTTTCTCCCTCTCCTACATTTTCTTGCTGTTGCTAATTCATGGTGATCAAATGATGTACGACAAAATAAATTGTAAAGAGTGACTGCCTGGAGTTGGGAACCAGAAGGTGTTTTCCCCCTCCCAAGGAGAGAGCAAACCTTTAAAAAGGAAGGACAATTGATTTTTGGGGGGGAGCTTAAGTGAGCCTTGACTTTGCAGCTGGTTGAAAGCAGGTAAGTTTCTGGCCTTGTGTCTGCCTTGCGTGTATTTTGTTCTGTCTTTTGGGTTGTTGACGGGGGAAGGGACGGGGAGGGAGTCTTGGGGGGGGCGGTTAGTTGTGTGGCAAACGCTCATAAAGAATAAAACTCCTATTGCAAGAAATAAGCAGATGAGAGGGAAAGGCAAAGGAGGAGAACAAGAAGGAAAGGGAACAGGAAAAGATGGGGGGGGAGCGAGAAACGAAGCGGGGAGAGCGAGAGAGAGGTATGATCGGGTCCACTTAAAGGGAGAGACTCTGGGAGATGTTTCAGGAAAGCTAGAGCTTTGGGGGCCGGTTGGGGAGAGGGTCCTCCCGGGGGAGGGAGCTCGAGGGAGGTTAGGGTCCACCTGGAACAGAATGGTAAAGTGAGTCGAGAGGAGCCCAGTGTGGTATAAATAGGAAGCCGGCGATCCAGGACTGCCGCCAGGCAGGGCAGAGTGAGCCGCAGTGGAA
>CM053616.1:30728105-30761835 GCA_028646535.1 Procyon lotor
CTTCACGCGGAGATGCTGGGTGGGATGCAGAGACCCTGCACGGAACCTACCCCCCCCCCTTTGGACAGCCCCCACCCCTCCCCCAACACCTGCCAGTTTACTTGAACTTCTCACAGTTACTGGAGTTAAAGCCACTGTTCCTGGTGCCTTGGAGACAGAACCTTTCACGTGAATCCCTCCGGGCCTCCAGGGCTCCTGCTCTAAATCCACCCCAGTAGCCCCACTTCCTCCCTCCTCGGCTTCCCCGGTGCCGCCCCTCGAGAGAAGGGGAGATACACATCTGAACTTCCGCGCTTTGAAATGCGGGGGGCGGGAGAGAGGGGGCTGAGGGTGGGCGGCCGAAAGGATTCTCCTGCCAGGTTTAAAGGCGTCTCTGGAAAATTAGCAAAACTGAGTGGTGACGGGGAAGCCAACAGTTTGCGAAGCAGGCAAGCAGGCAGGGCCGGGGTGAGGGAAATGAGCTAGAATTGATAAGGACAGCTCCCGCCTCTGCCGAGTCCACTGAGCTGGTCCTCACCGCGCTCCACTGCACTTTCCCGGGAGAAGAAAGGGCTTTATCTGCTACCTCAGACTATTAGCCTAGGAGTTTCTCAGGGCAGCACGGATAACCGAAGGGGTTCCTAGCTTTTGGAGAGCTAAGAATCGCCCATCCGCACGCTTGTCGGGGCCCCTTTCCTACCCCCCAAACTGGACCAACTGCGAAAAGCAAAGCTGCGGGCACAAGTTGACCTGGAACCTCTGCCGACGGTCGCCTCTGCGCTCTCCGGGAACCCCCCCGGCTCCCCACTCCCTGGCCTTTCCCTTTCTCAGGCCCGGCATGGACACAAGCCCACGAGGTGTCTCGGCCTCCGCCGCCACTTTGCCGTCGCTGCTGCCACCACTGTCGCTGCCAAGAGCCGAGCCAGGGTGGTTTTAGGAAAGTGAGGGACGAAGTGTGTGGGCGGTGGCGAGAGGAGTAGCAGGGAGCTGAACCGGCGCCCCGACCCCAGATAGGGCCCTTTGGGTGGCGCTCAGGGATTCAGTGCCTTCAGACCTTACTCCTAGGGTCGGGGTCCTGGGGTGCGGTGGGCAGGAGCCAAGCTGAGCACTGATTGTTGTTCTTCGCCCTCCCCTCCCCTCCACACCCTTCCCCACCCCGACCACACCCCACCCCCTCCACTACCCTACTCCCCTCCCTCCCATCCCCCACCCCTGTCTGCCAGGTTGGAGGAGGGTTTAAAGCCAGGTGCGCCGAGTCAGTTCGCCATGTCCAGATCCGGGGACAGGACCTCCACCTTCGACCCCAGCCACAGCGACAACCTGCTGCACGGCCTCAACCTGCTCTGGAGGAAGCAGCTGTTTTGCGACGTGACCCTGACGGCCCAGGGCCAGCAGTTCCACTGCCACAAGGCCGTGCTGGCCTCCTGCTCGCAGTACTTCCGATCGCTCTTCTCCAGCCACCCCCCTCTCGGGGGAGGGGTCGGCGGCCAGGACGGCCTGGGGGCCCCCAAGGACCAGCAGCAGCAGCCGCCGCAGCAGCAGCCGCCACAGCAGCAGCAGCCGCCGCCGCAGGAGGAGCCCGGGACTCCTTCCTCCTCCCCCGACGACAAGCTGCTGACCAGTCCCCGGGCCATCAACAACCTGGTGCTGCAGGGCTGCTCGTCCATCGGGCTGCGCCTGGTGCTCGAGTACCTCTACACGGCCAACGTGACCCTCTCCCTGGACACGGTGGAGGAGGTGCTGTCGGTCAGCAAGATCTTGCACATCCCCCAGGTCACCAAGCTCTGCGTGCAGTTCCTCAACGACCAGATCTCGGTACAGAACTACAAGCAGGTGTGCAAGATCGCCGCGCTGCACGGCCTGGAGGAGACCAAGAAGCTGGCCAACAAGTACCTGGTGGAGGATGTGCTGCTGCTCAACTTCGAGGAGATGCGCGCCCTGCTGGACTCGCTGCCGCCCCCCGTGGAGTCGGAGCTGGCGCTCTTCCAGATGTCCGTGCTGTGGCTGGAGCACGACCGCGAGACCCGCATGCAGTACGCGCCCGACCTCATGAAGCGCCTTCGCTTCGCTCTCATCCCGGCCCCGGAGCTGGTGGAGCGGGTCCAGTCAGTGGATTTCATGCGCACCGACCCGGTCTGCCAGAAGCTGCTGCTGGACGCCATGAACTACCACCTGATGCCCTTCAGGCAGCACTGCAGGCAGAGCCTGGCCAGCAGGTAGGAGACAACAAAGAGGAGGGCGGGGGTTGGGGGGGGTGGAAGCAGGAAAGGCCGGAGGGAGAGGAGGGGGCAGAGAGGAGGGGGGAGAGGGGTGGGCTGCGCGGGAGGCTCTGGCAAGCTGAAAACGAACGCAAACAAACAATTCAGACTGTGTGGGGAAAGTTGATTTCGGAGTGCCTGAAAGGTCAACAGGAAAGTGGCCTAACAGCATCCCTGAGCATTAGCAAGCCCACGTTCCCAGCGTCCCCAGAGCAAGAAATATGGGACTTGGGGGCTGAAACTGACAGGCAGGTAGGGCCAAAGGCCCGGGCAGTTACTAGTGCCGCTCTGGAACCCTCTCTAAGCAGTCCTCCCTCCAAATCTCAAAACGAGCTTGCTTGAGGAAAAGGATTCTGCAATGACAAGTCCCACCCCACTCCACCTTCTTCCTGCCTTGGGTGAGCAGGAGCGCCCTGGCCACGCTCCAGGAGGAGAGCTTTCATCCTTTCTGTCCGACGTTCAAGGTTTGTTGGTGGTGGTGGTGGTGGTGGTGTTTAGTGACCGAGTCAGCTCCCTTTGGAAGTTAGAGCTCCCAAAGGTTTTGTCTGTTAGGGTCACTATTGGAAATTCTGGCATCACAGACCCAGGCAAACTTTTCTGTCTTGTGGAAAGCCTTTCTTTTTCACTTTTAAAGGGGAGCAAAGCAAGAGGTTTCAGGGTGTCAGAGTGAATCATGCCTAGCAGCTCCCAGCTCTAAGGGGAGCGCAGCTGAAAATTGGGAGGAGGGGAGTCCTCCGCCTCCAGTTAGGTCCTTGTGCCGGCTCTGAAGTCACAAAGAAGTTGAGGACTTCTTGTTGCTCTCTGGAATGTGTCTGTGTGTGCTGCATATAGGGTTTCATGACAGAGGGGAGAGAGAAATGATGCCTTTTTAAAATGTGGCTGAGATTTTTTTAACTTTGGAACCAACAGTCTTGTTTTATCAGCTCCAATTTTAAAACCCCTTTTAATGAACCCTAGCAGAGCGATTCTTTCTTCTTTTAAAAAAGAGAAGCGATATCGTCTCAGTTTCTCATGATAAAACGTCATGATTTCAGATGCCAGGCTACCACAGACTAATCCACCAGAGTGTTACAGGGCTTAAAAATCCATCATGGCATGTTCCCATTCAGAAGGATGTCTAAAGTGGAGGGAGGGGGGCCATTTTGTGCAGCTTTATGGAATTAAATATTTATTTTTTAGTCATGATGTTTCTACTAGACCCAGGTAGAAATGTTGTAAGAAAAGGAAGATATTCTGTATAGCATTGGTGTTCAGGTGAGGCCCACAGGGGTATGGGAAACGTTGGACTTAGAAACCTTCTGAGTTGATTTTCTACTCTTATGTGAGAGATGAGTTAATGAATTGTGTCAATAAATGACAGTAGGACAATAGCACAAGCAAGAATTCAAACCCTTGTGTGCTTGAATAGTCAGCACAGGAGTCCAGGTGTGAAGAGAAACATGGAATGTACTTTTATTTTGTAAGAGTTTTTCATTTGCCGAAAGATCAAAACTTAGTGCGATGGGCAGATGTCACCACACCAATGGGCACTGGTGATTAATATTCTGTTATCTTAACTTTTATCACTTTCAGATGACCTACAGGTATACTTAATTTAGCATATATTATACATATTAAGGAATTCAAACAGCACAGTGATAGTCCTGAACATACATTTATTCGTATTTTTAAAAACATGTAAAATCTAGTAGAAACTCAGAAACCCAGAGGGATTATAAAATTAAGGCTTAACTTGTTTTAAGAGTGATTTTGGGATACGAGCACTACAAATTTGATCTTATAAAGAATTCCTGAAGCCCTCCGTGCACTTGTACCTAATATGTATGTTCTAGGACTCAGTGTTAGAACGGTGGACTTGCAAAATGCAAAATCCATTTTCCACCCTTGCCTGGATTCAGCATCCAAGCTGGGGCCTGCTGGTTCTGTCCTGGTGGATGGCTGAGATCCCAGGCTGCCTGGTTCTGTGATGATCCCTTCCAGCTTCACTGGGCCATATCATTTGAAGGGTATGTAGTGTCGTCTGACCACTAAATGCTTACAAGTGTCATGGATGCTGCAAGAATCTGATACTTCTGCGGTAGGGAGAAAACTGTATTTTTCTTTAAAAGCGGAAGATAAGCGGAAGGAAACAGTGTGTGTGAACCTGTTGTTGATCTCAAAGTAATATAATTTAGCTTTTGTTCCATTATTGGTAGCTGTGGCATTTTAATTTGGGGGACTAATTACATTACTCCAATTTTAATTTGCAGAAAGAATGTAAGACTAACCATCAAGATCTTAACTTTAGTGTAGACAAAAATGCTGGAAGTTGTAACCAATAGTATTATATTGGCCCATTTATTATGACATCAGAAGAATATAAAAATATTCTCTCAGATTTACATGTAGTTTAACAGAAGGATAAATGTGCTAAACAATCGCTTTTGCAAATGCATCACTTTTATTGAAGACAGCTGAATAGAGATGCATTGTATGTATTACTTTTTATCCACCTATGGTGTTTAAAGGCTAAGCATGAAAGAATTCCTCAAATTTAGGCAAGGAGTTGAAAAATTAAAATTGATTAATCTGTTGGAAAAAGTACAACATATGAGGAAATAGAATCACTTCAAAAAGGATTTATTTGTTTAAGAATACATGTTACCTGTAGGAAGTAAGGCTATTCATGTAATAACAATATTTGAAATATTTTTGAAGATTATTAAGTAATTTTGAATTTTTATTACATCTAGAAAAATAAAGCAACCCAACCCTGAAGACTTTATAAATACCCAAATTAATATTTAATTTTTGCTCTAGTTGCTTTATTCTTTCTGAGTATGCCATTTATTCTCAGATTAATGTTTTATTTTAGCAAATTAAGCATAAGAATAATAAATTAAAAATAAAAGACTTATATTCAAATATATGCATAACTAATTTAAGAGAAAAGGACTTAGAGACAAAAATTAAGACATTTGAAGTCTTGTTTCTTATTTTCCTTTTGTTTTAATGCAAGAAATATAAAAAGACATAAGTTCTTGAAAAAGTTTCTGGAAAAGTCATTTTTAAAGGCTTCTAAAGCATGAAAATTTAATTTAGTAAGTGACATAGCATGCAATGTTTAATACATTAATAAGTAAATATCAGAAGACGTACAGTCTAAGTTTAGCCTAAGCAATCCCAAAAGTTTCTTTTTTATTTGTATTTTTAAAATTTTAGTGCATAATTTAGTAGTTGTTCAAATAAATCAATTTGGCTGGACTCATTAACTTCTTTTTTACATTTTCATCGCGTCTCATATAACATAGCTGTTAAATAAATGCTTATTGAAAGTTGAAAGAATTGAGATTATAAAATAAGAAAGCTTCAGTGTTGCACTTCACCAATATGTTCCTCAACTGCACATAACAGAAGTCCACTGAAGCTTCTACAGGAAAACACCTGTAATAGAAAAGCATTGGTGAAAATAATCATATTTTTAAGAACATTTAAACCACCAGCTATTGCAGTCCCATGAGCAGTCCTATACTGAAGGGTAGTTTTCCAGGGACTATATTTTACAGAAGACAGAAGTCTACCTTATAAAGATTTCACTCTCTAAAAAAGTCTACTTAAAGATTTCATATAAATTAATTTAAAAATCAACTTAAGCATCAGGAGCACAATTATCTATTGGCTAAAATGACTTGTAATGACTAAAAAGCCATTAAATTTCCTAATACATAGTTTTGATTCCTGGCTTTGGTGCTTAGAAAGTGTTTCTTTAAATGTAGGATTATATTTTCTATCCCTTCTCTTCCTAAGGCCTGAATAACAACCTTGGCAAAGCAAACTAATCTTGTATCCATGTATTCTCTAAATTGTTACTTCCCTTTATATCAATTTGATACCCTCAGATTAGAAGTTGTTAGGTAGTTAGATTTTTGTATCAGAAGTTACCCAACCATTCAGAATACAATTTGTTTATTATGTGAAACAGGACCATTGATTACAAAATTATATCACAGGTATGGGAGCCAAATAGTTATATCCTACAATCAAAAAGCAATTAGAGTAGATATTAATGTGTTGTATTGACTTAGAGGATTTACTGACAAAAGTAGACATATTCAAATTTTAATTCATATCTTGTAATTTTTCCATATTTATGAACATGTTGCGATTCCCTCATTACCTTAGCTAATTTCCAAGCATCTCTATTTTCTTAAAAATGCAGTACAAAAATATATCACTTTACTTACAACAGCTACTTTATACCACAGGATCTCCTAAGCATTTTACAAACATTAACTTATTTAATTCTCAAAACAGCCCTAAGGGAGGAGTACCAGCATTAGCCTCATTCTGTAGATGGAGAAACTGGTACACAGAGAAGTTAAGTATGTTGCCCACGGTTGCACAGCTGCTTCGTGGTAGAACCCAAGTCTAAGCCCGGGCATTGTGGCTCTGGAGTCTGTGTTCTCATCCACAGTGTTCCGCTTCTTGCTATGAGCCTCTGCATGCTAGGATATGATCTAGTGATCCTCCTTAATGGTATATATAGACTTAACGGCTTTCCTTTTGGATAGAAACTTGTGAGGGTTAAATAGTAATGTGTCTGACTTTAAAAGAAGTTAAGGAAAGGTATTGTTTTAGGCCTGGGGTCAGAATTTTTTTTTCTTGTAAAATACCAAATAGTAATTCTTTTTGGCTTTGGGAGTCACACAATCTTTGTTAAAACTACTCCATTTCTTCCTTTGTAGCACAAAAACAGGACAATACTTAAATGAATGGGCACAGCTGTGTTAGAATATCACCTGAGGGCACTGAAATTTTGTATAATTTTCACATGTTATGAAATCTTCTTCTTCTTTGGATTTTCCCCCCACCATTTAACGATGTAAAATCCCTTCAGGGAGGAGGGCATATACAAAAACAGGAGGCAGGCCGGATTTGTTCTGTGAGTCATAGTTTGCCAGCCCCTTTCCTCAGCACTTGGCATATATCAATAAACAAAATGGACACCAAATTTTGTCCTTATTCCTGTGGGAAGAATCGTATCGATCTTTCTCCCTCTGCTTAAAAAGAATGCAAGTCTCAATAATTCTACCAATGCCAAATTAGAATTTCAACTTTCCATTATAAGACTTAAGAATTTAAGTAGCTATCTCAGGAAAGTAAAGAGTAATTAATTTAAAAAGTGAACGAGCTGCTCATTTTTTTAAAGCATACTATGTAGAGAACCAACTAACATAGATTGGTCATTATTCAGAAGAGGTTTAAATATCATTTGTATGATATTTTAATGATTTCTAATATGAAATTAGTCAGGTACATTTAACACATTGCTAAGATTGATAGGCACATGTCCAGAAGACTAATCAAAACACATAAAGGAACATATGAACAATTATTTTTCTAAATGCCATCCTGTATCTCCAGCTCCTTTGATCAAAGGGTATGTGTTGTCAGGACTCCTGACTTCCAAGTGAGTTAGCAGGTTTGAGTACATCTGTAGTACCTCCCTGCCTTCTCCAAAATGAGTAACCTCTGGAGGAGCACTCTGTTGTAGGTTTGGTTTAGGTGTCTATCTCCCGCAGTAGACCAAGTACCTGACCTTGATCTAGGAATGTGAGTTCAATTTGAATTAATATTGGTCCTAAGTATAATTGAGGTGGACTTGGTCAGTTAGGATTTGGTCAGTTAAGTGTGAATTGACAAAGCCAATGTTGAAATAAAGATGGAGGTTATTTTAAAGGTGATTGACACACACACGGTGTTTAACAACCACAATAGTGACTATCACTGTTGAGTACCCACCATGAGCTTGACATATTACTTACTTACATATTCTAGTCCTTGTAACATTCTTCTCACCTTTTAAGTATTAGAAAACTGAGGCTCAGAGAAGATAGTTTGTCTAATTATAAGGATAGGATTGAGTTGGGAGTCAGTGGTCATCATCTGAAGAATAGTCCCTTGTTGTGAGTGTATTTAATAGATACGCTTATACAGAAAGCGCACTCTACTCTACTCTACTCTACTCCATATCTTTGTTTTACCACATTACAGAAGAGATTAAAAGTGACAACTTTCTAATGCTTCTTCAAACCCACCCGAACAAAAGGAGTGAAAGGAATATTTTGGAAAGCCAAAATTCTTTCCCATTGGTCTACTATACTTAATTATTCGTTCTGAGATTAAGGAGCTGTATAATGGGGATTGCTAAGATTTTTCACTACAAAATTAACTTACTAAGAATACAATGAGCCACTATGTTTTAAATAAATCAATAAAAATAAGACTTTCAATTTAACTATGGAAAATAGTGATGAAAATAAAAAATGAAACAAAGCCTAACAGCTTGAATTTAAACCAAGAGGGTTTTTTTCCCCCTAAATTTATGTGCTCTGGTGGAATACTAGAGTGGGACCAGCTTTGTTTCTGTGAGGACAATAGAAAGCTCTTCATGTTGGTGAAACTTACAAGTGATAAATACAACAGGTAGAAGCCAGAATTATAAAAATGCTTGTATACTCTAATAACATAAAATAAGATTACTGTAATTGGAAATTTATTCTGTTTATATTTTGTTTCAAGAAAATCACTTTAACAATTGTGTATGCCATAAATGTTTATACCTTCTGTCATTCACTTAGAATTTCAGAAAATATATTCACTGTTGGGTCCTTTCCATTAAGTTCCAAGATAATTCATGATGCACAAATTACTAATGATGATTTCTTTAAAAACAAACAAACAAACAAACACACACCCCACACACAACACTATTATGATATGGGCAGGAGAACGAGTTAACCAGAGGAAGGACTCTCAGTTGTAGCATAGATGAAACAGTGAATATATCTATTTCACTGTGAATATTAAAACGGCCTATCTAGTCACAAATAATATTAATGAAAATAGGGTTAGAACTGTTTGCAAAATTAGAATTAAAGCAGAAAGGTACTAGAGAAAGCCTACAATTGTGAGGAAATAAAAATAGTGAATGTTTATGATGCAAAGAGAGAAAATAAATCATAGGGAAGTGAAAAAAAAAGAAGGAAAAGCAGCAGTAAAGGAAATACAGAGAAATATGGGAACTCAAAGAAATTATTAAAAGATAAGCCATCTGAAAAAGAAGGAAAAAGAGGACTAGCAGTGCAGGAAGATGGGCAAGGAAATTTTAGAGCCTAGTAGGTGCTCAGTATTTGTTGGACAAAGAAGTACAAATTTAGAAGCATTTAAGTCACTACATACCCAACTAATATAGTTTACAAGGTTATTGATGGCATTCCATTGAAAAGAGAAAAGTCAGTCCTTAAAAGAAACAAAAATGACTGTTTCCCCAAGGAAAAGAAAAAGGTCAATCATGGTATCTTCACTCCTATAATTCAATTCAGTTCAGCAATTACATATTTGTAACCTGAGTTATTTAAGATGTTTTGTTAAAAACTCTGCGTCCTTATGCTAGATAGTGCAGTAGTTGCAGAAGTGTCAGAGTTCAAAGGGGACAGTCTGCTGTTCCAATAGGAGGTGATGAAAATATAGCTGCATTCCTTGTAAAATCATCTTAATTTTCAGTATAATTGAACTGGCAGCGGACCTGAGAAGCAAGGCGGCTTTTCTAAATCCATGCCTGTGACCACCCACCCCTCACCCACCCGCAGTGAGTTCTTGGGACGATGCGTTGCAATATAGCACCACAAGAAGCTCTGCTGTGAACTCTTCCCCACGTTTGTACTGAACAGAAACCTATCATCCACCAAGCCCTGAGCTAGGTTCTGAGAGGCAGAGTTAAACAGGACAGACACATTGCTGACTTTGTGCCCTTTACAGTGTAAGGAAAAAGAATAAAGAATTGCACAAATTAATCAGACTGGTAATACATGCTGCGGATTAGCAAACTTCCATGGGATAACTTATCACAGAGTCCTGTAACCTCACTGGGGAGACCAAAGAAGAGTTTCTCTACAAAGAAGTTGAAGAGGAGCCTTGAAAGAAGAGCTATCCCAAGAGATGGGTCTGCAGGAGGGCCGGGGGCCCCCAGGGAAAGCACGAGCTGGGAAGAGAGCATGCCCAGGAGAACCAGGCATGGAGTTTGGTACCTTCCAGAAACTGAAACAAAGTGCATGTGTGGCCAGGGGTTAGGTGGGGAAGGTTGTCAAAATCAATCAGGAAGTTGTGGGCCCTGCTAAGGATTATCCACTACATGGCTGAATTCCATAGTGGAAAATTCAGCTTTTTTTTTTTTTTTTTTAATTTGAACTGAGAAATAAGCAATAGTATGGTGGAAACACTGCCTTTGAAATCATAAACCTAACTGGGTGTCCCAACTTCACTTTAGCTGAGCCTCACATCAGTAAAATGAGTTGGTAATTACAGGTCTACCTGCCAGGATTTTGGTAAGGACAGGCTGAGACAGTGAAAAAGACCATATACACAGAAAATGATATTTAGAACCGACTTATTAATTTTCAAAGATACAATAAGCCAAGTTTACCTGAATACATTTTTGCCTATCAAGAAAACTCTCGAATATATCTGCGATTTCACTGGAGCACAGAATTAGTCAGAGACTTTTCAGACCAGATGAATGAAGTTGAAGGAACCAGAAGGTGAACACAAGGGCATTAGAAGAAAGTGGGAAAATTAGACTTTCTGACTGCTTGCAGTAATTTATATATACTTCTTCAAAGGAAAATGATGGCCTTTTCAGATGTAAAAGCCTTCCTTTTCTTCCATTCATAGAGGAGCGCCCCTCTTCTTTTTAATCTCATGAAGTCCAGCTCTGAGGCTTCCTTTTTCTGCTGTCCCCGAGCCCCTCACATACAAAGGTCAGGTCCCGGGCTCCCCGTGCTCCTGTGAGCGGGCTGGTAGATGGCACCGGCGCAGGGACTCTGAACTTCCCCAGAGCTCAGCTGGGCCACCGTATGGAGACTGGCTCACCGGAGGCTGCAGAGAAGTGAACTGAAGAATTACAGTCGGTTTCACTTCCCTGCCTTATGTGCCTTCAGGTGCCTCTGAAGGCAGGCGAGGCCCGTGAAATGGAGAGGAGGAGGAAGAGAGACAGCACCAATATTAGAGAAGGAAGAGTCCTTGCAAATGTAGAGGCACTGTAGAAAAATGTGGCTGGGTGGAAGTGTGTGCGCGACTGCGTGTGTATATCCACCGACACAGTGCGTGTTGCTCGGTGCCAGTGATTTCTGAGATGCGTTTTTAGCAGCCAAAGGTCTGCTTTGTATGTGGGAATGGAAGTGGGACAGTCAACAGTTCCCAGTCTGGCACCGAGTGAGGAATTACCGTGTTGGGAGGGTCAGTTTTTCCGCCAGGAAGAAAATAATCACATTTGTAAATCCCGCTTAGAACAAAGCGGCAGACCACGGTGGCCCAGATTTTCGGCCCCCCTCGAAACCAACCACACCAGAACAGCCTGGGCAAATGGAAAGGATTAGAAGTGAGAACGTAAAATCTGTGCGTCTGAGACAGAAACTTTGAAGGATAAACTTTAATGCTTTAATACGCACACTCGGATCTGAGCACTTTCTACCTCATAGGCGTTAACGGGGGTTCATTGACACCATGAAGGATCCTAGACAATATTGGTGTATTTCACGAAGGCAGAAGTGTGTGCCTCGTAGCAGAGACCGATTGGGTGGATTGGTTACTATGACAACTGTACCATTACTGTCAGTGGCAATCCCTGTAATCTCCCTGTTTTAAGGTTTTCACAAGTGTTCCCACCAAAATGACATTTGTAGGTAGGGACTACAGAGTAAAGCTGGGAAACATACGTAAATGAATAAGAGAGAGAAAATGGCATAAGAGCAGATGATACCAATAAAACAGTTATGTTATAATGCAAATGTCTTAAATAGTTCTAGAGCGGAGTCATTAAGACCTGAAAGTCCGGATGTGGGTCAAACCCCACCTTGACCACTTGCAAGCTGGCTTTCTTTGGGGTGATTTATCTAACTTTATTTTCAGATTGCGTATCTATAAATGGTACATAGTAATACCCACTTCCTTTGGGCTGTTCTGAATGGTGGAAGGATGTTATGCACAGCTCTTCACATAGGGCCTGGCTCTGAATACTTTATATTTGGTAGCTTTTATTTTTACGAGAATGGTTCAATTTATATCTAATAGGCTTTTCTGTTCGCTTGTTAGGACTCCTAATTCCATACAATACGTTCTATCTAGAGCTGGATTATCATAGCACGAATCCCAAGTGCTGCTCTGATAGTGGTAATGTTTCCGCTGAAAGTTTCCATTCTCTACACTTTCGAGTGGACAGCAGAGCTTGGACTAGTCTTGGGGTTGCTTCTGGCCTCCTGCTCTAGCCATGTCAGCAGTTGGAAAAGTGAGAAAAATCATGGTGATTCACGCTGACTGGCTTTATTGAGATATAATTTATGTAATATACAATTCTTTTAAAGTGTAAAATCCAGTCGTTTTAGTGTATTCAGAGTTGTACAGCCATAAGCACAATTAATTTTAAAACATTTTTATCCCTCCCGTCCCAAAAGACCCCCGTATCTGTTAGCAATCAGACCCCATCTCCCTCCTGCCCCAGCCCCTCCCCCTAGGCAACCACTCATCCACTTTCTGTCTCCAGAGACCCATGGCATTGTTTGTTCTGGGCACTTCAGATAAATCGAATCACATAATACGTGGTCTTTTTTCTGGCTTCTTTCATGTAACAGAAGGTTTTCAAAGTTCATCCATGTCAAAGCATGTAATAGTACTTCATTCCTTCCTATGGCTAATAGTTTTCCATTGTGTGGCTGGGCCACATTTTATTTATGCATTAAGTGATGGACATTTAGGTTGTTTCCAGTTTTTGCTATTATGAATAATGCTGGTATGAACAATTTATGTACAAGTTTGGGTATGGACTTATGTTTCTGTTTCTTTTGGGGGATGAACCAGGGAGTGGAATTTCTGGGTCCTATGGTATTCAGTGATGAACAATGAACAAATGTTTCACCTTTTGAGGAACTGTCAGATTGTTTTCCAACGCAGCTGCTCCGCTTTGCATTCTCACCAGCAGTGTATAAAGGTTCCACTTTCTCCACTTCCCCACCAACGCCTGTTGTCTGTTTTTTGACCACATCATGGCCTGAAGTGCTAGCTCACTGTGGTTCGCATTTCCCTAATGGCTAAGGAAGTGGAGCATCTTTTCACATGCTTATTGGCTACTTGTTTCGTTTGTTTGTTTTGAAATATATCTAGACAAATCCTTTGGCCATCTCTTAGGTGGGTTATTTGTCTTTTCCTTATTGAGTTATGAGTCTTTGAAGGATTTTTAGCAGTGTTTCCTATGACTCCTAGATCACAGCCAGGGCCCATCTTCTGCAGGAAGGCTGTTCCAGCTGACAAAAATGAAAAGAAAATGCATGCAGATTGTGCAGTGGAAAACTCTCAAGATACTTCTGTATGACTTCCATGTCTATTGCTAAAACTCTTCAGTGTTGGATGTGACAGACAGTATCTGCGGTCGATTTTGTCGTTGTTTGTTTTCTTCTCCATGTGATTATTCTGGCTTTATGTTGACTTAGGCTTATATTTCTCAACTGATAGTTTAGACTCGGTTTAGCAAAACTTTCATCTAAAAAAAAAATCCGTTGCTTAAATAATTTATTTAAATTTTCTTAGAGGTACATAAGACCTTTCTATTCAAACTGTGTTTATATGATAATTATTTTAGGGAAAGGAGGTGAAATTCTTTGGTTGCCAAGACAATGGAATGAGGTGAAATTATCTCGTTGTCAAGACAATGATAACTCATAATCGCCACCACAGAAGAAGAATTATGTAAAAACAATACAGCCCAGGATTTTCGGTCATGGCTAGGTTTCAACTAAAGTTTTCATGACAGGTATCACCCAGGCAGTTTCTGCCATGGAAAAGCTAAATTTGACATGAGAATAACTTGCCCACTTTCATCCTCCTTTGCTACAATCTCCTACCAGTTTTCCTCAGGGATTAAAAAAAAATACCTGCTACTCTTGACAATAAATTACCCTACTGACTCTTAGTAGGTTAGATATTATTTCACTTACTGTTGCTTTGAGTGTATGGATATGGAAAAACATCCAGCAAATAACTTCCTAAACTTAATTTTTATCCTTCTGGATGGACAATTTCTATTTTGATTATGAAGCTCTTTGATCAATCAAATGTTTATTTTCTGTTAAGGTTTACAATCTCCCTTACATAACAAAGATGACTCCAGACCTATGGAGATCTACCCATCATAGATCTGGGTGCAAAGGGGTAGGAATTTTAACGTGGATTTCTGTATCTAGATACAAAGTGTTATCAAAGGTATGTGATAATTTTATAGTTTCTAGTATGCACTGCCAACAGATTCCAAGAAAGCAGGTATCCTCTCTAAATGAGTCATTTGTGTATGTGTTTAAAAGGCAGGCATCTTCTTTTCTCTGTGGAAGCTGTACTCACATAGAGAAGGTACTAATTCCAGACAGTCACTTCAGTATTTCTGGAAGCTAACAAATTTCAGCTGCCCCTCAGACATTCTTACATTCAAAACTTGGGAAGAGAAAAAGCAGACAAAGCCAAACTGAAGTAGGTAAACATCACTGTAATGCACTCAAAGAAATTCAAGGTTTGCGATCTCTCCAGATGTAGAAAGCAGCAAACTAAACCGGCAGCAAGCAGTCTAAGTAAAACTCTATTCCAAGGAAGGGGCACCCCCTGTACGGAGAGGAGCCCCTCAAGCCTTCCATCAGCCTAGTCAAACTGAGAGCCCGAGATCCAGAAAACGATAGTCTTTTTGACCTAGAAAGAGTATTTCTCAACTCAGAAAGATGTGTCTAGAAAATGCTTCACATTTTTTATGGAAGGAGACTATAGAGCCTCAGAGCAGAAGAAACATTGAAAATTTGCGAAAGCACAAAGAAATTCATGTCTTTGGCTTTATAGACGCTAACGAGAGTGCCACAAAAGCAGATGTGAATCACTTCTCTCCATTAGCTGTGTCGTTATTATCTCTCCTGGCTACCCTTCCTCCACTGGAACATTGTTGCCCATTACATTTACCACATATGTACAGGATTCAAGCACCTAACAGAGGAGTAGATAAGGAGCCTCCCCCCTCACATTCCATATTCTCCGTATAGAGTGTAGATGGCAGGTTGCTATAAAGGAGAGTTATTTTGTGGTAAAATTAGGAAAACGCTTTCTCAAGGTAGTTACATGTGTTTTACCATAGAAGGCTCCTTCTCAAGTGTGAGATTCATCGGTCTCTTTCTGCCCTGTGTTCCTGTTGGCTGGACAGTTGTAAGGAAAGCTGTATTCATCTGCTTGAGCTGCCATAGTAGAATAGCACAAACTGGGTGGTCTAAGTAACAGGAATTCATTTCCTCACTGTTCTGTGAGTCTGGAAGTCCAAGGTCAAATTGCCAGCAGGGTTGGTTTCTGGTGGTGCCTCTCTTCCTGGCTTACAGACAACAGCCTTCTCTGTGTCCTCACATGGCCCTTGCTCTGTGTGCAGAGACAGCGATTTCTGGTGTTTCTTCTTCTTCTAATAAGGACACCAGCCCTATCGGGTTAGTACCCCACCCTGATGACTTCATTTAACCTTAATTACCTCCTAAAGACCCTAACTTCAAGTACAGTTACATTAGCGGGTTAAGGCTTCAACATATGAATTTGTGGGAAACACGAATCAGTTTATAACAAGAGCTAATAATAGGATTCAGGAATTAGAAAACAAGTTAGGGAAGCTAACTGAATGGTTATTTTTCAGCTAGGTCTATAGGGCAAAGTTATATAGGCACCTGAGCAATGATCCAAGTCAGCAATATATTAATAACTATTCCAGTAATACAAAACTGGAATAGAAAAATATCCTCTCTCCTCAGCCTCATAAAGTATTGTCTAAATCAGTAGTTCTCTTAAGAATCAACAAAAGAGATTTTTAATAAAATGTATCTTCCCTAACCCTACCTCAGAAATTCTAGATAAATTGATCTGGAATGTGGACCCAAGAACCTGCATATTCAGCCCCATCCTGGGTGGTCTTGCTACTGGTGGTTTTGGACCACACTTTGTAAATCATGAGACTAAAACAAAAAATTGCTTCTGCTCTCCAATTTGCTACATATCTGTAGAAGTTGGGAGAACGTGCTAATAGTAATTTACTGAAAGATAAGTTTGAGGGAAATATGTTGCAAAATTAAAAGAAATGTGATAAACTGACACAAGAAAGGGGGAATGAGTCTCAGGGAAAGTTACTGGAATTACCAGACTCTAAGGGATTTATTTCCTGATGATGGAATTAGGGTACCTACCGCACTAGAGAATTTTCACAATAATGCAAGCCACACAGTAGAGTGTCCACAGTTCAGCCTCAGAGAATGTGGTCCATTTCCCCAGGATAATTTGTTCCTGCCTGACAAAGATCTGAAGACTGAAACAGATATTGTCACCACTTGGTTGATTGGGAGGATCTGGGAGGCTTCCACACAGAGCAACACCCTTTCCAGGGGGAACGCTGGGGAGCCTCTCAGCCTCCCAAAGCCCTAGAGTTAGGGTTTACTTCAGTATTAGCCCCTCCAGGGTTGGTGAAGCAGCAAAGAACAGAAAGAACCGGCTTCCCACAGGGAGGGAAAGGAAAAGAGGAGGAGGATAAGAGATTCTATTTCACCCACAGCAGCAGGGTGTCCCTAAGCTGGATCCCACAAGCCACACCTCATTGTCTCCACAGCACACACACCCCGGGCCTGCCTCAGTCCCTTGCTGCTTATCTCCCCAAAAGTAAGGATAACCTTCTTCATTTATCTTAACCCCAGGATGATTTCATTGGATTATTCTTCCCCTCAAATCCAATTCTGGGCCTGTTCAAAAGCTATCAGCTGAAACTCCCTTTGCTTGAATTGAAGATGGACACCAATTTATTGCCATGAATATTCCAAGAGAAGCCTGGAGTAATATATTCTGTTACTAACTAACTTTTCTCACTGTCTTCCCGCATGGCCACTCCCGCAGTGACTCTCCAACTGGAAACAGCCTGCTTGGCAGGAGGCTGGCTCCGGTTCCTCAGAACGAGCTTCCTAGTTTCCCCATGAGAAATCTCTCCCTGGAGTTCAGAGGAACGGATAAAACCAGGCTCTAGATCAGGAGGTACGATCTGACCATGGTCCCCCCTCAGCATCATCCAGAATGGCTGGACTTTCTTTGGAATGCTGATACTGTTAAAAGATCGATTTTGACTGTTAGGTCCTAGACCCTCAGCGACAAGTCATTGTAGCCAGGTATGTGATATCCTGAACTTGGATTTTCAACGTTATTCTGTGATCTCGTGTCTTTCTGCACTTTTTCTCGTGCAGTCGGTACTAGTCTCCCCAGGTCAGGAAGTCACTCTCTCTCTCTGAAAAGCCGGCCAGATGGGCGGGAGAGAGAAAGGGAGAGAGAGGAGTCTCCATAATGAGATTACTTCTCAGGGGGCAGCGTAGTCTAATAATTGAGCTTTATTAGGAGTTTAAATGCAGGCATTACTTATAAGTTCATCACTAATGTGAGACTGTGAGAGTGCTGCTTTATCTCCTTTTGTCACCAAGCTACACAGAGCTCGAATGGCTCCTTTGTGACAGACTGCATAGAACCACTCTCTCTTGAACAAGAAGAGCTTTCTCCTATCACACAAACACTGGTTGTCCCTGGCAGCCCGCTCGGTAGCAAACGTCTGTGCTAGTGAGCGGTGAGATCCTGTGTCCCACTTGCAGGCGTGAGGATTAGTCCAGGAGGTAATACTTGCCACTCAACTTCCTCACAGGGATGCGGGGAGGATTAATGAGATGCTATTTCCGTTGCAATTTATGCTCTTCAGAAGAAAGGCACTAAGTACTAGGTATTAGAATTAAGGATTATATAGGTAATCAAGCAAAGAAGATATTCAACTGCTTCTAGTTACTAAAGGAAGCTTTAATCTGGGGGCAAATGGAGTGAGTATAAACTTGGCCCAGAGCCATGGTCCCTCATGAAGCGAAGGACCAAGGACGGAGTGTGAAGTGCTATGTAGAGTGTAAACACGGACCTTTTGCGGCCCTGAAGGCTTTTGATGGAAGGGAGGAGGCCCACATTTCATGGATTCAGATGAAGGCTTTCTTGTCACATCTGCCTCCCCCATCAGTAGCCAGTCTACCGCTTTAGTCCCAGAGGGCAGTGGCAACAGCAGAAGCCAACTACCCCATCCACATACCAGAAGACATGGTCACATTTGCTAATCACCTGGAATTGGTACATGCAGGGGGAATCGTGGAAGACCCCGGCACGCTACAGGGGCTCAGGCAAGGAGTGAGGGGGCGGGAAGATGCCCGCTTACAACTGCGCTGTGCAAAGCTATGGTCCAGAAAGAGGTGGACCTTCTCAGGGCCGGACAGAAGCAATGGCAGAGTTGGAATGTAACCTGGTTTTCAGAGGTTTCGATCTTAAAGTCCTGACTTCTGCTTATTATAGTGTGTCCTTAACTCATGGACACGAGTGTTTTGCCGATGTTTGCCTTCCTCTGGTAGGATGGGAGACAATTTCAGATGGCACATAAAAAAACCATTTTTAAATATATTGTAATAATTACGTTAGGTATTACTACATTTGAGCACGTATTAGAAATAAACAATTAACCCGTGAAGTCCATAAGTCATAAATATGATTGCTTAGAGCAATAATTCAATTGCTCTATTAATTCAATTCAAGCAATAAGCAAATATGATTGCTTAGAGCAAAAAATAAATATTGCCTGCACATTAGAATCACACGGAAAGTTTACAAGGAAACAAACAAAAGAGCAAAAATACAATGCTGGGTCCCACCCTCAGTCATTAAACTAGAATCTGAGAGCTTGCCCCCATCCTAGATATTTTGTAAAAGCTTTCCCAAGTGATTCCAAAGAGCCAGCAGCACTGGGAACCACTAAGACAGAATGGGATTAAATATTTTTTAAGTGAGCAGTTTTAAACAAAGTATTAAATAATATCATAGTGCTTGGTAAACTTTCTATCTTGGGTAGCTCCCATTCTGTGAGACAGTAATAATCCTGAAGAACAAAGAGAAAAACAGGGACATCCAATAAACATCATGAATGTGGTGGTGTGACGGCAGGCAGCAAGACAGATTATTTGGACTTGCTCAAGTGGGCAGAAAAGACAAAAGCGTTTGGGACAGGGCAGAGTAAGGTGGCAGGTTAGATCTGCTGTTTGTCAATAAGACTGTTGTCCAAAGTGTTACCCTCTGACTCTTCCACCTTATAGTTCAGAAACATGGCTTTTCCTCTTTCCCTTTTGTCTTCTGATGGCCTCACCACCGCACTCACTGACTGGACCTTAAAACAAACAAACTGATGATAAAGAGTCAGTAATGATTTTTTGAAGGTGGGATTACCAGTGACTCTTTTCACCCATTCATTCTTTTGTTTATCATTTTTTCATTCACACAGGAAGCATTTATTGACCACCTACTGTATACCAAGTCCTTTTTGCTTTTAAGTCTAGCCAGAACTTTTCTCATCAAGCATGAATTGTCTTTATGATATGATCAAAACTAATCTTCAAGTTACTTTCATCTTAAAAAAACTGAATACTGTATGTGACTGACAATTCTCCAGTCACTGCGTAGCCAGGCTCGTGGTGATAGGAAGAACGGAACCTCCAGTGTTAGCAGATGGGAAAAGAAACTAAGGCATTTCCAGTTATTCTTGACCCTGAGAATCACAGAAGGGGGGATGTGAGAAAACCCTAGAGACATTTCCTTTGTGAGATAGAGGAAATAAAACCCATCCCGAGACACTGGAAAAGATGCCCAAGCCCTTTTTCCTCTATTCTTTCATCTGTTAAATGGGGATAATGATACTTTGTGTTTACCTACCTCAGAGAGGCATTATCAGGTCTATTTAAAGGCTCTTCCGATGAAAGCTGCTGTGTAATTACCAAGAACGGCTATGATAAAGAAACCTAAATACAACAGCAAATCAGCTGGAACAAATTCTCAAGGGAGTTTACTTCTCTGGAAAAAATATAAGAAAAGGGTAGCAGCTCTCCTCTGGGGACTTTTGGGTACCATTCTAGCTGGAAGTTTAGGGAAGCCTAGATGATTTTCAAAGTTTCCTCCCGGCCAATCACTCGGGATCTTCCTCTGCTTACTTTTCCCCATGGTCTAAGCAGTTTCCGTCTGAAATTCCTTTTTCAAGTTTTTTCAGACCTTAACTCAGAAATTCTTATCCCTGAAAAGAACCGCACGCAAAGCATTTACCTGTGAGAAAGAGTGAGAAAAGGGAAATTACAATGTAGGGAGAATGTGCACCTTATAGATGGAAGGCAATAGGGGGAAGTCTTTGATAGTTTTTAAAAGGAGGACTGAAGTAGTTGATAGGTAACCTCAGGCTTTGCTGAAATTCATTTGACAAAGTTATGGAGGGTAGATTCAATGGGAGCAGGAGCACAAAAAGCAGGGAGAGAGCTCAGGAGAGAGCCAACCCAGCTGATTCAGGCTAATCACAGTTTGACTGGAATACAGAGATAGGTTGAAGAAACATTATGGCTCTAGAATCCTCTAGGACTTGGCAAGACATCGAAGTCAGCCAGAAAATGGAGGAAGAATCAAGACTATCATAAAACTCGGCGACTTGGGTAAGGTTTGGCGACTTCCTTAGCAGAGAGAGATAGCAGACCAGAGAGTGAGCAGGTTGAATTTATCAATGAGATCTGAGTCCACACCATTGTAGGAAACATAATGCTTTTATATTTTTGTGAAACTTACGCAGTAAAGATTCTGGCTGTTTATAAATGGTGTAAGCTATGGTTTCTGAAAGCCTTTTAAGCAATATCAGAAAAAGCCAAATTCCAGTGACTGATTTTCACATGAATGATTGATAAGGTTAATAATTATGTATAATAATAATAATAGTTATCATTTATTGATTAATTACCATGGGAACTACATAAATCTTTTCCGTATGCAACCCAAATGTCTGCTGGTGGGCTTCCCAGATCTGGTAAAACTGTTCCAAACCCCACCAATCTCATGGCCAATGGAAATCCAAAGGCCATCATCACATCTGTGAATCCCTGGGGGCTTGTGTGTCCCTGGCTTTTCCTGCCTCCCAGACCGGATGTGAAATTGCCCATTCACTCTCTGCTTGTGTAAAATGCCAAGCCATCACAGGCTTAGTGAAATCCATAGAAATCGGAAAATAATGAGAATGAGTCATAACGTCTTCCAATCCTCTCCAGCCTCTCCCTACTGGATTATGTCAGAGGTACCAATTGTTCTCTCCCTTCACTGAGCAGAGGCTCTCATTTCCAAGGCAGCAGCAGCAGAAAATACTTTCCATTTGTTTAAGGGACTGGCTCTGGAAGGTGGTTTTATTCTCAAGTAGCAACCATTTATTTTCCCATTGCACTTAACCCTCTCAACATTCCCACTTTACAGATGAAGCAACTAACACTTTAAGAGGTGGAATACTAGCCCAAGGATATAAACCTATGAAGTGGCAGAAAGAGAATTTAAATCCAGGTCTAGCTAACACTTAGATTTAAATTAACGTGGCTGTTAGAGGATGGGAAAATGATTATCTACTCCAGTTTACTTAGCCACTTCAAAATTGCTTAGTTTTTCCATCAAACCGCTATATTAAAAAAAAAGAAGGACTATATATTCCTGAAGACCATATATGAGGAGCTCTGGAGTAAAAACCCCAAGGAGTTAGTATTGTTTCAGAAAGAACCAGTTAGGATAATTAAAATATGTGAACAATGGAAATGTGGCACTATTATTTTTAAGTAATAAAACTGAGATGGGGACATAGGCCACTAGCTTGTCAAACCTGCAAATTACACAAAGAAATAGCTGACACTGATGATAGCAATGAGGAAGAGGATGGTAATGATAACAGTTATCTAGCAATACTATGAATGCTTTGCAGATATTATTTAATTTAATGGGAAAAAAACCCTATGCCTTGAGTCTGTTGTTATTCTTATTTTATAAATAAGGTTTCAAAGGGAAAAGAGCCTAGCCCAAGGTCGTTCAACTCAAAAGAGCTAAAGCCAGGGGCTTTAGTGGCTTTTTTAGTGGCTCAGTCCATTGAGTATCTGACTCAGTTTTGGCTCAGGTCAGAACCTCAGGGTTGTGGGGTTGAGCCCCACGTTGGGCTCTGTGCTGAACAGAGAGCCTGCTTGGGATTCTCTCTCCCTCTCTCTCCCCCCCCTTCCCTGCTCGCTTGCTCACTTTCTTAAAAAAAAAAATGGAGCTGAAGCCAAGGGTCTTGCCCAAATTGTTGGACTTACACCCTTAACAACTTAACTTTTAATGACTTAACACCTTTAACAACTTAATCGTTTCTAGAATCATGATGTTTTCTGTAGTTGTCCCCTCTAGGATGGAAGTAAGTGCCTTGAGGGACAAGGAATTTATACCTCTTGTTCCCACCATTAGCTCTATTGTTTAAAACAGTACCTGGAACACAGTAGGAACTCAGTTAATAACTGCTAAATTATTAGTGAATTGAAACAAAATATTGAAATCAGTAGAGGATATAAAAACATTTAAAAACGGTCACACGTTGATGTTTAAAATATTTAACCAGAAGAAATGTAGGATAGGAAAAAACTGGATTGAAAACATTTGTTGTTATTTTTTTTTAAATCTGTATTCATAGTCTTCTGGAAGCTGAACAGGAACCCAACCCTGCACTGTGACCTCTAAAAGACTACTGTAATTTTAGAAAGCCTTAAAATATAGATGTTGTAGTTATATACTTACATACATATACATTGTATCACATATCATATTTGTTATTTTGTGCACGATTCTGATCACATCTTAAAAAGGGGACAGTGAAAGTCTAGAGATACTCGAAGGAGGTGAGTGTGAGGGTAAGGAAAATGGAAACTTTCTCGGAGAGTAATGAGGATTTTTGACACAGAGAAGATATACGGCCACAATCTTGTGATATTTGAACTGCTGCCGTGACTCAGAGATAGGCACTTGCTCTTTTTTTCTAGAAAACTTAGATTTTTCAGCTCAGAATAAAGAGAAAAAATATATCTAACACAACTGCTCAACATCTTTCAACCATACAGTGGATTTGAAAAACCAAGGTCCGTTTTGTTATAAATTGCCAAAATGATAGGAATAATTACCTATGAAAAAAACTATTAAAAAGATCTCTACATTATGGAGAAAGAGGGACCAAGTCAGTGACCTCGAGCCTGGCTATCTGCTGGTTAGAATCAACTGGGAGGCTGTGAAACATGGTTGATTTTTAAGGCATCGTCCCAAATGAATCATAATCTCTGGGGGTGGGGACCCAAGAATCTGTATCAAGAATCTAAATTTTGTAATCCCCTCAGATGATCCTGGTGACTCGCCAGGCTTGGGGATCACCGAACTAGATTACTTCAAAGTTCCCTTCTCACTCACTGATTTAATGATTCTTAGAAGATTGCAGGATGTTTTTTTTTAATAAATGAGAAAGATTTGTAATCTGTAAAATGTACGTAGGTTGCTCTGAAGTGCCAGCAGACCACCTGATTTCCTCAACAGGTTAAAACTCTTCTTGCATTCTAGTTAGTGAAAACTTTTTCCATGTATCATGGGAAGGTAAATATTATCTGGCCCGTTTCCCAATTATTAAAGTTCCAAACCACTGAAATATAAATAAATGAGACTTTACCGTCCTTAGAACACCAGTATGATGAAAAATTTGTTTACACCAGGAGGTTTTGGGTCATCCTTCAATCATTCATCCCCGGAACCAAAGTACAGATGCACGTGCGAGCACACATGCACACACACACGCACTTGCGCGTGCGCGCGCACACACACACACGTGAGCGCACACACACATACACACACACACAAATGTGACACATGGTAAATGTTGGGCAATTACTGAGATGGAACAAAGACCTTCAAATTCCATCGCCTTTTTAACCTTGTATTTTTCTAGGCAAGAATCTGGGAAGCCAAATCAGAGGCATCCAAATAACGTTATTAATCATGACATACTAAGCTCTTTGTCTCTAATTCCTTGTCTTTTAAACACATTACTTTGGTCTATGTGGTGCTAAGTTGAGGAGTAAAAGGGAATATTTTAAAAATATTAACAAATTTGAAGAGATCATACTCACTTTGGCAAAATTGGTTCCCCATGTAAAGAGCTTCTAAAAAGTATACCATTTTCTAAAATACCATACTCCTAAAAAGTAGCCATTTGAAGGAACTCTAATTATTGTAAAAGGGCTACACCTGTAGATTTTTTCCTAATCTAAAATTAAACCTGTAAGGCTCTGCTGGAATCATTTAGTAAAGAATAATTGAAACCCCCTTCAGCAAGTTAATTCAGAATCTCCTAATTTTACTTTTCTGGTTCACAGGGTATCTTTTTTATCATGGTGTTTTCAAATTGAAGCTCACACACATCAAATAAATACCATGATAATCAGAGGTTCCAATATCCAATACACATTCATTATTATCTGTCATTATTGTCAGTGTCACTATTATAATTGCACATTGTAAAAAGAATGGAAGCTTTTCCACAGGAATTATTCACGTGTATTACTTTCTAGGAGTAATTGAATAGCTGACATTGCATTTATATCAAAGTAAAATATGTGATGGTTTTTCCCATTTGTTTTGTTCTTAAGAAACGAGAAATGTAGAGTGATCTCTATTAGTCCCTTTATTAGGATCCAGAAAGGTTCAGTTTTATGTAATGTCCAAATGTGTATTTTCTTATGATAAGACTCCAGGATATTTAATATGATTAAAGCGATAATTTTCTAAGAACATATAAGATAACAACTGGGTAGTGAAGTCCTCTTAATTAGCTTGTATTTATATGCATGAACTCAACAAGAATCTCAGTAGAAAAGATTACTTTTCTTTTTTTAACTATTTAATCAGGTTTGGTATGTTGAAATGAAGCCCATATTGTATTGCCAATATCTACATATTAATAATAATTTACCTTAGAGTTTACATAGAACTTTCACTTCATCATTTTATGTAATCCTCATGACAATCCCTTGAAGAAGCAAGTCAGATACTATTAATCTATTTAAAGATGAGAAAACAGAGGCTCCAAAAAGCCAAGTAATTTATACAAAATTACTCTGCTGAATAGAAAATTAGTCCTACAAGGGCTCCTGGTGACTCAGTCAGCTGAGCATCTGACTTCAGCTCAGGTCATGATCTTGAGGGTAGTGGGATCAAGCCCATGGTGGGCTCTGCTCAGCGGGGAGCCAGCTTCTCTCTCTCTCTCTCTCCCTCTTTCTGCCCCTCCTCCTGTTGGTTTTTTCTCTCTCTCTCAAATAAATAAATAAATAAAATCTTAATTAAAAAAAGGAAAAGAAAATTAGCCCTGGAATCTTGGTCATCTGGATCTTCTTTTCTTCCATCTGGATCTTAATTAGAAGTTATGGTAAAAGAAAAAATTAAAAAAATAAATTTGAATTTTAGAAAGATCATAGGCCTAGTAGCATTAAGAGGCCTGGGTCTGAACACTTTGTGCCATTTTATTTTACTATGGGAGCCTTCTAACGCCCTATAAAATGGAGTTATTTCTGTAGCTTTAAGACTGTTTTGATAGTCAATGGAGAAAATGGGGAGAAAGACACATGTGTTCTGTGAGTCTATGCATTCTTTCTTTTGCCCTCTGCTACTTCTCACATGCTTTATCCTATTTCTGGTTTCTATGTGATTCACCTTCACAAAGAAGAGTTTTAAACTTTATTTAGACTTAAATAATGTTGATGCCGAGTTAGAAAATTGAGTGACACAAGCTTTAGAAACAAAATAATCCAAGGGAAATGCATAATAAATTGAATGAATGAAGTACGGATATAGGAATGCAAGACTTAAAATGTGTTTTCGCTCACTACAAGGCTGTACGTGATGACCTTGAAACACAACTCCTTCACAGAAAACACACAACCAACGAGGGGAGGTAGAGTTTCCTTTCTTTCCATGTAATTTCTTCATCACATTCCCTGAGGAGGCTGGATGGTTTAGAGATTTATCTTAGTTCATGTGGAGGCTTTCATGGCTGCTCTGCTAGCAAACCCTCTGAATCCTGTCATTGTTGGCAGGGGTGAAGGTTGTTACCATTTGCCAACTGTTCAGTGGCTCAGGTATCGGTAGTCTCCGGCCAGTTCTTAGAGGACAGATGGCAGAGAGTGGCTCTTTGGGCAGAGAGAACAAAGACTCTAGGTCCTCTCCTCATCTGCAGAGATGGTCCATCTCAACTGCTGTTGAAAATCACCCATGTGGGTTTGTCCTGGGAAGCTGGCCTTATCAACTAATGAAACAACCTTACCAACATCATTAAGTCAGTCATTCCTCTCCATCTGTCATTCATGAATGACATACATCTGTGTTGCATGAATGAGACACATTTTAAAAGCAGTACCTTTATTTAAATGCTAAAAAAACAGAGATTGAATTAGGTTGCTTTGGTCCCACGACCACCTCCCTGAGTCCTTTCCTCGCCCGTCTAACCGCAGCTGCCGCCTGTCTGCCGCCACCGCAGTCTGACAGCGGGGAGATGCGTCATGGCGGGACAGCCACACAATGGTGCCTTCCAGTTGAACAAGAGAAGTCTCCACAGGGCACCCAATAGCAGCAACCTGTAAAAGGGTACCTGCTCTCATCTCGACTCGTCTTAGACTCACAGAGTGGTTGATTATTTGGACTAAAAGGACAACAACAAAATAATCTTCTATTAGTCCTGTAACCATGCATTTGGGAGAAACCACATAGAACATCCATTACGTATGTTCTCATTTCAAAATAACAGAAAGCTACTTACTACCCGGAGTTTCCGTCACCCTTTTAGCAAACCACCCCAATCACAACTTTTTGTTTCACAACTACTTATCTGTAAGGCATATGGGTACAGTTCCAAAGTACCTTAAATTCAAAGAAACGGGGCTTTTTGTGCGTGACAAAATTAATATTGCAAACGGATTTCACATCAGGCATCCTTCTGGAAGTCCAGTTCCCCCCATCCATGATTCCCTGATAGGTGTTTCTCCAGAAGGTATTTTTTCTACTGAGGCATAGACAATGCATTCAACGGCACCCGAGTTTCATTAAAGGAATTCTCCTGTTCCCTTTCTTCACATGGAAATGTCATTAACTGTATTAAGTTAACTCTCCGAATGTTAGGTTCTTAACCAACAAACAGTGCTTCTCCACAAGGGCCTAATTTGCCAAGCGTCCTTGAATCCAAACGACGGACGGGCTGAGTAGGTCATAACAGATTCAGGGCCCCCACCGCGGGTGGCGATCATATTTAAGAGGGTCCCTTTTGTATTTATTGACTTTTTTCCTTCAGTCATGGCTGTTCCTTTTCTTCCACCACCACCTTCAGCCTTTCAGGTAAATGAAAAGTTCAATTATATGTAAAGCGACCGTTAAATCAGCAGGCCCCTCGTGGGGGTCTGGGCCTCCCCTCCCTGCTCCAATCGCAAGTGTGCTCAATCCATTAGCCTTCCCGAGGATCGCACATCCATCAGGTCGGCTGTGCCGGCCAGGGTGCATCTTGTGGCTTTTACTGCATATGAGACATTGCAGGCCTGTTCTCAGGAACTGCCAGGCAGACTGGGAATCACAGTCACGGTTAATAGCAGCGAATTGCCAGCTCTTGATGGGTGGGTAGTCACTCCTTTCAGTGGTTGCCCCCTGGGGGAGAAGGTAGAAAAACAGAGGGAGGGAATTAGAGTGACTTTGCACAGTTGAGCAGGTTCATGCCGCTGGATCAGTGGCAAGCATTGGCAGGGCTCCACTCTGGGGAGGCTCAAAACAACCTCACAGTCTCATTTTTACCAATTGGTGCTGCTGTGTCGCCAGTGGTGCCCAGGGATGGGGGGGGGGATAGGGGTGGGGGCTGGGGCAGGGAAGGGAGGGGGCGCTGGCAAGGCGATGAAGGTGGAAGTCTCTGCTAAACTGAACAAACAAAAAGTCTCCTTGATACTGGTTAACTTACCCCAGTTAGCCCTGTGCTAACTAATTGTACCAAACTGGTATTTGAAGTTCCCTGGGTGATTAAAGAGTTGGCTCACAAACTCTCTGCATAACCTTAATTTTTTCAAGGTTCTTTGAGTGGAGAATGGCTTATAATAATGATTTTGACTAATACGATTTTTGACATGCAACTTTAATGCTTAACCTTAGTACAACTCCAGAGCATTTCATGTGTACTCAGCTGTAAAGAGTGATGATTTAAAGGGATAATATAAGAAAAAGGTCGTTCTAGAATGAACCTCTAACAAATTGCATAAAGGGAGCTTATTATTCCATGAGTATGGGGATATGCTGCTCTTCTGATCATTTTTCTGCTTGGTTCAAAAAAATTGTTGAGACATGAATGGGAGAAGAAACAGGAAAAAAATGAAATAGAAATCTGCAAGCAAGGAACATTCTTTTGATGGTTATGATTTCGTCGCCACTAAAAAGGCTCTACAATAATGTGGTTATTCATCTCCTCTTTTGTTTTGGGTGAAGAATTCGCTCTAACAAGAAAATGCTGTTATTGGTCGGAGGCTTGCCTCCTGGGCCGGACCGGCTCCCCAGCAACTTGGTTCAGTACTACGATGATGAAAAGAAGACGTGGAAAATACTCACAAGTGAGTGCCTTTCTTTCTTTATTTACCCACCTATTTATTTCAGCTTAGAGCTGTCTCGATGAATTCGAAAACATGGCTAATCAAATTAGACATTTTATTGATTTGTTACCCTTTGGAGGTCTGTTTATGTACCACAGGGGATTTAGAGTAAAAGACTAAATTAACATTGCAGAGGTGCCAATTTGGTAGTCGAATAGGCCTAAATTAAACTGGCCTGGAAGCCCTGTGTGAGTTTGTGTCTCTGTGACAGAGAAGGGTGGCTACAGAGATGTTCCGAAAGAAATGGCTCTGTTCTTTTTCCTCTTTTTCTTTCTTCTTTCTTTCTTTCTTTTCTTTCTTTCTTTCTTTCTTTCTTTCTTTCTTTCTTTCTTTCTTTCTTTCTTTCTTTTCTTTTTTTTTTTTTTTTTTTTTTGCTTATCGAAAAGTGAAAGGTTGGTTAACAGCCCCAGTAAATTTTCTCACATCATGAGAGGTGTTTATTCATTGTCTTTGTTAACTAACATTCGTGTTGCCTTTTAGACATTTTCTGCTCATTCGCCTTTAGGCTGTGAGACTGGGTCTTAGAGAAACCCTCCCCCTGAGAGAGCGGTAGCAATGGCCGCACAGTTTGGTCGGACAGATATCCGTGGCCTGTCCCAGCTGATTCAAGCACACTTGCGAACTTCCACCCAGAGAGCCTCTTCCGCCCCTCCCGAAAGGGTGATTGTGTTTTACGGCAAACCTCTTGCCTTGGGCGCTGAGATTTGGAACTTATTGTTACATCGGTTATGATTCCCAATCCGACTCAGTCATGGAATCAAAAATCATCATTTCTTGAGTGCAGCAGGCTGTGTGCACCAGTCCCCTCGTGGGCACAGTGGCTGCACTGGTCAATAAAACTAAATTTTAACTGTCAAAATTGCCCAGAGCTGTATAGATAAAATAATAAATGAGTAATTTTGATCCATAAATCAAAGCCATACATTTAAAACCGACAAAAGAGAAAGTTAGGTTTTCTTTGGCATGTGTCTTTTAAGCGGTTATGTGCTTTATCAGATTTTTTAAAAATCATTTCCTTTCCTCGTACTAAAAGCCCTTTAAAGTAATAGAAACAGGAAAATAGTTTGCCCATAAGAGCAGAAGAGGCGCAAAGGCATGTGAGGTGGCGCTTGAAATAATGCCTTTCGGAGCTGGCTTACCCCGGCAAGACCGCCGGTAGCATCGTCCAGGATCTGCAACGAGGAAGCTCCCTGGACACACATGCACTACGGTCGTAGGGAAGACGTGGGCAGATAGTAGCGGGAAGCAGAAGGAGGAGGGAGTAAAAATAAGTTACAGATCCTTAAAATGGTTTTCACTCTGAAAGGACCATTAATAGAGATTTGAACATCTGAATGAGTGCCCAAGCTGTGTTTTCAAAGTAAAACCAAAGAATCGATTATCTGACACTGATCAGTAGAGAAAGCCTACCCAGAATAAGACACGCATGCTAGGAGGAGGAGAAAAGAAAAAGGAGAGACAAAGATTCTCGAAGAGAGAGGACAGAGACATAGCGGCCAAAGAAGCGATAGTCATTCGCAAATCTGTCTGCTTTCCCACATACACCAGGCAAAGCCCAATTTGCTACTGGTTTGAAGCCCTTCATTAAAGGCAAAAAGATTAATTAAAACATCATGAATAATACCTAAGGAAAGTCTTAGTTTCATTTTAAAACTTGTTCAGAGACAGAGTGATCACTTAGTCTCCAAACGGGGACACTTCCGAGCATGACATGGGGACCCATTGAATATGCTTGGACGATAGATACAGGCTGGAACGTAGGGTCACCCTACTCAGATTTCTCACATTGGATGATTTAACTCTTAACTTAGAAGGATGTGGTAAGAAGGCATGAACTTGAATCAGTCAGACCTGGGTTCAAACCCACGTCTGTGACCTTGAGCCTGGCATGTCAGTGTCCCGAGTCATGTCTTCTTCATTTTGTCAGCACCATTGGAGTATTTTTAAAATAAAATTGCGTTTATATGTCACCTAGCACATAGCGTGAGCTCAACCAAGTCCAGGTGTAATGGCCATTATTTTTTTTTTTTTTAAAGATTTTATTTATTTGACAGAGAGAAATACAGCAAGAGAGGGAACACAAGCATAGGGAATGGTAGTGGGAGAAGCAGGCTTCCTGCTGAGCAAGGAGCCCCATGTGGGGCTCGATCCCAGGACCCTGGGATCATGACCTGAGCCGAAGGCAGACGCTTAACGACTGAGCCACCCAGGCGCCCCTGTAATGGCCATTATTATAACACCACCAGTCTGAGGACAAGGACTGTGTGGACCTTTATACCCTAGAGGTGTCAGTCAACTCAAGCTCTCCACGCAGAGGGGAGACCGATTACACTGCGACGCGGTCCCGGAGCGGGAACCTAGCTTCCCTAGTTTTCCTGTGTTGTCTGTGGTAATCTCCAGACTCAGACGTAGAGATAAAGGACTGTCAGTCGACTCCTTTCACCAGGTTTGGAATGGAAGAAAATAAAGACATGAATGTATAGAAAAGTTCTTGTAATGGAAACATACTCAAAGATCTTGAACCTCTTTTCTATAGTCAGGCATGCTTACAGCTTTGAAATACATATCTACTCCACTTACACTCTTCGTTTCCCTGGGACTTGTACTTTAAAAAATAGAGTTTATTACCTGCTGGGCTGTGACCACATGGCCCCAAGTGAAGGCATATTTTCCAGATTTGTTGGAGACAGAGATAAACAGTGTATCTGGATGATTTCTGCTGTTGGTGTGTATTTTTTAATTAAGGCATCCTATTTGGCTAATAAATAAGTCAGGTCACTGACAGATTTCCACGCTATTCGGGCCATCTAACAATAAAGGAAGAAATGTTTCTCACTGGAATAGAAAAAAAAAATCCAAATTCTCCATAAATCCAACGAAGCATTAGGGATCGCAGAGCTTCCCACTGCCATTCTTTTGACCCTGAAGGACCCCTGAACTTATTGGCGGGGAGATGTGGATGGCAGCTAATGCTAGCAGACAGGGCCAGGCTTGGGGTCTGTTTATCGATTAAATGGCTGTCTCCACACGCTAACGAATACACTAACTGGCAAAACCCTAAAACCCGAGGTTAGCTAGAGCCCCTGAATCTTAGAATCTTTTGCCCACGTGGCTTGGGCTCACATGTCTCAACCTGTCTCATAAACATGCTCCTTCGAGAAAGACGGCATTCCTCAGGCAGGGGCACAGAAACCCAGTTATGGGAACCACACGGCTTACACGAATCGCATAACAAAGAAGAATGCAAAGGAAAGGCAGTCATCACTCTCTTTACACCCTACCCTGTTATGTGATGTTTTAGAATCACAGTTTAAGGGGTACACAGATAATAATAAATTGAATGGAGGAGGTTGAGTAGAAGGGAGAAAGTGGATCGACAGCACGTAAAAGAAAACAAAATCAACCGTCAGCCAGGCCGCGGTCTGGTCTACCCAAACAGCAAAGGGAACAATTACTCTCCCTGGAAAGACTGTATGGGTAACAGGCTGACACAGATTGCATTTTTATCTGCCTCTTTGGAAAAATCATTGAATATAACATTATATAATTAATGTTGAGACTAGTGACAGAGCTCCGTGGTCTCTCGCAGAAGTGTTGGGAAATAACACGTAAAAATGACCGTAAAGTCCTTTTGTCAGTGTAAAATGTTAAGTCATAGCAGTAACATTGGCATTGTTTTTCTCTCGACTGTTAATACTAGAAGGGAAGTTGGGATGCACTTTCTTCGTTCATTTTATTTTACAGCACTGCTCCCTGCATTTCTCACTCCTGCACGCAGTCTCCCGTTTCCTTCTTAACTTATTAGAAAGCAGTACAGGAGACATGAATACTAAAATGGCCAGTGCAAAAAACATCCCTTCTGCACTTTGCAGGCCCTAAATCCTTGGCGCAGGGATCCAACAAAACAATTCCTGTAGCTGCTTCAGACTTTTTTATAACACGTCAAAGTTTTTATGAAGTCCCCGTGTGGAAGTCCTCTATGTCCTCCACCCCCCGCCCCCTCAAAGGACAGCACTAAGGACGCATCTCCTTTCTTCCTGCTGCCCATTGGCCAAGTCCTTCACTGGTGGGGAAAGGTGTTTCCTGGGGACTGACTTTCTTCTTCCTGCACTTCAGACGAGACATTCTACTTGTTAGGGGCTTGTTACTGCTTTCTGTGAGCGATGAGGGGGGAAAGGACTTCAAAACAAAGATCTGTCCTTCCATGTGCCCATGACGACTTTCCTTTAATAATGTCAGGATGAAAATTAGAAGAACTAACTTAGAAAGTCATCTTCCTTCTTCTGGCCACCTCTGTTCCCTTTGCCAGAGGTAGGGGGAAATGCCTTTTTTCCCTTCTTCTTTTCAGTTGATTTGTAGCTCTGTTCTCTTTCTGTTAGTGCAGTTGGGGGCCTTGTATTTTTTGGGGGAGGGAGGGCTTGTATTTTTCAGTGGCAGGACCTAAAGGAAACCATCGTGTGGAGATTTCTTGGGCTGTCTCCTCTGATCCCTGGAGGATATTGAATTTGATCCCATCCACATAGGAGGGGTCTTAGGTCTGGCTGTCAGTGATTTCTCTTAGGAGAGTCGCAAAGAGGGGCCCCTGGGTGACTCAATGGTTAAAACCTCTGCCTTTGGCTCAGGTCATGGTCTCAGGGCCCTGGGATCGAACCCTGCATCGAGCCCCGCATCGAGCCCCACATCGGGTTCTCTGCTCAGCAGGCAGCCTGCTTCCTCCTCTTTCTCTGCCTGCCTCTCTGCATACTTGTGATCTCTCTGTCAAATAAATAAATAAAATATTAAAAAAAAAAAAAGAAAAAGGAGAGTCACAAAGATCAGAGGCTGATGGACTCTTCATTT
>CM053616.1:30762335-30809101 GCA_028646535.1 Procyon lotor
CAGGCAGAGGGAGAGGGGGAAGCAGGCTCCCTGCTGAGCAGAGAGCCCGATGCAGGGCTCCATCCCAGGACCCTGAGATCATGACCTGAGCTGAAGGCAGAGGCTTTAACTCACTGAGCCACCCAGGCGCCCCTTCATTCTTTTTTTAAAATATACTTTCCAGAGACACCTGGATGGATCAGTCGGTTTAAGCATCTGCCTTTAGCTCAGGTCATGATCCCAGGGTCCTGGGATCGAGTCCCACATCGGGCTCCCTGCTCAGTGGGAGCCTGCTTCTCTCTCTGTCTGCTGCTCGCCCAGCTTGTGCATGTGCTCTCTCTGTTTCTCTCTCTGACAAAGAAATAAAATCTTTAAAAAAAATAAAATATACTTTCCATAAATGTTAAAGGAATAGTACCAAGAAATCAAATCTTGTATAAGACAGTAAACTTCAGTTCCAAAAGATAAATACAGGTTTGATCATATCCAATACCTAATAATTGCTGATTATTCAGGAAATAATAAGCCTGCACACTTTGCTTTCACTAGGACTTCTTTCCTTGGCCCCTCTGTTTCTTTTTTTTTCCCCAAATATGTTTATTTTATTTTTTCAGTGTTACAAGATTAATTGTTCATGCACCACACCCAGTGCTCCACGCAATACGTGCCCTCCTCAATACCCACCACCAGGCTCGCCCAACCCCCCATTCCCTCCCCTCCAAAACCCTCAGTTTGTTGCTGGGAGTCCACAGTCTCTCATCGTTCATCTCCCCCTCCAACTTCCTGGAATCACCCTTCCCTTCCTTTTCACAATGCCCTCCATGTTTTTCCTTATGCTCCACACATAAGTGAGACCATAAGGTAATTGGCTCTCTCCACTTGACTTATTTCACTCTGCATAATCTCTTCCAGTCCCGTCCATGTTGATACAAAAGTTGGCTATTCGTCCTTTCTAATGGAGGCATAATATTCCATTGTATATATGGACCATATCTTCTTTATCCATTCACCTGTTGAAGGGCATTTTGGTTCTTTCCACAGTTTGGCAATTGTGGCCATTAGGCCCCTCTGTTTCTTGACTTCAGTTTATTTCTTTGAGGATATATGTTGAAGGGAAAGTCAAGTTAGTCAAAAGCTAATAATCATTTCTTATGATTATTTATTTAGAAAGAAATAAAAAGTAAATCAATTGAAGGTTTTATAGCTGTGGGTTTCCTTTATTTATACTATCTTTAGACCTAAACCCCACAAATTATTTTAATTTTATTTAATTTCATTTCTAGACAGGGATGCAGCATCCACAGATAATACATTTCTCATTGCAGGAGAACCTCAGAAAACAATTAAGTGCTTCCAGAATGACTCCAAAACTGCCTGGGAAGAATTTAGACTTATTTAGAGACTTCATTCCTTCATGTAACAAGCAATTATTGAATACCCACTCTGTGCTTAGTGGGAGGGTAGAATGTGGATAAAATCATCTCCCCTCTCAAGAACCGGAGGAGACAATTACAATAGAGAATGTTTAAGGAATAGAGAGGGGAGGCTCAAGGTGCTAGGGTGGGAGCAGAGAAAAAAGACCCCTAATCTAAATGTAAAAGGTTAGGGAATCTTTCCTCAAAGTGACCTTCTGTAAAGTTGAAAAAATGGGTAGGAATCATCAAGGCAAAGAAGCAGATGAAAAGTATTTTAGTAAGAGGGTCTACCACTGGGAATGCCAAAAGGCAAGACAGAGTTGGTGCCTTCTAGAAACTGAAATGAATTTGTGTTATCTATAGGAGAGTCTGAGGTTGGGAAAGTAGGTGGTGGGCTGGAGGATTAAACAAGAACCATATTGTATGGGACTATTTCATGAAATTGTTAAGATCGGTTTAAGAAGTAAGAACTGAGTGGAGTCCCTGGGTGGCTCAGTCAGGTAAGTGTCCAGCTCTTAATTTTGGATCAGGTTATGATCTCAGGGTCATGATCTCAGGATTGTGAGATCAAGCCCCATGTCAAGCCCTACATTGGGCTCTGCTGGGTGTGGAGCCTGCTTAAGGTTTTCTTTCTCCCTCCCCCTCTGCCCCTCCCCTCTCCAGAAAAAAAAAAAAAAAGAACTGAGAGGTGTTAGTGAAAACACAGTGACACAGTGATCTAAAAACTTTATACAATAGCATGACAGTTATCCTTTCTTAGCTTGGAACTTTTTATTTAAGTTCATGAAGTGATTGTTTCCATGACTTTGGACAAAGAAGAAGGAGAGAGAATTGTGTTTGGACTTTTTAAATATGTTAGCATCTAATTTTACCTTCAATGAGCTCAATTCTAATTTGAGATACATGGCTGCACATTGCTATATATCTTGAATTATTTGCTACAGTGTATTCATGCACCAGTGCATTAGTGGATTTTTCATAGATTTTTTTTAAAAATATGTGTGGTGGTCACTTCCAAAACACTGTATCTTAAGGAATTTGGGTGCCTGGCACAACTAGTTCACTTTATTTCTGGTTTATACCTCCCTTGAATATAGCAATTGCTTCTTCTCCAGACAACAGCATGTGTACAAATAATTCTGATGCTTTCTTTACATATAAGCTGTGGTACTTGCTACTGAGTCTAGTATACAGGGGGAATGAGTCATATTTGCTACTTAAATGTGCTCTGTGTCATTCTTAGGCAAATTGCAGACTGTCTGGCAAGCCAATGAATGTGAATACGAAGAGATAAATGGTCTCTTTGCCCAGCTCTCTCATTTTACACATTAATTTCATTTATTCAATAAATGTAATTAATATCTTCTACATAGCAGCCATTGTTCTCAATACAGAGAAAACAAGGCTGAGTCAAAGCAAATATTATCATGCCTTCACCAATATTTGAGCTGGGGGGGGTGCCAGCATTGATAAATAATCCAAGATAGCAATATGTAATAACAAAATGTGATAGTTATCTGAAGGAAGAGCATAAAGGTGTAAAAGGTATGTAAGATCTCGTAATGGAGAGACCTGATCTAGTTCAGCCTTCTTGGAGAATGCCATCAAAGAGGCATTTGAGCTGAGAACTGAAGGATGAGACAGAGTCAGCCAAGTTAAAGATGCGAGAAGAAGATTGCCTCAGGTTAGTTAATAATGAGCACGAAGACCCTGTGGAAAGAAGATGCGTGGCTGAAATCAAAGAGTTGGGGTTCTGAAGAAAGAGAGGACAGGTGGTGAAAGACGCTCTCAGAAACCAGACCAGACCATCTATGCTCTTCTACAGCAGGTTCACAAATTTGGCTTTTACTTTAAGTGACTGAAAGAAGGTGTCATACCCAGAGTCACACGATGATTAAGTGGCAGGATGAGGAATAGAACACTGGTCTCAGTATTTCCATCAAGCTGTGCTGCCTCAGGTACCACACCAATCTGTCTCACCAGCAAGTGCCATTAGTCAAGAATCCAAGCAGATGAATGGGATGTAATCTGTGCTGACCCATTTCACTCATGAAAATCTAAATGGATCCAATATACTTGTCATAGTACCACATTCAGAGAATAAAACTAGTACAGGTTAATTGAATGAGTATCCTAGTCCTAGAGATTAATTGGTTTATGGACTAAACTGCAAGTAATGATATGTAAGTGATAAAATTTGCATTTAATATTATTGACAAGCCATAATTGAATGCAAATTTCTTGACATTTTTAATTCTGTCTTTGAGGCAGTGTCAAAAATGGAACAACAAAACCCACCCCCCTACACACACACACACACACACACACACACACACACACACACAGCCACATCTTTCAGGACGGAGAGATCTAAATTGAAATATACCCCCAGGCACTTGCTGACTGTGAGCCCTTGGTATGCTGCTTTCACTCTGAGATCTTCTCACCTGCAAAGTGAATATAATTCTACCCATCTCTTAGAGTTATTGTGAGAATTAAATCAAATAATACGCATAAGGCTGTAGGCTCAGCATCGGGGAAGATAGTTGTTCCTTAAAAAAAATTTTATTCTGTGTTAGTCTATTTTGCTTAGAGCCAAACAGAGGAAAGCAAAAGATTAAATCTTGCCTTCTGCTCTTATCATCAGGAGTTTGACAAAGAAGATACATCTTTGATTCAGAATGAAATTTCTATTTCTAGCATGAAGCCATGTGTATTAGTCAGGTTGGACTGGATTATGCTGTGGTAAGAAACCACCCCCAAATCACAGGGTCTTAAGCCAAGAAAAATTTATTTCTCACTCATGCTACGTGTCCGGTGCGAGTTGACAGAGAGTACCCGTTCATCAGAGTCAGGGAGGGATCCTAGCGTATGGGGTTGCATCTTAACATGGATCTCTACCGTCAACGCGGTGGGGGCAGAATGTGCTGTGGGGTCTCGCATTGGCAATTAAAAGTGGCATTTAGCATTTATGCTCAGTCACAAGACCACACCCCATTTTAAGGGGACAGGGAAGTACAGTCTTCCCCAGGCTCAGGAAGAAGAGAATCGAAGTATCTGGTGAAGAGAGCAATGTGCCTACTATAATCTGTCCTCCTGGACATTAAATATTCCACGTCCTCTCCTGGTCATGCTCAAAGTACGCTTGCTCCTTCACATAAGGGAGAGGACCTCAAATCATGAAGCCCAGTGATGATCTCTGGGTCATGGAAAGTCATCCCAGTATCGGGCTCGTTTGTTCTTGAGCTTGATCTGGAAACAAACTAAACAATCAAATTACCTAGTTTCCTCCCACATCTCACACCGTGATGGGTTAGGGACAGGATGAGCACAAGAAGCATTTTCATTTGGAAAGAGCATAGCAGTTTAGCAGTTCCACCAAACAGACATTTTGAAGGGTGCCTATCCAATGTTGTGTTCCTTGATTTGGGCCCTCCCTAGTTCTGATCGTCGTCCTGTGTTCTCCGTGGCCCCTGGCTCCTCCTTACGGGACAGTCTTCTTTTTCCATTATCTTCTTTGGACATATCTAAAGTAAACCTGAGACTATGCCTTTTTTTAAGTACCTTTCACGTCTGTAGATATTTAAGTCTCTAATTTTCACAGCCTCTTTTAATCCAGGCCTGTTGCATCTTTTGGTAATTAACTCCCTAGAAAGCATAGCTATCTTCTTATGTTTAAATCACTCCATGGCCACTGACCACATCCACAGTTTTTTTCTGATATACTTCTTAGATTGCTTTTTCCTTTTTTTTTAAGTTCCTTTTTTCTCTTTTTCACACACACACACACACACACAAATACTCTATATATTTATCAGTCTTTAATGGGAAAGCTCCCTTTTTACTCTTTTCCCTGAGTTAGAAGAATTTACTGAGTATCTCACCCTTTACTGAAACTTTCTTCTAAGATACTCTAATCTGGTGAATTACTGTGAAAGCCATCTTAATTTTGTCTTTGTCAGTTGAGTCGCAGTTTACCTATTTTGCTCAAAATGCACCTCCCTTTGTGTAGGATGCACAAAACTGAAATCTTTTACCAGATGAGATTGAAAAACATTACTTATTCCAATACTGCACACTCCTAGATTTCTGGGCTCCATTTCCTTTTGCTTCTGCTTTGTTTGTGAGATCCCGTGTTTTCCGTAGCTCTGGCCAAGCGCTACCCACAGCAACCAAGGCACATTGTCGACATTCTGTCTTCCAGCCTTGGAGTGGAAGATTATTAGATAAGCAATCCGCTAAGTAAGAGCAAGTAGCATTTTTGCCAAGTGGTGTTCCATGCCATAACGTGCATTACCCTCCTTCCACCATCTGATCTCAACTCCCTTGTCATCAGCCACTGTGGGCCTTCTTGATACCGAAGCCTGTTGTCAGTCAGATTGGGGGAGGCTAGGCTAAGGGGTCATAACAGCAATCCCCAAATCTTTTTTTTTTTTTTTTTTTAAGATTTTATTTATTTATTTGTCAGAGAGATTGAAAGAGAGAGAGAGAACAAGCAAAGGGAGCAGGAGGTTGTGGGGGAAGCAGACTCCCTGAAGAAGAGGGAGAACGCAGGACTCGCTGGGATCATGACCTGAGTCAAAGGCAGATGCTTAACCCACTGAGCCACCCAGGCGTCCCAACAATCCCAAATCATACTGATGTATGTCACCTGTCTACAGTAGGTTAGCTGGAATTTCTGTTCGACTTCTTACAGCAATCCTCAGGTTTGTGACAATTCCACTATTTGACTTGTCACTCTTGCCGTGGCAAGAGAGAGGACAATTTCACTCAGATTCCTTAAGCTTCTCTGAATTTAGCACATTTTATTGGCAAAATAAATCACCTAGTGACACCTAACTTCAAAATGGGTAGAAAAGTGCAATCCTCCCAAGCTCTCAGAAGGATAACCCAAATATTTCTTTAATAGTGCTAATGATTACAAACCATGCACCCTTAAGTTCAACAAATAATTTGGTGCACCCTTCTTATCAAATGCAAAATATCCTCACTCCTCTTATGAGCAGTTATGCGTTAGAAGAAATAGCTCGCTGCTCCATGCATCTCTCTATCTGTTCCTGTCTCTGTGACTTCATCGTCAGGACCGATATTTATTCACAGAAGACTGGATGCCTCTATATTAAAGGAAATGTTTAAAAGTACATTTCAGGGGTGCCTGGGTGACTCAGTGGGTTAAAGCCTCTGCCTTCGGCTCAGGTCATGATCTCAGGGTCCTGGGATCGAACCCCAAATCAGCCTCTCTGCTCAGCAGAGAGCCTGCAACCCCCCTCCCCGCCTGCCTCTCTGCCTACTTGTGATTTCTCTCTCTGTCAAATAAATAAAATAAATAAATAAAATAAATAAATAAAATTTAATTTATTTATTTAAAAGTAAAATAAAATCTTTAAAAAAATACATTCCAAATATTATTATGCGTTGGGGGTGGAATTTTTAAAATTTTGCCTCCCCTCAAATAGTTTGATTATCTCTGACTTTATGTGATTTTTACTGTTTCTACTGCTTATTATATATATGTAAACTACTACTTATCTATAATATAGATATGCAAACGTGTATACAGATAAAAATTGCATAGATACACATAATTCCCATAGAACAAAATGGTTTTTATCATTTAAAGAGACCTCATTAAAAAAAGAATTGAAATGACTTTCAAAATTACAACAAAAAAATGGAAAGATAATTGGGGTGAGTGATTCTTGTGTGCAAATATCTCCATCAAAATAAAGGAGTAATTAAGACAAAGTGCAAATAAGCAAACTTTCTTTTCAGATCCCTGATATCACTTTGCACTGGAATTCGGAAGTAAATCTATATTTCACGACTCTCTGACCAGTTAGAAATTGGTCTTATGTAACATACACAAGATGCCCTCCTGAGTGGAGAATGATCACTCTGATCACACCTTTATATTTATTAATTATACTGTTTTTGGTGGAGCAAACAGTTGTATTTCATGGGAGGTACCCTAAGAGCCTGGCCACATTCAGCTGGCTTCAACAATGGTTTTGTTGAAAGGGGAGTGCTGAGCAGACACTTTTCTTACCTCTGTGTCTGGATGCCAAGCCAAACGACGGCTCCTCACGGCGTGTGCTAATTATTAATCCTACCGGCATGCCTTGTTTGGTCATTAAGTCTTAATTTCTTTAAAAAAAATTAAGATCGAACTCCAGCTATTTAGCTAGAACAATAATCATTGTGAATTTCAAAGACCAAAATCTTCCCACATTTTTATGTCGAGAACCGCAAAGTGCTTTCAGAAAACCCTACTGCTAAGGCAATGATGTATCGCTTTCGCTTTCATTATATGTTTTTAATCAGAGCATGACTTCACACTAGACAAAGCGATGCTTTATGCATGGTCTCACTTGTTTTTGCTAAAATCTTTTGACATGATTAATTTTACTTTAATGCTTTTGTCTTGTTGTAATGGTAAGGATGATGGGTATAAACCAAGCAAAAATACATGATTTTCTATTATAATGCCTCTGAGCATTAAAAATATCTTAGATGAAAAGGGAAAAAAAAATCACAGGAGACTGGTCCGATGGAATTAAATTTCTTGCTACCTGAACACAGAGTACATGAGATTAAAAAAAAATGATTCAGTCATTGTTTTTAGTTTTATTTTTGGTATTTTTTATAGCAATTTATTCATCTGTATGATTGGATCTGAAGAGGAGGAAAGAGATTGTGGCTCACAGATTTTTTGATCTCATTTGTCGCCTTGTAGCATTTACTTCCCTCTCAGTATTAAGGGACCAAAATATTAACCAATTTTATCCAAGGTGTGCCTCGGCCAGATGAAGGGAAAGCCTGCCATCCTTTTCCATGGTGATGCGTGGCACTGGATAGAGACCCCTTCTCAGCTATCCTAATTTTCGATCTAAAAGAATTAATATGGTATCCTTGTCCAAATTACAGAAAAGCAGTGATGTAAATGATTTTGTGAAGAAAACAGCAGGCCATTCAGGAAGTGAGACTTGCCATGTGAGCAGTTGTCCAAGTACGAATTCTACTGTAGTCAACTTTCTCCTTCTCCTTTAATAAATGATGGAGTTACTTACCCATATTACAAGAGTATGACACTTTCCTTTTTTCTACACAACCTGTCCGCTTGTTCTACTTGTCTCCCAAATAAATCATATTAACAATAAAAATATCGTAAAACATTATCTAATAGAGTTTTACGCAATGAAGGAAATGTTCTTTCAAACATCAAAGCCCAATACTGCAGCCACCAGCCACAGGTGACTATTGAGCACTTGAAATGTGGCTACAACGGAGAAGCTGAGTTTCAGATTTTATTTAGTTTTAACAAATTTCCACTTACAGTAGCCTCCTGTGGTAAGTGGCTTCTGTATCAACAGCCAGCTGGATGCTCGCATTTAGTCTGGAGAGCGTCTGCCAGCGAGCCTTGCTGGTCCAACCTATTGCCCTCTGTACCAGGAAAAAACTGTGAAATAACTAGAATCAAAGAACAGGCAATGAACCACATGCAAGCCCTCTTCTAGGTATTGAGTTTCACCCTTTAATGTCTCATTCTCTTCTTCCAAGTCCCCACTTTCTCATCTAGATTACTGGTATATTCATTTCTTGGAGCTGCCATAACAAAATACCAAAAACTAGATGACTTAAAACAACAAAATGTATTGTTTCTCATTGCTGGAGACTAGAAGTCTAAAGTCAAAGTGTCAGCAGAGCCATGGGCCCTTCCCAAGATGGGAGGGCAGAATGCTTCCTCTCTTCTTCCTGGCTTCTGACGGCTCCTGGTAATGCTCAGGATTCCCTGGTTTATAGCTTCATTCCTCCAATCTCTGCCTCGTTTTTCCATAGACTCCCTCCACGGGACGCTCTCCTGAGTCCAAATCTTCCTCTCCTTTCTTTTATAAAAACATCTCTCATTGGCTAATGCCGTCTGACCTCCTCTTGATTACATTTGCAAAGACCCTACTTCCAAAGAAGTTTATGTTCACAGGTCCTGGGGGTTAGGACTTAAACCTATGTTTTTGGAAGATGCAGTTTACCTCACTACCCCTAGCACATGATACAGATAAGGAAAAAGCACAACAAAACAAAGAGACACTTACTCTGTGGAAGGCACACAGTCTAGGCACTTCACTAGCATTTATTCATTTAATTCTTATAACACCACTAGGGTATTAGGCACTCTGATTATTTCTACTTGAGATGAAGAAATAGCACAGAGATATCAAGTCATTTGCTCAGAGTCACACAGATGGTAAATGGCAGAGCCAAAATGTGTCCCCACATAGAGCTCCAGACCCTGCACTCCTGTGTTCCTCATTACTGGAGTAATCATAGAGTACATATCGTAAAAAGAATTAAAAGTGAAGCAAGACTGGACAGGTCATTTCAGCACTTTTTGCAGAGTAAAATGGAATATTATCTGCACAAATTGAATATATTAATATCATAAATATGCATATTTGTTGAACTTTCTGCTATCCCCTTTGTTATTAATTAAAGATCAAAGGAAGAATATCGCATTGAATTATTCTTAGGGAAAATCATTCTAGAATGAGGTGAACTTCTTTTCTAGGGGACTTACGGCTCCTGCCACTGCTCTCTTGTCTAGCTCTCCCCTGGCAGAAATCCTAACTGTAGGATCTGTGTGCCAAGACATGATTTGCTAAAGAGGGAAAAGCTGCGCATGTCCCCTTGCTTGCTTGTCTGTTTCATCTTGTACTAACAACGCGGACGGCCTCCTGCATCTGAAGCGTGTTGGTAAATCTTAGATCTCTGTTTCCTGTCCGGTCGTAAATTTGTTTGAAGTGTTTCATTACTGCAGTCACTAAGTTTACCAAATACCAGTAGCTGCTCTTGTGTGTGCATAAACATTTCCTAGGATTAAATTACTCCTTCTACTTTAGAGCTTTCATTAAAAAAAAAAAAATGATAAAGCTTCCTTTTTTGTCTTTATTCTTATCAAAAACCCAAGTCCTTTTTTCCCACCTGAGTGATAATCAAAAGATCTATGTGCCCATGAATTCAGGAGAATTGCAATGGTTATGTGCTTTCAATCTTATTATTAAATTTGCAAGGTCTGCTATCTTACAATTGTGTTTGTCACAAATACATGTAAATAGGTTTCTAAACCTACTTCAGAATATAACCCAGGATGGTTCTCCTATTTCGCGGACGTGTATCTCTGATGTCCAGTTCCTATGCTAATCTCCACATCAGGGTTTCATCATCATCTGGTCTCCGCCCTGAACTGAAAAGCTCAGTAGACGTGAGTCCAGGATGAAGGCAGAAGGGGGCACTACCAAGCGCTCTGACTATACAGAATAACCCTTCTTGACCTTTGGAAAACTGTTAAGTTTCCCAGGCTCTTTTCAAAAAGAAAACAGAAACATGAAATACCTATCTTTTGAAGAAGCAACTTAGTTTAGTCACTTGCAAATATGATGGCCAATGCCTGATTGTACCATGATCTGAGGAAAGCCAGAGATAAGGGTTCAATTCCCTCTATGACTCTGCTGGCTCCGAATGGAGGGAATTCTTTTCCCAAGCCAGGGGCTGTGCCCTATGGTTTCATCGAGGCCTCTGTGACTGTTGGTCCCACAACCCCACTGAAAGAGAGGATGGAACGGTGTGAATCCATCAGCGCTGCTGGCCAATAACAGGACACTGATCCTGCTGAAAGTAAGTTAGTGGCACCATCCTCGTGCGCGTTGCTTCCCTAAGAACTGACGGGGCTGGACGGGCATAAAGCAATACCTTCTGAGCTCATCTGAGTTTCACTTGTTTGCAGTGTATGTCCCTTGACAGAATGCAAACGCATGACTGTAAACACATTTCCCAGAATAAAAAATATCTACCACAACTTTTCCTTTGGAGAAAAAAATATGCTAGTAGTAGTTGTCTGTTCAGAGGGCAATGAACTTTTTCTGTAAAGGGCCGGATAGCAAATCTTTGGGGTTTTGCAGCCATGAGGTCTCTGTCGCCAGTACTCAGCTCTGCCATTGCAGCGTCAAAGTAGCCAGAGATGACACAGAAGTGAATATGCGTGGCTCTGTTCCAGGAAAGCTTTATTTTAAAATAGGTGGAAAGCTGGATTTGACCTGCAACCTATAGTTTGCCGACCTTTGCACTCTCATATAAGGACATAACTATTTTATTCACAAATCATACTTCTTGATAGTGAAACAATACTTATGGTCTCACAACTAACATTTTTTAGACTAAGTCCTTTACCTGCATTAGCTCATTCAATCTCCACAACAATCCCATGGCACAAGATCCACTAGCACTCCCATTTTATAAGGGAGGAACCAAGGCATTAAGAGGTAAAATAGGGGCGCCTGGATGGCTCAGTCAGTTGGGCATCTGCCTTCTGCTCAGGTCATGATCTCGGGGTCCTGGGACGAATTGAGCCCCAAGCCTGGCTCCCTGCCCAGTGGAGAGCCTGCTTCTCCCTCTTCCTCTGCCTGCTGCTCCCCCTACTTGTGTGATCGCACTCTCTCTGTGTCAAATAAATAAATAAAATCTTAAAAAAAGAGAGAGAGAGATAAAATAACCGTCCAGTGCCCTGAGTAAGAAGCAAAGCCAAGGGGACCCCTGGGTGCTGCAGTTAGTTTAGTGTCTGACTCTCAGTTTCAGCTCAGGTCATGACCTCAGGGTCTTGGTTGATCAAGCCTCGCTTTGGGCTCCACTCACGGTGTGGCGTCTGCTAACATTTCTTCCTCTCCTGCCGCTCCCCTCGCTTGCTTGTTCTCTCTCTAAAATAAATAAATCAATCTTAAAAAAAAAAGAAGAAGAAGAAGCAAAGCCAAGATTCAAACTCAGGTAGTGTCGCTCCAGAGATCACACGATCACACTCCTACATCACAAACCATACTGATTCTCAGGGAATATTTTGTGACCTTGACAGACTGCTCTGAACATAAATGAAACCCTTCCTCGGCCAGCAGCAGGAAAGCAGATGCTCTGTCCACCTTGTTGACTCACTCCGCCCCTTGCCTGGCTCATAGGACACAGCCCACAGACAGTGGGCAAAGGCTGAATTGGGGGATTGCCTCTCACTCTTGCTAGCGCCACAAGCCAGTCCCCAGAGGAGCTAAACATTGGCTCAACAGCCACTGGGTCCTCCAGGAGGTTATCTGCTGCTTGTGCTGATAGGTTGAAAGACGTCAACCTTTCAAAGATATGTCCAGCCCTTAAATGGATGCAGTTACATTTTTCTGCTTGTCTTAATTCTTTGAACTTGCAAGTATCTGCTGTGTAAACCAGCCTCTTTTCAGACTATATATACAAAAGCAGGAAAGGATAAAAAGATGAGGAAGGGAGTTTTAATTTTAGCAACACCAAAATGAGCATGAATATTTTATTTTATTTTATTTTATTTTATTTATTTTTTATGGAATCGTTTGAAAGGCCTAACTTAGACTAAATACTTCAGCTTTGGAGCACGAACATTTTAATTGAGCATTTATTATGTGACCAGCATTGTGTTGAACAGATTGCATACATCTTATTTAGATCCTTTTTTAAGGCAGATGTAACTACCCTGATAAGAATTTAAAAACTAGGGAGGCGGCAGGGTGGGGGGGGGTGAGGGGGTAGGGATAGGGTGGCTGGGTTGTGGACATTGGGGAGGGTACGTGCTATGGTAAGTGCTTTGAAATGTGTAAGCCTGACGATTCACAGACCTGTACCCTGAGGCAAATAATAGATTATATGTTAATTAAAAAAAAAAGAATTTAAAAACTAAGGTTTAGGATAACTAAATAGCTTGTCGAAAATTACAGTTAATATTCCAAGGCACGATTTTTCTACTCATGGATGCGTAACTACTGTATGACACTGTCTTCACTGAGATGCTCTCTCTCAACCTCTATGGTGTGAGGCTGTATAGATGGAGAACTTCTTTTTGTAAGCCATTGTGCTGCGAGCCTTTCATGGGATACTCAGCATGACAATTTGAGATTGAGATCATTATTTTCTCCATTTATTAATGAGGAAACCAAGGTGAAGGAGTGTTTCCCAGATAGCTTGGTGGAGCCAGAATATGAAACTAACCAGTTGTCTTCTACCTCTTCAGCTCAATGTTGCACTGCTTTTATCTTGTCGGTATGATTTTAAGCATCAGAGTAGGCGTGTATGGAATGCTCTCCAGGATAATGGAACTTTACAAGTGTATTTATTGGATACATTTTATCCTCATAACAATCCTGGGTAATATCCCTATCCAGTCCTCAGATGTGGAAAGCACATCCAAGTCTATCATTCATTGAGTCGCCCAGAATGACCCTGTGAGATAAACAGGTCAGGCATTATTATCACTATCTGACATATGAGGAAACTAAAGTTCAGAGTGGTTAAGTGACTTGTCAAGGTCATGCAATAATTGATGAATTTGTGACTCAAACCTGTGGCTTCTGACCTAATTTAGTTTAGTGTTCTTTCTATTAGGCCTCTATATGTTCTATGAAACCTTGTTAGGAGTTCTTTGACCTGTAACTAACATTATTTGATCTCTTTCTAACACGGTATTTTTTTTTTCCAACTGGATTATTTAGAAAAGTATATATCAGAAGCCTATAATTCACTGGAGCCATTTTGAATGGAAAGTAATTAACTCCTTGTTGCAAATTATGCAGGCATGAGAACTCACAAGCTGCCATAGGAAAGCTGAAGCATACTTGATGAATAACACGAGATTTCGGCAGGAAGCAGACCTAAGAGCTGCTCCCCCTTTCCTATGCCCTGGTGCCAATACAGTGGGGCACTGTTCCCACCCAAGTCTGAAAGGCAAAGAGGGAAAAGTTGGTGGAACCAGGGACAGAGGGGCTGTGTTGAGGAGATTTACCGGACCTTCATTCAAACCAAAGACGCAGCCCACACTGACCCAGAAGAAGGAAGTCAGGGGAGCAAATACCCTGACCCGCCTCTTCCCCTCCCCCGAGTCTTCTGAAACCAAACCAGCCACAAGCCAGAGGAAAGGGAGCCCCTAGATGTGGTTGGTACGGTTGGTGTCTGGAAGAACCGAGCAGGGTCACCGGGGGTGGTGAAGGGGTCTGCAGGGGTGACCCGAGGAAGCCCACCATTCACTGTCCTTCAGCTGCCTTTTATTACAGACCAGACTCAATGATTGAAAATGTCAAAGTGCAGATACGTTTTCAGTTCTTTGGAACTATGATATCTACTTTAGCTTCCTCCAGCTCCTTAACACATGAGCTGTTTTATATTTTCTACTGGGTCTAACTGGCTCACCACCAAATAAGCAAACTGGGAGTAGAGGCAGGTAACCAAGGGCCAGCGACATGATACCAGCAAGCCTGTCCTCCAGTAACATGTCAGGCTTGTCGTCGGGATGATCCCAGGCCCCACGCACAATTAGAATAAACAGGAGTGTTTGTTTGACTTTTAAAAGATGAATTACTTTTCTTCTTCCCTACGATTCTTTTTATGAATGGAAGACATTCTCCATGGTACAGCGTTGTGCTTTGCCTACCTTAATGGTAAGAAGTAAAAATCAGGGGGCACCTGAGTGGCTCAGTCAGTTAAGCATCTGCCTTGAGCTCAGGTCATGATCTCAGGGCCTGGGATCGAGCCCTGTGTCGGGCTTCCTGTTCCGCAAGGAGTCAGCTTCTCCCTCTCCCTCTGCTCCCCCTTACCTCATGCTCGCTCGTGCTCTCTCAAATAAATTAATAAAATCTTTAAAAAAAAAAAATGAAGTAAAAATTAGTGGTCTGATTCACCTTTCCCAGAAAACACTGTTGGTGTCTCTAGCAAGAACTGAGACTAATGTCTCCGGTAGTGTGGCTCACTGCTGGGCCCTGTGAGTTCCTTATTCACAGAGCACAGCTCTGCTCCTATATTCACTCCTCTCCATTTTCCCCTGCTCCTCTTGGTTCCATTTTCCTCTCACATTTTTGTCATTGTCGTTCCTATCATGTTAGACTTGAGGCTCTTGTTTCTGATAAAGCAAAGGCACTGTGTATCCAAGGGATGGCATAGGTCTGAGCTGGGGCTGTCTCTAATGTGGAAGGAAAAGCCATTACCAGGAGGGTCTTATGGGACAGTCATCCTGTCTCTTTTTCAAGGTCAGATGGGTAACTGCAGATCAAAACGGGTGAGTCAGGCAAGTGTGTCCCCTGTGCTTGTGCTCTGAGACGGAGACTAAGAGAAGGCTTCTCCAAACTTGTGTGAGAATTAAGTGTTCTAACATTCTTCACCACATAAAGATTTTTAGATTGGTAACTGAGGAAGGCCAGCCATGTGAAAAAGAAGAGCTTGATTAATTAGCCATTTAAAACAAATGTGTCAAGGTTGGGGGAGAGGAGGCCTTCCCTTGAGTGAGCAAAAAACAGGTAAAATGTAAATTTTATGGGAATCAAGCCTGAACAAATGCTCAGTGAATGTAGATGTCAATAACGAATCCTTCTTAATGAGTATTATTAACTTCAATAAAAATCTAGTTTGAAAGTCATTCTTTTCCTTTCTTTTATTCCTTAAATTGGTGGTTCCCATTAGAAGGAGCTTACCTCTTACCTTTTACCTCTGCCCGGTCTTTACCTCTGCTGGCAGACGCCTGCCGCACCCCCACGTCTCTCCAAGGCCGCCTGGAGGTGTGCACCCCTCTGCAGGCTCCCCAGTGCCCATGTTTTCTGTCAGCAGGATTTTAAATATGGACTTTGCCACTTTTATTTTCCCTTTCCTACTAATGTTACCTAAGTATCCAGAGGCATGGGATTGAAGGTATAACACTGGTAGAGTGGCTCAAAATTCGCTAGCCTCGGAGCGCCAGCACGCTGCTGGCCAACATCCGGGGAGAGAGCCTTCTCTTCAGAGAACGTACTCTGTTCTCTGCAACTCTACTACTGTGTCATCATCATTCTCCCACATTTCCACTTAAGAAAATCAACGTGAAGATCATCTTAAAATACATGTGTTGCCAAAGGAGTAGAATAACTTGAGGAAGAGGAGAGGAATGATAGTTTTTAAATTGTTAATATGTGAGGAAGCCTGGTGGGCCTGGTATTGAACTTATGAAGAATAAGGAGGGTTTTGTTGGGCAATCAGTTTGGTCCAGGAAGCATCCATTCCGCACTCCTAGCACTTCTGATATATCCTTCGCCTCAATGAATGCCGTATCTTTCCGGTGAAGTCATCTTCTTATTCTGAAAATGTAGCTTTGGGGAAAATATACTTTCTCAGGTAGCTTCCTGGATGCCTGTTTTCAAGTTACTCTTCAGGTACAAGTGTTTGGCAAAACATCATGTTCACCTTCTTCTCATCCCAAACACCCTTCCTGCTTTGTGGCATCCATGGTGGTTGGTGACGGACCACTAATCTACATTTCCTTCCCCGACCTCTCTCTTGATACTGACTACTGTATTTCCAACTGCCTCCTGAACGTCTTCTCCTGGACTCAGAATCATTATCTTGCCTTCAAACCCATTGTCTTTGTTCTGTATTGCAGTAAATGACATCTTCATCTCCCCAACCTGAAAACTTAAGTTTCATCCCTGACTTGTCCTTCTCCTCTGACCCCTTCTTCATTCTGCCAATAAGTGTTATCATTATTATCTTATGTTTTAATCCGTATCTTCATCTCCACTCCCATTGTCTGTCCCTTTAGTATAAAATCTTCGACATCCTGAGAACACACAAGATGAAATCCACCTTCTCAGCACGGCTTCTGAAGCCTGCCTCCCCAGATTCACTTAGGTTCTTTCTCCCATCCCAAGCTTTTTCCTCCAGCTTTTCCAGACCAAGTGCAGATCCCTTAAAGGTAGTCCTTCTAACACTTCAGCCATTGCTCAATCCCTATCTTCCGTGTGAGATGCCCTTCGGTTCTAATTCCGCATGTAATCGTGCAACACTTGTTCTATTTCAAGCTTGGTGCAAGGAATTTGGGATATAAATGAGACCATATTATTAAGGTCTCCACAATTTTCACAAGTGAATCAGTTCTAAAATCAATTAATAATTAATAATAACTAATAATAATAATCGATCAATCAAATACAAGTGCATCCATTCGCTCTAATACGATAGGCCAAGATAAAGGTAGGTCCAGAGCATTCAGGGAGCACAGACGGTTGCAACTACTCAGTGGTGCACCTCCCTCTGACCAGGGCTCGGGGTCACTCCAGCCCCACGTCTAGCGAACAGTTGCTGCTTCCTCTGCGGTGTCACAGAGACCTGCCTACACTTACCTTAGAGAACTTATTGTTTTGTGCGGTAGTTGTTTAAATGTCTGCCTTCCTAGACTGCAAGCAAGAGTCTTGTGTCTTATTTATCTTATAGCCACTGTGTCGAGCACATGTAGTCATTAGTGAGTAGAGTCTGAACCGCAATAGCAGCTTGCAACCCTGGCCATCAATAAACTCACAGGCACCAAAGCCACTTTACCTTCACGTCGTATTGATACACTGATCAATGTGGATGAGTGTTACATCAACTTGTTTGAGGTACACACACGTACACACACACACACGTATATGTATATGTATACACACATGCATGCATACATATGTACATAATGTTACATACATATGTAATGTCACATAGTGAGACCCCAAAGTGCTTATAGTTGTTAATGATGACAGAAATATCCAACTTATCCAGATCTTTGAGTCGTGGACTTAAGGGATATTGACATATTTATAGTTCAAGGTCAAAAATTGTGGGCAAGCTTTGACAATATATTCTTTCCTATAGAATGTGTACTAATTTCCTACCATAGTTGCCCAAAACAAACTAGCCAAATATTTGTTGAAATAGTGTGTTTCCATCAAATTGTAGGACAGTGTATTATACATTTTGGTGAAACTAGCAAGTGCTGTTTTTACAAAGTAATCATGAAAGTTAAACTGTAGTAATATTGTTAATTATATCTATATCACTATAAAAAGACACAAGGATTAAAAATAGAGTGGGGCATAGGGTGTCTGGGTGGCTCAACCGGTTAAGCTTCCGACTTCTGATTTCAGCTCAGGTCATGATCTCAGGGTGTGAAACTGAGCCCCGAATTGGCTCTGTGCAGGGTGTGGAGCCTGCTTCAGTTTCTCTCTCTCCTTCCCTCTGCCCAACCCCCTTGTCTCTAAAAAAAAAATAGAGTATGAGCTCATTACAGTGACTATAAAACATTGAATTTTTAAAATTCTGATTAATAAATCCAATTTAAGAATTGGCTTTCTGTGTAAAAGAGGCTTTTGGATAAAATATATGACACCAAATACTGAACCTGTATTCCAAGTTCATTTCATTCAGTAAAAATACACCTCAATCTAATCAGTGTTTTGGTGCTAGTGCCTATTGACGTTTAGTATCTGGCCTCTCTGGCTAATCATAAGACCCTTGGTAAACCACTTATGTGTTCATAGGCTTGGTTCTTTCTGTTTTAAACTCTAGAAAATAATCCCTGCCTACCCCACAAATGGTGCATGGGAAAGTCCCTTGTAAACTGGCAAGTGACACACAAACGTGATGAGTTCTTGTTCTGGCCAGAGAGAGAACAACATGAACAAGAGCTGAATGTGACATTGCATTTTAAATTGAGGAAACCACAAAGAGTTGGGACCTGCTGAAAGGTGGGTTGAGAACAGGTGTAAGGGGTCAAGTGAAAACCATTTAGATCTTACTCTATAGTCAGTGGGGAGTCACCCAAAAATCGTTGAGGAGGGAAATAACATAATTAAACCTGTATTTTAAAAGCTAATTTAGGGTGAACTGGAAAAGGGGAGATTGGAGACAAGCTAAGCTTTTATTGCATAACCCAGGCGGGAGATAATAAGGGCCTGATTTACAGCAATGGCTATGAAAACAATGAAAGAATGGCAAAATTAGAACTCATTTTAGAGGTAGACATCATATGGGAATGCTGGGCAGTAGGAGATAATTGGCCAAACTGAGCTGATGCCTTTCCTCAGAAGAGGAAACCAAGAAGATGCAAGTTTAGAGGAGAATAGATTTAATCTTAAACATCTGTGTTGCAGCATCTCTGTGCATCACATCCAGACTTGTGCCTGGTACATTGCAGGTGACTCTTCGGTGAGCATATGCATGAAGAAAGGAAGAATTATATTTAAGGGAACATATCCAGAGAGGACTGGAATTGGTCTATATGACAGAGGAGAAAACACTAGAAATACAAATTGTGAAGTTAGCATTAACCAAATATGCCTTGATCACCCCTGGGAAGGCCAATTTGGAAGGCGAGGACATTTCAACCTCAACCTGAGTTGATTTTGCTCGGATGAGCCCAGCCTAGACAGGCAGATGAGGAAAGCAGAACAAATAATATGTAAAGAATAAATTAAACCTAAAGCCTTCAGGAGTTATACTATAAAAGGTTCATATCTATGAAAGTAATATTTAAAAAAATTAAAACACAAACTAGATCTAAAACAATATAAAAAGTTTCTCAATATTAATTATACAAAGTGAAAGACTAAAACTGATCGTTAAAAGTGAAGCAATCTAAAAACTTCACCATTTATAGAATTTAAATCACTTTATCATCCTATTCTTGCACCACACACCCCCGCCCAGCAAGCAAGGTTTTTTCATGGCTGATGCATGATCAATTTATTCACATTTACCACTGCCCTTTGGCTCTATCCACTCTCTGAAGGATTAAATAACCAAAGGACAGGCTGAAAAGAGGTAACAGAAGAAATACTAATACTGGAATAATATATGAAGCAGACCACTGGTCATTGAATAATCATGAGTTGACTATCCTCTTAAAATATAGTCATCATTTATCATTATAGTCAAGAAATCTCATCTCTCAGCTAATGAAAAAATTTTCCTTAAAATTACTTCTAAATGTCAGATGAATGTAATTCAAAAAGTGAGAACATAAAATTAGTGTCTGTTTTCAGAAGCACCATTAAGGCCTTTTAGTAATTTCACTGACTTTTTAGATTTTTCAACTGAAGATCCACCTAGAGGTGTTTTTTTCATCTCATTATTGTGTAGAGAAAATGAACTTTGAGCAGTCCTTGTCAGCTCTGAGGCCCTGTTGGTTTGAAGACTATTTTCCCCACAAAAGATGATCCTATCCAATTGCTACAGTCATCTTTGACTATTAAAGATTCAGAAAGTTAACTGCTACTTGAAATGAGGAGCTATGATTCATATAGGACTTAGGTTAATATGACAAGAAAGAGTAGGAGATATGTTGAAACTATTTAATCATAAAAAGATCACTCATATTTAAATGCATGTATTATTTGTAAAAATTGGAGACAGTAATTTAAGGTAAAGGGGAGAACTATTTTTGTTCTTTTTTATTTAAACTCTAGTTAGTTAACATATAGTATAATAGTAGTTTCAGGAATAGAATTTAGTAATTCGTCACTTACATACAACACCCAGTGCTCATCACAGCAAGTGCCCTCCTAAATGTCTGTCCCCCATCTAGTCCATCCACCCACCTCCCTTTCAGCACCCTTCAGTTAGTTTTCACTAAAATGTTTGCTTCTAAACGGAAAGCAGGTTACTATTTTTTTAAAAATTAATTCAGGGATGCCTGGGTGGCTCAGTCGGTTAAGTGTCTGCCTTCAGCTCAGGTCATGATCCCAGGGTCCTGGGATCGAGCCCCACATTGGGCTTCTAGTTCAGTGGGGAGCCTGCTTCTCCCTCTGCCTGCTGCTCTCCTTGCTTGTGCTCACTTGCTGTCTCTCTCTCTGACAAATAAATAAATAAAATCTTTTAAAAAATTAATTCAATAAAGAGTAAAAGATACATCGTTGAGGCTACTTAAAAAAAAAAGTCATCCGCAGCTCAGTCCCTTTGCATTTGTCAAACCCCAAGAGAGAACTTTAAGGAAAAGGTCTTTATTCTTCCAACTTCTCAAAACGTCTGCTTCTTAAAGCAATTTATTTACCATTTAAAAATGTTGTGTGAATTGTTCCCTAAAAAGCAAAGAAAATCCAATCATTTTCTCAACCATGTATACACTATATAGAGAAATACAAGTTTATACTGATGCATGGACCATAGTTGCTTGTAGACAGAAGGGCAGCTCTAGATTCTAATTCATTACACCTGTGCCACATAAACACCACAGGACTTATGTGTACATCTTTCAATTACTGGAAAATCTGGCCTACTTTAAATACCTATCTTTAAATCTACTAGCACAGGATAGCACAGCTAAGTATTTGTCCACATGAGTTTCTTCCAATTTTTAGTATATGTGCTGCTGAAGCGAGCACATGTCCACATGAGTTTCTAAAAGAGAAAATAAATGATATTGCCGTCAGCACTGAGATGTGAAGTTTAGAGATAGGTTACTATGAACAGCAAGAGAATCAAAGCAAGATTCTGGTCCATCTCATGCATTTGGAATTACTTGAGAAAAATGAAGTGAAGAAAATTATATTGATCTTATTCTCCAGCTTGGAGTGATCTGCGTCCCACCCAAAAAATAAATGAACACTAGAGTTTTTAAAAGATTTAATTTTTGTCTAACTGTTGTACTTTTCCTCTTTGTTTTTGCTGGCCTCGCTTAGAGCCCCATCTCTGAGCATAGTTCTTGAGGCTTTTTCTGGGGGGCAAGCGAAGAACAGCGGACACCATCTAGTGGCTCCGTTCAAAATTGCAGCAGTCCGGGGAAGGCGAGTTTGAGCAGGATGCCAACCGACATGGCTATCTGCCGCCATGGCAATGAACAGACAGTTCTTCCTTTAGCCTTTGTCCTCCTGCCTGAAGAACGCAGAGGTGGTTGCCCTGAATTCCAGAGGGAAGCCCTCACTGCACATAAAAAGATTCAATCTAGGGAGTTAATTTAAATAGCCCACAGTTAAAATCCTACTTTATTCCGATATGTATCTATAATTACTCTGCTTTAATGAGAAGTTTTTACTTGCCTGCTTAGTACCGGGATTAATATTACTACTGTAACACTTTGTTGTGTCGTGAAGTGAGCAAGTTGGGTGAAAGAGGAAATAGGCTCCATTTGTGATCAGATGCTAAGTGAACTGCGTGTCTGAATCATCATCACCCGAAGCTGTGGTTGGCAGTCTGTGAGCTCCGGGAGAGCCACGGAGTCATTGCCAAGGGTCATTGAAGCCACCCTGGCAAGGCTTGTCGTTCTCTGTAAACGGAATCTGTGATGTCTTCTGCATACACTGAACTCAAAACTGCACTTGAAATGTAAAGGAGCATTACTCAATTGTCAGTAGTTTATTTGTTATGTCATTTTCATCAATAAATAGTAGTATATCACTCTCACCTAGGAATCATGAAAAAATATTTATTTATATTTATGTAACTTATTACATAGAAAGACAGATTTTCAAGAAATATAATGGTCCTGGGATGCCCAGGTGGCTCAGTCGGTTAAGCCTGTGACTCTTAATTTTGGCTCAGGTCGTGATCTCAGGATCCTAGAACTGAGCCCCTCATTGGGCTCCATGCTCAGTACAGAATCTGCTTGTCTGTCTCCTTCCCCCCACTCATTCTCTCTCTCTCTCTCTCTCTCCCTCTCTCTCCCCCTCTCTCAAATAAATAAAATCTTTTAAAAAAAATTATCTCTCTCTCCCTCTCCTTATGCCCCTCCCCTCCTCTAAAAAAAAAAAAGTATAATGGTCCTGATTTCAGCAGCCCTAATAATAGAAATTTGTTCTAAAGAGATAATCCTATGTTCAAAAACATTCACTTCAGTGCTGTTTATCACAGCAATTAATTGGACTCAAGCTTGTGTTTGATAGTTAAGGATTGTTGGATAAATTTTAGTTTATCCATACAAAAAACATAGCTTATCACTATTAAAAACTATAAATGGAGATCTATATTCATTGAAATGAAAATAGCTTACCATATATTCACAGTGGAAAAGAGCAGATTAGAAAAGCATATATATCATAATCCATTTTTATCTCTTTGTGAGTAGGCAAAGAAAAAGTCTAAAAGGGTATCTTTAATCGCAAGAGGAATAAATACTGTATTTTATCAAATCTAGGATGAGAGAACGAAATCAAAGATGCCCTCTCAATTTTTTGTCCTAAACAAGTGGAAGGACAGGGTTGACATTGACTTGGTTGGAAGGGGGAGTAGTTGAAGGGGAAAGTCAAGGGTTGGTTTAGAGTACATTACGTTTGAGAGCCCATCTCATACCCAAGTGTAGCTATAAGGTCATGTGGCTGGAAGATCACAATGGTAGTGTGTATTGACACAGGTGAGAAGAGATTTAAAGGGCATGCTCTGGGGGCATGCCAACATTCCAGACAGGAGATGAGAAGGAGGCAGTAAGGAGTGGGACCAAGGAACAGCCGATTGGGTAAAAGGAGGATCCAGGGAGAGTGGTTGCCCAGAAGGACACAGGTGGAAGGAGAGTGATCTACTATGTTAGATGCTACAGATTCTGTGAGACGAGCACTGAGAAGTGACATCAGGTTTAGCAAATGGATTTTAATGTAACAACAGCTGTTTCAGTGGAAGGACGAAGCTAAAAGCCTAACTGGAAAGGGTTTAAGTGGAATTGAAAGGGAAAAAATTGGAAACTCTGAGTAAAGACAACTCTTTCGAGGATTGTTTATACAAAGAGAAACAGAATTGAGACAGGAAGTGGAGGATATTGATCTAAGGAAATCTTTTTAAAGATTTCTTTATTTGAGAAAATGAGAGAGAGGAAGAGAGAAAGAGAGATGGGGGAGGGGCAGAGGGAGCGAGAGAGAGACTCTCAAGCAGACTCCCTGCTGAGGCGGAGTCCATCAGTTAGGGCTTCTCAGGACCCTGCGATCATGACCTGAGCCAAAATCAAGAGTTGGACACTTAACCAACTGAGCCACCCAGGCACCCTGATCCCAGGAACTTTTTTAAGGTAGCAATTTAACAGCATTTTTCTCTGCAGATAAGAGAGATCTGATAAAGAGGGGAAAGACTGATGATGTGAGACATGATAAAATTGCTGGGGAAATATCCTTGAGTAGTTGAGAGAGAATGGAACCTAGTACACGAATGGAAGACTTGACTTTAGAAAGGAGCAGGGACGACCCATCCATCCTTAATAAGAAAAGGAAGCAAAAGCAAAGGCAAAGTATAGGTGAACTGGTGCAGGTAATTTGGTATGTATGATGCTGGGAGCCTGTGGGAGTTCTTTTCCAAATGTTTCTATTTTCTTAGTGAAACAGAAAACAAGGTTATCAGCAAAAGTAAGTCAAGGAGCAGATGTTAAAGAGTTGGAAAGAGAAGATGTGAAATTATCATTTAGGACAGAAGTCAGAAAACTTTTTCCGTAAAGGGCAAGATAGTAAATATTTTACCATTTGCAGGCCATTAGGTATCTGTTGCAACTATTCGACTCTGCCATTATCACATGAAAGCAGCCACAGACAATATATAAACTGATGGGTGTGACTGTTACAATAAAGCTTTATTTACAATAACAGGAGGTTGGCTAGATTTGGCCCATGGGCCACAGTTTGTTAACCCTTGATCTAAAAGAATGGAATAAGGAATGGTCTAGAGAAACATGGTAGTAATTTCAGACAACAATATTATGAATTAAAATGAGACCTGTTCTAAGCTAGGAGCAAAACCAGCCACTTCGCCATCACACATGATGCCATTGGCCTGTTGGTTCCAAATCTATAGTCCAGCTGCCCTCCTGCCCCAGTCAGTGTGCACTGCCTGCCCCTTGCTCAACACCAGATCCACACCCCTGCCTCCCAGATCAAAGGGGACTCAATCTGAGACTCTCCCTCTCAAATTCCAGCCCCTGTACTCAAATCTGTGCACAAAAGTTGACATACTGGCAGAATAAAGCAATCCAAATGGTGACACTAATTCTGTGGAATTTGTAATGGATAAAAGGAGTGTGCTGGGTTGGGAACATCTTCAACGAGCACATCAAAGAACAACACATACAGCATGATTCTGGTTACTAAAGGAAACAAACGCAAACCTGGCCTTTTACATGGAAGTTTGAAAATGGATAGTGGGCGGGGGGGGGGGGGGGGGGGGGGGGGGGGGGGGGGGGGGGGGGGGGGGGGGGAGTGCTGGTTAGGACATCTGCCTCTAGGGAGCAGTGGGGTGAGAGAAAGGTGAAGGAAGCTTTTCCTTGTACACACCCTTCCTGTATATCTTTTTAAGTTTCTAAGACAAAAGGTCAATAAAGCAAACAAACAAAAATTAATTAATTAAAAAAATAAAATAAAACAAGGCCTATTCACATGGCTGTGTGAATGTCTCTAGCCACATTCAGTTGTGTGGGTACCGACACAGGGCTGGATATAACCAAGATTTGGTTTTGCACTGCAAATAGGAAGAACAGAGAAAGCAACAAGAGAGTTGAGTACGTATGCCAGAAAATTGTGATGAAGATGAGCAAAGAAATCTAAGCTGAGTCAGGGGTGGGGGGAATGAAGACACAGGGGTAGGGTTCTGAAGGACAGTGAGAAGGAGGCAGGTTTTAATGCATGAGCCTTTCTATTAGCCTTCGATGCTCAGATACTCTTCCTGAGGAAAGAGGGCACTTCATTAACTATATTGAGCTAAAAAATGACTCAAACTTTGTTGGCTCATGGTGCATACAGTAGTCATCATTCTGTGGAGTAGATGTAAAATTACTCCCCATTTTATCACCATGAGGGGAAAGAGAATCCAAATCCAATTTGGAAGTCGTGTTTAAATGACAGTTTTGGGGCGCCTGGGTGGCTCAGTGGGTTAAGCTTCTGCCTTCAGCTCAAGTCACAATCTCAGGGTCCTGGGATCGAGCCCCACATCGGGCTCTCTGCTCAGCGGGGAGCCTGCTTCCCCCTCTCTCTCTGCCTGCCTCTCTGCCAATTATGATCTCTCTGTGTCAAATAAATAAATAAAATCTTTAAATGACAGTTTTGCCTACAATTATGTCTACTTTCTTAGTTATTAGGACTACTCCCTCTCTTCTTCCCCTTTATTATATAAAAATTTTCTTGTCTATTTTCTCTACACAAATAATGCTTATACCCATGGATATAATTTTATTAATGGTCTTTCTTTTTTTCTTTTGATTTCTCACCCTCCCATTTTCTTTGCCTCTTAGCCTTTACATGTGGCTATATTTTACTTTTTCTGGGTGGATGCTTGAAAGTGTTCATACTCTTCATGTTTTTCCCTAAAGAACTTTTTCTCTTTCACTGGATTTATGAGCTTTAAGATGACAGCTCTCTTTATTTTATCAGAAACACACCCAGATGAGGAAAGAATGTTGTTAGCAAGATCTAAGGACAAGATCTACTTCCTGTTCACACACTTCATGTTTTACTCACCTCCCTAAACCTTCCATTCCTTTCTACTAAGAGTTGTAGACTCTTTGGTATTCGGGGACCTCTGTGACCTTGTCTCTCGCTACTTTTCCAACTTTACATCCCATTGCTCCTCAAACTTTACTTTACACTTCAGCCCCACAAAACTGCCTAACAGTTCCCCAGCCACTATGCGTCTGTGCACACAGATGGCATTGACTGGAATTCCCTGAGCCCCTTAGCATTGGTTCATTTCCCACTCTTTTCTTCCCAGACTCAACGCACACCCACCTGTAGCTATTATTTTCCAGGACAACTAAAGAATTTACTCTTCGTTTGCCTTGTCTTTCTCTAAACTTTGGACCTCTATCACATCATCAACTAGTCTGCTTTGCATTGAATGTACATATGTACATTTGTAAATTTTTCCTCTATCGGATGTGATCAGGGACTATGCTTGCATTCTCTGTTTCACACACAGCACACTGTAGGTGTGTAATGTATGTTCTGTAAAAAACAAATGAAATCTCTTATACTAGTGAAATATGTGATTTTAGGAAGTGAGTTTAGACCATTTTAAGCACCACCAATATCACTCTTGAAAATGTGGGGACCCATGCCACTTCATCCTATCCACATACTCAGATGTGATATTTTGGGAACCACACATTCCAACTTCAGTACATCCAAACTGTAATTTAAGTCAGTTCTCTATCAAATCCAAACAATTTCATGTTTTTATTAAGTAGTTAATATCACAAGTAACGGAACTTTGCTTGTCTGGAAATGTTTTGCCTTTCGTAACATTAAACAATGTAAAATATTTGGTGGAGGAACCAAAGAAAGGAAACGATAAAAGAATTAACTTTTATAGCTTATCTGTAATGAGCCAGGTGCTTAACATACATTATCCAACTTCATTGAATCCTCACAAAGGCCTCGTGAGGTAGATATTATAATCCATATCTTCCCAATGAAGAAATTCAAGATGCCTAAACTCATACAGTTAAATGATATAAAACCTAGATCCATATGACACTGTACCCTCTTCCATCTTAAAAGGCAAATTGCACAAAAGTCTCCAATATTGAACCAAGTAGCTGAAGTCTCTTGCTTATTGAATTACTATTTCACCTTAACCAAATTGCCTTACTTTCTCCATCCAAACCATAGAAGTATTGGTTGCCAGTTACAGAAATTCAGTTCAGTATAACTGAAACTATTTTGTCATTAACAAATATTTACCGGGTGCCTACTATGTGCAAGACATTGCTCTAGGCACTAGAGATTGGGTGGCGGCCATGATAGTCTTCACTAGAAGCTAGTATAGAAACCATTTGTAAACGAAAACCCTATATAATGCTAGGCATTATCGAGTGCCCTCAGGAACATTAAAGCAGGGTAAACAAATGGTGGATGACAAGGGAGGCCTTTTGTAATGGGATAGTCAGAGAAGGTCTCTCTTTCTAGCAGACACCTGGGTGAAGTTATGGCGTGAGCCATGAGAACACAAAGGAAGAATGTATGAGGCAGAGAGACCAGCAAGTGCAAAGTCCCTCAAAGGGGAATGTGTTTGTGGTGTTGGGGAGATCCCAGGGAAGCTAGGATGACTGGAGCACCACTAGGGAGGAGAGAATGGTAGAAAAGAGGGTTGGCAAGGTGGCCAGCAGCCAGAGCTTATGGTCTTTCTGGCCATTCTGAAAACGTGAATGTTTATTCTAAGAGTGGTGAGAAGTAAGGAAGAGACTGAGTAGAAGTATCATCATCCAACTTGACTCCGAAGAAGGATCATTGTGAGTGTTCTGTGAAGACTAAGTGTGAAAGGAACAATGAAAGCAGGGAGGCAGGGGGATATTGGGAAGGTCCCTGGGAGAAAGAACTTATGGGACCACCTCAATGGGAGGGCGGGGCTGCACTGTCCTTACACGTGACTCTGAAACAAAATGTTGAAATCCTGTCAGGATTCTTTCTCCGTGAGTCTCTTTTCTCCTCACTACACAAGCTCCTTTGTTCAGACCTTCTCCTCCACTGCCACAAGCAGCTCCAGGATCTGTGGTCAGAAAGAAAAGATTGCTTCTTGTCAGCTCCAGTACAAAAACCCCTCTGAAGGGACTGGCTGGGTCATGGGACCATCTCTAGAGCAATCATTCACCGTGTCCAGCACTGTGGTCTCGAGCCCAGCTTTGTGGCCCAGAGAGTGGGATGCTCTAAGGAGAGTTGGAAGGACCAGCAAGATGAAAGAAGTTTGCATTCTCTAGTTTTTTTTAAGGCCAAGGCAGGGCCCCTGTGAGGATGCAGAAGGATGTGATGTGTGGAGAGAGATGGAAGGTAGCACACTGCTACCTAAGCCAAGGCCCAGGGACTCCTTCCTTCTTTAGATTTCTCAGGCACGATGCTCCTACACCACTGTGGTATTTCTTCCAAGTGGTCTCAAATAATGTCTATTTAGTGTTTCACCTAGTCTATGAATTTTCTGAGGAAATCAATAAGAGCCATAGCGTTACTTTCTTTGAGAAAGCCTCTGGCATCTCTGACAGGACAGAGTTGGCCATTAGCAGATTCTCGGGAGAGATTTACACATTGATTCTAACCAGAGGAAATCTGGAACCCATGCCTCTCCAGCTAAAAGAGCTCCTCAGGAGTCCAGAAGCATAAACACAGGCGTCCATGATCAGTTTCTTGAAAGAGCTTCCCACATCTCAGGCCAACTAAAAACAACTTGAATTTTTCCAACCACTGGGCTTTCAAAACCTCTCTGTTGGATGTTGCATCTGTCCCTGTGGCCATACCTCAGGACATCCTGAAAGCAGCCTCAGTTACACTGCGATATTAAATCAGAACCTCATTCTCTCGATGTCCTTGCGGAGTCTCTATCTCCTGTTGTGTCAGAGATTTCCAAGACCACCCTTGGGTTCAGTGATTCACTGGAAGAACTAACAAGATCAACATAGAGTTGCACTCACAGCTGTGATTTATTACAGTGAAAGCATATAAAGCAAAATCAGCAAAAGGAAAAGGTACAGGAGCGAAGTCTGGAGGAAGCCAGGGGCGAGCTTCCCACAGCCCTCTCCAGTGCGATCCCGCAGAACACACTGATTTCCTCCAGCCTCAAATTACAGCATGGAAATGTTGTGAAATGTTGTCAACCGGGGAAGCTCATTAGAGACTCCAGTGCTCAAGGGTTTCATTTGCAACTGGTCAGGTGGACCTCCAAACTTCCATCTTCCCAGAAGACAGGTGTTCGGCATAAACGTCATTGTTTTTCAGTCTGGGCACAAATAGCCACTCTTGAGGCGGTGAGAACAGTCCTGAAATCTAAATTCCCCGGCATCAGCCAAAGGCCAATCTTTCTAAGAAAGGCCAGGCCTTTCTAGGGAAAACAGTCTGAGGCCTGTTGTTCGCCCTTTCCTGCACTGATGCTGATGTGAGAGTGAGAAAGGCTGACCCGCCCTGGAGGAAGAATCAGCCTTCCCAGGTAATCGGGCTCCACCAGGCTCCACCAGGGATAGATCTGAAGAGGAAGGCACAGAGAGAAAAGCTCTTATTTACCTAGTGTTTTTAGAACTTGGCTTTCAAGAGACAAATGCTATAAAGCTGACTTTGTTTTCGATGAACTGTCTTCAGTGGTTCTGTTCTAAACCTCTTTTTAAAGATTTCGAATTAGGGGTGCCTGGGTGGCTCAGTCTGCTAAGCATCTGCCTTTGGCTCAGGTCATGATCTCAGGGTCCTGGGAATGAGCCCTGCATCGGGCTCCCTGCTCAGCAGGAAGCCCGCTTCTCCCTCTCCTACTCCCCCTGCTTGTGTCCCATCTCTCACTGTCTCTCTCTCTCTCTGTCAAATAAACAAACAAAATCATAAAAAAAAAAAAAAAGATTTCGTATTGTACCATGGGCTACCCATCACATAGCTTCTATTATTAGGGTCACCTTGACCTAGCAATTGGGTGGAGGATTCTCTTGTGACTGTTCTAGCCAAGCAAGCTTCCCATGCATCAGCTCAGCCTGTGGGAAGATACTGAGTTCCACTGCCCCCACGAAATCCAGAAATGTGGGCCACTTCTACCGCAGCTGTCTCCTTCCACATTCCCATCCCAGCCAGCTCCAACCAGTTTCTTGCCTTCACATTTCTCCTTGTGCCTGTCAAGCCCCAAGAGACGCAGAAACATCTGGCCCAAGACTCTTCCACCAATTTTTGTCTTTGGGGTGAAGGTGGGAGGAGTGTTCTGTTCTCCTACAGATGGAAAATGCCCGAGGCTCCAACAAATTCCCACAGCACACTCTTAAGGAAAATTCCCCACTCACTAATAGTCTTCCAGCCATTGTATATACAGGCTAAACAGGGATGTGCATATGAATGCACACGTGTGTGTGTGCGCGCGTGCGTGCACGCACGCGTACACGTACACGTACAACCAGACAGAACAAGGTAGGGGTCACTTTTAGCTAGTCCTGCATAGATGGCCTAGCATATATCTTTAGAATAACTTCAGCCTCAGGGTCTCAACCTAGATTCTAAGACGGGAAAGGTGCCAAACATTCGTGCACATTCATAAATGTATTTATAAGTAAATATCACTCAGCTTTCAAGGGCTGTCTAGTGTTGCCAGTAAAAAAATAGTGCAAAAAATCAAGAAGAGGCAACTTCAGTATTTTTCATTTTTCCCTACAAGCTTCTCTCTTTAGATCTGCACAGCCACAATTCTCCACTTTTCCCAGCAATGTGGATTTCAGAACTTTCTCAAGACGGCTCGAGGTTCATACCACCCACCATGGGCTCATCTCCAAAGATTGTGGGCTGCGATTTCACTTCTTTTGTGTGTTCTAAGCTATTGACTTAGTATATTCATCACTGCCAGGCTCAACTGCCCTAGTATTTTCCAGATTTGACACACAACATGAGTTTCTGTGAGCGGGGCCAGGCACACACCATGAAATGGTCATGGGAGGAATATACAGCAAATCCTTCTGAATCTTTGCAGTGACATATCCTTTGAAGTCAAATAACTACCATAGCATAATAACACACGGAAGCAACAAGAGCAAGTGCAGGGAGGGGTGGCCTGAAAAGAACAGAAGTATTGCTCATAGTTCTGATAATCCTACCAACTACTTCTAGAAATATCAGGTGACTCCAAATGTCGGGAGAAATTTAATTAGAGCAGAGGCCATTATTGCTGGGTTGTCTAAGGAGAGAGTGCTCCAGAGGGCATCTGAGTTGGGCAATAGGACAGCTGCCTAAAAAGACAGTATAGATAATGGTCCATCCCTTTTTTTCATTCCCACATTCCCAAACACATTTCGTCTGGCCTCCACAAAAGAACTGATACTGTAATATTATGATCATAATATTCAGAACATTTTGGAAATTAATTTTAACTATCAGTTTTTATAAAATAATCTAACAAATAAAGATAATATCACTAGTGCTTAGTCCAAGCTCCGGCACATAGTAGAAGCTCACTAAATATTGGTGGAATCCATGTTCTTCTTGCCGATAATGACTTTTGCTGCTGTAACAACCTGGAAATGCCTATTTAGCCCTTATGATTTAGCTTAAGCCTCTTCTCCTCAAGCACTATGTATCCTATTTCATTGTTTATATGTTGTCTTTCACTGTGAGCTCTGGAATACAGAAATGGTCTCCCAGGGGGGCGCCTGGGTGGCTCAGTTGGTTAAGTGTCTGCCTTTGGCTCAGGTCATGATCCCAGGGTCCTGGGGTCCAGGCCCAGTCGGGCTCTCTGCTCAGCAGGAAGCCTGCTTCTCCCTCTTCCTCTGGCACTCCCCATGCTTGTGCTCTCTCTCTCTCTCTGTCAAATAAATAAATAAAATCTAAAAAAAAAAAAGTGTCCCAGAGTTTAGCACAATAACTACTAGTTCCTCAATACATGTTTTTAAATGAAATGAATGAACAAATGAGTTGTTAGACAAGTAATCCTTAAATGTACCTTTTGATATCTCATGGGTTTTAATGTGAACCACTAGTGTTCACTGTCCAATATTGAGTTTATGGGATCTATATCAAAAAAACTCTGTGCAAATCCTCATTACACAGACCATACCCATTTCCTTCCCCCTGCCCTCAATGATCTGGGACAACTAGGGGGCCATCATCTAAGAGACTTTAAACTATTTAAAGAACATATTTGCTTCCTTGTTGCTGGGCCATCCACAATGTAAATAGTCCAGGCTCCCTTGACCTTTATCAAAGGTCTTATTTTCACAGTTTTAAATAGTATGTACTGCTCTGCTACTTCAATTCATTTAAAGAGTTTACTGTTTTTTTAGTGAGGCTTTGTAGGTGTAGAATGAAAGGTGCAATTTCTCACTGCTCCAGAAAAATAAAATCAGGAAGCTAACAAGGAAAGAAGGGTCTTATAGGAAGGGACAAACATTGGGGCACCTGGGTGACTCAGTGGCTTAAAGCCTCTGCCTTTGGCTCAGGTCATGGTCTCAGGGTCCTAGGATCGAGCCCCACATCAGGCTCTCTGCTTCCCCCTTTCTCTGCCTGCCTCTCTGCCTACTTGTGCTCTCTCTCTGTCAGATAAATAAACAAATCTTAAAAAAAAAAAAAAAGGAAGGGACAAACATCAAAGCACCAGCATGTTTCATCAACCTGTCCCTGCAGACACAACAGTTTATAAAAGAGAAAACAAAACAAAACAAAATAAAACACAGAACTAATCATTGGAAGAGATTGTAGTTTTTATTCCCAAAGATGTTTTACTTTCCAAAAGTGAAGATCAAACCATATTTAACTTCAAACTAACATGGCAGGAAGTATCCAAAATTAAATAGTTAATATCATAATAACATAGTCATAATTTAGGAACATATTAGTGAAAATATTCTAATTAAAGTAAAAATAAGACTTTGAAAGTCAGTTTTGTTTAAATAGGTAACAGAAGTCCTATTTTTAAGTCCCCTTAGTTTTGCTGGTTGTTAGTGTTTCCCCAAGTAAAGTGCTCAGAGCTAAAACTGTAAATCAGCAAGGATTTATTGAAAGCCTTTGACCTTGACACAATTAGGTCTATAATAGTTCCTAAAGAAATATGTTACAATTTTTGAGGAACTTTCAAACCTCTTTTGTTTAAAACATGTATTGCTTATAGGGTGACATCTCTGCTAGAAGTCATAGATTCTGCTCTAAGGCACAACTATCCCCCTGCTTTTTTTTAAAGATTTTATTTATTTATTTGACAGAGAGACACAGCGAGACAGGGAACACAAGCAGGGGAGTGGGAGAGGGAGAAGTAGGCTCCCTGCCGAGCAGAGAGCCCAAAGTGGGGCTCGATCCCAGGACCCCGGGATCATGACCTGAGCCAAAGGCAGATGCTTAGCAGACTGAGCCGCCCAGGTGTCCCTCAACTTCCCTTTCTTCCTTCAGTTTCTCCCTCCTTCACATCTTCTGGGACCCCACCTTCCAAAAAGTAAACTCCACAGTCTCTCTTAGCTATCATCCATTCATTCATGCTGCTAACATTTATTGATTCACTAATCTCTCTCTCAATATTTTTAATTAATGTATTAGATATAAAAGCTCAAGCTAATGCCCGAGTTTGCCCCAGCACTGTGTATTGGGCACCGTGCTAAGCATTTAGGTGCCTAAAGCTATTAAGATGATACAGTCCGGCCCCAAGGAGCTCACAGATCTCTTGGTGGTAACAAACATAAGACAGGCAGTTTTAATATACTGTCATGATTTGGCAAGTGTACAATAAAGGCATGAGTTTAGTACCATAGTTACACAAGAGAGGAAGTATCAAAGCCCTACTCATTGTCAGGAAAACTCTCCCTTCGATACGATTTTGAACTATGAGAGAGAAACAGGCTCTCTTGGTTCATGCACAGCGTCCAAAACTGAATACACAGGCCCTTTTTTCAGGTTTATGTATCATAAACTCACTTCAATAATTTTGTCTCCAGTGGAACTATGGGAACTAGCTCAGTGTGCTCAGAACAAGTTGGTGATGAGGGAGAAAGTATCGGTAACCTTTGGGTTAATACAGAACTTAACTCATCACTGGATTCAGACCATGTAAATTTCTTTCAGGGCTTAATTTTCCAGACTAACTGTCCTTAGTGATCAAGTCATCCCCAAATATACAAACTACTATTGGTAGTTTGCAGAGATGGTATAATCCAAATATGATGGAAAAAAGTAATAGAGCCTTTTCTGTGGATTATTTATTCAACAGTATCTATCAAGCCCCTGCTTCGTGTAAAATGTTTTATTATGCATCTGTTTCTGTCTCCAGGGAATCATTGGACAAGTTGCTAGGTCTTTGCAGGAAGAATAGAGGGTAGTATTAAACTTTTAATTAGTAAATTTAATTATTTACTAATAAATTAGTAATTTAGTAAATTTTTAATTATTTGTTTCTCAGTTGCACTTACTTTAAAGTTGACGAAATTGTTTTTAAAAATTCCTCTATGATCCTATGGCAAGGAATACTCATTCGATAATTTTAAAATGGGGCATCTTTCTTTCAGGTTATATTTGTTTTCAACAACATGTGAATGCTATTTGAATTTCTTTCAGTGAGTAAATATTTCACAAATACACATTCTAGCAACATCGTGCTTCCAAAACATCGTTTTTATTTTGCCAATCTAGATAACTCCATAGAAAAAAACACTTCAAAAACAGAAATTGCATAAATTACAGATAACATAAATTCTGATATCATGAAATTGAAAACTCAACAGAAAAATTTTATGAAAGACAGATTTCGGGGCACCTGGCTGGTTCAGTCACTACAACATGACACTCTTGATCTCGGAGTTGTAAGTTCAAGCCCACATTGGATGTAGAGATTACTTAAAAATAAAATCTTTCAATAAAATGATAGACTTGAAATTTATGAAAAGATGCTCAACCTCTAGCGTAATTCAATATGTGTCCATTTGCATTTTAACTTGATCCCAATTGTTCACCTACCATAATGACAAAGATATCAATGTAAGAAGGGATGCAGTGTAACAATATCCAACAAAATCTAAAATGCAGCCATCCTTTGGCCCAGAAATTTCCCTTGGAGGAATCAGTCCTGCTGATGAATTCCCTCATGTGCGCACTGCTCGCCTCCGAGGACACAGCAGAGCACCGTCGGTAGCAAGAACCTTCCACATACGCCCCTTCTGTCCATCCCTAGCTTTACTTCCTGATCAGGCCTCCGTCACCCCCCATCCAGACCGCAGGAGGGGTGCTCTACCTCGTCCCCCTCTCTCCCCTTTCTCCCCACCCCAATCTACGGACATTCAGTGGCTTAAAACCCCACCAGTGCCTTTCCATCATGCCAAGAATGAAATCCACTCCACTTACAGTGGCTTATGAAGACCCATCTACCCAGCCTCAGCCTGCTTCCTGACTTCATCCCATGACTCTTTGGCCTTACTTACCTTCAGAGTTCCAGACACAGAGGCCTCTCTGGGCTTCCCAGGCACACCTGGTTCATTTGTGCTTCAGGCTTTCTCCACGTGGACTCACTGCCCCTGTTTTATAACAGTGCCTTCCTCTAGCCCTGCAAGCTCTATCTGAAACGCCATTCCCTGGCCACCCCAGCTAGAGCAATAACCGGACGCTCACTCCGTAACACGCCATCCCATTTTCTTTCTCCTTACATCATCTATTTTCATTTGGCTGTGTTCCTGTTCATTATGTATTTGTTTACATACTTCTCTCCCCTGTAATGTAAGCTTTATGAGAGCTTAGTTCCCTGCCGCATTTTCAGCAACCAGAAAAGTGTCTGCCCATAATGAGTGTTGAGTAAATGCTTGTTGAATGAATTAAGGATGGAATACATTATAGGATCCCCATCAAACAGAATACTGTGCAGCCGTTTAGAAAAAAACAAAAACACGCAGTGGTGGACAATCCAAGTGTTGTCTTCTGACCAAGCGTGCACTCTTACCCCTGCCCTGCCCTTGGTCACCCACCTAGACCTCATCTCAGATCTCTCTGTTCTGCTCTTCTTGCTGATTCATCCCACGCCTGGGCCTCAAGGCCTTTGTGCTTGTTATTCCCACACCTTTCCCCCGCATGGTTCCCTGGCTCACCTCAGTCAGCTTGAGGGGACTCACAAGGCTACTCCCAGAGGCCTTCCTCAACCACTAGGGACATTCTCCTCACCCCTGTCACTCTCTCTCTCTTCTGACCCTGCTGTACTTTTCTTCACTGCACCTGTCATTTGAAACAGAAGTGCCTACTTATTTGTGTACCTGTGTACGTGTGTACTACTTGCCTCCCCTGACTGGAACATTCCTTGACGCTCTTTCCCGCCATGACCTCCCCAGCAGGCGGAACACTGCCTGGCATAGAGTAGCAGCTGAACAAATATCTGACTGCTGGGGAAAGAGTAAGTGAATGCATTCATGAGCATAAAAACGCAAGGTACTAAACAGTACGCCCGGAGTGTGCTGCAGCCATTTGTATTAAAGGAAATGAGTCCTATAGATAAACTCTCGGAAAGGGAAATCCAGGAACATGCTAACGGTGATCGCCTCTACAGTAGGAACTGAAAGCCTGAGGCACAGGCATAGAAGGAAAACTTACTGGTCCTGCATATTCTTTACTTTGAATAAGATTTCATTTTTACCATGGGCATTAGCTTTAAAAAAAAAAATTAAGAATTATCTCATATTTGACAGTTTTGCAAGGTTAAGTGTTTGAGGCCAATAGAAAATCAAGGCTCTCATAAGCGTTACAGCAAAATGATAAACATTCAACAACCATTTATCTAGTAGTCCTATAAACTTAGCCTAGCCCCATTCAGTCTCTTCTTTGGATGTTCATGAAAATGTGTGGTTAGGAAGGATACTTCTACTTTCTGCTGGAAGAGATATATATTCCTTAGACTACGTGGGAGGAAACAGCGTAGTGTGGGGTCTCTAACAGGATAAGACCCACATAAATAAAACAAGCACCTGCCCATTTCGTATGTCAGGAAAAGTGCCTCCATGCCCAAGATACTTTGAATCTGCTTACAAGGTCGAAATATGACCTCGGTGTTGTTTTAAAAAATAAAAACTCTGCGCCGATAGACTCTACCCATCCTTAACTGGAGGATTTGTTCAGTGTTTTTATGAACACTGGCTTCGTCAAACAACCATACCTTACTTCGAGAAAACCAAGTATTTGAGTATCTGGATTTATTAAAAAAAAAAAATTATAGGAGTGTCCACTTGGTGGACACTAGTTAAGGATTCCTTTCAATATGAAAATAACAAACTTTTAAAATATGATTCAATACAAAAAATTACACAGAAATTTCAAGAGCACCGTCAAGTGAACACACAGGTACTCAGTAATTACTTGCCGGTTGGATGAACACACCTATTGAAAATCAGTAGAGTGAAATGGACAAGAGCGTGGGTTGGGATCCAGTTATCCATGTGTTCAGATTCTCTCTCTGCTGTTCATTAGCTGAGTATGACCTTCAACAAGTGACTTAATCTCTCCGTGTTCCTTACAGAGATAAAACAAATGAGTAATGCCTCCCTTGAAGTTAGTTGTATTAAATGAAAGATGTGGGTAAATAAAACACTGGCGTATTTTATCATGTATTGCATTTTATCATGTATTATAATATCAGATATGGTTTCATTTACTTAATTCCTACTTACCTAAATGGAAGCAAATGAATGGCAAGAACAAAACACAAGTGTTGTTTTATTTTCAGAGATACAATATAGAAAACTATACACAAATATAATTACATATTTAATTTCTCTCTATGTATCTATGGCACCTGAACAGTGTCTGGCACATGGTAAATGTTTGGTAAATGGTGGTTAGTAGTAGGAAAAGGAACACAAAAGGCTCTGAGGGCTTGACTCTCCTTTGTCATATCTACGAAGACCAATTTTTTGCATAACACTCTAGGACACTTTATTGCACTGGTACAGGGAGGGGTAAAAGACTTTGTGTAACTGAGATTTTTTTTATGGCCTTCAACTTAGGAGAAAACAATTAACAGGTATGTTAAGTAAATTGTGGCCACGTGTAACAATTGCTGACATCTCTTGAGTAAGTGATGATTAGTCATTCTGCAGAGTAAACACTGTGACTTAATACCCTGTCCAAGTTTATTTTACAGTATTACTTGCTTCCCACTTTCTTAATTAAAAATACTAAATATAAATGTTTTATTTAATGTCCCAGACAAGGATAGAGTATCAGGTGTTTGGGACAGGAAAGGAAACATGGTACAAATTGCTTCCGATTCAGAGACTAAACAAATGTGTTCCCTCAGGTGACGAAAGGTTTCTTCTTTTTATTTTACGGCTCCCCTTCCCCCCTTTTCCTTCTGGCACTTTCAGTTTGTTTAGTAAAGTTTAGAATTCTCACAAAGGGCCTGATAAACACGTGTTATGAGATTTTAAATCTGATTTGAAAGTGCCTCTCTCCTACTCCCTCTGAGTAAAGTGACCTTTTTAAATGGAGGGAAGTGGGTTTAGATGACAGTCATGATAAATGCGGTCATGTTCACTCAATAAAATAAGGCCCAGTGCATTTGAGGATAAATCAGTGAAATGTACAGCCCCACCTGTCTGTCTCCATCATTCATTTCCACTGTCACTTTCACAGTGGCTGATGGATCACAGTTGCTGTAAAATTAGACAGCCTTTAATCTCATTTCATCCTGATTAGCTTCTCTTTACCCTTTCCCTCTAACTCACTGACTGACACGCTAAAAACTCGCACTGGGCTGTATATGAACATGAGTACAAACTTCTCCTCCAATACCCGCCTGTGAGGGCAAGGCCGGCGCCCACCTCTCGAGAAATCTGGAAAGGGTCAGGCTTGGATCCCTTGTTATTTAAAAGGTAATCAATACGTGCAGAGTGCCCAATGCCATTTTAAACAGATGTTTGCTCTCACTCGCTGCCCTATTTATTTTGCTTTGCTTCAGGTTTAATCAGAAGTCAAATTAGGTCTTTTGCAAAACTCAAACATTGATTTAATATAGATTTTTTCTGATAAATTTGGAACGTTTCACATTCAGAATAATTTCAAAGAGTTATTTGTGTGTATTCATAGCCTCTTGATTCACGGTAATAATTTAGAAAAGAAAATAATTCAGAAATCAGAATGCTAACATACTCGGCTAAGAAATATAGCATACAAGGTTTAAAAACAAGAGTAAAAAATGGGAATGTAGCCTTTATATTAGGACTTCAAAGAGCTTCTCTCTTATTTTGAAGGTTTCAACCGAGAGTTTAGTGCAATAGTTTTCATTTGTTTGCATAAAGCATAACAATAGAGGTAATCACATGAAAAAGAGGCTTAAGAATAAATCATGTATTATTTCCTTCACCCAATTTCTGCTCGCCTGAGTGGGAGCAAATAAATGACAAGAACAAAACGCAAGCGTTGTTATATTTTCAGAGATTGTGTTCTATTATCAAAGTGGACTTCTAGTTAAAAAGATGATAATACAGGTTTTCCTTACTGATAAAGTTTGGGCACTGAGCTGACCAAAAATTTAAATATCGCGAGAGTGGCAGTCATAACGGAAGTTGGTCATAGCGCATGGACTCTAGTCTCCTACCGGGTCCCATGGGAATAGATGCCTGCCGATGACAACCGTGCTGGGAGTCGACACTGTCCGGATGACACGATGATGCACTGAAGTTCCTCCTCGGGCTGCTCACAATGGACCCAGTATACAGCATGTATGCGTAGCCTAGTTTTCTGTTTGCTCTTTGGGAACTGGCATCATAATCTAAACAACGATGATTATTTTTTTTTGATGTTTGAAACCTATTCCATCTTGGTCAGCAAACCCAACATATATTCTGCCCCACTGGACCGTGAGGAACTATAAGGTATCCCTGCAGAGCTCTATGGTTAAAAGCGTTTTCCAAAGAGATAACTGAGGGTTGAGGGGCAAAAGGACATCCCCAAGATGGCTCCCTAAGTCAGTGACCTAATTAATGGACCATACAAATCCACACCCAGTTTCCACATTATCACAGAAATCAGGGGTTTCCGTACCAAGGCCTTCTGGCATTATAGACATAAGTTCAAAAGCAATGAATATTCATAGTAAAAAATAAACAACTAATAAAATAACCCAAACTCCTAAAATCCTTCAGTAAGAAGCTTAAATGATTCTGAATTGCTCTTTCGGAAGCTGTGTTATAGATTTCAAAGCTATGCCTGTTTCTTATTCGTGGTATTTGCATATCTTAGCCAGCATAAGTGCGTTCTGAGAAAAATAAAAGATAGGAAAAAACAAAATGAAATGAGAGATATATATCATCCAAAATAAGTTGGCTATAAGCTAGGCTCTCTCTTTCGGCATTGGCAGAAGAGCACAAAGTAAGAGCTGGCCCTGACTCATATTGATTTCCCACTGCACTGGTTTCTTAAGTGCTCTGTTGATCCGTGTCAAGCAATAAGTTCCCTGCCTGAACATGCACATCACCTCCCCATTTGTCCTCACCTAGATTTAAGGTGCCCATATGATGAGCTGAACAAGGACATCATTTTTCCTACTGGTGTCACTGGGTCCAAACCACCGCATGTGATATGATAACTAATTCTGTGAGAGTTTACATTTGCCATATGAGACGATAATAGCAGAGGCCAGCACTGCACGGCATGCGGGCTGACCGGGCTGTCCTCGTCTCCCTGTGCGTGTCCCTGAAAGAGAATGTAAATGAGAACAGACAAATGCAGAGCAGCCTGGCTTCGGTGGGTTTCTGAAGAACCACATCGGGGCTGGGGGGGCGACAGGGAGGGGGGGGGGGGGGGTGGACGAGACCAAGGGAATGGATATTTGTGATGTTCCTGACAGTTTTTATCTTTGTTCCAGAAGAGCTCCTAAGCAGATAGATAGAAAATGTGTGATTGTGCTGCTAATGACATTGTACAGGAGATTAAGCGTATACATTTGGAGAAGGCATTAAATCAGCAGGACCTTAATTTAAAAACTTAAAACTATGGAAATTCGGCTTGCTCATTGCTGTGGAATAGAAAGCTCCCAAGCACCCTGAGTCTGTTTATGGAAAGATTGCCAGCAAACCAGGTCTGGGCAGAGCATCTTCATGGCTCCAAGTGTATGCGGGGTTATTTCTTCCAAGAAGTAACCCCCGGCTCTGACCATTTGGGAGGATCAGTCATTGCTTTAGAATGCGATCCCCATCATCAGGCAGGTGAGGAGAACTTCAGAATCGAAAGCAGCATGACAGGCTGTCCTTGACTAATTTGCCGAATAACATTATGTAAAATTAGTCAAAAGGGGTTGGGTTTGAAATTGCCGGGAACACACGGATGAGGCCCTATGGATGGTGGGTGGCCCGCTCTGCTGCTCTCGTCTGCCCTCCGACTTACTCTCACATTTTGTGCCCTTGGATGGAAGCGAACAACTAGGGCGCCAAGGTATCAAGTTCTAAGATGGAGAATTTCATGCGTCTTTTTCTCCCCCCACCCCCAATTCCAGTCATGCCGTACAACAGTGCCCACCACTGCGTCGTGGAGGTAGAAAACTTCTTGTTCGTGCTGGGTGGAGAGGACCAGTGGAACCCCAACGGTAACTATTGAACTCAACAGGCATGTGTGTTGTGGGAGGCGCCGGTAGCAGCCCGTGTCGTAATTACTGTGGAAAATATATTTTTCTGTGCACAGGGACAAATGAAACAGTCGGTAAATTGGGCTGACAATTGGAGGGAGGGTCAACCATTGAGCCGGCAGAGGACGCACGCAGCAGAGCATTCGCTCATTGACTGTCTGGGGATTTGGCTTCGCAGTGATGCCCCAGCCCCTCTCCTCATCCGTCCCCTGAGGAACGCCACGAGCATTAAGCACAGGCTCCCCAGAGGCAGGTAGCAGGCTGCAGCTATTAAGAATTCTCACCACCTTCTCCACCACTTTTCTCCCGTTTTATCAGTTCGATAAGGCAGTTTCCATAAATTAGCTTTATCTGCGGTCGTAACTCCTAACCCCAGCTGAAGTTCTTTGGCCTTGAGGTGGCTGCACTTTGTGCGAGGGCTCCTCTCGAAGTCCGTCCGCCATCCTCCCTGCTTGTGGGATTACTTCATAACTTTATCACAAAGGAAAATTGAACATTTTCACATACTTCCCAAGCCAATACAGGGAGAACACTGTGCCTTGCAGAATACACAAAATTATCGAGATATTTTTGGAACGCTTGTGCGTGAAAGAGGAGTTGTGGTTGTCGCCTTCTGTGTAACAGAGATCGTTATGACCGAGAAACCATAAAACAGCTTGCAGGTACACATTTTTACTTTAAAATCCCAGAACATCCAAGTGAAATTACATATACTGCATATATTTTATTGTGAATGTTCTCTTTCAGCATCTGCACCAAGGCAAATTATAGAAAATTGTTACATCTGTTCACTCTAGAAAATCTTCAAGGAAAACAACCCAGGCCACCCTCCAAGAACATTTCTTTGAGGAGAGCAGGACGTTCTTTCTCAAAACCTGCAGCTTTGTTGGTTCCTGTCTTCAGCGTTCCGAAGGGGACAGTTCCTAGCTTTGTGAGAAACAGGTTTAGAACAGGAATAAAAGGGATATTTAAGGGTGCCTGGGTGGCTCAGTTGGTTAAGTGACTGCCTTCAGCTCAGGTCGTGATCCTGGAGTCCCGGGATCGAGTCCCGCATTGGGCTCCCAGCCCATGGGGAGTCTGCTTCTCTCTCTGACCTTCTCCCCTCTCATGCTCTCTCTCAGTCTCTCTCTCTCTCAAATAAATAAATAAAATCTTTAAAAAAAAAAGGGGGGGATATTTAAAATCTCTCCTCTAAAACTTATCTTTGCAGTGACAGACTTGACGTGTCCCCAGAAAACACTGGCAGATGTGCAATCCACTGTAAACTCCCCATTTGCTGTTTAACCTGTTCTCCCTTTCTCAAATCACTGCAGTGACTTGAACTAATAGAGCCCTTGTAAGTGAAGACTGCACAGCCAGCCATCAGGTGTATCTAAGCAGAAACTATGCCAAACAGTCTTTCTGAAAGCCAGAGTAACGCTAACACGTGACAAGAGAAGGCTGCAAAGTCCTGTTTCTGGGGACACTGGTCTCTTAGCCCGCCTCCCGTCCCAGGTGGCGAAGGCCTCCGTTAAAATGGCAGTCTTGGTGCGACCACAAAACACTATGAACTTCCCATTCCTCTGACACAGACCTTTTCAGCAGCACAGAAAACCTGCTCCCTGGGTTATGCCTCCTCCTCCTCCAAAGAACCTACATCAGCTTACTGTTCCGCATCCTATCAAACAGAGCTGAGGGATTGAGTGGGGCAGGGCGGATCGGGAAGAGCGTAATGGATATATTCCTTCCTCTGGTCTAGAGAGTCAAGGTTTTAGCTCCAAACTACTTCAGACGCCCGTAAAACTGTGCTGTTGGACCTCACCGATCTGCCCTTCCCTACCCCTGAGAGGAACCGGAATTCAGCGGAAAGCCCTCAATGAGTATGCTGCCACAAGAGACTATAGAAAACATTGTTGCCTTTACTGCCGGGACACCTGTCACTGTCACTACTCACTGGGCCCCATGTGAAGAACTATGTGACCAATTCTTGCCAGACCGTAGCACTGAGGCATTGTGTGCTCTGGACAATTGCCACTAATGCATTTGTGTGATTTAACGTATCTCTCTTCGTTTGCTCTAGCCACTAGGAGGCTCAGAATTGAATTCTAGGAAAACTTTAATTTTACGTTTATTCTCAGTCTGGGCCTGACAGCTAACTCTTTTTTCTGTTAGACCCCCTCTTTCTGTTAGACCCCCTTGTAGAGAGCTGTGGGAGTCCCGCTTGCAAAGTTGAGTCATTCTGACCCTGGCGTGTTTGGCACGTTAAGTCATTTGCGTAGATCTGGGCAAAGGCTGAGGAACCACTGATTTGGCTCTTCTAACCTCGGTCACATGAGGAGGCAAGCAGGCCAGTCTTCTGAACCCCTGGATCAATCACTCTGTCGTCGGCTAAGGCCTTCCTGAAGGTCAGGGGGAGGGCGGGCAGGGAAATGGCCTGTACAGCTGAGAGCGATTCCCCAGAGAGGGAGCAGCTGTGACAGTGAGCCACGTGGGAAGCACAGCAGCAGTCTGGTAGAGGTGTCTGGGCTAGGTACCAACCACACCTCTACCACAAACCTTCAGGCATTTTCCATGTAGCTTCATATTCCACCTGGTCAACCATACCTGACCCCCCCCCCTTTTTTTTTTTACCATCAACAGCAGTATTTATTGAACACTAATTATTTCCCAGGAATTTGCTAAGCACTCACCTGCATATTTTACTGAATCCTCACAACCATCCTGGGAGGCCTGTTGCATGAGTGTTCTAGCTTTACTATGAGGAGTCTAAGCCTGAAGAGGTGGGAGAACTTGCCAGGATACACAACTTGCACAAAGATGGGCTGATTCCAACCGAGATCTGTCTGCCTTCATCTTTAACCTTTATATAACATTTCCCCTCACACAGACATAATGTATTTGGTTAGATACTAAATAATAATCATGTTTTTGCCTTTGACGTTGTGAAATTAAGCCAGTACTGTATCACAGTGGAAAGTGGCTCTTATTCCCAAGGAACTCTTCACCACTTCTCATTTAGAAAACCATGCAGGGACTCAATCATCTCAAAAATATGGGATTTTCGGGGCGCCTGGGTGGCTCAGTGGGTTAAAGCCTCTGCCTTCGGCTCAGGTCATGGTCTCAGGGTCCTGGGATCGAGCCCCGCATAGGGCTCTCTGCTCAGCAGGGAGTCTGCCTCCCCGTCTCTCTCTGCCTGCCTCTCTGTCTACTTTTGATCTCTCTCTCTCTCTCTGTCAAATTAAATTTTTAAAATCTGAAAAAAAAATACAGTATTTTCATATTATAGTACCTTATGCAATTAAAAAGTAAGCAGTTAATACCAAAACTTACAAAGAACAGCAATCCTATGATAATATATAACTTTAATTTCATTGCTACCAGGGAAGAAAAATGAAAAATCCATGAATTCAAATGCTTTGGATATGTCAGTTCCAAAGACAAAATCTTAAGTTAAACTTCAGTTCTTATGAAATGATGTCTGAGATGCATGTCTTTGAATGAAATACAATATTATAAATGTTAATACATGCTCATATTACATGTATGTACTCATAAAATACAAATATAATCTCATTTATCTATTATCTTGATTACAAGACCAAAATTTGAAATCATAAAACATATTACTTACTGGAAATTTAAACAGGATACATACATTGTTTTTCTAGTCAGCTATAGATATTAAATCCTATTAATTCCCTTCATGTCATTGGTGATAGGGATGCATTATAATATTCTAATACATATGCATATATTCTGTCAGTGCCCCAGCTTACAGAAAACCGATTTATATTTGTCCCTTACTGATGATTGACTCCCCAAAACACTGCCTGGAAGAGACTTCCTTTCCTTCCCTTTCACCACTGGCTGAAAACTGCCATCCCATGCTCCATTTACCTATCACCTAGGGGATAGTCAACGATGGTGTCTGGTGATAGGGCATCATCACACAAAGAGAAGAAACTGGGGAAGAGTTAGGAAAAAATGGAAAAGATGAGAAGAAAGTAAAGGAGTAGAGTTCCCTCATTCCACCACACTCATTTCTTCTAATGTTCATTATCCCCTCCACACATCCTTTGCCAACTCCAGAATGCCTTCTTCCTTTTTCTCTCCCCGGCCCTCTATCCTCACCTTTCTTCACACCATTGACCCTACCCCTGGAAACTCTTCCTTCATCTTCTATCCATATCACACTAGGCCCTGATTAGCCTTTTTTCTCTGAGTGAAGGCAACTACCAATACAACCAAAGCAAATATTGTTCATTTCTACCAGAAGGCACTCTGCCCCATTCCTGAAAGGAGGCATATGTCTTCCTCCAGATGGAAATTCTAAACCCAACTTCATAGAGAAACACTTGTATGTCTGGAGGATATGCTCTACATTCCTATTAACAACCTTCATCTTAGGGCACCTGGGTGGCTCAGTGGGTTAAAGCCTCTGCCTTTGGCTCAGGTCATGAGGGTCCTGGGATTGAGCCCTGCATTGGGCTCTCTGCTCAGCAGGGAGCCTGCTTCCTCCTCTCTCTCTGCCTGCCTCTCTGTCTACTTGTGATCTTTTTCTCTGTCAAATAAATAAATAAAATCTTAAAACAACAACAACAACAA
>CM053616.1:30809601-30834383 GCA_028646535.1 Procyon lotor
CATGACTTGAGCCCAAGGCAGAGGCTTCACCCACTGAGTCACCCAGGCTCCCCTATTTCTTTATTCATTTACAAGAACAGGGACTTTTCCTTTCTTTTTTACCAACATAATCTCAGAACCTAGAACACTTAAAACATATAATAAATACTCAATATATTTATGCAATTAGTAATTGTGTTGGATATACGTGCCTGTGTGAGCATGTGTACACACACACACACACACACACACACACACACATCTATTTATTCCTGTAGGGAGTTTGGTACCTGTGCTCAGTGTTCAGTTACACATATACGCACAAAAACAGACTTTCAGAGTTAAAACTTCAAGTGCTTTAGATGACTGTCGTCTCAGGTGCTGCACAGAAAATGGAAGGTTCTCTTTTGCTTCCATTTCTTGCTTTGGTGTCAATCCGAATGAAAAGTAAGATTCATTTTAATGCCTTGGAGGCATTGCTGTGCTTCTAAGGCTCAACAGAGGGGACAAGCTGGTTCAGCAGCTCTGAGGACTCCTGTTTCCCATTTCACACATGTACCTGCAACTGTGCTCCCCCCGAGTACACACACAGAACTCACGTGACATGCACAGGTTAAATCTGATTTCCTAAAGCAAACTCTTACTATAGTGGTCGCTGTTGTTTCCACGGGGAGAGAGCCGACTTGACCACAGCTAGGTTCTTGGATCATTAAAAAAAAGGGTTCTCACCAGAGATATCGCACAAGGTGGTCTCCGTAACTGATTATTTACAGACAATAACTTCATATTTTAAAACACAAAAATACCAAAACCCAGAAATTTGTCCCCTAAGGTTTTGGTAAAAAAACTTGATTTGATAAACAATGATTTGATAAACATACTTGCTTTTATTCTCATGGTTGATTTGGTTTTATTCTGACTCCTTCCAAAAGGAAGGAAGGAAGGAAGGAAGGAAGGAAGGAAGGAAGGAAGGAAGGAAGGAAGGAAGGAAGGAAGGAAGGAAGGAAGGAAGGAAAGGGAAAATGGAGGGGAAGAGAAGAAAAAAGGCAAAATAGTTGAGTGGCACATTTATTTTTCCACTGACTTACTGCCTCTCAGACTGTGTTAGATCGTCCCGCCAACTTAATTCATCTGCGTGTTACACCTGAGAACAGACACCACTTATAAACACTATTAAATGTGCAAAACAACAAAGGAATCTAAGTTTTAAATGTCTCAAATGTATCTTTACAGGAAAACACAGTACAAATTTTGTCAGCCGATATGATCCTCGATTTAATAGCTGGATACAACTTCCACCCATGCAAGAAAGGTAAGTGTTTATTTCTTCTGTCTGAAACATTTGTGGCTGCTTTACAGGGAGCATGGATGTTGAACAGCTTTCTGTGATAAATTACGCTAAACGGAGCCAATGAAAGACATAGGAGTCAAAAATGCAAATTTTGGCCTGGCCAATTCAGAACAGCTACTTTGTTAACTCAATGGAGAAAAACAATCAAATAAGTCAATTATTGGCTCTAATGCAGGGAGAAAAAAATTGTATGACTTGTCTTCCGTTACTACATTGCATTGGAATTTTGGTAAGTGGAGCTAAAATCTCCCCTCCTTTCCCACTTTTCCCAGTGATAATATATTTAATCCTATAAATGAAATATAGGACACCTTTCTTACAATGGTATCCATTTTCATGCAGAAATTGCAGTATGAAATTTTTCCAGTCTCACTTGCTCAAATCCTTGACATTTTACTTCTCAACTATCCTCCCATCATACATTCTAAGAACAGGTCCTTTGTTAGCTTTAAAAAAAAAAAAAAAGTTTTGCAAGCTGTCCTTTTTTTTTTTTTAATGTATTTGGTGTTTATCTCACCCCCGTCTCCTAGCTGCCAAGGGACAAGTGGCTACTACTTTCATGCAGAGTTTGCCTCTCCAGCTGTTCCCTACATGCAGCCACATCTTAACATGCACATGCAAACTCCCGCACTACATTTTGAGCACTCAGGGCACCTGGGTGGCTCAGTCAGTTAAGTGTCTGCCTTCGGCTCAGGTCATGACCCCAGGGTCCTGGGATGAAGTCCCGCATTGAGCTCCCTACGCAGGGATCCTGCTTCTCCCTCTCCTTCTGCCATTTTCCCCCCTCCCCTCAGCTTGTGCTCTCTGGCTCTGTCAAATAAATAAAATCTTTAAAAAATAATAAATTTTGGGGGCGCCTGAGTGGCTCTTTGGGTTAAAGCCTCTGCCTTAGGCTCAGGTCATGATCTCAGGGTCCTGGGATCGAGCCCCATATTGTGCCTTCTGCTTGGCAGGGAGCCTGCTTCCCCCCTCTCTCTGCCTGCCTCTGCCTACTTGTGATCTTTCTGTTTCTCTGTCAAATAAATAAATAAAAATCTTTAAAACTAAATTTAAAAATTTTTTAAAATAAAATAAATAATAAATTTTGAACACTCGATTCCATTTTTTTCCCTTTCAAACAATACTTAAGCATCCTCTTGAGCAAGGTATCCAACATAATAACCATAAGCTACAACCTATTTCTTCTTCTCAACTGAATTATTTAAGAAATAATTTTCTTTCCTGTTTCCCTCATGACTCTTCACCTTTATTTATTTATTTTCTTTTTAAAGATCTTATTTATTTGACAGAGAGAAACACAGCGAGAGAGGGAATACACAGAGGGAATGGTAGCGGGAGAAGCAGGCTTCCCGCTGAGCAAGGAGCCCAATGCGGGGCTCGATCCCAGGACCCTGGGATCATGACCTGAACTGAAGGCAGACGCTTAACAACTGAGCCACCCAGGCGCCCCGACTCTTCACCTTTAACATCTCTTTCATAAACATTCAGTTAGATTACACTAAGTTCAACTTAGAGCCTTAATATTAAATTCCAAGTGAACAAGAAGTTTTCAGGTAATATCACTTATTCAAAAACGTGCATCACTGCAGGAAGACAGTATGCATCAATGTTAGGAGAAAACTCTGTATCTACTGCTCTAGTCCCTATAAATATATTAAAACCATCTTTCAGGAGACTAAAAACTATACATTGGAAATGATGAGGTTATAAGGACCATAGACACTTATAAGAACGTATAGTTCAAAAGTACCTCGAGAAACAATCCTAAGTCAGTTAACATCCTGATGAACTTCTACGCCTCCCTCTTATGCATACATGTATTTGTGGAAGCCTCCTCATGTCTTTCTCCAGTGCGCCTTATTTCTCTCCCTTTGGGCTTATTTCTTGGTTGGCTTTTATTGTGGCCGCATCACTTTACCCTTTAATCAAAACTATACCGAGAAGTTTTATTTTAAAAAAATACTTTTAAAATAAATATCAGTAATATGTTTGAAATGGCAGCATCTCCTCACCACGGTCCCCTTTGCTGGGGGCTGCACGACACGATAATTAACCTTCACGCCTTTGGTTGGGGAGGCATAACTCACGTCGCGGTCAATTATCTCACTGTAGAGCCCCTAAGGACGAGAAGTATTGCTGCAAAACCTAATTAGTAATTTTTTTAAATGTGTATTGTTTACTTGATATTCTATAATGACTTCCTCTGAGGCACTATGGCCTATCATGGCAGGGTCCTACTTAGACAATTTTTAGCAGCTCATTGACCTGATAGAAAGACCTGCCATGGTCTGTTGGCGCCCGGCAGCCACCGTTGACAGGATGGACTGTTTAACGTTTCTTTCTAAGTCATTATGGTATATCATGTCAGGTCCCTAGTAAGAGAAGTTTTTTTTAGATTTCGAACAATCAACCCGATAGACCAAATAAAGAGCTCCTTACAGAACTGAGTGGGGAAAGGCAGATCTCACAAATGCCCCATCTTCTAGCTCCAGATCTCCTATGCATTGGTTGATCCAAGCAGCAATCCATAACTTCAAGCGAAAATTTTCTGTCATTGCCAAGTCTCCGTTCTAAGTAGCAAGTACCATCAGTGACCGGCGTGGCTTAATTGGTGATTAAACAAAGAAGAAAAAGTGAAGAAGAAAATACATGAGACACCCTTCAGAATCCTGAAACAGTCAAAGTTAATTCTGAGTTAATTCTGCATTGTACAGATCATGAATCAGGCTCACCGGAAGTTCCCCCACCTCCCTCCTTCCATTAGCTGCTACCAAATGGCTGAGAAGTGGTTATGCTGAGAAATTACCAAACTGAGAATAATAGAAACATGTTGAAAACCACCTCTGGGGTAACCCACTCTGAGAGCTCACTGGACAGACTCCTAGGATAGCTTACCTAATCAGAGCTTCCCAAAGAGTGCTATGATAAAATTGCAGAATATGCCCTTCCCACCCATTTCAATAGGGAAATGGGCACACTGCCTCTATATTTACTCAACGAACTCACGAACTGCATCCCTGCTACCTATGAAATGATTGCAGGAAAATATACATTTAAATATAATGCTACTGAGTTGTTTTGGTCTCAGATGTAGGATTTGATTCTTCAGTGAAAAGAGGTTAAAAGTTGAGACTAGCATCAATAGAAATGCTTTGGCGACTTTTTTTTCCAGTAAAAATAGACATTTTAGGTATCATTCACATGGAGACCTTACCTCTTAGCTAGTGCAGAAAAAAAAGAGAAGAAAAAGCACTTTGGAGAGCACCAACAGCAAAGTTTATATTTCACAGAGTAAGAGAAAAGTTAGAAGCAAATACATAAAACACTGTTTCCAAATTTAAATATTTTGTTTCTAGAAGCCTTACAAGAAACAACGTGAGACAATGTACTGTTTGAAAATCTGTTGCCATTTTTAACCTGATGGAGAAAGTCAAGAATTGAAGCTGAGCTAAGGTTATAGTAATTCAGTCTCACGCTTCAGTATATAAACTGACCACCCTGAGGGTCAGAAAGAACTAGTAAAGACCTGAACAAGATGCAAGGTTCAAAGTATGTTTGTAGAAGTTGCTGGGAAGTTGCTGTCTTTTTTAACTTATCACAATGCACTGAATATTGCCTCTGGCGTTAGGGAAGGAGGAGCTGGAGGAGGGAGAGATAAACAATTTGAAATACACACACGTAGTGTAATCCCATCTAAAAGTCTTCAGTAATCTGGAATCTGCTTTTCAAAACAAACAAAAAAACCCAAATAGCCTAAATCTGCGTTCTACATGTAGAGAGGAGGGGCAGGGAGCACCCCCAAGAGAGACCAGGTATGGCAAAATTTTAGCCTGGAGCAAATGTTCACAGTTGCTGACAGACCATTAACTATCCAGTGCTCCTGTCATGCATTTCATGAATTCTCACTTTGGGCGTGCAAGGGAGTAAGTCAAGAGGCTCCGAATCCTTAGTCTTGGAATTTCTACATAAAAATGCACTTTTAGTCAGGAAGTGATACCTACTGATATTTTTTCCCCATTTAGAACCTAACAGTGACACTGTGTGGATAAAGCTAGGAGTACACACGAAGCATCAAATTAAGAAAATCTTGGCTAAAAAGAGAGCAAGTTCTGAGTGGCTCCCTCAGTGTCAATGAGGAAGGAAGGAACCAGGACAGACAAAGTGAGAGAACACAAATTTAGACTGGATGAAAGGCACTCACCCTACCATGAGGAGCTCTTGCTCTTATTCTTCATTATCTAAACTTATTTAATGGAAGGTTTTTCACACTTGTCATGACTAACAGGCATTTTCTCTTCTAGACCAGTATATAGCACATAGAAGAACCCAACACCTCGCAGCCCACATAGTCCAAATTATTTAAAAATGGTAAAATTTTTAATAGTAAAATTATTTCAGTAAAATTATTTCAGTCTCTTAGACTTGTTATAGAATCATCATATGGAAGGGGGATACTGACAAACTGTTGTGTCCACGGTGCAAGGAAATATCTGTGTTCCTTCAAGTCTATTCCTGTAGACATTTTGGTCTTTTCAATGAAACATTTTAACTGAGAAGTTAAAAGTACTTGTAAGGAAACTGTGACCTATCATCTTCAATGAGAGAACAACTGAAATCTAGTTAGAAAAATAGAAGAAGTAATGGACACCTATGGGCACTTAACCTTAATATTATATTTAAACTAATATTACATTTAAATGGGTTTTTATTTTTCTGTAACGGGAAATCTCAAAATATTTTTTAAAGATTTTATTTATTTATTTGACAGAGAGAGAGAGAGATCACAAGTAGGCAGAGAGGCAGGCAGAGAGAGAGGGAGAAGCAGGCTCCCTGCTGCACAGAGAGTCTGAGGTGGGGCTCAATCCCAGGACCCTGAGATCATGACCTGAGCCGAAGGCAGAGGCTTTAACCCACTGAGCCATCCAGGCACCCCAGATCTCAAAATTTTTAAATTAACAATTCCTCTGATAATCCAATTAAAAGCTTCCTCCAAATACCTTTCTCCAAACTTATATGTGGAATCTCAAAAAAAAAAAAAAAAAAGTCAAAATTACAGAAACAGAATGAATGGTCCTTGCTCTGGGCTAGGGAATGAGGAAAATGAGGAGAGGTTGGTCAAAAGGTACACACTTTCAGTTAGAAGATGAAAACATTCAGGGGTGCCTGGGTGGCTCAGTCGTTAAGCGTCTGCCTTTGGCTCAGGTCATGATCCCAGGGTCCTGGGATCAAGCCCCACATCAGGCTCCTTGCTTGGCAGGAAGCCTGCTTCTCCCGCTGCCATTCCCTCTGCTTGTGTTCCCTTTCTCACTGTGTTTCTCGCTGTCAAATAAATAAAATCTTTAAAAAAAAAAAAATCATTTAAAAAAAAAAGAAGATGAAAACATTCCAAGTGTCTAATATATAACAAGATGATGATAGTTGATATTGCAGTGTATACTTAAAGTTTGCTAAGAGGGTAGATCTTAAGTGTTCTCACCAAAAAACAAACAAAGAAGTAGCTACGGTAGCTCTGTGAGGTGATGGATATGTTAATTCACTTGATTGTGGGAACCCTTCCACAGTGTATGCATATATCAAATCACTGCAGTGTAACTTTAAATATATTACAACTTTATTCGTCAGTTATCCCTCAGTAAAGCTGGAAAAAATAAAACAAAACTGAATATATCACCATCTATAGCGTACCATTACCTATATAGTAATAAATCACCTAAACAAACATTAAAGAATTTAACTGTCATTTAAAATATCACTAGGAAAAGTTCCCTCGCAAACATCTTGATGGCTGATTTTTAAAAACTTTTTTATCTAGGTAATGTTAAGTGATGGTTCCAAAGCGTAAACAAAATGCAGGACCCTGTGATAGTACCTTACATCTGTATCTGCCAATAACCCTGGAAGGAAGGTACCATTAACATCCGCCTGTTACAGAGGAGCAATCCGAGGCTGAGAGGGGCTGAATCACGTGTCAAAGGTCACACATCCAATGATTCATGTAGCCAGGCAACCTCTTCCAGAGACTAAACCGTTAATCAAGATGCTGTATACTGCTTCCTAGAGGCTTTGACACTTTGTAAACACAAGTTGGAAATCTCCCAATAAAAACCTCTAGGACTCTTGATCTTGCTACTCACAATGCCCAAGAGTCTTGGCATTAATTTTTATGAAGACCGTACATTCATCAAACAAATTATATTCTCTGAGGGGCTTGGCACTTAAACACTGTACTTATTCAGTATTGGACCACATGTTATCCCCATGAAGTATATTATGTAGCAGCAATGAGATAAGAGAAGCAAAGGGTCAAGGATTTGTTCAACATATCAACCTTGTCATCCTAACTCCAAAATTTTTAGTCCCCTTTGAACACGTGTTCTCCCTCAGCTCTCATGTCTTACTAGTTCCCAAGTCTTAGATCTTCCTTTAAAATATCTTTGGCCTCAACCCTTGCATGTCTTTCATAAAACTCTCATTCAGGTGCTCAGTATCTCCCTCCTACCTTATGGTCTACCTCAAAATTGGTCTCCGTGTCTCCAGTCCTTCCAACACAGCTGGTGCCTTTGGCCTTTGAAGGCATAATGGGAAAATTTAATAAGCTGCCACTCTTGAAAAGAAACTAGAAAATATCCTATAGCTTTGTAAGAAGCAACACCAAAAGCCATATCACTAAAATCTCTACAATAGGTTACATTAGAGCAAAATTTCAACACTAAATTCAGTTCACAAAAGTTTCTCTATTTGCAGTAGTACTGGGAAGGAAAAAAATGATAATTGAAGAAAAATTTTGATGATGTAGTTCTCTTATAAATTGGGAACAATGACCCTTGAAGGACCATGAAAAAAGTGAATGTCAAGATAATTTATTATTGTTACATTATCTACCTCATTTTTCACTTTGTCTTACTGAGCTGTGATAGCCTTACAAGGTACCAAATATCCCAAACATTAGTGAACACTCTAACAGTGTATAAAAAGCAAGATAAAAGGAGCTGAAACGGAGTTGGTGAATTTCTCCTCTACTGTTACTTTAATACCAAAATGTTAACCAGAGGGGGCAATGCATATGAGTACTGTCAAGGTCTCAGATCTAGAAGGGCACTGTATGTGTAATTTCCAAGTTCTTGCCACTCCTTCTAAAGCAGAATTTACCTCCTTTGCCTGACTGAGCTCCTTTTGTGATTTACGGTGGGTCGTTGTTTTCATTGTAGAAGAGCCAGTTTCTATGCATGTCGGTTGGACAAACATTTGTATGTTATCGGCGGAAGGAACGAAACCGGCTATTTGTCCAGCGTGGAGTGCTATAACCTAGAAACAAATGAATGGCGGTATGTCTCCTCGCTGCCACAGCCCCTGGCAGCTCACGCAGGAGCAGTGCACAATGGGAAAATATACATTTCAGGCAAGTCATTCCTGCACTTTCTGTTCCCAAGTTCAGTTCCAAGGCACTTTCTTGACTTATATGTATATGTTTAATTCACAGGGGGTGTACACAACGGAGAATATGTCCCATGGCTATATTGCTATGACCCCGTAATGGATGTCTGGGCTCGAAAACAAGATATGAACACAAAACGCGCTATCCACACTTTGGCTGTAATGAATGATCGCTTGTATGCAATTGGAGGAAATCATTTGAAAGGTCTTTTTTTTTTTTTCTTAAATCACAATATCATTTGCATCTCATGTTTCTTGCTAAGGGGGTTTCTCGTTAGATAATCATAGCTAACCAAGTAAAAAACATGTTGACCAAATAAAAGAAACTCTGTAAATTAGCTGTACCCTTGGGCAAGCATTTATTTTGGCTCCTCTGCAGATAGGATTATTTTTAAGTTACCGCACACATTAAAGAAATGAATAATGATGTCAACAGAAAGTAAAAAACAAGAGCATTCATAACCAAAAAGCACAATTTGTTGTTACAATGAATTCAGTAAAATAAATTATTCCTTATCACCAACGTTACAGTAATAAATTTTTTCCAGAAAATTGTTTTTTGTAGTAATCACAAAGAACTTCAGTCATAGATGCACAAAGAAGGCAATACATGATTTTTCTTAAAGAAAACATTTCATAGAATTTCATGTCTAAATTTAGAATTATTTCTTTTAAGAGTTGAATACCAAACCTTCTATAACTCTCAAATTCTTTCTTGATTTATTAATAAAAAAATATTCAAAACATGGTATTTTTGGGTTTCGTTTGGGCTCCTTTCCTTCTCCATAGAGGTCTATGACTACAACTTCCAATAGTTTGTGCACCTGGAATTTTATGCGCATGCATAGCACACGAGGCTCGACAGGGAAACAGAGAGAACTCTGGTGAGAGATGAGTATCGAACTGCTGGTCTCCTCACCTGAAAATGAAGAAACTGGTCTAGCTGTTCTCTAAAATCTCCTCCAGCTCTGACCTGCCATGATCCTTGAAACTGACCCAAAGGAGAAACAGGCCATATGCGTGTGGTAGCTGAGGATTTATTTTTCCATAGTACACGCATCTAAAAAAATGGGTTAGATGTAGACATTCCTTTTTGGGTTTCCTAATACATAACGTATCCCTAACGTAATAAAGACCACACAGACTTAATGTTTACGTAAATATTTCCAAGTTCATATTCAATCCTAAATGTCAATATCCTGGTCCCTGTTGTTCATCTTTGTGCTCTTCTCAGTGGGAGATTATCTTTGCTGCTTTGACTCTTCCTTTTTTATTCTTTTTCTCTCTCACTGGTGCTCCTTCATTTCAATTCATACACTATTCCTTTACATCAAAATACTTGTATACAGTATTAACTTTCTACTTTCTTTCTAACTTTCTAATGTAGCTTTCTACATTAAAATGTGATTTCTGCTAATTTCTTTTGCATAATAATGACTAAACATTCTAGGAACTCTTGATTTTTGAGCTTCTACTTGAACAGAAAGATTTGGGGAATGACTACCTAAATGAGAAATAACACACATACATCAAATTAGTTTGGCTCAGGGAGTCATTATGGTTTAGAGGGAAAGGTATGGGTCTAGGTCCCAGTTCACTTGGAGTTGTGTGGCCTTACTCAAGACACTCAACCGCACATCTATAAAAGAGGGAGAATTATCCTTTCCTTGGTAGTTTTGTGAGGTTTACAGTCAACATATATAATATATGTACCGGGCACAGTACCTCCTGTGATGCCGCTAGAACTTCAGCACTGGGAATTTGCCCCAATCCCCAGTCACATATATTATCATCAATAATCTTAATGGTAAAGGAAAGGAATATACCACAGAATTCCAGTAAGCCCTTTGTTCTACTGTTCCCAACGCTATGTGATTTTTTTTTTTTTTATGTAAGAAGTTACATAAGAAGTTCAGTGGCCTAAAATAATTTGTCCACCTCTTCCAGAATGAAAATTATTCTACTTTTTGGTCTCTCTTCTCAATTACTCTGAAGAGTCCAGTAGGTTGATTAAATTAGTGTATGCATTGTAATTGTCAGCTAGCAAATATCCATTGCGTGCATTTAAATAGAAGAAAAATATTACTAAGGATTTGGTCTGCTTGGTGACCACGAAGCTCTCCCCCTACAGATTTTTGACTTCCTAAATTAAAAGCAGGGCCTCGGTGGAGTCCGAGAACTTAAGTTATTCTCTATAACTTACTGTCCCGGTCACTGAGAAACTTCATCAGAGGTAAGAGAAGAAGCCCTCAGCAGAAGTCAGCCCCCTACTCTACCTTGATCCTTAGTAGATATTGGAAACCATTCATATCATCATAGTTGTTTATAAACATAAACTGTTGGGGCACCTGGTCATTAAACGTCTGCTTTCGGCTCAGGTCATGACCCCAGGGTCCTGAGATCGAGCCCCACGTCAGGTTCCTCACTCAGAGGGGGGGCTGCTTTTCCTTCTTCCACTCCCCCTGCTTGTATTTCCTCTCTCTCTCCATGTCTCTCTCTGTCAAGTAAATAAATAAAATCTTTAAAAATAAGTAAGTAAATAAATAAACTGTTAAAAACGCAAAAGGTGCTGAACACCATGTTTTTCGTTAATTAAAACATTTTGAGAGAGTTAAATATTGGTTTAGGAAAAATGATACAGGTTAGTCTGTAAGAATATGAGCTCCCGAAGGCTGTTTGCCTGAATTTAAACCTCAGCCTGTCTACTTGCCGGCTGTGTGACTTATTCAAGTCATTACCTCTCTCTGTCCCTCAGTTTTCTCACCTATAAAATGAACATAATGGCCTAACTATCTCAGAGGGTGGATGAGGGGAATTATGTGAATTCATCTACATAAGGCACTTGGCAGACAACTAACTTATTGTAAGCACTTTATAAAAGGCTTGCTTTTAATTATTTTAAACCTTTTTAATAAATTTTTAACAAACATTTTAAAAAATAAGATCTACCCCCATATAATCAACATTTATCAATGACATCAAGTCAGACATCCTTGCTTTGAATTAACTGGAAATACCCAGAGTTTGTTTGTTTGTTTGTTTGTTTGTTTGTTTGTTTGTCTGTTTTAGGTCTCTGTAACATGTCTCCCAATTTCACTAGTAAATTTATACTTTTGTCTTTTTAGAGACACAATTATCTATTCCTTGGCTCTAGAGCTTTTTAAAAAAGAAGCCTTGAATCAGGACCCTGAGAGTTTATTCTTATGTGCTTCCATTTTGCTATGTCACATAGGTTTCTCCCACCTTGATGTAATGCTCGTGGAATGCTATGACCCAAAAGGTGACCAGTGGAATATTCTCCAAACTCCCATTTTGGAAGGTCGAAGTGGTCCTGGCTGTGCAGTGCTCAATGACAGCATCTACCTTGTGGGAGGCTATAGCTGGAGCATGGTACGTGTCCACATTTACCTCGCCCTCCTCCTTTCTGTACTCTTCTTACTTTGTGTTTCCCTCCAATGTGTTACCATCCACACAAAAAACCTTTGAAGAGTATCATGTTTCAGAGCACCTGGGTGGATCAGTTGGTTAAGTGTCCGCCTTTAGCTTGGGTTGTGATCTTGGGGTACTGGGATTGAGCCCCACATCGGGCTCCCTGCTCGGCTGGAAGCCTGCTTCTCCCTCTCCCTCTGCCGCTCCCCCCTCTGCTTGTGCTCTCTCTCACTCTCTCTCAAATAAATTAATTCGTTTAATTTGATCTAAAAAAATAGTTTGAGTATCATGCTTGTATGTAAGCAGTAAGATCCTTTAAGTAATAAAAAAGAATCAGTGTGGTTGCCTTCGAGCTGGCTTGCTATCTGATCGACTGTATCCCAAAATGTGGTTGTTCTCCGCTTCTCTCCTATCCCCATGCCTTTGTGATTCTGGCCTTCCAACTAAAAGTGAGACAGAAGTGGCTTTACAAATGTTTCATTGCAACTGTTTGCAGAGGTCATCGAATTGTTTGAATTGTCCAAAAAGTTTCTGACCAGGGAGGCATGAAAACTAGAAATTGTTAAATATCCACAAATTCTCTTTAGGATATGTGATTTGCCATTGCTTTTCACTTTGGCCCATCTTTATCACGAAAATTTCCAAGCTCACACAAAAAGCAAGAGTACAGTGGACTCTCGTAATCCCAGCATCTAGCTTCAACATCTGTTAGGATTTTGCCATACTTTATCCGTCCTCCCTTTTAAAAATTTTGGCTGAAGCAATGTGAGGCAAATTCTAGACATCATGTTATTTCACCCTAAATGCTTCAGTATTTATCTTTTAAAAAATGATTTGCACGTGTAAATATACCATCATCACACGCAACCAAAATTAACAATAATTTCTTTTTATCTGATCTATATTCACATGTTTCCTGTTGCAAGTTGATAAGTTCAAGTCAGGACCCGACAGTCCCACCTGTATTTGGTTATTATATCTCATCCATCTTTTGCAATCTGGAAAATTACCCCACCCCACTTCTTCTATACCAGTAACTTGTAGAAAAAACAAAACAAAACAAAAACCAGGGTCAGTTATCATAGAGAATAGGTAGGGTTCTGGAATGGGCGAATGATGACCTTGCGATGTCATGTAAGATAGTCTCTGTCTCTGTATTGACTACAAAATGGAAATTTAGGTATAAAGACTTTTTTTTTGCATAAAGACTTAATAATTAAGTTCAGCTTTTTTCTCTTTAAAATTTCTTTTGTTCTTTTTTTTTCTCTTTTGTCAAGAACCCCTGAGGTGGCCACGTAGTTGGAATTACATCATGCCCTATAAGAGCCTCGTAGGGCCGTGTGGTCTACATATTCATTTTTTAAATGATGACTGTCTTCATATTTTTTTAGTTATGGGTTAGTTTTATAAGATTAACTGGAGGCGTATTTGTTTTGCATCAAACAAGGTTGTTAGATAAAGTTTTGGGGGAGTTTTCAAAGGATATCAGTTATATGGGGGCAAATACATATTGATATATGTGTAAGTAGATATTCAGACCTGTGCTTGTTTGCCGGTAACATGAGTAAGCTCCAAAAAGCATACACAGCTGGAACAGACACCAGCAGTACACTTTCCAAAACTGATGACTAGGTTGGTTGGAATTTTGGGATTTGGCCTATGATAAAAACCAAACAGCTCTGGTTTTAGAAGGGAAACATTACACAAGCCCTACCCCCAGACATTAACAAAGTAAACAAGATCAAAGACATTTTTTATTTCTCATGTGGCCACTTGAAAATCAATCAATCAATCAATGTGCAGAGAAGTTGGCAAGCCCACTTTTCCGGTTTATTTTAAGCTAGTTTTGAATGCCAGCTCTGATTCTCTACAGCAGTAAAATAAAAATGGAAGAGGGAGGCAACTATCTCAAATCCAATCTACTGAAATTATTTGAAAACTGAAGATGAGTTTGTTTGTTTTTTAACTTAAACCAGCTAGACAAATTCCAGTTTCTGGTCAGTTATTTTAAAGGCTTTGCCGATCATCTAGGTGTTGTAGGCACTTGACTATTACTATCAATTACACACACACACACACATACACATGGATTTTGAAATCTTGTGACTCTCAAATTTTCCCTTCAAATAAAACAGTTTAAAATCTGCTGCTTTCATTTGGACCTTTTCAGCAAGAGCAGAGAATCGGTGTTTTCTTTCCAATGTAAATGTGATAAATAAGATTGTCATCACACTTCTCTGAACGTTCTACCCTAAATGCCTCCTCCTCTGTCGTTACAGGGGGCCTACAAGTCATCTACGATATGCTATTGTCCGGAAAAAGGCACCTGGACAGAACTGGAAGGTGATGTGGCGGAACCCCTGGCAGGCCCAGCCTGTGCAACAGTTATCCTGCCCGCCTGCGTCCCTTACAACAAATAACACCGGCAAGCCCTGGAATGGACAGTATCACATTCTAGGAGGCAGTGACAGGTGACATCGCTATCATACTAGGAACAGTGCATTCTAAGGGTACAACTGCCGAAACCCACCCTCGGTTTCTAACGATATTGCCAAGTAACTGCAAGAGAAAAAGACCTGTTCTTGAACAAATATCATGTCTGTAACTCGGATCACACCAAACGAGCTGCGGTGACAGACACTTCCGTTTCAGACTGGTTTTAACTTGTCCCAGCTTTCCAAAAACTCCTCACATGGATTTTAACTTTCAAAAGGAGAAAGATAAAATACAGAAGAGTGCCCCCAGAGAGACCTAAGATCAGTATTGTGCATTGTAGTCTACCTGCATGTGATCTATGTTGAAGTTTTGGGGATATTGTGTCCATGAATGATTCAGAATTTGACCCACTAAAATACTTACTGCATCGCAGGAATTGCCACTTGATTCTATATTCCTAACCTGTGGCTACTTCACAGACTCCATAGGCAACACAGTTGTAGAAAATCATACGAGATTGAAGAGGAACATGTTTGTTTCTAGAGATCTTCATTTCATTCACCTTCTGCCCCTCACAGCGCCTCATGGGATCAGAGAAGAGAACGATCTTGGTTCTTGTAGCAATTGCTTCCTGCCCGGTAGGTTCTAGGCCAGCCAGTCATAATCTATGTCCTCAATTTTATATGAAAGATTAAAACAAAATAGATTATGTCACTGTTCATTCCAAAGAGGCTAATGTTTTCTCATTTTTTTACAGTATATAAAAAAGTAGTGAACACACCTGTCATTTCCTCCAAAAGGTAGGACTGACAAAGTCGCTCATCCAATACTGAAGAGATTCTGTTGGATAATACATCTGACCCAAACTTAACCCATAACGAAACTGGGGGATTGCTTTCAGGAATTCAGGGACGGAAAGAAAGAATAATCTCTTTTAAGTACAATCCCAGGTGTCTCTGTCCTGAAGACACACAACGTAAAAGAGCCATGGGAGTGAATCATAGCTCTTAACAAATATTTCTCCCTCTTCCTCACCTTCGGCTCTAGATTTGGCTCTAGAAAACCACGTGACTCACCCTGATTATTCTTCAACTCTTCACATTCGTTTGTTATCACCAAAGATGCCTGAGCTCAGTTAGGTGGTGGGCAATTGCTGGTTGTCATTAGGAACATGAGGAAACTAGGAGCAGAAGGTCAGGAGAGCATGAGATAGTTTTCGGTGCAGCCAGTCAACAGAGCAAGACTGGAAGGAGCATAAATTTGGTTTGCAAGCCCTTCAGGGCTGGAACAACAACAGTTAGGAGTAAATGCTAGCCTAGAATATTTTTCCATCACCCACGGGTGTTGTTAAATCCCTCAACAAATGTGTCATTTGAAACAGCAACATGGGGAAGCCACAGATTAAAAAGGCTTTGGTGACAAGCTTTCACCGTGGAGCATGTCAAGATAGATGGGTGTACTGGAATCTAATGCCGTTTCTACAGTAAAGTGCAATCTTTGTTGTTTTTGTATTTATTTGTATGTTCAGATCCAAAGGATCCGTTGTAAAATATATATATAAATATATATATATATATCTATATATATCTCCAGTGCAATCAACTTTCATTTCTTTTTCCTTGAAAACATACAATCTAGAGAAGGAAAAAAAAGTTACAGTACTTTGCGGGGAAGATCCTAGCTGGGCGTCCTGAAGAGAACAAGGTTGGCTTCAGCACCTTTGACTGTCCACTGCTACCATTTCTTCTGAAAGTCACAGTTTATATGAGAATATTCGCCTTCCTTGGACTTGTTCTTCATTTATTTTTTATTTCTAGCCAAAATAAATAAGAGCATTTATGAGAACTGTAAATAAGGCTTTCTGTATTTCAGAAAGGCGCAAACTATTAGAAGTGAAAAGTGAGTACGTAAGTCACAGAGATTGTAAATTTTGTACAGTATTAGAATGTGTAAATGAAGCTTGCTTGGAAGGGGAAAACTTTAAATAAAAACTTTATGTACTAATTCAACTGTCTCATGTTCTTACCTATAAGGCATGCATATAAAGCTCTATGGTGAATTGTTTAAAGGTTTACAATATGTAAGTGCCTAAACGTTGTTATTCTGCTGATACACTTTGCAAGCGTATCTAGCTTCGTGGCAACATGTAAATGTATATGGTATGGACGATGCAAAAAATTATGGAATGCTTCTGAAAAAAATGTCCTGAGTTAAAAATTATGAATAGAGGGGTGCTTGGCTGGCTCAGTCAGTATAACATGCGACTATTGATCTCGGGGTCGTGAGTTCAAGCCCCACGTCGGGTGTAGAGCTGACTTAAAAAAATGAATTTTTAAAAAATCATGAGTAGAATCTGATTTATCCACTGCAAGAGTGCTGTGATGAGGCATAAGTTATCTAAGATCTAATTATGTTAGATCTAGTTAAATATTTATGTAGATTATTAGACGCACCATATATATTAAACAGTACTTACACAGTTTCCAAAGAATAAGTGAATCACGCACTTAATTAGATCAGTTACCTTAAAACACAGTATTTAAGTGTATTTTCTTTTTAAAAATCTGAAAAGGAAGTGCAAGGGAAGAAAGAGACTGTGGGAGACAGGGGAAACTGAGCATGTAGCTGAAGGTAGAAGCTAGGCAACCATCTAGGCAAAGACCTATGAAGGGTTGGAAGCTATTTCCTAAAGCCTGCAAGCTGGAAAGAATTTATTTTAATTTTTCCCAGCTAATCAGACCTTTATTCATCATTGAATTCACAATTAAAGGACCATTTGATCCCTCCTGGTATTCCATGAAAGCAAGAGTAATGGGGTTTCGGTGTTCTTCTGCTGGCTCTCCAGCCTTCCATACCTACTCTCTGTGGTGGCCTCTGTCACCATCTTCTCCTGAGTCAATTGACTAGTTGTTGCAGGGCTTCTTCCAAATGCCCTGAGTCCCCAAAAGCTCTACTACTGACCAGATATCATAGGCAGTTAAGCAAAAACATGTCTTTTTCTTAATCCCAAGGAACCGCCTACTTTAAATCCATAACTAGACTGGCAAAAACTGGGAGAGCGAGCATGGGGACCAGGTTTTTTAATTAATTAAGCTGTGTTTGTAGGCTTAAAATTAGTACCTGTGATTGTGCGCCCCTATTAGGGCCAAATTTACAGTTTCCCCAGCTGCTTGACCTTTACATCATCTAACAAACTGTCATCACTATTGACATTAGAAGTATCAAGTATTCTTGGTGCCATGAAGGATGCAGTCAAACACAGAACTTCTATTTTCATTGCACACAGATTGTCAACATTGGTTGATGCAAATGAAATCATTGTCTTGGACCAGGGTAAGATAGCTGAACGTGGTACCCACCATGGTTTGCTTGCAAACCCTGGCACTATCTATTCAGAAATGTGGCATACACAGAGTAGCCGTGTGCAGAACCATAATAACCCCACATGGGATGCAAAGAAAGAAAACACGTCCAAAGAGGAGGAAAGGAAGAAACTACAAGAAGAAATTGTCAACAGTGTCAAAGGCTGTGGAAACTGTTCCTGCTAAGTTGCAAAAGACAACTTTTTTGACACATTTGCACTGAAGCAGAATTGTTTTATTAAAAAAAAGTCATACATTCCCATTTTCTATAATCCCTTTTTTGATAAGATTTATTTGAAAAGGAATTTGAATTTTACATCTTTCACAATATTTAATGTCACGTCTGTATTTAGCCCCAAATTATTTTCTTGTTACCGCCTTAGTTGTGCCCAAAGCATAGTTTTTTGTGACTATTTCACTTTGCCCCATTTCCATTTTTAGGACCTGATAGCCATTTGATATCCATAATCAGATGAATTACAATGGATTCCAAGTTTCAATAGTTTTTTAAATCTCCTTTATGCTTACAGTTTAGATGGAAAGTATCCATTTCTTTTTTTTTTCTTTTTAAAAGAGGACAGTGTAGGTTTGTTGTTTCTCCTCCTCCCTCCCCATTGACATACTTCAATGATAGATATCTACACTTTGATTTTTTAAAGTCTTTGCCACTGTGTATCTTTTGGAGGAAAAACCTTAATTCTCATGTATGTATGTAGAATGTTCATCACTAACCAGCATCTTTAATGGTGAGAATTTTATTTTTTCATCAAAATGAGTTATTGCTCTTGTTTGGGACCAAAATTCATGCCTTTCTCTTTAAACACTTAAAACTCTGATGTAATTTGACAGTTGTCATACTGGAAATGATCTAAAAAGCTTAGGAAGTTAATTGCCCTTCTATTTCCATCTTAACTATAGTGCTTTTGCTGTCTAAAGTTACATAAAGAAACAACTAAATGGAATGTATGCATGCACATATATGTGTGTGTGCACATTCTCACACTTGTATATAAAGCAGCAACCACTTAAATATTATTAATGACCTTGAGGTAAATAGAAGATTATGTATATGTACTCTAGATGATTAGGACTTTAATCAGTGACACATCAGAATTTATTACAAGATCTTCCCTACCTTTTTCAGTAATTTAATGAGTTCCTTTACATGTGACGTAAGCCCAAACAAAATGATCAAGTTTTACCTGTTAATAAAATGTTGGTATATGTTTAAAAAAAAAAAGTATCAAGTACTTATCGAACATATCCCAAAAGACATCACTATAAACGCCAGAGTTCTTATTAAACTTGGTTCTCTAGGTCAAAGAATTTTTTAAATGAAATAGCAAATGAGTTAAAATAAGGTTGGCAAAGCATCCCAAAGCCAATTAAAACACACTGGCAGGTATCTTGAAAGACTGATCTCCTATAGATGAAGTAGAAGGAAGATCATGACTGATCGAGCCTGACTTCCTAGAAGCACCTGACCTAGAGGATGTTGAAACTGGGATAGAAAATAAAATGGCAGGACACCTGGGTGGTGCAGCCAGTTAAGCATCAGACTCAAGATTTTGGCTCAGGTCATGATCTCATCGTCGTGAGACTGAGCCCTGTGTAGGACTCCGTGCTCAGCATGGAGTCTGCTTAAGATTCTCTCCTCTACCACTCCCTCCACTCATGCTCTCTCTCTCTCTCTCTAAAATAAGTAAATCTTGAAAGAAAGAAAAAAGAAAAGAAAAGAAAACAGCAATGAGAAGCAGCAGAAAGGTCAATATAAAAAGAAAATATGTAAGTAGTATGTCTTCTTTGTGTGGTTGTATCTTTATAGTGCTACTCTGGTTAGAACAATAAATACAGGCCAAGTAGTGGATGGGGTTCTTAATGGAGACTCTACGTGTGTTGAGCTTACAGGCTTGGTACAGTAGCAAAAGATTTAGTTCTACACATGAGTATGAAAAATATGCTGCAAGAATGCAACACAATGGTATAAGAATAAGAAAAAAGTCTTCTACAAATTGAAACATGAGTGGCTTATTCTATTCTAAGCTATTGTCTGGCATATATTAAGGACTCAGTAAATATCAGTTCTTAACATTAGCACGAGTAATATTACCTATGTGCTCCTAGCTCAGCAATGATGCTAAAAACAGGATAATTAGAGTGAGTTAACATGTAGAACTGTCAACTTCTCAGGCTAAAGAGAAATATATAACTTCAGGTAAGGTGGTCCTTGATTCTAACCTCACCTTCTTTTTTTTATCTATTAGGTTGACTCTTCCTCTGTGGCCTTTCAAATACCCCATGTTCAACAAAATGACATATGGAGGTAGGTGGGCTGGGGAGGCAAACATTTAGCTGTGGGATGACGTCATCCTACATTTAGAGAGATGGTGGGCTTCTTACTTCCAAACAAATCACTCCAAATCCAGGATATTTGAGGGAGGCACTTGGGGGCTCAGTCAGCTAAGTGACTGCCTTTGGCTCAGGTCACGATCACATGGGTCCTGAGATGGAACCCCATGTAGGGCAGCCTGCTTCTCCCTCTCCCTCTGCCTCTCCCCTCCCCCATTCATGTTCTCTTGCACGCTCTCTCTCAAATAAATAAATAAAATCTTTAAAAAGGAACACTTGAAAACTGAACTAAATTAAGAAAAAAGGAGTAAGAGAAATAGGGTTTGATTATTAATTCAAAGTTATTATGTCAACAATATTATAACAGCAAAAGACTTCCACTGATTGAATGCTTATGAATTAGGTATTATGCTGGCATTTTACACATGTTTTCTCATTTACTCCTCTGAAGAGTTCCATGAGGTAGATATTATTCATAAATTAGAGGTCAGGACACTTACACTCAGAAAGGGTAAACTGTGTGATAAGGTTAGACAGCTGATAAGTAGTAGAGCTAGGAGTCAAACGAAGGCTTTAAAAGTAAGTCATCCTCTGACCACCATCTTCTTCCAACAAAGAGACTTCTTAAGTCAACCATTGGAAGTCATGTAGGAACTCTTAGTGAATTTGCCCCAGATGCATGTGCTGGAGGGGAGAGTGAACAACTAATGATGATGCATCTTGGCAAATGTTATCTATTGTCGCTGTAAATTAACTACAGGTAAGTGCAAGAGTGCACAACAGGAACTTGCTCTGTGACCTTGGGAGGTCACTGAGCTTCTCCAACTTGAGTCTTGTCATCAGTATACACAGTGATAATCTCTTATTCTGAACATTATCATGAGAATCACAAGTAAAGAATCTGAAAACCCTTTGCAGCTGATAAACTCCAACATGAAATATGCAGATCAGCTACTGGGAAGCAATGACACAGTCAAACTTTTCCCTTGGCGTTCAAGATCCTGGAAAACCTGGCCTCAGCCTCACTTCTGGTTCACATTTTTCTTTACTACTGTGCTCACTGAGCGATGTGAATCCTTGCTTTTCCACAAACACGGCTATGCTTTTCCATCTTTGCCCTTTTGCTTGTGCGTTTTCTCCACAGAGAATGCCATTTCATGCTCAACACTATCTATTAAAATCATGTCCTTCAAGGTCCCGTTCAGACTCCACTGCTTTCATTAAGCCTTCATGATCACAACAGTCTTGTGTGATATTTTTCATCTGACTTACTATGGCTTTCTTACTTTCTCTATTCGATACTGTTTATGAGATTTTATGTCTTACCCTTTCACTAGATTCAGGGTTCCTTGAGGGTAGAGAGAGAATATATTAGGTGCCTTTGAAAAAAAACAAATGCCATAAAATATTCATTGAATAAAGGTACTATTTTTTTTAATTATCAGCACAATATACCAAATTATGGGCACAAGGGAAAAAAGAAAAATACCTTTAGCCCACCATTAGCACAACTTTTATCTTTGGGGTCTGATCTTACCTGTCTTTTTCACTTGACATTTTGCATTCTATGCAACTGAATTTATATCTTGACGTCTTAAGTTTTTTGCATTTCACAAGCATGTTTCCATGTGACTAGGTGGTCTTTATAGTAATTTTTGATAATTTCATAGTGTGCTGAACGAACTCTCAAGCACTGGCAAATTTTGATTTCTGTACTGGTGTCACGGAGTCCTCAGATGGCACTCTTATGTGTTCTTTCTGATTCCTTCCCACCAATTTCACTCTACAGTTTATGTTCCACCCACTGCTAACATTGCTTCCCTATAACAAACACTTTGAAATACATAAAAGCGCTGGCTCTCAAGAGATATTGCTTATTTGGTTCATCTCCAGTCCTTTTCGTCACTTAACATTTCTGATGAGAAATGCTGCAGCTCCCCCCACCTCCAGGCTCTTCCAGAATAGTTGTGGTAACTTGTACTTTCCTTGTGAATGGACTTAGACCACCAACATCCCACTTCAGGCCAGATGGCATACATATAGTTTGGCAGGAAGTTCTTTACTTGTCTTACAAGTTTTTCTTAAAAGCAATCCAGACTATTAAAACCAGCTGGGCTAGGATGCCATATTAAACGTGTTCATTTATTTTCCAACATGGTTGGCCATGTTAATCCAACTCACAGGAAAGAGAAAAGAAAGGAAGGAAGGAAAAAAGAACTTTAAAACCAAAGGCCTTTGAGGCTACATGTCTGAGAAGAAAATAATCATTCAAATCTCTGACTAGACCATACCTAGGGTAGTCATCATCTCCTTTAAATCCTTAAAATATTTACTACCTATACTGTTCATACAGCATCCATAATATATTTTATTATATTGATGGCATTATATGACATACTTACGCCTTGTTTTAACTCATCCACTTGGTGTAGAAGGGATAATGCCTGAAATGTGTTTTCCCACAGTGCTTTGCCCATAGTTGTGCTCAATAAATGAGAAGTTGATTTTTGAGGTGTTAGAATCTGTGAAGTAGCAAAGTCATTTCGGACTCAGAAATTTTATGCTCATAATCTTGAAAATGTATGCTGAACATGGATTATCTCAAAAACAATTCTGACTGCTATCAATATGACAAACTCTACAATAGCTTCTGCCTGTACACACGTACAAGCTAATTGTCTTTGTCATAGTAACCATGTTTCCTCTATTTAATGACTGTGAAAGCCAAATTTTAATGCAAAAACCCTTGTTCAGTTGTATTAAAACCTTACTATCATGAAAGTGTTTATCCCAGTACACAAATGACATAGTACTGGTATGATTCTGGCCTCTATCTCTGAAAACATTCACACATATTGCTTCTCACAGGATCTCATCACAGATAATGAGGATTAATAGGTAAGAACTCTTTCGGTATCCCAAAGAGTATCTCCAGTATTATGCTGTCGGTTTTTTGCTCATTTATTCCTTCCACTATGGACAAAGCTCTATGATATGCCTGATAAAGAATACAAATATAGGTAGCTATAATGCAAGGTATATGTGCAATAAAGACATATGAATAAGGTGATGTGGGAGTTCCCAGAAGAAAGAGTTTATGTCCAACCAGTGGTATCAGGCTAGGGCAGAGGGACTATATAAAGTCAATCTTAAAGAACACGGGGAAAATAAACAGAATTTTTTCTCTTCAATTAATGTTTGTAAGGTAATTCTTGAAAACACAGTAAATAACTAAGTTTCGTATGGAAAACTGCTAGATAAAAGATACTATAATCATCTCCAGAGTAGTACTAAATGGTGGTATAAATGATGATAAAAATGAACAAGTGCAAAGAAGAGAACTTTTGTTCTCTTTGTTTAGACAGAATGAAGTAATCCACAGCAGGCCAAGACATTCACTGTGGCAACTAAAAAAAGTGAGTAAGTTAATTTTTAAAAATATTTTGTAAGGCATCAGTGAGAACTAAAAGCAATTGGGACTAAATAAACTAAAGTTCCAAAGCAAAGAAGGGAACAGTGTTTCTGAAGTGAGCTGATGATGGCCGGTAATTTTTTTCTCTGGGGACATTTTCCAGTCCTGGCCACAAGTTGATCGGCCTTGGCCCAGGCAAAGAATCTGTGCTGTGGGAAAGAAAAACCAGCAAACTTTTAGCTGTTATACAGAACTAGAGTGACAAAATGAAAACCTGAGGAATCCTAAACACACAACCAGTTTGCCCGAAGGGAAACATTTGGAATTCTGGTGTTGTTCAGGAGAATGGGGAACTAGACAGAAAACTTCTAGAAGGCAGGAAAAAATTCCCAAATCTCACAGTGCTCAGGAATTAAAGATTTGCCAGGTAAAGAAAACTGTTTCAAATATATGACTCTTCATTCCCTTAAGATATTTGTGACTTTTAAAGTGATACAAGTTAGAAAGATAAAAAATTAAACTGAAAACCACTAGAGAGAACTGGATCTTCTTTAGACTTCAGGCTGAGGATACGAGGACTAGACTCTCAGCCAAGAGCCTGGGAGAGACTGCCCTAGGAATAGGAACAAACCAAGAGTAGACTAAGAAATCCTGAAATGAGCCCCAGCAAAGCTCAATGCCTGAATGAATTGAGATAATCACCTCCTCACTCCATCTGAATAACAGAGTTAGGAGGAAACTTTCCTTACTCAAAGATAAAACTATATTGAGCCACTACAGTTCTTTTATACACAAAACCATGCATTCAATCAAAAATTACTAGACAGGAGAAAAAAAATACAAGACCTATAATCAACAGGACAAAAAGAGAAAACAAATAAACCCACTACTGATCTAGATTTTTGAGTTAGCAAATACATATGATCAATATATTAAATAAAATGTAGGAAAAGTAGGCAAAATAAATGAAAGGATGGAAAATTCTCCAAAGAATTAGAATCTAATTTTTAAAATAATGAACTAGCTATTC
>CM053616.1:30839896-30856379 GCA_028646535.1 Procyon lotor
GAGGTAAATTCTTAGATGTGTTTATTTGTATGTTTTTTTCTATACGGTATGTGCTACTTATGTAATAAAAAATAAATTGTTGAAAAATCAGTAAATGTTCCTATGATTAAAAAATCAAATAAATAAGTTCATGTTTTGTAATAAAAAAAAATAAGTTATCAGTGTTCCCATAGTCCTCCCTAGTACTCTTCCCACCATCACAAAAAAAGGAAATTTCTGTTTTGAGGCAAATTTGGTATCCAGTTCATTTTCCCATTGCACTCACTACCATTTGGGACTGCCTTCTTCCAGTTTCAAATAGTATTTGTGCTCCGGAAATATAAACTAATTTTCACACCAACAAAAACAAAGTATAACTAGAATAGGAAATATGCATTATAGGTGTGTTACATTCTAAACCCGAATGGCAGTTGTCTGAGAGGATTGTTAGCTCTTTATATCAGTGATTATTAAGCTGATAGAAAGAATTCATTAATGAAATAACTAATCTGCAAAGGTGAAAACATATAAGGTATTCTCCTTTGGGGAGTTAACCCAATAGTTGAATAATTGTGGTCAATCCTCTTTAATGGTAATGGGTTGCCCATGTTCTGAAAGTGTTTATGATCACCTGGGACCTTCCGTTCTTCCTTGCCTAATTCAGTCAAGCTCCTATAGAGAGAAGCCTGGTAACAGATGTGTGTGTGTGTGTGTGTGTGTGTGTGTGTGTGTGTGTGTGTGTGTGAAAAAATCAGAAAGGTAAATATGTGTATAGCCTGAAGTAATGGACTACATGTGTTTGTATATAGAAGATTGTTGTCCATGTGCAGATGCACATTTGTGCCTGTGGAGAAGCCTAAAGCTTTTGATTATATTCCAAACCTATACACTATATATACATGATGTACTGGAAAAAAACACAGGAGGAGAATTTGGGAGACCACCCACAAACCCTATCTTTGACAATCCAATTTCTACGCTTGACTTTGACTTCCTGCTTCGAGCACCAATAGTCCTGCGAACAAACTACCTGAAGACAGTGATTTCTCAGAGGACGCTGAACAGGAAAGAGGAGAAATCGACTAAAAGAGAAACAAGTGCACTCAGGATGAACCCCACCAGGGAAAACTGAATCTTAAGGTTTAGAATTTAATTTTTCTGGTAATGATGTGATTCTGCTCTCAAGTGAATCACTCTTGACTCTACTTTATTTTGCACATATTATCTTGAAGCCACAATATTTAATCTCTAATTATCTTACTATGTAATTTAGACTTTTGTATATAGCAGTAAGATATATGTTACATAAACTAGTCTGGTGCTAAATTGTTTTGCCAGGGTAGGTCTTATCATACCCATTTTAAAAATATATCTCCTTGTTCAGAGCCCAACTTGGTGAAGCAATGCAATGGTGTAACCTGCATGACAATGGTTGTGAAAAACATTAAAACAAGCCTCCAGTAATCTGCTAAATCAAAGGATGGGAAACAGTGCTCAGAAAGCGTGCTTCTTTCTGCCAAGAGAAGTTGAAAGCCTCTCATCCTACTTCCCCCAAGAAGCTAAGCGGTTGAGAGAACATGAAAGTGGATGTCAGGCAGAGCTGCATCAGGAGGAAAAAGGAAGGAGGGAAGGGCAGGTGAGAAACAAGGAGTACTAAGTGCAGAAAAGAGACGGAACCTGAAAGAAGGAAGTATAAGCAGAATCAGGACAAAGACCATTCTTTCGGTCATCATGACTATGAGATAAAACCAATTTCTTTACCATTTTGGTTATCTCAACATTAACTTCCTCTGTTTCCCCTAGAACATAGCATTATGCTTACTCGTGAGATTTGTGCGAGAGAGAGAGAGAGAGAGAGAGAGAGAGAAAAGAAAGAGAGAGAGAGGGAGAGAGAGAGAGGGAGGGAGGGAGGGAGAAAGAGTTGTTTAATGACCAGTAGTTTCTGTCTTTGGTGCGACGGAAGCTCTTCTACAGGAAAAATATTAACAATCTCCTATCCTCCTTCTCTGAGTCTCTAAACAAAAACACCGCAGAAAGACTCTGCTCCTCTTACTCTTTGTAAATTACATAAAAAACAAAACCTCATTGGAAATTTTTGCCCTTGTTTTTGGGTCAGCCTCTCATCTTAGTCATCCAGTCTACTGATGATATCGTTGAACCTGAATTTTGATTAATCTGCTTTTTAGCACATCAATTACTTTGGGAAAATAAACTGACAGTAGATTCTAAGCAATAAACTGATGCAAATCTGCAAGTTTTATTCCAACTTTCTTTTACCATCCAAAAGGGTCTAACATTGAATTTCCAGCTGTAGTGAATTGTGTTTTTTTAAAGATTCTATTTATTTATTTATTTGAGAGAGAGAGAGTGAGCATGAGGGAGGAGGGGCAGAAGTAGAGAGAGAAGCAGGCTTGCCACTGAGCAGGGAGCTCCATCCCAGGACCCCGAAATCATGATCTGAGCCAAAGGCTTACCGACTGAGCTACCCGAGCCCCTGGAGTGAACTGTATTAATGCATGTTTTACGTAATGCAGATTGTGAGGTCTAGCAATGTAATGGAAACATTCACTTTAAAAAGAAAACTAAGAGGTTGCCTGGGTGGCTTACTCAGTTAAGCATCTGACTCTTAGTTTTGGCTGGGGTCATGATCTCAGGTCGTGACATTGAGACCTGAGTAGTCCTCTCTGCTCAACACTGAATCTGGTAAAGATGCTCGTGTCCTCTCCCTCTGCCCCTCCCACTCGTGCTCACTCTCTCTCTCTCTCTCTCTCTCTCTCTCAAATAAACAAATACATCTCAAAAAAAAAAAAAAAAGATAAAATGTCTGGAGCCTGTAATTACATGTAAAATATGTCCTTGAGACCTAGTAGATACTCAAAACACATCACTATCACCATCCTAGTGCCTCATACCTCACACTTATTTATTTAGCAATCTCGTTCACAAGACTTGGAGATCCCATGCTGTTGCCCCATTCTTGTTTGAGGACACCTCCTCCTCCAGGTCACTCTGCTGCCACCCGGCTCCCACCAGCCTTGACCGCTGACCTGGACTTGAGTGCCTCATCCCCTCCGCCTCCCCGTGCTTCTCGGTGCCCACTCCTTCCCTGACCTCAAGATTTCTGTATATTGACTTCCGACCAGAGTTGTGCTTCAACTGTTTCAGTATACATAAATATTAAGCCTTCCAGTCGCACACACACAGACACACACACACACATTAGTAAAAGGTTTCATTTGCAATGAATATCGATACCAGGACATTACAACAGGTAAATTCAGGAAGAAAATATTCAAGAAAATGGTGGCTCTCAACAGCCATGTACGTTACTAAAGTGCTTTCTCCTCCCTCTTATTCCAGACAATCTTTTCTCCTACCTCTTGTCGCAGGTAACCTTATCTCCAACACCTCATGGAACGGTCACGCAGTGTGGATGGCTCCATTTCAAATTGTATTTGTCCAACAGCTTTGCACATTTATTTCCCAATAATCTCACAAAGCTCATTCACTTATTCAGACAACTGAAATGATTCCATCATTAGGAATAATAATTTAGATGTACAGAATAGTTAATATACAAATGCTGTCCTCTACATATATTATCTCGTTTAATCAGGAATATAGCATTTTAAAGCTCCTCTTTTAAAATCCATATGAAAATCAGTGCATCACAGGATAGGGGCGCCTGGGTGGCTCAGTGGGTTAAAGCCTCCGCCTTCAACTCAGGTCATGATCTCAGGTCCTGATCTCAGGGTCCTGGGATCGAGCCCCACATCGGGCTCTCTGCTTAGCAGGGAGCCTGCTTCTCCCTCTCTCTCTGCCTGCCTCTCTGCCTACTTGTGATCTCTCTCTTGAGAGAGAGATAAATAAATAAATAAATAATAAATAAAATAAATAAATAAATAAATAAATAAATAAATAAATAAAAATCTTTTTAAAAAAAGAGAAAATCAGTGCATCGCAGGATCAATAACCAGCACCCATTATAGTTTGATCATAGGATCACATAAATTAGTACATTGTTATTATGTCCATTTGTATATGCTTATTAACATTCCTTCCAAAAACAAGTTGCCCTGAAATACTCTATACATCTGGTTTTCCCAAGAATAACTCCTGGCTTCTCTGGGTATCACAGCGTCTTCTCCCTGTAGGGTAAAAACTCTGATCTTCTCATCAGTGTCAGCCATGAATAATTTTATAACTTCCCAGTAGGTTATGTGCTTTGGAATTTTTCATTGGCCTGTGAAACATTTATTACATTCTGAGAACTTATTAAGCATGGTATAAAACATGGAAAAGATATAGTCCCTATCCAGTACCCTCTTCATCTAAATAGCACAAGCAACCAAATAAAAATAGTGTGTCGCAAAGATTGGTTTCAATTTCCTTCATTTCTTTTTAGGATTATGATGTCATTTTTCAAAGACCATGTCCGGGAGCTTCGGTCTAAGGAGAGCCTGTGGTCATATGAGATTAGAGGCTGGTTCACCAAAGAAATGAGTTTTGAACAAGACCCACTGAAGCAGAATTTGGGTCATACATCAGAAGAAACGCTAAAATGGAGCTTAGCATAAAAGAACTGAAACACCAGCTTTTTTTTTTTTTTTTCTTTTGCAGAAGCATCTACTAGATAAAATTCTGAATTTGGAGTAGAGAAATGTTTGAATGCCTGGTCCTTGCTCTTAGCAATGATGAAGTCCATGACCTCAGCCAAACAATTTTACCTCTTACTACTTCTGGGTCCCCAGGTGTGGAAAGGGGATACATTTCTGATCCTGTGCTACTTGCAGAGATGACAGAAGTGCATAGAATAGATACACAGCGAGCATTTGAGACCTTGGTTGTAGGGGCCTGAACACTTTGGTTGCTAACACTGGTTTCTCTCCTCCCACTTATAAGGGGCAGATTGAGAAAGCAGCCAAAAGCCTGCACGGGTCCAATCTTGAGCTTGTGTGCAGGACCCAGAGGACAGCAGTTCTCCCAGTGTCTCCCCTAGATCCTCTCCCTAGCACAGGGAGAGGGCTATCATCCCCGCAGTCATTGCACTGCATCTCCTCAGGAGGGGCTGAGGTCCGTGGATGCCAGCAGATAGGGGAGCCACTTCCCGGCTGGGACCACATGTACAAGAAGGTCATGGGCTGGGGGACTTGCTGTTTGTCCCGCTCCAAATTATGTTCACCTGCATTTACACAGAGCTTAATCGTTTATCAACACTGTTTCGTTTCTCTGGGCTATCACAAGAAGCCCAAGTGCTACCCCCCAAGAGCCGCAGGGAATCAGGGGACCAGGTAGGTAGCCCTAGGTTAGAATTCCGGCTTAGCCATTCACCTATCGTGTGACCCTGTGCAAAGTTCTCAGCATCTGTAAACCCCAAATCTCTGTCTACAATGTAAGAATCACAAAAAGGGACCTAAGAGGACTCTGTGAGTATGAAGTTCAAAGTCAAGTAAAGCATTTCATGTAGTGCCTGGGTCACTGTTAAGCACTCCATAAACGCTGGCTGTGTTTGCTTGTTTGTCTTTTTTACAGCAGTTTTAGATCCACAGGAAAATTCAGGGGAGGGCACATAAATTTCCCATATGTCCCCTGCTCTCACCCCAGCCCCCAACAAACACACAGAGCCTCTCCCACTATCAACGCCCCTCCCCAGAGCGGTACATTTGTTATCATTGATGAACCCACACTGACACGTCATCCTCACTCTAAGTCCATGGCTTTATTTTGCTTCCCCCTTAGTGTCGTATAGTCTGTGAGTCTGGACAAATGACGTGTCCCCATCATGGCATCATACAGAGTATTTGAATTGCCCTAAAAATCTTTTCCGCTCCACCTATTCATTCCTTGCCTCTATCCCAATGCTAATTATCATGGATCTTTTTACCGTCTCTATAGTTTTGCCTTTTCCAGGATGTCCTATGGTTGGAATCATATGATATTCAGCCTTTCCAGATTGGCCTCTTTCATTTAGTAATATGCATTTACGTTTCCTCCATGTTTCTTCATGGATCGATAGCTTGTTTCTTTTTAGTGCTGAATACTATTCATTGGCCTAGATGTGCCACCTGGTTATATTTTTAATGCCTCTGTCAAACAGACACAAAGTGGAAGTAAAGTGCCTAATAACAATTACAGCCAGTAAATAAGTCAGGACTTGAACCCATGACTCCCTCGTCAGCACTCCTGCAGTCCCTGCTGAGATGAGCCCAAGTAGCTGGCAAATACACTTAGACATGAAAACTGTAGCCCCACTCCCAGGGAACAGTCAGGAGACTGAACATTTCTGTTGGTGAAGAGAGATTCTTATTCCCCTTGCTGAGAGAGACAGCCCGGGGAGAACACAGAGGGTGCTCACAGACGTGCCCACTCGCTCTCTCAGCCAGTCTGCTAAATCAGGGCTGCTTTTCCAACAAAATTTTGCCTTCCTAACATATTCCAGTGGCACCACACTGCTGGTCCATCACCCAGACTTTGTGAAGAAAGAGGCTAGCCTATCGTGCTCTCTGAGAGAGAAAATGTCAGTGATTCAATAATTCATCTGACAATTCTTTATGAGGGCCTATTACAGGCTAAATACTAGAAATCCGATGAGGAGGGAGCAGAAACCTGATATCTTGGACATTCTCTAGGAGAGGACAATTACACAAACACATAAAAGAGTAACAAATGCTACAGAGGAGGGGGGGAAATGGCAGATAAAACAAAAACAAAAAGAACTAAAACAACCAAAACAAAAAAACCAGAGACAGACAGTGAGATGAGGATGTACTTTAGCCTGGTCAGAGAAGACCTCTCTAAGAAGGTGCCATTTAAGCTGAGAGTTGAAGGATAAGAAGCTAACTCTGCAAAAATCAGAAGGGGAACCTCCTGGGCTAAAGCACTTGTGGTCTCCCTGAAATGGCAAGAGAGGAGAAGAGGAATTCTGAATTTCATTGTAATGCATTGGTTCTATCTGCTGGGGAAAGAATGGGCTGTAGGGGAGCAAAAATGGCAGCAAGGAAACTGGCCAGAGGCCACTGCGGGGGTTCAGGAAAGAAATGATGGAATTCCAGGCATGCGGAGCTGAAATAAAGAATCAAAGATGGCCTGGCAGAAGGAGGGCTTAACCGAGGGCAAACATCCCAGACTGTTCCATCTTTGTGCCCAGCGTCAAGTCAGTCTACCACAAAGACAACAACAAAGGGACGACAAAGAGACAAACTCCTCACGATACAGAAGTGCTGGCCCCACGGAGAGAAGGACACACACCTCTTTGGCAGGAAGACTCTCCAGGTAGTAACAACAGTGATGATGAAATTAGGGCAATGCCCCAAAGCTCTACAGCTACACTGTCCAGCTTGGAAGCCACCAGCCACACGTGGCTATTTAAATTCAAATCAATGAAAATGTAATAACATTAAAGTTCAGTTTCTCAGGCTCACTAGTTTTGAACAGTAGAGATTCACAGAACATTTCAACCACCATAGAAAGTTCTAGTGGACTGTGCTGCTGTAGGTTGCTAGGATGTGAGTTAAAATAGAGGAGTGATGACAGCACGTAAGCTATTCCCTGAAGGAATGTTGGTTATTTTCTGGCACATAGACTGTACTCAGGTAGTGTGCCCTAGGGTTTACTTGCTATGCAAGTAAGCAGGAAAAAAAGTGTGTAGTTGGGCTTCCATGGGATGAAGATTGGAAGAGCAGGTACCATAGAAAGACAGGTGGGTAGGGAATTAAATGTGCTGATACGGGAAACATTCCATGGGCCAATCCAAGGGACCTAGACCAAACGGGAGCTTAACTAAAGCCAACATGAAAACAAATAGATTTTGAGACGTGAGCGTGCGAAAGGGATGTACGATCCGGATGCTGGTCAGTAATGAATTCAGCCAGTGAATGGAGCCGGAGAAGGGAAGGTGGAAAGTGAACTCAGATAAGGAAATTTCATGATCTGAGATCTTGAGGAAGAAGCAGTCAGTCCAACATGTGGCCTTGCCCATGGTAGTGATGTGAAGATAAAGATCCTATTCAGGAACTATAAGACCGAAGGGTCATCCACATGGATTACCTTAACTTTTTCTTATGAAAAATCTCAAGCTTATGTGAAAGTAGAAAAATGGTATAATAAGCCCCAATATACCCTTAACTTAGCATCAACGATTAGTTAACTCGCAGCTAGTCTGGTCAACGTGGATTTTAACGTCACCAAGACATGGGGAGGTCATGGTGTAGAGAAAGGCAAGTAGAAGCAGGTGGCAGAAACGGAAAAAGGACAAGAAGTCGTCCTCCCCGTGGGAAACTGCGGCGACTCAACAGAAGAGGTGACATTCGAAGCAAGAACTGTGCTAACGCAGGAACAATGGGAAGCAGGCAACACAACATCTGGTGGTTCGCAGAGACTCTATAAATAAGGAGGCTGAGAGGAAGAGACAAGCGGGGGGCAAGGGATGGCCTATTCCCACCTCCCTATATCTGTGGGGGACTTATCCAGCAGGAGACGGACACGGGAAAGAACCAACCCAATGGAAAAGTCTTCAAACTTGAGAAAATCTAGGTTGCAGGAATGGGCCCGGCCCCCATAGATTATTAACAATCTGGCCAAGCCAAATTAGAGCCATAAAATGTTGAGCAAAAGCAACACGGCAGAGACGTTCGTTCCCTGCTGATCCTTGAAAATAAAAATGAAGCTCAGCTACAAAGATCTGTCTCCATGAACGGGAGACCCAGCTGACTCTCCATCACCCTCGGCTTCGTCCCGATGAAGGTCAGCGTCACCTCCACAGTTCGTCCTCAGAAAGCACAGAAACTCTCCCTGAGCCAGTGAGTTACTCTTTTAGGGTGAGTGTGATGGGCACGGCTGCCTGTGCACAGGCCTACCGTGTCTCAAAAAGCTTCGATGGTTTTCTGTATTTCTCTCAATTTTACTAGAACCTGTGAGTAAGTGAAGTCCACACTTGCACCAAGAGCTTCCTCCAAAGTTTGCCTCCTGGAGCACCCAGAATCCTGAAACTCTAAACACAACAGGCAAAAAGTACGATGTGGGCATTCCTATGTGCTTAAAGCAAGACTCTCAATTTGCCTTCCTTCTCCTAGAGGAAAACACACCACAGTCTCCCGACACCAGGGAAGTTCTGAGCTTGCTTTCCTAAGCCACTTTCCCGGTTCAGTTTGGGTCTGGAAGTGCACCGCACTGGGAGGGAGGGTACCGCTAATACATGTGGTTTACGTTAATGCTATTCATGATGTTTATCCCAACTCCGCAGGAAGCAACTCGCCATATGGCATTCATGTTTGTGCATTGCTAAAATACATCCAGAATCCCCATCTTAAAGAAGAATTCATCAGTTACAACGTAAATAAAGCACATGCCTCTGCATTTCTTCCTGCAAAGGCCATGTTCAATCAGAGAAACGCTGCAACAATACAAGGAGAATGCCAACATCAAAATCAGGCGTCCATCCAAGTCTGCACCGTGACTTGGGGATCAGCTGATACCTACAAAACAAAAGAGATGCTTAGGGAGGGGAATTTCAGGCGAGTAAGAGTTTGGTGGCTTCAAGGAGGAGAGCAAGTGATTCAGTGCAAAAAGGGTAAATTTCCTCAGCACCTTCCTAACTGAGGACATTGTGCTCATCCCAGGCGGGTACTAAGTGGTGCAGTAAAGCAGCAAATTAGAAGAATGTAAATTCTTTAGTAGGAATTGCACGCCGGGGAAAAATGCCTCCTAATGCTTATATTTGTTTTCATGTAAATAATGTACACTCTTCCTAAAATCTGACTGGCACAGGCCTAAGTAAGATGTCAAAATTGCCCAAAGATAATATGCTGGGCTCCAAAATGGCAGAGAAGCAGTTATCTTCCTTCTTGGGTGCAATTCTCGCTGGCAAAGGAGAGAGAGCTCCCCAACACTGAAATCCAGCAGTTTCGGTCTTTTGCTTCCTCTCTTTTTTTTTGGTAGGCACATGTGTTCTTGCTCTCATTCTCCCTCTTTCTCCCCCTCTCTGATTTCTTATTACACTAAATTGTATGGTAATTGGTTGAGTGATCCCAGCTGATATCATTTCTATTTTAATTGGTGTAACTGCTATTGTTATTCCTTCCTCATCCCTCTGTTTGTCGTCCTTGCACAGATCTGCTGAGGCCCAGAGCTCTCTCTGAGGTCAGTCTGAACCCCGCAGTCCCACAGAGACTGGTCCCCAGGAGCCCAGAGGGTGAATCACAATCTCTTGGGACTGGGAGACTCAGGATAGGGGCTCGGATCCCCATCTCTGAAATGTCTTTCATTGGCTTTCCATGAAATGGAAGCCTCACCTTCATCATTTTTCTTTCCCTAACTGTTCGTGGCACTGACAGACTCTCTCAACACAGAGCATCTAACTATAATGTGCCTTGTGTTGTCCACTGGGGGGACATGATTCTCTCGTGGGTTAACCTTATCGCCCTCCCAAGAAAACTTCTCAAGGTCACACGTTGCCGAGCACAGGGCGCTGCCTGCTGCCTTCTGCTCTGTCCTGTCCTTTAAGAAAGCCCAGCCCCAGCTCTTGGGGAGCTCCAGAACTAAGAGCCCAGACAAAGGAGTTAACAGAGGATTTACAAATACAGCGTTCTGTATTTGTATTCTGTTCTAGCAGAAGTGAAGAAGCCCTAGCAGGAGACCCGGGCTATCTGAGGAGTTCAGATCTCCCTGTAACAGGTGATAATCTCCAATAGGATTAGCAGGACGACTCGCAGTTAGCCTGGAAAGGATTGAGACAGAGTCATCTCAGGCAGAGAACGAAGGTCAGCGTCTATGGGGAGATGTGGGTGGGCATTCAAGATCTCAGCAAAAATGGAGGAAAAAACAAAAAACAAAAACAAAAACAAACACAAGGGGATAGCACAATGTGTCAAGGATGAATCATATGAGATTACCAACCTTCAACCAGGAATTTCTGACCTAACAGTACATCATTTTCATACATTATGAAATTTGTACTTTCATCTCTCTTTGTATTTCCCAGGCATACTACCTGTGATTTACTTTTACTGTAAAATTCTTTCCCATAAACAGGGTTTATGAGGTAGTCTCTATCTAGCTGCGAGGAGGGAGGCCAGGCCCTAATCAAGAATGCTCATTCTGGCGGTGGCCAGGATTTGAAAGACTGTAATGGAAACTTCACCTTCCAGATGAGGCTCTAGGCCGATCAGCTCCAGAGACTTTCTTTGTTAGAGTAATGGATATGAGAAATGATTTCTCATTGGTGAAATGAGTGGTGATCAAGATGTGTGTATCGACTGAAATACTGTACAGGCATTCCCGCTCATGCATGAACGGGGCGTTGAGAATCCAGCGGGCCCAACAGCCGAAGCAATTAGGAGCAGCGCCTGAGGCTCCATCCGGAAATTGTCCTGGGTCCAGCTGCTGACTCAGAGGATTCTCCTTGTCTGAATCTGGCTGGAATGTTAGCTGAAGCCTGCTGCTAAATTACTGCCTCTTTGCCTCTAGTGAGCCATCCATGCAAGGAGCTGTTGCCGCACTCAAAGGGACCAAGAGCTGGGACTTTCTCAAGCTCAGAGTACAGGTTACAGGACTCTTTTTTGTGTCTCCTGGCTAAAAAAAATGTTTGCATATGCAGCAGAATTCGATCTGAGCCCTGCAGTCATTAAAATCCGATGTCCTGGTTGTCCCAATCTAAGAGATCTTAACCCTCCCAACTTTCTGCTATCGGAGGCTACACTATAGTTCCCAAAGGGGATGATCGTATTGGCATAAGTCGGGTCACGACCCCTCTCCAGCATAGCGCCCAGCACAACAATGGGCATGCAGGGGGTTGACTGTCAAATCATTAATTAAATGAGGTTTTGACACAAGGTGAGGTAAAGGATTACAGTTGCATATAGGCTAATAAGAGCAAGTTAGAGATTTTTGGAAGAAGGCACTTCCATTCCCTCAAACATGAGACAGAATGGCCACTTTCTCCTCCAAGAGGTCCTTGGAGCCATAATAAGAATGAATCCCAGACCTGCCCAGATGTGGCACCACGGAATTAGACTCTGGACCTCACACGTTCATGAGGGCCTTCATTTTGTGAAGAACGTTTCATTAACATCAGTGGGGACTCATGGCAAAAACGTTTGCAATAAAGATGAGAACACTTCAGAGATGATCCCTTCCAACCCCGTCAGTTAAAAGAGAAGCAGAGGCCCCACGGTTTCACTGATAATCTATGACAGCCCACATTACAACCCAGGTTGTTGGAGTCTTAGTAAGCTGTCCCTGTCACCGGACAGTGGCCCTCAAACTTGTGCCTACATCACAATCCCTTATTAAAATACAGATCCTGGGGTGCCTGGATGGCTGAGTCCAGTAAGCAGCTGACTCTGGATTTCAGCTCAGGTCATGATCTCAGGGTCGTGGGACTGAGCTCTGTGCTGGGCATGGAGCCTGCTTAAGAGTCTCTCTCTCCCTCTCCCTCTGGCCCTATCCCTCTCCCTATCTCTCTCCCTCTTTAAAAAGAAACCAACAAACAAACCCCACAGATTGCTAGGTGCACCCCCTGAATGCCTGATTCAGTAGGGCCTGAATGCCTGAAACAGGCCTGAGAATATGCATTTCTAGCAACTTTCCTAGTGATGCTGATATTGTTGGTTCAAGAACCACACTCGGAGAACCGCACCACCATACCAGACTGCTTTCTTGCTTCTTAACCATCCCACACTCCCCTGGCCTCATCCAAATATACCTGTCTCTGTATAATCTGGGTCAGCTCTACCTAAATGACCTCCATCGGCAAATGGAACCAAACACCCTGCCTTCCCATGCCACTCAGCGGAGGCCCTGCAGTCTTATCACAGGCTTAGCAAACAATCCACCTTCCAGGAACTACAAGGACATGTTTTGTTTTGTTTTTGTTTTCTGAAACACAAGAATGTCTGAGAGGAAGTGATGCAAATGGACCTTGGAAAAGCTTCTGGAGACCAGATCGAACTGGGTCTGGAGTATCAGGTTAAGGTATAGGGCAACCAACGCAGCCCCATTTTAGCACCAACAGTTTCCACAGCCTGAGAAACCCCATCGCTCTGGGCACACGGGGATAGTTGTTCATCTTCTAAAGTATGGAGTTCGATCTGCTACTGTAGACAACAGAACCCGGCCATCCCTTCACTGCCCCTGTGTCACCAGGCTTCCTTCTCAGCCCTCCATCAGGCTGGGGGAGACAAAACAACCCACCACTCCAGATCCTCCGGTCTGCTGAAGGAGAAAGCCAGCCCGACAACACATTCTCTTACTATGCGCTTTGTACTTCGATGGGGTTTCTGTACCGGAGTGAGGGGGATAGGATTGAGCTTTAGAAGTATTAGGAATCCGATCTGAGGGTGGGAGCCTGAGAGAAAGAGACACGAGTCAGTTTCAAGGCGATGTTTTGTTGTGGTCCTTGTGGTTGATAATAGGGAATGCTAAAGTTGCTCACAGGCAAGAGGGTAGAGAATACGTACAGAGGGTTGAGAAGAGCTCGTGGCTGCGGAGGGGAGAAGGCAGCAGGCACGGCAGAAGCACCTAGAGAAGTTTTGGCTTTGCTTTAATGACACATCCCGTGCTCCTCGCTGACCCTCCATGTTGACAGTGAGCTGCACTGGGGACACTGTGCAGCAGGAGAGACTGAACGCGTAAAAGAGAGAGAATACTTGGTAGAGCTGGTCCCAGAAGAGGCAGGAGGAGGAAGAACCAGTGGTGAAACTGGAGGGGTTGGCTTTGGATCAGTGCAGAGCCCCCTCCTTGGAGACCCACCAGGAAGAGTCTCCAGGACGTCCCAATTCCCTCCATTGGAAACCCATTAGCTCTAGGTGCCCATTGCTCTTTCATTTCGAATCCCACACACATCCCAACTCTGCAGAGTAAACCTCAGGAAATCATCTAACTTCCCGGAGTCACAGTTGGGCTATTTATAAAATAGAGATGGTAATGCCTACTTCAGCGAGACTCACAGGAATCAAGTGAGAAGGTGAGTCGGACTCCCAGAGACAGCATCTAATTTACATTATCTGCTCATTAACAACTTCATTTCTTTCATTCGTGTCTTTCTGTCCGACCCCATGCAAAATCCTATTTGTAGATCCTTCTTTCCCTTACCTATAATTATGTAATATCTTTTGAGTTGAAAAACCCTCTCCCAGAAAGTGCTTATCAGTTTTGCATACAATTTCAGGGGACTGACCATTTTTGGAGCCCACCCATGAGATCTTTCCCAGTTTTAGAGCAGGAATCTATGAAGCTGGATTATTTTATTTAAAAGTGTATAATTTATATACATTTATGGTTTTTCATTGTTATTTGTGTGTTAGCATAACATATAATGTTGGTACTGTAGTATATGTATATTTTAAGGTAAAGACGTGCATATTTTGGGGCCTTCTTCAAATTCACTTGGAGGCACTCTAAAATTACAACCCCCCCCCGGAAGAAATGCACATTTTAAGTAACTAGGGTTTAAATAATACAAGAAAGTACTAGAATTTCACAGTGACCAATACCTGAGGAACACTAGCCCATGGAAGGCCTTTTAGGCCTTCCTGGAGGTCTTCATAGTACCCTTGAAATCACCCCCATCAGGCTGCTGTCTGCTTTTTTACTGCCAAGGCAGAGTCTCGAGGGGAAGGAAGAAGAGAATGATTAGTATTATCCTAGCCCACAAAGACAAAGAGAGAGGAGTTATTGCTTCTCAACACTTCAGACCTCCATAGCCTGCCACCATCCATCCCCCCTTAAACAAATGCTGGTTGTCATCGAAATGATGATTATTACTGTGCAGGCCAGATCCTCTGATGAATCAAAACTGATGAAACACTCCTCTCAAGTAAAGAGACTAAACTATTCCCAGGTGGCCTGATTTATTCCCTGGAAGTTGTGGTTTTCCAAGTGGAACCCTGATCGCTGAAAAGCATTCCCTCCTGGCATTAGGATGGAACGTTAACCCTGAAGAGTTTGCGTCTGTGGAGCAGGAGCACAGGGGTGGGGACAGGCATGAGCGCAGGGGTGGGGACTGGCGCCCACGCAGGCGACCAGAGAAGGGTGCAGCCGTTCCCCCAGGAGCACCTTACAACAGTCCACAAACTGGAATGTGCATAAGAACCTACTGGCTGGTACATGAGAAGTCTCCAGGACCCCATCCCCAGAGATTCGGATACCACAGACAGGGCAGGGCCCAGGAATAGCCGGGCTGCTGGGGCGGCCTTCACCCTTTGGGTACAAGCAGGCACGGGGCAGAGACCCCTGACCCATGTGACATTGACTCCCACCCCACTGGTCCGTGTGTCGTGTCCCACACACCGCCCCCCGCCCCCCCCCGTGCTCCTTGCTACAGCTCTATTACTCTGCTGGTTGCTAGAACGATCTTCCTAAAATCAGAGTATATCACTTCCTTATTCAAAATAATGTTGGCTTCACGCCCTGGTGAACTCGACAGCAACATCGAAACGGCTTAACATGGCACAAGGAAGTACAAAGAACAGCAGCCAGATTTGTTCTGTTTTGTTTTTGTTTTCAACCCCCCATTGCATTCTGGCCGGGCGTGTGAGCGCGTCTTCTTTCCAGGCCCTCATCTTCCTCCTATCAGAGGAAACTTGCGGACGCTCCAGGCCACACCAAGTCCTATCAGGAGGTCAGTGACGTGACACTCACCAACCACATTCTGTGTCCTGGGTTCACCTTCCATGAGACACCCTCCGGCAGCTCACGCTGCTGTCATGCTCTCATCAAAACGAGCATGTCCCTGCTCCATGATTTTTTTCTTCTCTTAACTTGCTTTTGATAAAATGTAAGCGTGTCCTTTCCCAAGAGGGTGCTAGAGATACGGAGGTCATCCTGAGCAAAAACATTTCTTTCTCGGTGCTGCTTGTCAGTACACAGGGAGGACTGAGAACGCTCACTCGCTTGGTTTTCCTTTCAAAGCTCCACTCTCACAAGTTCTCCTATGTATCTCTGTTTTCCAGGAAGGAGGCATCAGGAACTCGGCATTGGTGAGCCTGTTAACCCCCCTACCTTGCAGGGAGTAGGAGGAACTGAGAGTCCCAGCCGCGGGGGATGATCACCAAACACCACTGGGTTTGCCCCGGGCCGCCCAGCAAACACCTCCGGAAGGAATTCTAGCCACAGTCCTTTTGTCTGAGTAACCACTGAAGCAGCCAACAGAAATGGGCGGGGGGCGGGCTGTAAAAACGGAAATTACGGAGTTTGGATTCTCCCGAAGAAGGTCCAGGAAATCCTTGCTAAAATAACCTTCCTAAGAAAGTATGGCCAAGCCCTAAAATTCCCATATGTGAGACCCGGTCCTGCCTCAGCACCTGCTTCCACCACTCTGGTCCCTCCGCGGAAAATCCCAAACCCACAATTTTCTAGGAAAGTCATTCAATTCTTAAGTTTTAGAATTTCTATTTCACATAAAAAGTGTGAATATGATTTCCTTAAAGAATAAGCTGATCTGGGGCGCCTGGGTGGCTCAGTCGTTAAGCGTCTGCCTTCGGCTCAGGTCGTGATCCCAGGATCCTGG